>JAUNZM010000477.1:0-1200000 GCA_033459285.1 Clamator glandarius | reverse complement strand
AGTGAATGTGGAAGTATAAATAACTGGGTATTTTATGCAAAAGCATAAGTAACAGCATCCCTATGGAAGATGAGAACTTAAGAAAAGTAATAAGAATGTTTCAATGAAAAAACTCTCTTCTCCTTTGAAACCAACCTGCAGTAATGAGGAATAGATTCCCCTATTAATGTTGAATGTTGGCTTCATTGTCTCCTATACCAAATTCAGCATTATTTAAATTTGCTGGTGAAAGGTTTTCATTTACTGTTCTGAGTGCCAAAACACAAATCAAGTGGATAGACAAGTCTGGAGAAAAGAACATCTAATTTTGGAGACAAATAGGAATGTTGTGGAAGCTGAGCAGCGCTGTGTCTGCACTTTGTTACTATGTCTTGACATCAGTTCTGTGTTAACGCTTACATGCCGGGCTGTATGTTAAGGTGGATAAAACAATTTGTTCATATGAGAGTAGTTTGGCTCAGTTATTCAATGATACTAACTGAAGCATTGAGTTTTCAGATTGGTGGAATTACGTCTAATTAGAGAATTATTTGGAACTGTTTTTTTAATGAACTGTTTAGCAGTCAGCAGTGCAAGAGAAATGTTCACTGTTCTTTATGCTCTGGAGAAGCAGAAAGATTAAATGGGCATAGCCTCTTCTTCCCAAAGACAAATTCTGTTTTTTCTAACATCTCTCCTTCACCCACTCTCTATTTACACCTCTCCTTTTAGGCAGGATACTTGTGACAGGGAAAAGGTTGTAGCTAATAGGCAGCTGCCTATAAATATTGTCCTGCTAGCCCTGGAACTGAAATTCTTGCAGTGCTTCAGACTTCTGTTTTGCCTTCTGCCTCTTCAACACGCTGTCACACATTTGGCCTCTTCTCCACCTAGTGGGAACAAACTGTGAGATAGATTACCCTCTGCTGCTGGCAGCTCCACTGCCTGCTGATGTGACAGTAATGAGATAAATGCATAAAAACGCTCACAGGGACTAACGTCCCATTGCATGTGCTGAGCTGTTGTCTGTGCCTGCCTTGAACTAACCTGTATCTAGAGTGGGAACCCTCACAGCAAGAAAATACTCTGGTTCCCCTGATCTGGTCTGCAGCTTTCTTCCCCTTCCACTCCTAGGACATATGGTTATTTTAGATTTGTCAGGGCTATCTTTTCCCATGTAAAATGTGACACATGCAAATTGAAACCTCTCAGTGAGGTCTGAGCCTGAACAGCAACCGTTCATTTGTATATAGAGTGTGAAGGAATAAACAAAAAATCTGTCTTGAATCGACTTTTACCAATGCTGATCAAGTCTTATTTCAAATGATACTCACCATGTTGTATGTGCACGACACTTACTTTCATAGCTCCTGCTGTTGGCAGCATGAAGATGTTTCTCTTATCTGAAACTTCAACATAGGGAAATTTGATCTGGAAAGGAGAGCAACCTAACTCTGTATTTTCAGTACATGATTCAGGAGCAGTGATGTTTAAAGTCACAGGTCACAGTGTAGCTGGGGACAGATATTTATTGTGAGTGTTTCGAGAGGAATGATGGCTTTTAGCCTTTGAAAATACTAAAAGTATGTGCTATTTATTTTGAGCAAGACTACATCCTTCCAAGATGAGTCACTGGCATTTCTGCCGAGCCCCAGCTCACTGGCAGAATTAGCTGTATTCTCTTGAATGGTAGGGGGAAACATTTTCAGATTTTAAGGGATAAGTGGTTATGTACAGCAGTAATCAGTTGTTACAAAAATTATTCTAATCATACTGATTAATGATTACATTATGATGGGCTCTATTTGAACACAAATCTGAATGTTATGGTATTTGGCTCAGCTGAGCACAAACTCTGTTTTGACTACTTGGTTTGGTTCAGAAATCAATATTCTATCTTGACTGGTTCTTGCAAAGATCTAACTTTGCTTTTTAACTGCCTGAACTAGTGCAAAAGATGCAAAGCAACCTTATTCTTTTATACGGTCTGTATATAAAAACTGACAAATATGAGTTTTTTATGGATTGGAGAGTAGATCTGTTTAGACACACTGATAGCTTTGCAGGGGATTGATAACCGCAGAGACGTTTATGCTGTTTTACCTAAATATTCCTCTCTTGAATGGGCCTAGACAGCCACAAGCCAAAAACAGTTGGAAGAATATGCATTTTATGGGGCATTGATATTGCAGGGTGGCTAACTCGTTTTGCATACTCGTGCAATTCAGCTTGAGTCCCATGAGGGCTGGGAAGCTGATAAAGCAAAAATAAAATATAAAACAACCTTCTAAAAATCTTCACTGTTAAGCAAGGAAGTTTTCTGTTCTTCTGGGTCATGAATTTTACTGTTCTTCTGGGTCATGGTTGGGAATGATGCATATTTGTACAATAAATCCAGCAGAATATAGTGTTGGTGTTCTGGGTGTAATGGGTGGGTTTTATAATTTTTTCTTTTGTTTACCTGTTGGTGTTACTCTGTTCCTGAGCTGCTGTCAGAGGAAAAGACTAGGTAGGCTTTATTTATATTCATGTATTATTTATATTAATCTTTATTTTATTTCATCTTTTCTATTGCATCTTCTCCATTGCAGCTTAGTACCTTTTACTATCAGATATTTGTCAAAATTTCATGTTAACCTTTCTTATCTTTCCCCTTTTATTGACCAGATGAATGGAAACAGATGAGTATCCAAGCATATGCCAACAGCTTATAGTTGACATAGAAGAGAGATATAAAGTTGGATTAAGTAATGGTTGCAAGCCATAAAATCAAATGGCTTCTGCAGAGCCTTTCCAGCTGGGAAACTACATTTCTGTGTTAGAAATTCTAGCGCTTGTGCAACTCAAGCCTAGTACCTGCCAGTATTGTTGTGAGGCATAGTGATCCTTGCTGTAAACCATTGTAGTAAGTCCAAGTCAGGCAAGCTTAAGTTTATACAGAAGGTTGGTATGTGAAAGAACCACAATATGAGTGTTCAGGTTTGGAGTTGTTCTCCACCCTCCCAAAGTCAAGTAATTTCATGTAATCTCAGGAGATTCTGGAAAAGTAGATATATGTAATTTGGCAAGGTTCATCTATATGAATAATCACTGCACATTCCACACCTTCATGGAGTGACCTTTCATTGCTGGGTGCAGTAAAGTGCTGCAAGGAGTATAAAGAAGATCACCCCCTTGCCTCTTTTCATTAGCAATGGGTGTTCCTTATTTTTTAAAGCATTTAGGGGCATAGGCAGGGGCTACTGGCACATTGTAAAGAGGACAGCAGGACGCAGGCAGCTCTGTGCATCCTGCCAGCTCTGTACAGGCATTGGCAGTGAGTGTGCTCATTGAAAAAGAATTTCTGCCTGACTTTCTGATGCAAGGAAGAACATTAAGCTACAGAATATGCTGCACATATAAACCTTTTTCGTATTGTTTACTGCTGCTTAATAACCAGCAGCTTGGTAAATTCTAAGATTATCATGAATAAAGACGCATTTTTAGTTTGATTAAAAGCATGGGAAGTGCTTGTGTATTTTGCCAAATCTGTATGTGACACTATTGTGGGTTGAAAAAAAATAAGATGAAAGTAACACGTGAAAACAAAAGTGTAGAACCATGTAGCTATAGGTGAGTGATTGTATTTAATCTCTCTTTTCTTCCTTTTTAAGGTGATTAGTAACAGTCTTGAGATTGGGTGTATCTGTAGGTATTAGTTTCTTTGGGTAGAAATTTTGGGAACTATGAAATCATGGAGAATTTTTTTAGTAAATCTTGAAACAGTGTTTAATGCATAGCTCTAGACTCAAGTTAACCTGTGAATCGGAGGAATATGCCTGATGTCCACAGCAGGCATTTGCAACACCAGTGGAGACATGAGTAGGGTAAATCACTCAGAATAAATGCCTGATTAATTGTGCTTTGAATTCTAATAATGGAGACTGTCTTTATGTAGCAAATAACAGATCCTTAATTTAACATTCAGTTCTACACTTTGGGTAATAAGCAAATCTCCTATTGCCTGTGGATTGACTTAAAAAAAAAAAGTTTTAATCTCATTAGAGAACATTTGATTATAGACCGATTTGCTCAGCATCTCTTATGGAATTTGGATCGATTCTGAGGAATGTGGGTAACTGTAAATTACACCTCTCTCGACCAAAAAAGACTTGCACATCTTATGCACTTACGCATGAGTGATTAATGAACACTTTCATTCCATCAGCTTACCAGCAGTGACTTTTCTAACAACATAGTCAAGATAATAAAGCATTGAGAAACAAGACTGTTTTCAGTAAATATTGAAGGATAAAAATATATACTTTTTAAAAAGAGTTGAAGATAGTTTTGTGGCTGTAATGGGAACTGACAAATCTTATTTCTCTACAACAAAAGAAGATGGCTTTTTGTCAACTATGGGAGCAGTTAGATCAGACAGTATGTTCATGTATGTAACAAGAGAGATATAACCACATTATCATAAATGACCCTTCTTTGCATGCTTCATTACATATGTCTCATCTTGTTTTGGACTTTAACAGTATATGTCTATCTGACCTAGTCTTCCTGGCTGTTTTAATAGTCAATTAAAGATTAGATTTTTTTTGTAGTGTAGTTAATCCTTATCTGATGTATGATCCTAAAAATAGGTCTGAATAACTATATTAAAATAAAGAGCATTATCTTTCCATGGATCAGAATACTAACACTGGCTGAATCACATTCTTGCATGTGGATTTGTGGACAACTAATGGATAATGGAATATTAAACCAGTGCTTGACGCTAGTGCAGTACTGTGATTCAGTACATTCAAAGATTAAAACAGGGGTATTTTGCAGGAAGTATTCACACTATTTCATACTTGGACCTCTTCAGAGTTATACCATAATGGTTTATCTGTAGAGTCGCATCACTACCTCTGTGAGACTGATCTTTATTTCAGGATCACAGCTTCTAACAAAAACAGGATACAACTTGAAAATCAAAATTACACCAAACCAAAGACCTTTCTGAAGAAGTTTAGACTGCATTTCCATAAAAATCTTTTTTTGAAAGTAGCAGATTATTAGTTCTGGGGAAAACTACCTCTTGGATACTACCACTTAAATCTTTACTCATTAGGAATAGGATGTTTATAAACGTAAAAGATGAGGGATTTTCACTAGCAGTTTCCTTCTACATTGATTCAAGACACACATTCTTCTTTCAGCCCCTCCTTGAAAAACAGAGAAAAAAAAATCATAAGTAAAAGTCTGCTTCCTTTATTTTACTAGGTGACTTCTGACTGTGCCTGTCGCATTAAAGTTCTTTACCAATATATTTCATTTTACTTTATATATATTTCAATTAGGTTGAATCCTCTAATGAGCTTTTTAGCTGTGCATGAGAGCACACCTGTTAATCTGGAATTTTCCAGTAATTATTTGTGTTATGTAAATGTGACCGTAAGGCATATCCCGCTCAATGAATCGGTGGCCTATACAAACATACTGTTCAGCATTTGGAAGTATGGGCAAGTACAGAACTACAGCTTCCACTTTCCTTGTACACATGAGTACTTTCACCTTCAAAAGCAATCTCCAAATGGGCTTTTTAAACAGTTCTCTGAGAAGAATAAGTTTTTATGTGTTTGAAACTCTCTAGCCCTCAATGTAAGTTCTGCCTACCTGCATTAGCAAGTGGATTTTTTTTCCTTCTCTAGTTTTAAAAAAACCGTATACCATTATCTACTACACCAGGGAGTAAAAGTAAGTTAAGTAGAAGGGAGTCACACTTAAAATCAGAAATTAACAATTGCCTATCACTTTGGAGGGGGGAGGGAATTATTGAGCACAATGTGAAATACACTTTAGTGAACAAAGTAATGAAAGACTTATGATAAATACAATCTTTTTAGAAAACCTTATATACAGGGAGTAATAATCAGTTCTCCATAATATTAACGAGAAGGAGCACTTAAATTTTTTGACATCCCTAATCATGGAGCCTGGGGAGCACTACAGAATATTTGCATTAAATTACTCCTCATTTTCCCAGCCCTGTCTGCCCCTTCCAAAGGTTTTGCTGCCAGTATTTGTGAATTTGGCAGAAGCCTACGGATTTCATAGCTAATATTGTTGTCTCCTGCCAGGAATATCAGAATAAGGTGCATTGCATGCTGCATGACAATTAAGGGTTGAGGGAAATCATGCTGATTTTCAGATGTAGCACCCAGGTGTCATCATTTGTATCAAATTAGTGAAATGGTGTCAAAGATGGTACTCCACATGCATCACTTCTGATGTCCTGTGTATTTCTATTAAGAGTTCAGGTGAACTCTCGTAGGAAGGAGGTGAGCCTGCAATTTCTACAACTGCAGCAGCAGGAGGGATGGACCAGTTGTTCTGCCTTTGCAAGATGTATGTGATTGCATGTGAATTGTGCACTTCTCATTTGATTGTACACTTCCCGGTACCATGGTGAAGGCTGGGTGACATGTGCAGCCACTTTCTATTATTGCCTTGTATTAAGTTTGAGTGCTATTGTTTGGGACCCCACCTCTAAAGTGATAAGTAGATTTTTTCAGAAGTGTTCATTCTCTTCCTAAGTCTGCTTTCATTTAATGCTCTGCCAACACAACAGAAGTTGTACCAGTATAGCTGTATCGGCGGAACATCTTTCTCCTGGGGCAGATACAGCCCTGTAGGACTAAACTATGCCTGAGCATTTAGCATTGAATACTAAAAGCAGGCTGCTCAGCATCTGGCCTTTCTTAATGTTGTAATAACTGAGTAGAAGCCCATGTGTAGTTAGTGTTGAAACTCTTGGTAATTTTAGAGGACTAAAGTATAGCCACATGAACATGTTTAAATGTTGGGAGGTTTTATCAGAGTGCCTTGTTTACTGTAACTTATAAAAGCCCTAATGTCTGTTGAGGAACAGGGTGGCACCTTTTGCAAATCAGAATTATGTATGCCTGAGAACAGCGTAGTGAACATGAAAAGGAATTCAGGTACAGATGTGTACATTTAGAAGGTATCTGTAAGGCTAATAATGAAGGTTTGTTTTGCTGCAGTGATCCTGCAAGCTGAGGAACCTTCCACTGCTTATTGAATTTACAGAGGTCATGCATTTTTCTTCTGAGGGTTACAACTGGAGATGGCACCCCTCAGAGACTGTCAAGTTTAGAGCATCTTGGTGGGGATTTCTGAGACAGAGTGAAACAAAATTTCAGTTAAGTGTATTGGATTAGCACTGGTTGGAAAGCAAAACTGATACACTGAGGGAAAAGAAAACACTGCTGCTATGTTGAAAACAAAATTGTCAGCTCTGTATTTCAGCAAGGATTAGCAGATTCTTCTGCCAGACCCTCAGTTTCTATTTTCTGACCTATAGTGTGGGTAGTTTCTTTGACAAGCATATTTTCATGCATGCTGTGCAAGAAGAAAGAATAATAAAATAATAAAAAGTATCACTATGGGATCTTTTGGCTACTTCCTCTGTTGGTATGGCTATATCAATAAGTTAATATAGTATAGCTTTATTGCTGAAATATGCTACATGATAAAATTATCATAACTTCTGAGTTATTTTGGACCATTTCCTGAAGTCCCACACCATGGAACACCCCCTGGGCTGAGGTAGCTGAGTCTTATCTTCCAGGGAGTGAGAAAAGGTGTTAATATTTTAGCAGCTGCTGGCAGTTTCACTACTCTGTGATGATGGCTTTACTCTGTGTTTAGGTTTTCATCACAAGAGGACTCTGATCTAATACTTTTAAATCCCTTGCTGAAATTAAGTGCCTAAGCAGGCTATTTCAATGAGAAAAACAATCTTAATATTGGCACATAGCTCAAGTGATTGAACTAGGAGGAGTTACTGAGGAAAAATATTTGGTTTTTGTTATGTAGTAGTTTGGGCTTGGATGATCATTGTATTTCTCTTTGACTTTAGAATCTCTCATCTTAAGAACTGTAGACTGCTAAGATGGTTTATAATATTTCCAGTGATATTATGAGTATAATACTAAAAGACATCCAAAGTAGTCTCGGAAGCCCCAAGCCTTATATGTCAGATAGGACTCCAGCCTATTGAAGAGCCCTCTATGCAGCAATTTCAGGGGAGGGAAATTAAAAATGAAATCTGAAACTTGGTTTTGCAGCTGTAATATTCCAGTGATTTGTCACAGAGTTCACAAAAGCAACAGGACTTCCAAGTATACCTTTTTTTTTGCTATAGCTTTCTCATTTATCACAGCCCTTCAAGGAGTTCCTCTTCAGTGCTACACAATTCCTACCTAGCTATTATGTCTCCTTGTTGTGATCATGAATCCAAAATAGAGAAGCAGCACTGTTGGATGGGATTCTCTGTTGAAAGACTGCAGAAGCTGCCTCAGGAGTGAAGTACCAGTCTGATAATCTTTTTCATCCATGCTTCCTCACTTTAACTGAAGACGCATGTAGCACAAGGGGATCACTGCAGTGCTTGATATATGGGACTGAACTTTCTGATAGAAAAGTCTGCTCTTCCACTGGAGAGATGGCTTTTGTTTGCCAGGTAGGTAGACTTTATATTGAAATGGGTTGTGAAAGTGACCTAGGAAGAAGAAACCTCCTTGCTATATAGCACGTGGGCAGCAGGAGAAGTTGGGGACCAGGGATCAAGCCTGGCTAGCATATTTTGGTAACAAGTCTAGTAGTGTATAAAGGGAAGATCTATTTGATGGTATCTACTCAATGTGTGTGCTTACACTGTTTCAGCTCAGCAGATTGCAGTCTCTGGTAGTGAATACGTGGGTAGGTATGCTCTAAGTGAGAAAGAAAGCTTTGTGTAACCAGATATCTTCCTAAAGTGATTGCTGTGTCAGCCCAGGGAATGTTTTAAGGTAAGGAGGAAAAGAGGAAAGTTATCATCAAATGCATTGATATAGAATGTTTTCATAACTGGTAATGTTGAAAGGAGATAGTAGAAAGGTATAGTAAGTGAGAAGGAAATATTTAGAGAATAAATAAAGGAGGCATCTATTCACAGAATCACAGAATAACCAGGTTGGAAGAGACCAAACGGATCATCTAGTCCAACCATTCCTATCAAACACTAAACCATGTGTTAGCACCTTGCCCACCCGTGCCTTAAACCTCTCCAAGGAAGGTGAATCAACCACCTCCCTGGGCAGCCTGTTCCAGTGTCCAATGACCCTTTCTGTGAAAATTTTTTTCCTGATGTCCAGCCTAAATCTCCCCTGGCAGAGCTTGAGGCCATTCCCTCTCGTCCTGTCCCCTGTCACTTGGGAGAAGAGGCCAGCCCCCTCCTCTCCACAACCTCCCTTCAGGTAGTTGTAGAGAGCAATAAGGTCTCCCCTCAGCCTCCTCTTCTCCAGGCTAAACACCCCCAGCTCTCTCAGCCTTTCCTCACAAGGCCTGTTCTCCAGCCCTTTCACCAGCTTTGTTGCTCTTCTCTGGACTCGCTCCAGAGCCTCAACATCCTTCTTGTGGTGAGGGTTGTTGGTTTTGTGGGGTTTTTTTGTTTTTGTTTTTTTATAAAAGGAAACCAGCCCAAAACTCTAAATGAAAAAGTTCTATAAATTTGTTCCAGGCTATATTGCATGTTGAGCTGCTGGAGTTTCATTATTCAATTGAGTATGGTGCTTTGTTTCAAAGACTGTTATTCTAAATTATTATACTCTGCTTCTGTCAGCCTGTCCTCGCACTTGGGGGACCCTTACTGAGCCATGTCATTTAAAAGTCAAAAACCCATTAAGTGTGTTGGCTTGTGGGTTTTGAGTTGTTGTTGGTTTTCTTTTCAATACTGAATATAGTAGCAACACACATCTCTGGCATCATTGCTTTAGTCTTTTGATGTTATGGTTTAATTTTATGTGGATTACTATTATGCTGCTAGCACATGGAAATAAGTCGAGTCTTTCAAATCATGTTTTTAAAGCTATGAAAAGAAACTGAGAGGAGTGAGACAGAAGAGAGCTTATGGGACTGTTAATAAGGAAACTGTTGTATAAACCAGTGTCGCTTATTCAATGAAGTTCTTATTCTCAGAGAAAGAACATTATGGTACAACTTTTTTTGCTGTAGGGCCTGACTTGCTGGAATGAAACATGAGGCAGCAAGAAATATTTTCTATATGAAATGAATGTTTGTGGGTAAAAAATTAATAACTGCATAAATAGTGTTTTCAATATATCACCTATGACTCACTTTAAGATACTCTGCCTTTATTTCTGTTTATATTATTTTCTATTGTTGAATCTTACAATAATTTATCCTTTTCTATAAATTTATTTTTTCATCTATGTAGGAGGTACCAGAAACCCCCATTTGAAATTGTTCATTGGTGTAAAATTAAATAGCCTATGTTATGTACGTGGTGTTATCCACTGGCAAACACTATCATAGTTGTTAAGATACTACTCACTTCATGATCTTATAAATCTGATCTTTTTTACTATGAGGAAATATTTTATTGTTTGTCTGATCCAAAACCCATTATAGTTTCTGGCAAGATTCCCACTGATTTCCATAAGTTTTGGAATGGTACCTAGGAGGTTTTGGTACAAAAGCAGCTTGTGTAAGTGTAGGAAAAGGAAGATTGTAGGGACCTCAGTGCCTTTCACCACATATTCACTCAGAGTGTCTTTCCCGTCTAGAGTCGAGTCAAGTCACAGCTGCCTGTGCTGCTTCTGCCATCCAGAAATGCTTTCCTATGGCTCTCTGCCTCATTGATTCTCCATCTGTTTTAATATGAACATCTTTCTGGTGACCTATGTTCACATCTGGTGTAAATATGCTACTATTCAAAGTGTTTTTACTCTGTCAGTTGCCATTTTAGGGAATGATTTATTATAACAGAAGCTGTGTGCTACAGAAAAGGGAGAAAAACCAGACGTGGCCTTAAGGATTTCTTATGTCTTTCTTGACTGAGGTGGGGAAATATGTGTCTTGGCAGCACATAGCCTCACAACTTATAATCTATCCCCCCAAATTAATGAGTAAATAAAGGAGGTGGGGATCAGGCCGACAGGCAGCTGTTCTCCACGTTTCCTTGAAAACCTGAGTCAGACCTGATGGGTGTCAGAAGTCTGCCAGCCACTCTGAAAGATATTTGGTAACAGAAAGGAGTCTGCTGGAAGCTTGACACCTTTTTCAAAGTTAGTGCCTTAATTATAAGCCAATTGTTCTATCCTTTTAGTTAGAAAAACAATGTATTTCATATAGATAGAGAACCACATTACTGTCTAATAGCAGTTTATATTCCAAGGCTGTACAGATTTTTCTCTTATTTCAACATGAGATTAAGAGGGCAAAGAATTGCAAAAGAATTGATGTTTGAAAAGGAATTTGAATGTAGACCAGGTGGTTAATTTGCTCACATTAGTTACTATGTTTAACAAGGGAGGGTGCATTCTGCAGTCAAGTCTCTGTAAGAACATCTCTATTGCTATTTAGCATCACTGCACAGCCTGTGTTTTTGTCCTGTTTCCTTTGTGCTTCAGCCTTTTTTTATGAAATACTAGGCAAAGAAAATAGCACATGGATGAGAAGTGGCGTATCTGAGTGGCTATATGTGTCTATTACATGAATTGGTACAGAAGAAAAGGATGCATCATCATGCTTTGATAACAAGCAAATCAGAAGCAATTACTCTCTTCTTTTGGAGAAAAGGGGATCACTTACAGTACTTCAAAATAAGAATTTTTTTTTCGAATGGCCTAGGGAAGAATAATCCTTTTTTTATATAAGCTGAGACACTACCACTTCTTTCCATATCACTGCATGTGAGCCATTTGGTGTATGAATGCACCTCTGTGCTTAAGCAATAGATTGCTGCTATTGAATTGGATAAGCTGTGGTGATACCACTTCTTCTGAAATATCATTGACTCTCAATCCACTTGGATCAGATTTTGGTCTTTATAATGCATTCTGTATTCTGAAGAAGAAAATGAGGGGAATGGGTTGTTTTTCATAAGGTTTTGGCAACTAGAAAATAATTTTTTGAGGCTGTTATATATTGACTGCTCATATGTCTGAGTATCTACATACAGAATGAAATTTTGGATTGTCACGCTTAGTAACCATGTTACATATATAACAAATGTCCTTATTCACAGTTGCTTTGGGCAAAGCACAACGTACTTGGCACTGGTGGTAGACTTATTCTGAGGCAGCTCTTATTCTGCAACTTGTGCGTGAATAAAGGAGTCTTAGCTACGACAAATTACTGAGCATCTACTGCCCCTCTTGACTTTAGAGAGACTCGCAAATACTTGGCCGTCCTCTGGTGCAGGATGTTATAAGGAAAGTTCATTTCTTAGTAGAAGCTCATGGTTAAAAAAAGCCTAATATCCAGGTAAATACAGCTTATACATCATAAATTGTAGGCAGCGGGAAGAAAACATGTTGCTGTTGGACAATAAACAACATGTCAAATAATGTAAAGTGATATTAAGAAGAGAAGACCAATTTAAATCTAGATCTGTTAAAAGTATTTCTACGTGTAGACTTAGGCTCCTGTTCATTTGCTATTCTTCTTCCTGCAATGCCTTATTTGCATTTATTTGCTATTTTCTGATGGGATTGAAAAAAAAACCAACTTCAACAGTTTCATCATAAGGCTTATTTCTTTAATATTTGTAGAAGCTGAATGAGAAAAACCACGTTATGCTGATTATAAACACTAATACATAATTAATGAAATAATATTGGCTAACCAATAAGCTGGGTTTAATACATACAACAGGAAAAACTAATGTCTTGTTTATCACTAGTTTTTTTTTTTTTTTGTCTGTACTTTATTTTACTTGGTCTTAGTGAAACCCAGCAGGTAACAGATATGTCTGTACACCTTCTTAGGCTGCTGCCAAAAGTTGGTAGAGACTCTTTCCATGTCCCTTCCTCAGCCGGCTGTAATACTTATTCTGGCTTGGCTACTCTAGCTCCTTGTCTTTCTCACTGCTCTGGTGTCCCCTGCAGAGGTGTTCCTGCAAGCTTGCTGTATCTCCTGTCACTAAGTATAGCTAATTTGTGACACTGCAACTTGAGGTTTGTGTTCTGGAAGTACAAACAGTCTACAACTTTCTTCAAGCTTTGGTTCACTGAATCAACCTTTTTAAACAGCCTTTCAATAGTTCAGGAGCAACTTAACTTTTCTACCGTGTTCAGTACTATTACCCTCTTTGTTGCTGTTATGGCAACTTGGAGAAAGATAGCATTACAGCATCTTCTACTGTGTGTATCAGAATACCAGAAATCAACAAGGAAGCTGTAAACCCTCTGCTAAAAGGAAGCTAGGAGCGGAAAAATACCCATAATACCTGCCTTTTGATGTCAGTCCTATAGCAGTTATTGTCTACAAGACACAATGGAACATCTGGAAGCAAGTGCCCTTCTATTTAAGTAGCTGAAATTGCATTAGCTGCTCTCACATAAAGAACAGGATTAGAATGACAGACCTCCCTGCTGAAATATTTGCTTTTGAATAAACTTGTCAAATGCAGCAAGGAGTGTCATGGCAAAACTTCCTTGGTTCTGCTGTGAGGAGAGCTTCTATTTATATTATGACAAGAGGCCTGTGTTTAATTGAGTTGCATTTTGGTGCTGTCTGTTGTAGGTAGATACAATGAAAGGGGACAAAGGGCAAGTTCAATTCATTGCTATCAAGCTTCCCCTCTTCTAGAAGCAGGTAACAGCAATATAATTAGCACAGGTTTAAAGCAGGTGTGTTGTAGGAAGGGGGGAAACAAGGAACTTCTGTAATAGCTTTGCATTAATTTATGCCCAAGATAGATTTGCCGTTCTTTATGGCACAACAGGGAACCCTAAATATAATGTGAAATACAAACTAGATGAGGATATTAGAAAAGGAAGGCATCTGCAATACCTTGTACAGTTCATGAGTTATTCCTGCTTGCCAGAATCCCCTTTGGTGAGCATTCATTTAAGTGTAATGAAAGCATAGCTCACAGTATAGCTTTGAAGAAACTGGGTCAGGTAAATCAGAGATGCTCTTGTAACTTTAGATCTTCAGATGAAGAGTGAGTAAAGTAAAAATAAACTTATAAAAGTGTAGTTTTCATTAGCAGCCACTGCAAAACTGCGATGTGATTCAGTATGTTGAAATGAGGCTAAGGTGTAACAAGCCTGATTTTCAATACTTTAGAAAGTCATATGTAGGCAGCTTGTTTCCTACTTGAACTGCTTCAAAACACAGTTCTAATTTGAAAATGCCTCTTTACTCCTTAATGATGTTATTTCTTCTCATAATATTTATTTCCTTATGCTGCAGGAAAAGTATAATCCATTTTTTTCACCTTGGCTGGTGGCTGGAAAAGTGCCGTCACAGATACAGAGCTGTGCGTTGTTTCCCTTCCCTCATGAAGGCCTAGTTTGCTCACTAGAAACAAATCTATTACACTTGTGCAATTTTCCTTGCAGGCTAAAGTTTCATCCTCTTTTCTAACAGAGTTGTTCTGTGTGGTTGACTCACTAACTTCTTGTATTTTTGCCTGTACCAGCTTGTTATGTCTGTAGAATGCTATGCTGACCTAATAAGGGTGTTTATGCCATGACCGTGTCAATTTTGAAATTGTTTTAAGCAATGACAAAGATAAGAAAGACTTGGTGGCTCAGTGAGCCAGTGAAGTTGAGCCATACAGGTGGCTCAAAAACATTTTATCTGAAACTCCTTTCCTATATCTTCTAAAGATTTTTATTTTTTTCTTCTCTATTTGGAAAACAGTAAACGCAATATAGTTTAGATTGTCATCATTATTTGATACACGTAAGTTTTGAAAGATGAGTAAACAGGAACTCTCGTGCAAGTTTTTAACAGGGATTTGTTCCCTTATTGAAGTACAAGGCCACTAAGGCTCAGGCACATCATTTGCGGACCAAGTTCTCCTCTATGGTTGAATGGTAGAAACATGTCCAGAGGTGTGATTCAGATGGAGACCCTATCACACAAGACAAGAGAGACAAAATTACTGGTTTTCGGACTGTACATCAGAAGTTGAAGTATAATGTTGAGCTAATGTAAATGAAATAATACAATTTGGCTCTAAAACGAAGAATGAAACACTCTGGTTTGGGAGAATTTTAACAGCTCATTTTTTAAAAAAAATGGTAAAACAAAATGATTCGGCATTTTTCCTATACACTCCTAAATTTAGAAAATAAAATGTTGTTGGGTTTTTTACCATTGTAATGTACCCCACTGAGAGAGGAATATTTGACCAAGGGATGGAGAAAAATTACATTTCAATTATATTTTATAGAATATCATTATCCAAATAATGCATAACAGATGACAAAGAATGTCATTAATATTAACAGAATTTGATAGTTTTATTACACTTCTGCTTTGTGCAGCCTTAGCTCCATGTTTGTCTCTGCGGAGGAAACAGTTTAATATAACTTTTGGTCCTAATTTAATCTTTGCTAGTCTTAGATGGACTTCTGTTCTCCCATTGTAGCGCTTTAATATTGACCTACATTAAACATATTTGCTTTACTGTTTGTTCCCTATACTTTTCAGAGGCAGAAAGATGGATATCAATTATTCAGTGGAAATTTTTTCCTCCATTAGATTTTTGCTTTACTTGAGGACAAATATTATAACATACTTGTTTGTTTATTTGTCTTCCAGCTTAGTTAACTCACTAGTAGATGCTTAAGTTGGTATATACTAATAATAGGTACCTATCTAGGCTAATAATTTCTAGGTTTTCAAGTCTTAATGTATTACTGCACTTTTAGAATGGGTTAATATTACTGTGGAGATAAAAGTTATAAAGTATATTACTCTTCTTGTAGTCTGTCACCAGTAGTGCAATTTCTAGTGGAAACGAATTAAATATTATCTGTATATTTGTATGAAACCCTTTTTGAAACTTCATGCTGTAGGCACACAGACAACCTTGTTTTTATAGCTGGCAACTGAATACTACTTAGAGTAAATTGGATGCTCTTGTCTTTGTCATAGCTGCGAAGGGAATTCATGCACGTGCCCCTTTCAACTGCCCAGTAATCCTGGCAGCCTCTGGGTTGTAGGATATAAGAGCAGAAATAAAAGCCAAAAAAAAAAAAAAAAAGAGAACCCAAATCTAGGACAGGGAAGCTAGCTAATGACAAGTAAATTGCTAAGTGAAAAAACATGGAGTTCAAATAAAAAAAAGTGGGATGGGATTCTGGATCTCTTGCAGATGGTGCTTTCATGAGAGGTTTAAGATTTTGAAATTGAGGTAAATTTCATCATATATAAAAGGTAAGTGGGTGATATGCTTGTTGCTTTTTTGTTAATAAAGAGCCTTCCATCAGTGTTGGGAGTTACAGAACTAAAAACCAGGCTTGGATATAATTTTCATCAGTGCTGAGAAGATAATAATACCTGGATATTTGCCTTGAATGTCTCTTTATAAATGCAAACTATTTAGCCTAATTAGAAAACAAAATACAACCATGAGTTTCAAATCTTATGTTTTGTAATTTTTTCTTCTGAAAAAAGTATTTCTCCATAGGGATGATAAATTACCTGTAAGAACAATATATAACAGAGTTGATGGTGTATTATAGATATAGAAAATAGATTTTTAAAACTGAGAATTCATCTGAGCGATATCTGTTTAGTAATAACTCAAGTAACGATTGTTGATTTAATGTGCTATTTAAAAGAAGAATTCTTCTGGACAGCAGTGGAAAACTACTACTAGGACATTTTATTGCTTGATCAGAATCTATGTAAAATAACTCAGAAGTAGAAAGAACATATATTTGATTGATACTGGGTTTCTAAGTTATTGCATTAGAGATTTCTCTTCCAAAAAAATTTGTGGTTTTGTACTGTGTTATTGTGTATCTGTATTTAATATAGTAACTTAGAAATAATTTTTTACTAAAAATTAACAATATTTTACATTAAATCTCTAACAGTATTTCCTATTAGATTCTGTTCTGAGCCTCTCATTTTTTTTCCCCACAGCAGAGAAATAGACTTAAAGGAGGAAAGTTCTAAAATTGATTTCAAGAAAGAAGGCTTATAATTTGACTGCTATCATTAGTTTTTGACTGATATCCAGTGGGAGGGTGTAACAAGAAAATTAGAAGCTTCAACAGGCCTAGCATTTTGGAAACTTCAGTTTTTCTGCTGTGATCTTATTTCTTGTATGCTCAAAATGGTTACTCATAGGGCCACAAAAAGGCAATATTTGTCAACATTTATACAGTACTTCTTACTCAAGGTTTTAAACCTTTTCAAAACACTTAAGTAAATCACAGAGCCTCCCTGCTATGTATGGTAATTGTATTGTTTGCATTTACAGATGGGGAACATAGGGAGGTTAAGTGGTTTGCCTGTGGCGTACAATCTCAGTTTGTCTCTTGGCTTGGATTAGAATAGAGGCAGGGACGTCCTTGTCATAGTGACTGGGAACACTGGGACTAACGAACAGATCTAGGATTGTAGGGTGTTTACACCTTCTCCACTGAAATGGCAATTAAAAATGAATAAAATATAGGTGAAAGCATTCATAACTTGAAATGAGGCACCAAATAACCCAATTTACTGTGCCTTCTAGCTTGCTTTTGGCTCAGTTCCTAATCTTGTTTCTCACTAGAGAAACTCCTACTGTGAATAGCTGCTCCTAATAATGGAATATTACCTCACTTATTAATATTTGTTGGACTCTTTGTCTAATTATGGCTTCTGACAGCCTCTTTAATTACTATAATATGAGGTTTAACTTAAGCAAAATATTTCAGATGAGTTTAGCAATGCTTTGCAACTTAATTCTGTACATGGAGCACAGTAGCTGGCTATGAGGAGAGAGGAAAACAGTGTTCTTCCTGAAAACAGGACACATGTTTTTGAATGATAAGATACGTTAGCATTTCTGTTTCAGAATGAAAAGATGTAATACTGAGGCGTTACAGAAGCTGGGAACTCTGAAACCTCAGCCTAGGGAATAGCTGCAGTGAACGTGATTAACAGGATAAAGGGGAGCTCTATGGAGTGCAATTCAGGATGTTGGTGTGTACTTACTAATTGAAATGGAGAGACAGAATTAAAAGCCTATGATGATTAAGGCATGCCAATGTCTTGAAGGACTTGCGGCTAGTTTTTCAAATGAATATGCAGAGAAACACCGGAGTTGTTTTTCTTGGTGGGAAATAATCCTAGTTTTTCTATGTCATTTGTGTTATAAAGCAAAAGGTTAACTATGAAGGCAAGGTTTTTGGAAAAATTAATCACAACTTTTCTTCCCAGGATGTCCCATTTTAAAGCAGAATTTAGATTGTGTTCATGTTTATAGAATATCTTGGTGGAAAGTACAAAAATACTTGCATTGATTTTTTTGTTTGGTCGTGAATGTAAACATGCATACAAGGCAGAGTATTAAATGAAGGGTACCAGGCAAGAATAAATTGGAAGATTCACTAATAATGTGGCCTGTCAGCTGTATTTCTCAGTTCTCCATTTGTATGTCTCCAGTGCTATTTCCAAATGTCACACCTTAATTTCCTCTCCTTTCACAGGTAAGTGCTTGAGAGCAGTCCTTTCTCTTGACTATTGAGAATGATAAACCCACTAATTTTTATTTAAAAAAAAAAGATTTGTGTGTATCAGGCCTGTTAAATCAGGAATGAAGTCCTTGAAGTCCAGCCTGGATTTCTTGCTTTATATACTTTGTATTTACAGTAGACTTGGAGCAGCAGCTATTGAGCACACTGTATCCATGCTACAGAGGGCTTGAATGCTTGCTTGGCATAAAGTTTGATATATAATATATTATACCACGGGAATAAATACTTCTTATTTTTCCTGGACTCAGAAAACTTTTTAGACTTTGTTCTTCTCCTTTGAAATTATTTATTTCAATTTACAAAAGCAGAAACATATAGCTTCTGAAATGCTCATACTTCATCGTATGTAGTAAGACATGGGAATTCAATTATGGAAAAAGGGTTTCCTACAAGATTTAAAAAAGAATTTTGCGTTATGCTGATTTATTTTGGAGTGTAATGTTTTATGCTTTCACCCTTGCAAACTGATTCTAGTGTAGATGAAAGGTTGTGTAAAAGATAAAATTCTTGTATAATTTAAACTGCTTGATAATGTACTATGGCCTCCAAGAATTCAGTCCCAAACATGAAGTTCTGACTAAAAAAAGGCATTTAAATAACTTAAAATCATTTAATGCTGGGCATGATCAGAACTCCAATCATTTTCAAATAAAAGTACCTACAAAAAAAATTGATGCAGTTGAATAAGATTTCTTTTTTAATGTACAAATCAAACAGCTTTACTTTAGTGATAATATTTATGTTTAGATTTTGATACAGGTTGCAGTCTCTCACATGTTATATATTTGTTGCCTGTTGAATCTCAGGTAGAATAGGTGACAGATAATTATCGAACTAATAAGCATACTGGAAGTGCTGTCTACAATGTTAAGTGGGGAGGCTACAGTAACTTACAGAGTTTCCTAACCTCCACAGAAACCTAACTTGAATTAAACTACTGATTTCAAAAGCAAACATCACTTTATTGTAGAGGTTTCCTGAATAAGTTTGTGGGAAGCAATCATAAGTGTGTCCTTATGCCTCAGGATAGGTAGCTCTCTCTTCACCTAAGGAGTAAAAAAAAAAAAAAGTTTTGCATATGGATAACTTGTCCAGTATTTTCTGTCATAGTTGTTTCCACAACAAACCAAAAAGAGCCCTCAAATATTTAACAGTCACCTTGCAATATTTTCCTTCATGGCTGAAGGGTCTACTGTACAGAAATAAGTAGGTATTCAATAGGGTGTTCAGCACTCATGAAATTGCATTCTCAAAATGTTGAGGTTTTCTTTGACTTCCTACCATGTGTGGTGTCAATAGCTTTATCCTTTACAAAAAAAACTTTCATTCAGCTTTTAAATGGCAAGCAATTATAAGAGAGAGGGTTATAGACCAAGGTCTTGGATTCATATTATTTATGTTCTCATGAATTTATCAGACGACTTTTCCCCCCTGCTTTGGCTACTAAGTGTTGATCTTTAATAGTTATCTTGTTCCTGGCATTAATAGGTTTTATTTCATTGGAAAGGTCATTCTTGTTGTAATGTCACTGTTAACACAAGGGAGCCTGTAAGCTTTAGAGATTTTGCTTTATTGTGATGTGCTCAAAAATGTTCAACTACTTGCTGTCTTTCCTCTAGGGCACACTTTTTTTAAAGTAAGTACAAGTTCTTTTAAATTTTTGACAGTGTTCTAGCAATTCATTTAAAATACTCCTCAAGCAGCTGCTGGCACAACCAAAAAGACCCAAGTCTTTTTTTTTTTTTTTTTTTTTCATCCTTTTCTTTTTCATAGAGTCATAGAATCATAGATTGTTTTGGGTTAGAAGGGACCTTGAAGGTCATCTAGTTCCAGTGCCCCCACCATGGGCAGGGACACCTCCTACAGGAGGGAGTAGTTCAGAGCCCCACCCAACCTGGCCTTGAACACCTCCAGGGAGGTGGCATCCACAGCTTCCTTGGGCAACCTCTTTCAATGCCTCATCATCCTCATTGTGAAGAATTTCTTCCCAGTATCTGGTCTAAACCTTTCCGTTTCAAATTTAAAGCCATCCCTTCTCACCTTATCACTCCAGGCCCTTGTAAAAATTCTCACTCCAGCCTTCCTTGAGGCCCAGTTATGGTACTGGAAGGCTTCTGTAAGGTCTCCTTGGAGCCTTCTCTTCTCCAGGCTGAACAACATAAACTCTCTCAGCCTGTCCTCACAGCAGAAGATTCTCCAGCCCTCTGATCATCATTGTATTTATTTATTTATTTATTAATTACTCTAGGAACTTGAAAATTACTGCCTATAGTAAATAAACACACAAGCCCTTAAATCGTAAAATGAGCAATGATACAACAGCTCGGATCATATTAATTAAATTAATTAAAAATATATATGGTAACTGTGTTACAAGTAATAGGGTAAAATTAATGTTCTTCAGTAAAAGAAAAATAAAATCCCTTGAAAACCGTCGTTGAACAAGAAAGTGCAAAAGCTTATAAATAACTTCAATAATCAGTCTTGGAATTTCATTCTAGGCTGAAATGTTAAATTGTGCTATAAATCCTTTCCGTAAATCAATCTCTGTTAAAAGAATTTAAAAATGCATGTATATTTAAATACATATGTGCAATATAGAATCACACATAGATTGCTTATATCTTTTTTTTTATTTTTTTATTTCATTCAAGTATCTTTCTTCCCTGGTTGTAGTTTTTTTCCAAGTTGATCAGTTTTTGTTTTTCTAATAAAACTCGTAACTTTGGCTGATCACGTTCTGTGAGAAGTTAACTAGGGATAGCAATGCTTTAATTTGACAGGTGTACATGGGGTGAAGGGGAAGAGCAGCGTGAAAGGGCTTTTTATTTTACATGAATTTAATGCAGTGTAATTATGTAGCTCAGCTTAATGGTTTAATCTATGATCTATAGAAGAATGTCTCTTAAGAAGGTTGAGCTGCCAAGTAACAGTAATCTACTTCTATTTTCCTTCATGGAATTTATCACAGATTGTGAGATAGAGACCGAATAGGCATTATGTGTAAGTGTGATATATTGTCTAGGACAACTTCCTGCAATTCCAATGAACTCAGCTTGTACGGCTAATGAAGGCTTAAATTCCAACACCACACCCCCATCTTTACTTTATTGATCACGAACTGTTTATTCATTACACGATCTTTTAAGGTTTTCCTCTACCTTATAGGCAAAAGTTAGCATGCAGGCGAGCATTTTCTAGTTTGTATTTTCTTTCATGTTTTGCTGACTTCTAAACATAGTTCTGTCCCCTAAAGATGTGTTATGTGCATGATGCAACAATACTTTAAATACCTAGGTCTTTAAGTTAGCTAGAAGGACATTTCTTAGATTTATTTTATATGCTGAAAATATTCACGTCCCTAAGCTTTACTAATCAGCTAAACAGGATGAGCACAAATAGTGTGCTCTATGCCACTATGTATCACCTACATGATAGTTTTCTGAGACTATATAAACCTTATTGTCTTATTTCTTGACTATATTTTTTATGATTCCCTCTTGTAACACTTGAAAGTGTTGGGCAGTTTCATCTACTGGAGGTTCATAGGCTGAGTTGTTAAGTGTCAAGTTCAAAGGAGTTTCATGAAAATGAGAAGTTGATGAGAAGATACAGAATATATTGACATCCCCCCTGAAAGAAAGATTGAGGTAATTAACAGGTCTTGTCCTTTTGGAAATAGAATCCACCAATGAGCTTGTGTTTTTTAAACAGAAATCAGTAGGAAGCCAGTCTTTGGAACTATTTATTTTAATGCTATCATGCTACTATTGCTCAGAATGATTTGTAGTAAAAAAAAACCAAGATAAGCATGTGACGTGGAGTTAACTTTGTGTAAAAAATACTTCTCTGAGTCTTGTTCTATAGAATATATTGTCCTCTTCCTGAAGCTAAGTAAAAGCCTGTCAGAATTGCTAGGTGGGTTTGCATCAGGCTTCTTGCCTTGTAAAAACTTATCCATTTTTATCATAAGTTTTTGGATGTTAGGATTGGTTTTGTTCAATGCCTTTGCTCGAATATGGGTATATACTTGAAAATATTCATTTTTAAAAATTATGCATTTGTGACTGTAGGAGAAGGTCAGAAAATATTCCATAAATGTTTTCTTGAAGCTGAAGAAGAGATGCTTGAGTTCTATGGGTTGTTTCCTGTTTTTGTAATGTTTCAAGGTGACAGCAGTGTGTGTATTTAATACTTTGAACTGTGCTATTTTTTAAAATATTGTTTTTAGTAAGCTAATATTTGGGTTTCGCTTACCAGTGCATAAGACAGATGTTCATTGTTGTGCTGCAGTAATAATTACTTTATACTATTACTGTGTGGAGTCTAAGAAAACGATTGGAAGGTTGCACTTTTTTTGATAATGATCAGACTGCTGGAAAATTAAACATATATCATATTCCTTATAGGTTCCAGCCATCCTATCCAAAACCCACTATCTGCTCTAAGAAATACGATTTTAATTTTTTCTATAATGGCTTTTACCACACCAGTGTTTTCCTGCATGGGATGACTTTGTCCCATGCAACTGCATGTGAAGTGTTTTAAATATATTTAAACAATTCTTAAGTTTTTGTTTACAAATAGACCTCCATATTTTCATTCATCTAAGTGTTTCATGAAGTGTACTGCTGGAAAATAGGATTAACCTATTTAGTTTGTTAGGTGATAAATTATTGTTGTAAGGCTGTTTAGTTCAGCAGTTGCATACCTTGCAGTATAACCAGATCAGAACTCTGACTTTCAATGTTTCTTCCTTATGACTCTTTCAGTGGTACAGGAGCGCAGTGGAAGGGTTCACTTGCATTATTCTGTGCCCTATAAAATGAATTTGTTATGTGGCTTCTCTAAACAGGCTAACCAGTTGTAATCTCATTCCAGTAGTGTATGAGTTTCAGCAAAATATGTTCACTTTTTTCATAATGCCTACAAAAAATAAGCTTGGAGCCCAACCCATCCATTCATCTCAGGAATTAATCATGATGGGTAGGTATTTTCTTGTTAAATAGTTCAGTCATTTAGAATACTGCTTATTTGGAGCACAAGAAATGTGTTTTGGCCTCTATTATTAATTGTTAAAAGCCTTAATCAACCAGGATGGTAGTTGTTTGCCAGACTACAAAAATCTGAACCATGTTCAGATGAGTTTCATAAATTAAACAGAAAATTGACCCTGTGCTCTAAGACATACGAGCACAAAGCATCTTGAGTCTGGAAGCCACCACCTATCACAACCTGAGTCTTGGCTAATGAGCTCCATTCAGAGAAAAGGTTAAACCTGGGGTCTGCACATTAAGATGACTGGCACCTGTTAGCAGAGTTGGTGCCCATATGGTCAGAAAGGGCATAGCTAGATTCAGCAATCCATGAGGGTTTGCATCTGTGTTTGTATTTCATAAAGATTAATCCTGACTTTGTTTGCAAAAGCTGCTTAACATTGTTGTAGCAGAATCTCTGCCGATGTCAAATTTCTCTGCTCTTTGTGTGTTAGTGAATTTTAGAATGATTGTGATACATAAGAATGATAAGACCTTAAAATGGAAAGGTGGAATCGTACAATAACCAGGTTGGAAGAGACCCACCGGATCGTAGAGTCCAACCATTCCCACCAATCTCTAAACCATGCCCCTAAGCACCTCATCCACCCTCATCTTGAACACCTCCAGGGAAGGTGAGTCAACCACCTCCCTGAGCAGACTGTTCCAATGCCTAATGACCCTTTCTGTGAAGATTTTTTTCCTTATCTCAAGCCTGAATCTCCCCTGGCGGAGCTTGAGGCCATTCCCTCTCCTCCCATCCCCTGTCACTTGGGAGAAGAGGCCAGCACCCTCCTCTCCACAACCTCCCTTCAGGTAGTTGTAGAGAGCAATGAGGTCTCCCCTCAGCCTCCTCTTCTCCAGGCTGAACGACCCCAGCTCTCTCAGTCGCTCCTCATAAGGCCTGTTCTCCAGCCCCTTCACCAGCCTCGTTGCCCTTCTCTGGACTCGCTCCAGAGCCTCAACATCCCTCTCGTGGTGAGGGGCCCAGAACTGAACACAGTACTCGAGGTGCGGTCTTATTAGTGCTGGGTATAGAGGGAGAATAATCTCCCTGGACCTGCTGGTCACGCCGTTTCTGATACAAGCCAAGAGGCCATTGGCCTTCTTGGTCACCTGGGCACACTGCTGGCTCATGTTCGGTCGGAATGTTTAGGAAGAATTAAGCAACATATTCAGACTTAAGGAAATGTTAATATTACTTGGCAGACTGTAGAGATCACTTATCTGGAATGTTTTGTGTATTTTGTACATGTGCAAACTTAAACAGGCACAGTGAAAGGTTACTGAGATGATCAAAGAAATGTTTCCTTATAGGAGAAGGCTGAAAAAGCTTGGTTTGTCTAGCTTAAGAAACTGAAGAGTTAGAGAGGAGAAAGGTTAATTAAGTTATGAGACAAGAATTGTACAAGAACAAATTACTTTAAATTGACCGTGAATGAATTTATTCTTGAAGCTAAGAAATGACCATCAGAATAAGGGTCCGGAACTGTGGAAAGCAGGAAGAACTATTTCTGAATGGGATTGAGAGATCCAGCCAGGAAACTGTATGTTGTGTCTGCCTGTGACTACAGAAGTAGTTCCTTCCAGGCTTTTATAAGTCTTTTCTGGTTCCCAACTCAAGAGAATTCTAAGCTAGCTCATATTTGGATGCATAGAAGATACGTTAGTAAGAGTTTATTGAAAACTTTAATTTTAGTGTGCAGTTTCATGTCAGCTTAACCAGATTAAATGCAGACAGTCACACAATCACATGTGCACTGCCTTTGCAGAGATACTTGATGACTTGGTTCAGGGAGCAGATATGAGTCACTTTTGGCTCTAAACAGATCCTGGCTTCATATCTGAACAAACTGATAGGCCTTCTTCCAGAGATCCTGAATTTCAGAAGGAAAGTAACTGGCTGTTCAGACACTAGTGCTGGCAAATTGCTTCTTAAGTAACTTAGGAAGATTTTCAGTGTCATGGAAGATGCACACTTTTTTACTGAATATGTGATAAAATGCTTCTAATAAACACACATTCGCAAGGAAAGTGCTCATAAAAAGAAAGTTTCTGTGCTAGATAGTCTCACAAAAGAGTTTGTCATATTTTTTTTTCCAGTTAATGGATGCCTACTGCAGTCACACTGCTTAGTGACAGGAGAACTGAATGTATTGGAGCCAATAAAATCATTCTAATTTGCATTTTCATAGCCCACCCTTCACTATTCCAAGTGTGACTTTCAGTTTTAGGACAGAGCTACATAGTAAATGGATATGTAGGCCCTTTAAAAGAATATTTATCATCCTTGAAGAATCTTGGTGCCACATCTTAATAGCATTTCTTACAGAAATGACTCGAATTCACTAAAAGATTCCAAGGTAGAGCTGTAGAGATTATGAATACACTTTCTGAATCTATCTCCTGATAAAAAGAAGAGAGTTTGAAGCCTAAACCAGTGAAAACTTTCCCTCCAAAATGAAAATATTGAATGGAAAATTCCCAAATTGTAGTGCTCTAAAAAGCAAATTAATGCGTAACAACTTTGTTTTATTTAATTTAGTCACTTTTAGAGATAAATAATTCAACATACCTTTATGCAATATTAAAATACCTTTGTTAATTATGTCAATCAGAAGATAAGTTATTCAGGCTTTTGAGGGTTTTTTTCGGTTCCAATTGATGTTAAAAAATACAGAAGACAAGGAGAACTCCATGTCCAGTCTGTATGTGATTTGATGAAACAATTGCCTTGGGACCTGCTGACACTCTAATTGGAGTCTGCATAATGCAGAATCAGAACCTTACTTAAAGCAGTGCTCTTCTGTTTTAAGTATCCCTCTGTTAATTTCATTTAAATAACTCATTTAAATCTTTGTAAAAAAAACCTAAAATCAATGAATACTTACTACTGACTTCAGTGAAGGCAGGATCTCGTCATCTTTCTGCAAATCACTCTGACTGTATACTCCTTATTGCTTGGGTTTTTTTTTTTCTGATGGCTTGCTCTCCATGCATTTTTGTGGGTCTAGTGTTGCAGCACTTGAAGATGGAAAGGGTTTTAAGATTCAAAGGTCTTGATCTGCATGGTAAATATATTACATCATGTGCAGTTTCGTTCGGTGTTGGCAGTTCTTTTCATTACTTTTTTTCTTCTTGGTTTTCAGCTTTTAGGATCACCGTATTTTATATGAAAATATGAAGTTTTCATATGCAAAATGAAAGTTTCTAGTTTTCATACTTCTAGAGAAAATCTCAAAAGCAAAAATTTTCAATACTTCCTCCCAAGTAAATGAGTCGAAGGAACCCTAAAACTGCACTTCCAAAGAAACCTCAACAAAAACTCCAAAGAAAAAACCTACAAATAAACCCAAAATCTCATTACTTAGGAAGGTGTCTCCCAATTTTTTAATTTCTGGGATTATTTGTACTATTAAAAATTTGTGTTATCTCTATTTTAGCAATTATTTTGTGAAATTTTATGTTGGTTTATTTGCATATCAAATTATTCTCTTGAAGTCGAAGGTAGAATACTGCCCTGTAAAGTGAAGGGTTTTTTGCATTTATTGTGTGTAAAATTCATGTCTAGGCAGATGATTTTCACATGTGTTGCATATACCTTCCTATTTAAAGAAAGACATACACAAGGATGAATTTCACACCACAAGGATGCTTGCATTTTTGTGTTTACAAAGTTCATCTTGTACAGGTAGGGTTAATGGAAATATGGGAGTGTTTACAGTAAAAGGTGAGAAAATTAATTTCCAGGGTCAGCATGCAGCCAACCAAACCATTGCTTCATGTGATGAAACTGAGTAAATCAAAACCATGTAAAGAAGTTGAAATTCTTTGGAAGGTAATTTCAGAGCCAAAATTTCAGTTGCCAGCAGAAGAGGTAGAAGAACCCTGGATTTTGAGATGTGGTAATCATAGAATCATAGAATAGTTTGTGTTGGAAGGGAGCTTAAAGATTATCTAGTTCAAACCTCTGCCCTGGGCAGGGACTCCTCCCGCTGGATCAGGCTGCCCAAGCCCCATCCAACCTGGCCTTGAACACCTCCAGGGATGGGGCAGCCACAGCTCCCCTGGGCAACCTGGGCCAGTGTCTCACCAGCCTTATGGTGAAGAAATTCTTCCTCATGCTTAGTCCTAAATCTGCCCCTCTCCAGTTTATTCCCATTGCCTCTACTCCTATTACAACAAACATTTGTGAACAGTCCCTCTCCAGTTTTCTTGCAGTCCCTTTAAGTACTGGAAGGCCACTATAAGTTCCCTCAGAACCTTCTCTTCTCCAGGCTGAACAACCCCAATTGTCTCAACCTGTCTTCATGTGGGAGGTGCTCCAGCCCTCTGATGGTCTTTGTAGCCTCCTCTGGGCCAGTTCCAACAGCCCAAAGGTGCCTTAATATTAGGGGTTTTATTAATTTCCTCTGCAGTATGGTATAAAATTGCTATCCTCTTTTGCTTTTCAATCCATATTCTATGTGAGCAGTTTTCAGTGTAAATGTTGAGGTCGATCAAGGTCACCAGAATGTGTGTGCTGTTTTATTAATGAAAAACAAAGGTGTTTCATAGGCTTGAAGCATCAGAAGTACCGTTCTAGCCCAGTGATCAAAGTTGCACACAAGTTATCTGAACTAGTGACACTTTGGTATAGTGACGGCCAATAAATTCAGAAAGAAAAATTATCAGGATATGAAAAATGAACCTTCACTCTGTGTGTTTCTGAAAAGCAGTAGGTTATAGAAAAAATTGATTTTGCTTGTTAGTGAATATAGGATCTGTAGGTCTGAATAGTCATGACTCTCTGATTTTCTTTTCAAACTTATACCCCTTCAGATGTTCATGAACAACTGATATTTGATGCATAATTTTCATATTCTTTCATATTCTTTCATATTCTGCTTGTAGTAGTGGGTGAAGGAGGTGAAGGATCCTTTTGCAATAATAGCCCAGTACTTACTTGATTAGATATATGAGCAATATTTATATATCCTGAATTCTACATGTAACATTTAAATATTATTTTCAATGTATTTAGCTGAAGCTTTTAGGCAGCTATCAGCCCTTAAAACCTTTTGTTATGTATATTGAAAAAAATGAAACCCGCATGGTGCTTAAATTCAGAATGTAGTCTGCTTTGAACAGTATTCTTTTTGCCTTCTACATATGCTTATATGGCTTATTTTTTCAAGATATTTTTAAAGACTTTTTTTCATCAAAGTGAAGAACCTCAACAGAAATTATTTTAATGAGATAGACATTTAGTTTAACAGAAGAAGCTTCTTCATGAGAAAAATAAATTAAAAGAATAATTGGGCTTTTAAAAGATAATTAATTAAAAACTGTGTGGTGACAAATTTAACATCTTGTCTGATGTCTTGAGAAAAAGAAAGTGCCTGGAATTGCACAAGTAGAATAAAATGTTCCATTTCACAGCAAGGCTGAGCCTGAGTCTTGTAATTATTTCAGAGGGAGTAAAGGTCATTTTCTATTTGCTACATCTGTATTATGTGAGTCTTCTGTACCAGGCTCACAGAAGTTAACTCATGACCTATTTAGAGTGCTCAGATTTCAAAGTCAACTTATGCTATCAAAAATCTGATAAAGTAGACATATTCCCTTCTCTAAGTACTAACATAAATGATGTCCAAAGCAGGCTTTTTATTTATAGCTCTGTAAGACAAGAGTTTCAACTTTCAGATGCCAGTAGCTGGGAGATCAGAATATGATTTGTCTCTTACTTGCTGTATTATTCCTTTAGGAAGAGAGCTGTTTGTAGTTAAATTTTGGTGTATATTGCTTGGGCTGTTTTTCCTGATGTGGACTTGTTATATAACTTCACTTCAGTTGTTGCTTGTATCTTGAGATTGGTAGAATTTTTTCTGCTGTGACTGCATTTTTTATGCATATTCATTCAGTAACAGTATGAGTCAGAAAGGTCCTTTAAAAATGCACCTGTGCATACAGAAAATGTGCGTAGGAAATGCTTGTGTTTCTTTCTGAACATATGACCATTTAAATGCATTTCAGGCTAATTTTTTTTAAACAGTAATCAGATTTTAGAAAATTTTAAGGGCAGGTTCTGAATATGTCAGCTCACATATGCAGATGTCTCATACAAGAAGACAGAAGGGGATGTGTCCAATTCTCAACCTTTATAGAGTTCAGAATCTTCAATAAATTCAATATATCAATGTCAATAATTTAATGATGGCTTAGATGCAGTGTTTTTAGCCTTTGTAAGAAAGGCAGGAGTTATTTTGATATATAGAAGTGCATAGCAGTCAAGTGTATTGCGCCTTACTTGGTGCATTACCTTCAGACTTTCTATTCTTTCTTGGTTAATCCTTTAAAGGGACGAACATATAGCAGGTTGGGATGGAAAGAAAAGGCATCCATCTGCCGCATTTGAATAATGCCAGCTTAATTGTCATGAAATATTCTGTCTGCTAGCACTTCTAGCCAAGCTTTTATAGCAAATGTCAGAGACGTGAAACAAGTGATCCAGCAGTTGGTTTCAATAAGAACTGATGCAGGGCAGGTGGGACATTGCTGTGCTTGTTTATAAATGTGGTCACATAAAACTTACAGTGAGTGTGAAGTGCATGAAGTGAGGGAGCAGATAACTTATTGCTCTGGTTAAGTGAATAGATTGAGTGTTAGTTAAGTGGGAAATGCAGTTTTGAAAATGTGGTTGTACATGTATAGGTTGAAAAATACAGATTTGGCTTTTCCTGCTTTTGCACTTGCCTCCTTTTGCCTCTCTCTAACCTTTTAAACTTTTTAGTAATTTGTACTTGCTGTCTGTTTCTTGGACATTCTTATTCCCATGGTCTCATTTGCTGGGTGAAATAGCCTTTCATGTTGTTGTTTCTATTTAAGGGTAGAACACAAAGCTTCAGAGACTGAGATTAGCATTGTACCTCTTTCCAAAAGATTTTATTTTGCTTCTGAGCTTCCTGCTTTGCTAAGGTGTTCCTATGGTATTGAGGAACTTTGACCATGTATGGACAGTGACATGAACTGTACTCAACTTTTAACCTTCAGATCCACCTCCACTATGATGCATGCATTTTATTTTCACTCTTCCCTTGGTGTAAACAAGCTTTTGACTACACACAAAATGGAAAAACTGTGGCCCAGAGAGGAAGAAAAAGATCAAGTCAACAGTTTACATTAGTTAACAAAGTTCTTTTATAAAGGACACTTCTGTGATTTGAAACTTTGCCCTTGAATAAAGGATTCCTTCTGTAATTCAGTGATCAACTTTGTGAAACGAGGTTTGCAGACTGTAATTTATCACATTACCACTTAGTTTTGTGGAATCATAGAATAACCAGGTTGGTAGCACCTCATCCACCCATGCCTTAAACACCTCCAGGGAAGGTGAATCAACCACCTCCCTGGGCAGCCTGTTCCAGTGCCCAATGACCCTTTCTGTGAAGAATTTTTTCCTAATGTCCAGCCTAAATCTCCCCTGGCGGAGCTTGAGGCCATTCCCTCTCGTCCTGTCCCCTGTCACTTGGGAGAATAGGCCAGCTCCCTCCTCTCCACAACCTCCCCTCAGGTAGTTATAGAGAGCAATGAGGTCTCCTCTCAGCCTCCTCTTCTCCAGGTTAAACAACCCCAGTTCTCTCAGCCATTCCTCATAAGACCTTTATGTTTAAGCATATATTTAAACTTAGCTGTAGTCATCAGTGATTTTAGGAGAAATATTAAATTTGATAATCTGAACCGAACCTTGAAAGCTACTATTTTGTAATTTCTATGCCAACCCACATATATAAAACCAGAAACCTTTAAATAAAAAATTTGTCTGCCAAGATTTGAAGGGGAAGTATGATGTGATGGGTATTTTGTTTTATGAGCACAGAGTCTAAACCTGGTATGATCCACTGAAGCAGTTGTGATGGATGAAGGGATGGATGTTAAAAGCATGTTTCCCCTTTTTCCTCAGGTTCTGCTGCTTGCATGTGCAGAAGATTTAGAATGTGTCCCTGGATTCCAGCAGAAGGTTTTTTATATTGAACAGCCATTTGAATTCACAGAGGACCAGCCAGTCCTGAACTGTATGTTACTTTCATATATTACTATTGTACAAAAATCAGAATTGTTTGTGTTCATATCACTCCTGCCATCTATCAAAAACTTCTTTGCTTTTAATATTGCTGTGATTCTGTCTGGGTTCTCCTGTGTTAATCCCACATCTTCCACATATCACAGAGAATAAAACACTGTAAAAACCAAAATATATAGCATCATTTAGGACAACACTAATAGTGTGAAGACTTACAATCATACAATTTTTAAAAGAAAATTCAATATGATTTTTTTTATAGTCTTTCCTATAATCTTGGAAGTTGGGGCTTTCCTATTAACATCTCATTGTCAATTCATCTCTGCAACTCAGATATAGAAATTTATATCCTAGAAGTTTCATTCAAAGCTGGCTTCTGAGACTTCACATGAAATTCAGAGGAGGCTGGATGGAGAACATGATAGCAAATTGTTTCTACATGTGCGTACAACTAGGCTATATGTTGGCAATGACCATGTATCACATTATAAAATCAAATCTGGCACTATATATTTGAAATATTAAATAGAAGGAAATGTGACTACCTTTCAGTCCTGGTTCACTCAAATGCTTTAGTCCCTAAGTGTTACAACTTCTTCATCCAATTCTGTGACTTTAGGACTTCAGGACTGTCAAACTAAGACAGCACCTTATCCAATGGTCAATGATTCTGAAGATTTCAAGACAGTAAGACTGGAAATTTCGTAACTTCCAAACATGACAGCATTCTTATGTGATACATACTACTAATAGTTTCTTTGTCATGCTTCATTGCTTATAGTTGAACAAGAAATTCTAGGTATGAAACATGAGACAGTAGTGCTTGGCATCTACGTACGATATCAAAATCCTACAGTGTGCTATATAGTGAAAGCTTGGTGAAACCAAGAAATGCAAAGCAATATTACTTATTAATGCACACATTTCGCATCTTGGTTCCTTACAGATACTATTATTATAAATTGATATATTATCACTGTTATGCAGGCTTGGATGAAGGTGTATTATCTGTGCACACTCATTCTTAAAATAACACTTATTTCAAAATGAAATGTCAGAATTAATTGCTAGTGTCTATTGAAATGGCTCCCTAGTTTAAGTCGTTGAGCCTTTAACTGGAGCGAACTTTTAGGATTACACTTTCAGTCTAAGTGTTTTGGTAAGCTGCCTAGTCTGAGTTGCATTTTCAGAAGAAACTTAGATCATGAGTAGAAATGCCGTTCAGAGATGTGAGATGAACATTCAGTTTAAAAGAGATTTCAAACTTCTAATTTCTTTGAGCAATTTTGTTTTTAGAATAAGAGTTTAACCATGCAGGAATGATGTCTTTTAAAAGTAGAAATTTATATAACATGAGAAGTATAATAGATTTAATAACCATGCAACCTTGAAAAACTATGTAACAAATAGCAATACTAACAAGCTAATGTTGAATTGAATGAAAAGAACCTTTGCTGTATTCTTTGGCTTCTTCTGGATTTTGAGGCTGTAGTGTGGCTGGCCAGATCTCCTACTGATTTGTGTTTCTCCTTCCGAATGCCTAAAGGTTGAATTGGTTAAACCAAATCTGACTGGTCTGCTCTATGCTGACCTAGTAAATTACACCGATGTGAAACTAGCACAGTGATTAAGATGCCATCATTAATGTGAGGAAGAGGGAAGAACAGGAGGAGACTTCAAAATGCCTAGAAACATTTTTCAGAATTAAATTATTTTAATAAGAAAACACTAAATTGGCTTAATGTGTAATGTTTGACAAAGGCAGGCTGCTGATGCATGATCCTAGTTAATTCAGTCACTCAGAAACAGTATGTCCTTCATGCAGCAACATTAAACCTCTGCACAGTTTCTCTGTTTTAGCTGTCAACAAAATTGATGGTTTTAATTGTCTGTTTGAATACACTTTACATGCTCTTACATCTTTTTCTACCCATTACCCAACAGTGGTGTAATTTAGCAGTTGCATCGCAATATGCGGCTTACTAGTGCTATGTAAATTAATACAGTGAATATGCAAAACAGGCCTATAGCAGTGATTGCTTTTGTAGTCCTTTAAGCCAAGGAGCTCCTTAATTCTTTTCTGAAATGCAATGAAACAATCTTTTTCTTTTCATTGTTAGCATCTCCCTTTTAATTAAATGTAGGTTGTGGCTGGCTCTTATGTATTTATTACTTCTAAATATGTCCATGTTAGGCATATTTTTACACTTACATAAAATCCTGTATGACTAACTTTGTGGCTTTCTACGTTGGGTAACTGCAGCAATGGACATGGGTAAACTGACAGATGTGATCTATCTAGACTTCTGTAAAGCCTTTGAGGTGGTCACCCACAACATCCTTCCCTCTAAATTGGAGAGATATGGATTTGATGGGTGGACTATTTGGTGAATAAGAAACTGGTTGGATGGTCATATTCAAAGAGTAGTGGTCAATGGCTCAAAGTCCAGATGGAGATCTGTGACAAGTGGTGTCCCTCAGGAGTCTGTATTGGGACTGGTGCTGTTTAATATCTTCATCGATGAAATTGATAGTAAGATTGAGTGCACCCTCAGTAAGTTTGCAGATGATGTCAAGCTGAATGGTGTAGTTGCCACACTGGAAGGATGGGATGTCATCCAGAGGGACCTGGACAGGCTGGAGAAGCTGGGCTGTCTGAACCTCATGAGGTTCAACATGGCCAAGTGCAAGGTCCTACACGTGGGTTGGGGCACTCCTCGATTTCAGTACACGATGGAGATGACATGATTGAGAGCTGTCTATCAGAGAAGGACTTGGGGGTGCTGGTCTATGAGAAGCTCGGCATGAGCTTGCACTGTGCGCTCGCAGCCCGGAAGGCCAACCGTATCCTGGGCTGTGCACTTGAAATATTGAAGCAATTAACATAAAGGTGTTAGGTGATGTGTTGTGCATACTAAACTGGGGAATACGCTGCCAGTGATTTAAATGTCAAAACAAAGGAATTTTTTGACCCTTATTTGAAATGCTTTAATTTGAATGCTAATTAATGGCTGACCTCTTCTGTCTCTTACCTGGAAGACTGCAATATCAGAGCGTGGGCAGCTTTAAGATCAGGGCTTTGCCTGTCTGTATTTGGGTACTTTTTTATTCTGTGGATTTTTGCACACACTTTTCTGTTTAACTATATTGAAAATCTTTATTTACTCATATGATGGGAAACATATTAGTCTGCTTATCATTAATGCTTAAAGGCAGTTCTGTTGTTGATCAAAGCTGCAACTTCCAATATGATTTCTTTGTTCAGCTAAATAATGCCTCTTCAAAGATCAGAGACCATTCTCACTATTATGTCATGTGTGTACATGGATCACAGTGTCAATCATCCTTGCATCAAAACATTTCCTATTTCTTCTCAGACAATGTCATGAGGCTTGCGATTTATCACATATGCTCTTACCACTTATTACCACGAAATTTCACTGTACAAATGGCCTCTTTCTGTGACTGTTTCATGCTATCAGTATTACTACTGTTCCTCTCTTTTACTCTGATCCAAACAACGTGTGTTATCATGCACACTTGATTAATCTCCTCCTGCTTCACTTTTTGCAGCTTGAACAGAGACAGTGTAGCAGGCTAATTCAATATACTGAATATGCCAAACTCTCTATGGGGTTTTAATATGTTGCTTATACACTGATGTTAACTATTTATACTGCATATTACAGTTTTTATGTAACAGGAACTACATGTAGTAGTTGTAGCTTGTGAATAAATGTGTTCACATGAAGTTTTTGGCTTAGCAATTTCTTGTAGGGAAAACTGTCTGGACTTCTGGTTAATAGCTAGATAATTAATTTTTTTGCACCTATGCAGGTGTATGTATCTGTAGTGCATTTGTGTTGAAACATAGTTGTGGCTTTTCAAAATAAAGAAATCTAACACATTTTGAATTCTACAAACATCTTAAAATTACTTTCATTTCACATTAATCATACTGTTAAGAAATGTAATTCTTCAGAAGATGTTGAAAAATGACTTGATTCCTCTGTTGGGTACATAGTACCACTTTCTACAGTAATTAATCTGTCAACTTTTCTACCCAGCTAGTGGAATGCTTTTTATAATCTAAAATATATCTTAATGTTCATGTAGTATGTATTGAACTTGAATACCAAAGCTTAAGTTCTGGCACCCTGGTACGTGATTAAAACCAAGCATGTGAGACTCGTGTCATACAGACAGAAATATTGGTCAGGATTTGAAATCAGACACTAGGGATATCTTTTAATCCTATCAATTCCTGTTAAATGGCTATAGGAAATCAAACTCACATTACCAAAATTTCAAGAAATATCTGGGCTTATGCCAAATGGTTGCAAAAATTGTGGATATAATTTTTAAAGTGGGAGACTGGGAATTTTACAACATGTTCATGGAGGCAGAGTGAGGAGGATCTTCAAATGAAAATAACCTTTTGCTCTTAAATAGCTCAGGCATTGCTCTTTAATTAAAGTTTGATGTCTAACTCTTACACAGGGGGAGAAAGTTGTCTGCATGTGTTTTGCAAATGTGTATTGTGACCAAGTAATTCAGAACACCTCAGATGTGAAGTATAACACAATATCACATCATGTATCATCTGTTAAACTGCTTTTAAATGTGACTAAAGCAAAACAAAACAGGAAAAAATATGTTTGCTGAGTGCCAGGTGGTCAGACAGTTGCCTTTCAAACAGTGCATGCCAGCTTGTTAACAGGACTTGGGAGGAAATGAGTTTAAAATAGATTGATTTTTATAAGTATACATTTAATTAAACTAGTCTTTGAAAAGGTAGGACACTAGACTGAACAACGTGAAAGAAATAATTATTTAATCTCTGAAAAATGGCTTCAGGGCTAAGTCAGCTTTTGTAGAGTTGTGGAAGAAGGCCATATGTGCTGGTGAAACCCCTTTTGTAATTATAAATTCAAGGTGGAGGAAGTGAGTATCTAAACTCAAAGTATCTTGTCTGCATTGTTGAGAATAAAGCCATGCAATGCTGTTTAAAAAAAAAAAAATAGAGAAGCGTCTTTGCAGTGACAGCAAATGCTCTGTTAATGGAATGGCTTGGTCTGGATTTTGTAAGGGAAAAGTAGCAGATTATGTGGTTTGAGATTTGATTTGCTTCTGGAGAGTTCCCAAGAACCATGTTTCACATATAATAGTTTTCTAAAATGCAGCTAAACCTTAGGTTAGTTGAAGCATACCGGCTGTTCTTTTGATAATCTAAATCAATGACCAACTGTTCAGTGTTAGCAGGATGAGTCTTCTGCAGTGCAAACCTCTTAGAGCAGTGCAAACCCTGTATTAATAATATCCCTAGGTGCTTCAATGGAAGACTCCTCTGTTCATTTCCAGTTTCTAATTCCAAACCAAAAATTAGACTAAGCTATTACTCCCTAGCAGATTAGTGATGCAGGCCAAAGCAGCCTCATTCTCTGCAGGTGCGTAAACATTTTAGAAGGCCAAAATCTGTCTTTCAGGAAAATGTAGGTAGGTAGCTTGGACAGATTCAGCAAGCAAATAGTCTAGTGCTGATTGTTTATGGTTGAAAAAATTCAATAGGGTCATCTTTCTGAGGAAATGTAGGGTACAGGTCCCTGACTTCTGGTGATAATTTAGAGCTGGGGTTGTGCCGAAGAGTCTACAGCATCAGCCCAGCTTTTTCAGGAGGAAGCTGTTGTTAATATCTGGAAAACATATGCAGTACAAACTACTGCATGCAGAGATGTTAATGCATTTCTGTAGTATATAGCTTTGTATTTTCACAGGCCATATTTCTGACAGAACTTTTAATTTGAGGATCTTAGGAAAGCACCATTCAAAAGAATCATGGCTAGCTAACCTTTTCCATTACATTTCAAAGTGTGATGTGGACATTTAGTAAGAATTAATGGGAGTACGTGAGGTTAAATCTTCCTTTAAACATAGAATCTCATTTAAGTTAATGATATCTTAAAGCAAGCAAGTATTCTTGAAAATAATTGTAGATGTAGTCCACAATTAATTCTTGGCTTTTAGGATTTCTCTCTTCTAATCCAAATCAAATTATAACTTTTCAAATGTAATTATTCTCATGCTTCAACTTACAGTTTTTCTTTCCTTTTTCTTATTTAAAGCGGTCTTTCCTAGACAGAAAAATCTGTCTGCATGTATCAGCTATTGTCTGATTTAATGGACACATCTCATTTTTACATAGGTTTCTTGTGGCATATGATCTCTCAATCTTGCTTTGAGAATAAGTAACACTGGCAGTAAACTCATGTAGTATTTCAGAAATTTATTAGATTGAGTGATTTTTCTTTAGCTGGAGGCTAGCGTTCCTGATTTTTGTCTTGTGTCTCTGTTCAGCTTACCCATCTGAACTCTTTCCTCTAGAGAAGGAAAGAAAAAAGTAACTTTTTATGGAGTGAGTCTGAAAACCCTGGTCATTTTGGAATGACTTTGTGCACATTCGTATGCCTTGTACATACTGCTGCTTCTTGAGCAAACAAGTGAAGCTGTAGATTTTTGAGTGTGTGTCATGTTCTGTGATGTGAATATTAACTAAAGTGTTTGTGGCTTTTGTTTTTTTTTTAATCTCTGAAAAAACAGTCAATCTTGGTGATGAGTTGTAGGATTTTTTGTAATTAGAAATCAGCTAAAAAAGGCCTGCCTGACCTTTAACAAAAATATGAAATATCTTTACCAAGGAAATAATTTCAAACAAGGTGAAAATAAAATTGGGAGCCCTGGGAAGGTCTAAAAGAAGATTTCTATGGCAGTCTAGGATGTTGCTTTCTAGACAGGAGCTACAATTCCATAACTAGCTTTGATTTTTGTTTCCTTTCTTTATAAAGAGAGAAAGAAAGATTGATGCAACCTTCTCTCTCAGCTGTGGAAAGAACTGAAGCAGAACTGAGGAGCCTTTTAAAGAAAGCAGCAAAACAAAGGCAATAGTAGTGCAGCTTACAGGTAGCTGATAGCACAAAACAAATTCAACACTGAAGTTGTAGCTAGCATTGATATATCTCTGATGCTTTTGAAGCACTTGCCTACATGTACCAGAACTTAAATGCAAGTTAGACTGAAGGAAATTATAATCTAATTAATACACGGGACCATTCTGCAGCTGGTGATTCAGTTTTATTTTACTGAAGAATAAATTATCAACACCCTTATCAACAGTGATGTGAACACTTTGGCCAGACCTAGCTTTATGTGTAAACTGAGTTTTCCGATCTTGTAACTTTTGTCAAAATACTGAAAAGTAGGTTGTATAAATGGGTACATTTTTTATATTTATATTATATTACTAGATTGTAATTCATGTACTCTGCTAACCCTACTGATAAGAAACATTGTGTAAATGCATTCAGGCACGTGGGTTTTTATTTACCTTCTTTTGTGTGGCAGTCAATTAGCAGGAACAGAGGATATGCTCTGGTTTGCTAGAAAACCAGATTGCCTGGTTACAAGTAGGACTCCTGCAGAGTTTATTTAGCTGGAATTTTAATTACAGTGCCAGCTCTGAACTCCTACAATAAAACAGTAGGGAGACCAGTATAATTTGACCTTTATAAAACATTAACACCAATGTATAGAAAAACATAACTTCAACTTTAAAGAATAAATACAGTGGGAGGCAGAATTCAAGGAATTATGAAAATTAAGTGTGCATGTATTTCTTTTTCAAAAGTAAAAATATTAAAGATACACTAGACTGTGGACAACAAAGTGATGCTGGTGTGTTTGGTTCCCTGTATCCATCTTCCGGTCCTCACAAAAAAAATGCTGCACAGGTGGCAGAAGCATTTCTACACGGTTTTATCATGCTGCAAGGAACGTAATCCTGCTGTGAGGCTTAGAATAAAGGATACCATACAAACCATATGGGAAATGTTCATTGTTTAGAGTCTGTTTTCTCAGAAGAGTCAGTTCAGGCAGCTTTAGGTGCCCACTCATTCCCTCTGAATCTCTTCTTCTCACTCTTCTGTCTCCTCTCCCTTGCTGTGTTCCCTGGAGGAGGAAGCACTCACGAGAGTCAGCTGTTGTGGACTGTTTCCTGGGCTAAGTGCTCCTTTCTTCTGCCCAGTGTCATAAAAGAATGAGGTGGGGCTGAAGAAGGGGAACGGAGTAGGACAGTATTGCCTGAGTTGCAAGAGAATGTCAATGCAACACCACCATCAGAACATGAAATGGGTAACAGTTACGGGTTCCCAGTTGCATACAGCACTGTAAACATTCACAATTACAAACACATTTTGGGTTAAATCTGGCTAAAATATTGAGATATGGTGTAGCAGCTCAGAGTATTTTGTAGTTCTGCCTTCATGGAAAGGTGATAAAGAGTGTACTCCAGGTCTACCATTGACTTGAATATCATTCAAATAATTCAAAACAAATTCAGACTGAATTGAAGCTGTAAACATAAAGGTCCTTTAAATTAATTGATTTTTATATCCCATAATAAAAATAAAATTCGAAGATGTTTGAATGCCGGGATATAAGTTGCCTCTACGTGACCTAAAACATTTCTTTTTTCATTGCTTATGTCACCTTTATTTTGCAGTTTGTTTGAGAGGTGAAGCACTAACTGCCTAAATCCATTTTTCTTTAATTGTACTTCAGATGTTATATTTCACAACACATTATATTCTAGATATCTGTGTTAGTAAGGTGCACCTCCTTCTGTGATGTGTAAGGCTATAATGCAGATATACTGGGGAAGAGATAAAGAGTAAAAGTGTGTATCAGTTCCTGCGAACTCTCACAATCTAACGGTTTGCAGGCCCCTTTAAGGTTCAAAGTTGTCTTGGAGAGCTGCCACTCATGGAGTGTCTATGTTGCTGTGCAGAGCAGCATGATTCCTATAATTGCTCTGTTTGCACTCAAGGAGAGGCGTCCTCTGCTGTCTTGGTGCTTGAGGAAGGAGAGGATGAAATATTTTCAGCAGAGTAGCTCTTCTCTTTCCTTATGCAATGCTTGGCTACATCCCTATTAACCAAAGAGTTTTCTTAGTCCTGAAAGCTTAGTCAGGCCTGATAGAATCATAAGAGGAGTTCTTTGATTCTTCTTGTGAGTTTGTGTTCAAACACGATGTTGGATAAAAACAAAAAATGTGGAGGACAGCAAAGCAGCTATTAAGTATTATGGTCAGAGACCTTCCTAGGGATCCGTTGTGGCTGCAGGAAAGGCCATGAACTCATTTGTCTGAAAAATCTGTGTCAGGTTGACTAAATACTAATGGTTTGGGAGTTTTTTATGTTTTTCTTGGGTTTTAACCTTGGTCTTTCTAGCCAAAAGTGGTATTCAGGCTGGCTTGTATTTTTGGAGAAACAACTCAATTTTGACACAGAAGAAAATAGGAAATGGTGATTTTACAATAATTTTCTGGAGAAATGAAAGCAGCATTGTGGGAGTTGTACAATATAATTTGCAACCAAAGAGCTTGTTTCATTTAGGTTTTTAAAAGTTAGGTTCGTGACACAGGAAATAGTCTAAAATTATCTTTAATAACAGAGTGGATCAGTTCAGTCTTCTGATTAATAAGAAAATGCAGTGCTCCAAATGTTCTTTAAGATTTGGTGTTTCTTCTGAGAAATGTCTGATCTTATGCAGGTAGGCAGAAGCTTTTTGGCATAATAGAATAGTGGCTTCTGTCGACTGTAAATCAAAATAAGAAACTTTTTAAATAAAGATATTATTACTTCTGGCACTCTACTTTTATTCTTTGAGACACTGTCTTTAATAGCTTCTCCAATAATGTTCGAAGAAACTGAAATATAGAAGCTTTAACACTTACATAATAAATCTACTAATCTTAATGCTTCTGGAAATATGTTTTTATAAGTCAGCATCATTTCCCAGAATTGTATGTTACTAACTACTGTTAGCACTGATAATTAATTGAAATGAAATTACCTCTACGATGAATGAGTGCTGGACACATTTAACTTAACTATTTCTGGCACCATGGTTATGCATTAGATTCTGATTTGGCAAGGTGTTTAAGCAGCACCTTAGTTTAAGTTCCCTCTGCACGGTATATGGAAATTTGACTTTACTTCTGTGTACCATATACCTAAATTCTGTTGGCTTCAGGACAAGCTTTTGCTTAGGAAAAGTATTTGCCCTTTAGAAAGGGCTTGGCAATAGTAGAACCTTAAGGTGACTGTTACCTATGCAGCCATGCAAAAGGAAAGCCATACAGATTTCCCAGAATATGCGTTTTCTGTGCTGAAACAGATGATTTGGAGTGATTATGCTCAGAACACTTCAATGAGGATTAAATAAGTGATTCCATAGCCTTGTAGTTTGCTTATTTCCATATGAGTGAAAGTTGTTGTTTTGGTCCCTGCTCATCTGAGTGCTTATACTTTTTTTTAATGCATTTTTAAAAGAAAAAGTACAATTAAAACCATGAGAATCATTAGTGATTTTAGAATAAGAATTTTTGATAGGTATTTTAATAAGTGTTCAGAAAGCTGAAACCTGCTTGTAATGTGTGCAGGAGAATATTTGGATAAAAGACTTTCCATGTATGTAGAAACATTTAAATGTCAGCTTCAGCAGGAAGCAAAGGAAAAAGTACCTTGCTTTCTGAATTTTCAAGCCATGTGGTAGAGTATTGTTCCTGTGATTTGTGTTTAGTGGGTTTCTTTTTTCCTGCAAAGATTAGTCACAAACAACTGAAGTGGCTCCAACAAAAGGGGCTGATGCTACTTGCTGATTACGAATTTTCTAAAAAAGTAGAGGGAATAGTTTAGGCTCCAGTAGCTTTGAACAAGCAGCACAGCTGGATCTGAAGCCTCCCAGATCCTAGTGGAATACTGGAGATACTGGTTACATGATCATTATAGCTCTTCTTCTCAAATAGCTTTGTAGTTCTGGAACTTTGTTTTTTCCTACAATTGTGAGAACCCAACTTTTGTTTATCAAGTAGAATGTTTTCTGTTCCACTTAGCAATTTTTTTTTTCCATTTTGGCAAGAGAATGGTCTTTCTTTTGAATTTGATTCTGGTGGAACCTTTTCCCTCAACACCTTCTGCTTGGTAACTGAACCACAAATAAATTATTTGCACAGCTCTAATGGTGTCAGTAAATTGATTTCCGTAGAGCACAAGACTGCATTTCCTCTCTGAAACGCCCTAAAGTGATCATTATTAATGTTAAATGACAGTAGATGTTTTGCAGAGAAATTAATAACCTGGACATTGCTAAAAAAATGAGAAAAGCAACATGGATGCCCTTGAAGGATCATGAACATCTCTTCCTTTGTGCATTGTCTGTTCCTTGATCAGTAATAGATTATAGGAAAGCCATACTCTGATTTATTTTCCATCTGGCTTACTCCAAGAGTAGTTTCATCAAAAGCAAAGGGGATTCTGTAGCTGTGCTACCTGGGACTGTCGTCTTTCGTGCCAGCAGAAGATGTGAATGGTTGGTATTTCACTTGGTTTGTTTAGAACTAAGCTTAAAGACCTCAACTTGAAGTGAAAATGATTGATTTCCATGAGATCAGTGGATTTAGCAAGCATGTATTTCCTTGGCAATATGTATTTCAGAGAATTCACATTGGAGAACAATGGAGAAATATTTTTATCCAAAATCTTTGAGATATATTTAATAACCCTTCATAATAATCTTTCCTCTATACTGAATTATGTATTGATTCTTTTTTTACAGTATCTTCATTGCAGAATTCCAGAAGGAAAATAGGTTTTCACATGTCAACCTGAAGGTCTTTACAATTTTGAATACACTATTACATATAATTCTGTGAGGGCCTAATCATACATTACTATATTTCAATGAAATGACTTTCATTGACTTTACTGAGGGCTGACTGTGACTCAGATTGAACTATTGCCATGTTATTGAAAGTATAATAAGCATTTTGAGTAAATTTTCAGTCTCTTTCATGGTTTCCTGTTTTAGCCCTGTTCTGCTATGTTGTCCTGCTACCTCTAGCAATACGGAGGGTACTGCAGTCCCTTATTGTAGCTTTCAGGGAGACACTTTTGGATTTCATTTAAGAAGTAAAAGTGGTTACATTTTTAATTGTAACTTTTGTTGATGGTGCTATTGCAGATGCTGTGTGTTGTGTAGGACCAATCTTGGAGATGGTGTTGTGGCTCTGGTTGCACAGGCTCCTTTGGCAGGCGTTCCAGAGGTTAACGGCTCTGTTGCAAGCACAAGTTTCTGATCATTGATTTTTAGAGGCTGTTGTTACAGAAAGTAAGACTGGCATTTAAGAAAGACAAAGCACCTTATTAAAATTAATGCCTTTGATTTGCTTCAAATCATCTGTAATCCATGTGGACCTGTCATAATTTATACCTCGCTTGGTCACAGCAATAATTCTAAAGCTGTCATATAATCTGCACCAGTGCTTGTGCACAAAAGAAATTACACGTACTGCTTACTGAAGCTGGTGTCATGGTATTTACCTCTCATCACTTAGAAGGTTACCCTCAGCTTAATTGGCGTGTCGCATTATTTATATTGCTAGGGGAAAAGGATTAAATACCAGGAGAGAAGCTTAACAGTGGGTTTCATTCATAAGATAGATAAAAATCAATTTCTGATTGTTTCTAAACATGATAAATGTGACTAGGTTTTTCTGTCTTCCCTGCTGTCCTCAGTCTTGAGCCTCCTGAGGATAATCTTAATAGGATAAAGTGGCCTTTGAAAGGCAATTAGCAAGACTCCTATGAACTGGTCCATGCATGTGCCATGCTCAAAACCCTCCTGATTAATGCTCATCTTAATTCAATTTCTAGGGATTTATTTACTCATTTCATGTATAATGTGTTTAGTTCCTTTAACCTTGCTCTACTATGATTTGAAAGCATATTGCTGCATTTCAGCTTCACCTACAGCTGCATTTGTGCCTGTAGCTCTTGTGAGCAGACACCAACCTGTATGCGAGGCTGGTTGCTTGCACTCCTCTAGCTTGGAACACGTACTAACTGATGTGCTTGATGGCTTGAGGTTTGGAGTAAGCTTATGTAGGCACATGTGTTTTTTCAGCATGAAAGGAGAGAGATATCTAGCATTCTGAATACTACGTGTACTTGGAGATACTTCGAACTGGGATCCTTAATAATCAAGATACTGAAATTGTGGTGTTAGATTTTTCTCAGAAATATGTGATAGCAACAACATGGGCCATTTAGCAATGAAAACAGAGCTTAGATCACAATAAATACAATGACATATCAATACCAATAATTAATATTGTAACAAATTCCATATGGGATCAGTGAGGAAAATGTAGGGCTTTTTAGGATGAAATTCAGCACCTTGTGTCCCCTCTCTTGATTTTATTCATGTTTTCTGGAAGAAACATAACTCCTAGTGTAATACAGCTGACTGGAAAACTCTTCCTTAACTAATGCTTTGTGTGCAATAGTCATGATTTTTTTTTCTGATTTTTTTTTCTGTGGAAGAAATTTCAGCATTTGTCATTCCTTACCAAGTCTCTATCCATGGCTACATTTTGAGAATTCCAGGAAAAGACAGGATCCTGTTAAGTGTCTTCCAGGTGATACTATGAAGATGTATTTAATAAATATTGCTCCTTTATTACTGTAGATTCTCTATTTTGGAAGACTCGAACTCCAGGACATTTTTGAACTTGTTTCGTGTGCTTTGACACCTTTTGTGAGCTGCATTTCTTCCTTTTATATTTATTTCAGTCTTCAGAAATTAGTACAGCGGGGAAACCAAGGTCCTTGCCACCTACCTGCTTCCTGGAACTCATATGCTCCAAGCACCAGCCCACCTACAGATAAGAAATAAGCAAACAAACAGATCCGACCAGAAGGTTTCAGTAAACAGCATGTCCCTTGTGTTCCAAAACTGAATAAAATGCAGAATATATCTCAAAACAGACTCGCTGCGGGGAAGGGAGGGGGGGTTCATTATTGAAGTTGCATCCTGTTCATACCACATACAGAAGCATCCTGTAACTAGTAAATAATTCTAACTGCAAGAAGTAATATGGCCTCTGAGGTAGGGAGTATCTGCCTACATATGTTTTCAGTTAGTGAGAATCTTAGAAGATCACTGCTGGAAATCAATGGAGATTAGTACATTTTCCAGGCTTGATAGTACTTTATAAAATGTTGAAAATACAGAAAAATTCAATACATTCTTAAAAGATAAACATGAATAAGGCATTTGAGGCTTGGGAGCTTTCAATAGGGATGTTTCTTAGGGTGGTTTGGGGGCATGTTGTCCTGTGCAAAGGCATTTGCTGCCAAGCTGAAAACCTACTGCTGTAGGGACCTTTATACAGAAATGATCACTTTGAGCCCATTATGCCAAAATAGTTATGGGCAAGATCTGCAATGGATGGAGTAGTTGTCAGCACCTGTTGTCTTATTCCTTCATGGGCTCCCTCAGGATCTTTGCAATGTTTTCCATCTGGACTTGCTTCGATTTACCTGGTTTATCTGTATATTGATCTTCAGCTGTCAGCTAATTTACAGGCAGCATTCATGCAGCACAGTGTGTACGCAGTGAGGGCAGGAGACAGGAATTCAAAATCTTGTCCATGTTGCTCATTAATGCATTACAGCTACATCTGTCGTGTAACAACAAGCCTGGGATGTTGGCACTGAACTGCCTGTAGCCAGATCATTAAATCCTCTTACTCTAAAAAACAGGGTGGCTGCATGCAACCTGCCTACTGTGTGTGATCCTCGACCCATGTGTTACCCTCAAACCAGGTCTGAGAATACAGGCAATTAGGCTGCAGCACGGAAGCACAAACAGAAGAAGCTGTACTAACTGGCACTGTGAGTTTAGGCGTAGCTCTTAACAGCATTTGCTAAAAGAAATGGTTCTTTATTGAGATTTCAAAATGGAGGGAAAAATTAAGAGCAGTAGGACTTTTGTAAATACATATGATTATGAAGTTAAAATCAGTGCTTTTCTTTGGCCCTGCTTATTGCACAGCAGACATAAGTACTTTGATCTAAGTTACTGAGGGCACTGGCAAACTTATCCAAGCACTTAGGAGGAAAACACATGCTCCTGTGGAATGCTGAGTAGAAGTTTAGCTAATGATCTATTCAGTTCTAGGTGCCGTACACAGATCGTGAAACATTTGCTTCCAATAATTAACTATTTTGTAGCTTGGGATTTTTTTAATATTTTTTCTGTTTCTTTTTGCTCTCTTTTAATCCTACTGAGGCATATTGACAAACATGGCTTTCTGCTCTACTCTTAGAGAAAGTTGCAGCTGCAAATGTTTCTTGAGTTATGGCAATCATTTGCAGATGTTCTTCTGAAAGCAAAAATTAAATAGAGTTTCTTGGTGCCAATAAATTATAGAAAAATGTTAGATACACTCTTATCTCTAAGAAATGTATGCTGTGGTCAAAATGCATCAAATGCTGCTAATATAATGATGACCTTTTAAAAGAAAACATATTATGCTGTAGCTGTCTCCATATTATAACTGTGGAATGCTGGTATACAAAAGTCAACCTACTAAATAGTGGGAGAAATGGAGTGAAAATAATGTGTTTTGCTTTTGTCTGATATTACTGTTCTGATGGGTACATTTTTCTCTCTTATCCCATATTGAGTCATGCTCTTTTTGAAATCATAAAATAGAGATAGATCAAGTGCAAGGTAACATTTTGGAAAGGCAAATCCTGCTGAGTTTTGATGAGCTGGATCAAAATCCCAGTGACCAAAAACTATTGTTCAATACCAAAAATGAGCAGAACTGCAGAGGAAGGCAGGGAGAGTCCTTGTCCAAACTCCTCACTGACAGAGCATTAGGAAATGAGGAACCAATATCAATCTAGAGACCAGATGCTTGCTTAGAACTAAGATGAGTTCCATTTATTCACCAGAAGCTACAGATTTTATGTGGGTAGGTCATTTGAGCCAAGGTCTTCAAAAGGTGTTAAAGGAGTTCTGATGATCTGTGCCTAGATATTTATCTTTCTGTCCATCATGTGTATGTGAAGTCAGAACTCTTTCTTTGCAAGTGTGTTTTGTGATTGATTAAACTCATGTTTGCAAGCCATTTGGGTGCTGTGATAGGAAAGGTAAGGAATATTAAATATCTGCAGGTGCTGAGTAGATTTCAGGCATATTCCAAATACTTGGTGATGGAGTAGGACTTAATTCCTAGGGCCACTGTTGTGATGCCCTTCCTACAACTTCATTCTCTTGAAAAATATTTTTTCTTTTTTGATTTTTCTTATCTATACAGAGTAAAAGAAGAAATTTCCTTGAACCTGGCTGTCTCCTATTATGGTGGGTGTAGAGAAAATGTCCTAGTCTAAAACGTTTGTGTGCTTTAAGTAGCTATATTTAAGAGAAGACGACTATGTTGCATGGCATGGCGATGACCGAACTCTGAAGTATGTTAATGTATTTTGGGCATGGAGAGAAAGAATTTACGTGTTTGATTTGGCTGCTTTTCCAAACATTATTTTTGAGATTTTATAACAGTGATTCTCAATGCCATGTTAGACTTTGTTTGGTGATTGTGATAAGGAGCAGATGTGTATAAATTTGTACTTGTGGAGGCTGACAGTAATTTCCCATGCAAGAAGGTGGCCTTGCTAGCTGTAAGGAGCACAACTTTCATTGCCACACTGTTTGCAAGGTGGCTCTGAGGCAGTGCAGGTAGTGCAGGTTGTGTTGTGTTTGCATGGGGAGTTTAACAAACATCTCATGCTGTTATAATTTTCCTGATGTTCCAGCTGTATAAACAGCTTACTGGTAGCCTGTCAATCAGATTCTGTTTTGGTGCTACTAATTACATAAGCAATCATTAAAAACTGATAAAAAAGTTTCAAGTCTGATATTGGTTGAGTCAAAAGGTTCTAAAACATTTGTGTTTCCCTCCTTGCAAGATAAAGGTTTTTCAGAAGGCCTTTCAACCTGGAAGATCAAAGAGAGCATTTTGTTTCTAATGTGTATGCATCACTGCATACTTCGCGCTTTAATCGCCATTCTTGTTGGCTTTCTATTAACAACACCCACCAGACTCTGCAGAGGTTAATAATAACTTAGGAGAAATGGACAATGTTGTGTGAAATATATTGCTGAGCATAACTCATTCAGTGTTTGAAAACTTACACCGAAGTCACTGTTAGCATATTATTTGTTTCTCCCTCCTAATACACACTAATTAACAGAAGGATTTTGCCGCTGTAGTCCATAGGAGATACTGAACAGGTTCCTTCGAGTACTGGGCTACTTTCTTGACCTGCTCCCTTGCAAAGGCTTCCAGTCTCTCTTCTAGCTCAGCTTGCCTGGAGGAGACCTAATTTGAAACAACTCTTTTCTACAGAGCCCTATTCAAATTAACAGTCCTCAAAATCTCCACTGACTCCTGAGAAAACTTTTAATTTTAAAACACAGATTAAGCATTCTGGCATCATTTAAATTTCATCGGCCTGGTAGTTCTATGGAGTCCACGGTAGGTGGTAGTCAGACCAAATTTACCAGTTCTATTAAAAACATTTCACATCAAAGCTATTTTTTGCGTGTCTGGCAGTGGATGTGAGTGTGTTTGACAATGCCTGCACGTCAGGCGTGTGGCAGGTTTCTAACATGAGGACCAACAACTTTCATGCTCTCAACAGTTAGAACTACTGCAGGTGGGCAAGGTCGTTCATCTCTGCCTGGTAAGAATATTTTGCGTCTGAGTAGCCTTATTGAAAAACTGGCTTACTTGCCTGGGCTACGGTGCATGCACAGCAGATCTTTACCTGTGTAGTGAATAATTTTAAATGCTTGTAGCATTTTTTTTTAAACTGATCTGCATTTGCAAGGTTAAGGCTACTCAATTTGAATTAGCTACAGTATAAAACCAATGTAATGAACAGAGTTAACCACTGTGTAATTCTTGGTCTGTCGATAAGCTGGATATGCTGACAAAAACTACTTGTTTAATAATTACAAATGGCTGAAGTTTAAGTGTTCTTTCCTCTTTCATGAGTCTGTTTTGCAATTCTCAAAAGTAAAACTTTTTTTCTTGAAGAAATATCCATTGTTAAGCTAATGTTTAATATGTAATCCTTGTAAATAATAGTTATATTCTGTGGATGGTTCCAAAGTTTGTGTCTGTTCTTCATTAATTTAGGGTGTACAACTGCATTCTGATAATTTTCTTTTAGAAATCTTAACACAAGATAAGCTGCTATTGTTGCTTAAACAGTTTTTTTAATCCAAAAACCTCTTTGGTACGTGTTTGCAAATCATATAGTGAAATGTTTCAGTAACTTATCTCCATTTGAGTGTTAGAACAAAATCAAGATTCAAAATATCCATTTGTTTTATGACTTTGGCCACCCATGGTGGTGTTGGGTATCTGTAAATGTGAAGATACAGACTCAAGTTCAGCAAAACTGAAGACGAAGATTTTGTAAGACTTCTCTGTCTAAATTGGTGCTTTATTTCAAAATACATAGGGAAAAACTGCTGACGCTGTTGGAAGTTGTGGAACATGTTATAAAATTTCAGAGTTTCCAAGAGTGTGTTTATCCATTTTTCTTACTGTTATCTGTCAGGCTAAATCTGAGTTCTGTTCTAAAGCCTAATGTTGGGAGTAGTGGTTATTCTGAGGGAGAAAAATTAGACTAAGCAGAAGCTCAGAGATGTATTTTTAATCCAGTCTTTTTTTCCCCTGTCAATTTTGTCTCTCTTGTGCATCTACTGAATTATTTAATCATTTATCCTTGTTCAAAATACTCAGTTACAGAAGTTATTAGTGTCTATTAGAAAATTTTATATATACTGTAAACCTTTGAAGACTTTCTTTTCTCTCTAGAAGAGTAAATAATTTTCCTGTGTTTTCCTCATGTACTGGTATGTTAATCACACTTATGAGAATACTGAATTGTACATTTCTAAATATCAAATCACAATAACTGCTTCCCATGTTTGTGGATAGTATTGGTTTAAAAAATAAAAAAGTTACCCCTAAACCAAGAAACTAATCCATGACCCAAATATCAGCATTTAAAATCTTGGTGGCAAACAGTTTTGTAAATTATTCCTAAATTATTTGTGATTTTAGCCTGTAATTAAGTTTGTTGTACCTTAATTAACTTAGTATAGGTAGAAAAATAAGTGTAGGTACTGTTAACGTTACCTAAGCTTTTCTATTCCACTTATTAATTTTTTTAATTTTTCACATCAGACGCATTGGGGTTTTTTTTCTCAGTTATTGTCTGCCTTTTTTATTGAGTGGCATTTTTTTTTAATCTTAAAACAAACTACCTCTAAACCAAAAAGAGCAAAATGCTCTTCAAATCAAAAAGGAAAATGGGTATTTTTATATGCAACAGAAATAAAAATGCCTTTTTCCTTTCTGTAAAAACAAATCTTCTGCAGCGTACAGTTCAACTAGCGTAGGAGGACAGCTGAAACTCAGTAACAGTATAACTAAGTCTTAAAGGTTTTTATTTGTGTGAAAGTTGTTTATGATTTGCCAGGGGCAGAGGACTTTGTTTAGGTAAATAGAATACAATATTGTGTGTGTTTGTGTCTTGCTTTATTGGGCAGAATGTATGTTGCTTTCTAGAGGTATTGGCACTTTATAAGATCCAGGCTCAGGTGAAAATAGCTTATTTTCTTTGGACTGGACACAATTTAATATCTGCCTCGAAAGTGTGGGTGGTTAAATTCTTCTCTTCCACTAAAGCATAATTCCAAAATCCTAGAAAATTCTGTGTATTAAATAAAGAGTAAATTCACAGTAAGGTACAAAATGCCAAAGGTAAGTTTACACGAAAACTCAGCTCTTTTTCCCTGTAAAAATGTTCTGTAATTGCATAGTTGCATCCTATTTGTCAGAGGAACTTTCTTAGTTATATTTTATTTTGACAGCTCAGTGAAATTAGTGTCCATGAAATTAATTTATATCTTAGATGCCTTTTAGAAGGTTGTAAAAAATAAATGTTGCCTTCATATTACTGTGAAATCATTCTAAATAATTGTGCTAAATTGTATTAAAAAGCTCCAGGATAGAGAAGACTGAGCATAAGGATAAAGGTCATATATAATTTCTCCTCTGCAATTCAAGTGAGGCAATTTGACATTGCCGTCAACTGAAAGGCATCTTTTGCAACAGAATAGTTGGAGGGTGAATAACGTAATTTTGACTGTTAATTCCAAGTCAATGATAGTTTGTCTAGAGAGGTGGTCTGTCCCTCTTTCTTCTAATTTACCTTGGGAGTGGCAGGTAATAAAAGGAAACACTGTAATATGTACTAATTTAGAAATGTCGTTTATTTATTAAATTGCTTTTGAAAAAGATGCTCACTGAACCAGTAAGACATCCACTGCTTTCATATAGTTAGCTTCCTTTGCACATCATTTATCTATTTGTAGTTCTTTCAGCACTTGTTGAAATTTCTAATGAGTGCTTTAGACTTCCACGTGGATTATTGAGAAAGAAGTGTATACATACCAAAGGAACAGCCTGCACGGGACTACAGAAGGAGAACCAGCAGCACAAGACTGTGGAAGCACCAACAAATTGGGCTGAAATACAATACCACTCTCTAATTATCTTGATAAATGTTCCTGTGTTTGAACCATGGAGACTCTGCCCATACAGCCTGTCAAGCACAATGGTAGAAATCAGTCTGGCACAATCCACTGCCAAGAAGGGATGGGTTGAATATGCAAATAAAACAGCTTCTAGAAGAAAACAAGCTGTATGCTGACTTATGGATCTTTGCGGTTATGGGATTGCAAGACAACTGGCAAACTGCAAAAGCAGTGGAACTGCTGCTAGATCGTGCACTCATAGACCCAGAAAGGAAAGTGGTGTGAGTAACATGTTCTCTCCATTTGTCTGTGAAGCAAAAGGAGTGAAAGAAACAATGCTGCCTGGACTATCTCAAATCAGCATAGCTAACAGATTCTGGGGGTGTAGTATCAGCAGTTTGGAGAACAGATGAAAATACCAAATTGTTATAGAGTAACGCTACAGTACCAGACTAAAGAGAGATAATCATGACAGACATGAGGAATCCAGGCATCATGCCACAGGAGAAATAGAAATTCTCAGTTTTGAGTGACCTTGTCAGGGATCAGAATCCTATTTTGCCATAGAAGGAAGAAAAACAGCTGCAACATGCAGTACTGGAGAGAGGTTTCTGGTGGAAGAGGGGAATGAGGGCAAATGTTCTGTCATATCCCAAACATTTAAATCACTATGTATTTTAAAAGGATGCCAAAGTTCCAGCTGTCCTGTCTGCAGCTGAACCACTGGTTCAAATACCAATCTGCTGCCAGTTGGCCTCCAGGCTGCGATTGCAGGGGGAGCCCTCTAGCACTTATATGCACAATTATTAGCCTTAAGAAACACTATCTCTTAGGAATGCATGGCAAAATCCTTTCAAAGCTAGTGCCCAGATAAAGAATAACTATTAATAAAGCTCAAGTGTTTTTCCAGGTTAAACAAAGCTGGAGAACTTATGAAACTTAAGTAGGAAATATCTTATATTTGAGGGTAATAGAGGGGAGTAGTCAGCTTTCTGGAACAAAGAATTCACCCTGCAATGATACATAATGAATCTGAAGCTTCATTAAACAATGTGTGATGCGTACCGACCTTTGCAAGATAGGTATTTCTAAAATATTAAAGGGGAAAGAGGGCAGGGGGCAGCAGAACTGATCTGGAGAAACTGTAAAACTAAGAACCGAGCTCATAACTTTCAGTTTGGTATATCTTTGTTTTAACGGTTATTCTGACCTTGCTGTTTTTAATCTTTAATCGTAATTTCCAGTGTATTGTTAAGGCAATTATATTCACAGATTTACTTTTTCATTTGCAAAAAAGGCTTGAGCATACCCTGTGCATATTAAACAGTCACCACAGTGCTTTTTTTTGTTAAAACAGTAGTTTATAAACATAGTACAACATGCTTTTCATCTCACTTCTGTTGGTTTAGGAGCTTAATATATTTTCTCTATATGTTTATTTTAAGATTCATTCTTTAATCCCATTTTCATGGAGTTCAAGATTTTCCTTTTTGCAGCTTTTCTCTGGTTTCTCTGCCTGTCACCTTTACTGGATATCTGAGCCATGCTTTTAATATTTCTGCTTAGTCTAACTCTTATTAGTTCAAAGCAGAGCTACATATTTTAAATTGATTAAGGTTTCTGAAGCAATTATAACAACTACTTTTGAAAGGCAGTTGCAGTTTTCATTTCTGTACTATATGAAACTGTAAGTTTCTTCAAAGCTGAAAATGTAAGCCAGTAAAAGGCAGTTGGTAATTATTCTGTATTAAACATAGTAGTGTGTACATGAAAAAAATTAAAGGACATACATATTGCCTGCAGAGCAATTAATAAAAATCTTGGGACACTTAAAAGAATATCCAGCCTGTAAATAAATATGCATTTATGTATTTGAGTCCATTCCAAATTAACAGGTCTGTTGTGATCCAATTTGTTATTTGTTTACTAAATGTCTTTTGCTTTTTATCTTTCAACAGCCTGTTGCACTTTAGGGGAAAATTATTTATGAACTCTTAATTTCATTTATAAAATACCTTAAGCTTCAAATGTCTGCTTTTTCTCAGTCTCAAATAATGAAATTTTTAATATTTTAATTATCTCTTTAATATGTTTTACTTGTAAACATTTGAGCATAGCTGAAAAAATGACTCTTCAATATAATACTAACCTAACTACTCAACCAATCACCAATAATTCCATTCTTGTGAATGATTTGTACAGCGTTATGATTCTTAGGGGCTTTTTTGGTATATTTCTATCTTTTGTGAATATATTTTGCTAAATCAAAGGTGTTTACTGAAATATGCAGGCAGAAGAGACAAAAGCATGACAGCTGGAATCCTTGAGAAAAGAGCAAAGAAACAGTGTATTGCAGAAAAGCAATATTCACCATTGCTTTTGGGCTACAAGTAGCTTGCTTTTGGTAAGGTTAAGGCTTGGTTCAAAAGAGAACATTAAATAAAAACTAGTCCCTGAGGGGGAGAAAGGGAGAGCAACTTTTTGTGAGTTAAGTAGCTTTGTTCAAGGATACTAAGAGAAACCCCAGCTAACAAGCATACAAGGCTACAATGTCAAAGCAGCATGTGTACTGTGGTTAGCAGTCTTGTAAGCTAGAGATGGAGGTAATTGGTTTAGGACAAATGCATTCCAAAGGCAGGAGAAGATTGAGTGACAGGTGGAAAAAATATAAACTTCTGTACATTTTAGCTATCTATTTGGATGGAAGAATAACAAATTTGCCTTAAAGAATTTTTCTTTGACATCCACAAATATATGTTGTTACGGCTTTCTTGCAGGGAGAATTGTTATGAATCATCAGATCAGTTGGTCTTGTTACTGTCCAAGTACCAAACTGGAGTACTTGCTTAAGATGAATGAAAGATATTAAAAATCCAGTTATATTCAACCTCTGGTGAAACTGAAAGTTATGGTTTTGTCATTTAAAATATATTGTTGTACTTTTGTCATTTAAACGTAATTTCCTCATGTTGCAGATTGCCATAGTTCAATGTTAATGCTCTTTTTCTGGTAGGTTACCTCACCAGTGGCTGTCTATGTTGTATCCTTTTGTAAGACCTTATAACATAGTTGCTAAAATTGTGTTAAATCATGGAAGGTTATATTTTTTGGAAGGCTTCTAAACATCTTCTAGTTGAGATAGAAGCTTCCTAGGTGCTGCTAGTCCTGTCTTTGTTTAATTTCTGCGCCTAAAACATAGCTGGACTTTATCCGTTGGTACTGGGGAGATAATGAGCAAATAAAATAAGCATACAGATACATAGATTTAGCCCATCTTTCTCTAAGCACTCATTTGAGGTACCAAAGTGAGATGTATCAAGACCCTAGTAAGTGATCATATGTTATCAATGGTTTCTCTCCAAATGGGTACCAATGAGTACAATCAGAGAATGACTTCTAACCTTCCTGAGATCTACATTGTCACGATCTCTGGAGGTGACTTATCCATCCACTTACTGTAGAGAGACTATTAAGCTGACTAAGCCTGTTTTGGAGGTTATAAGCTTAAATTAAGTAGAAGAAGTCTACATTTCTGTGCATTTGCTTTGGTTGTTCATTTGAGTCTCATCAGGAGACTGGTTTTCCCAAGTGGATTGCATCAGTTTCAGGTATGAACACGGTAATCCCCTGCTGATTGCACTGCTGGCTTGAGGGGTGCTTTCTTCTTGGCAAAAGGGACAGTTAAGTTTATTATACACAGCTGGTAGAACTAGATATAAACCAGTGTCTGCTAGTGTGCCATAAATCATGCTGCCCTGAGACATTAAAAATTATTTGCCATGGCCTATGCCCAGCATGCCTCCATTGTTTTCCCTTTTTAATGCAAACCATCCCATTATGAAATACATTGTAGTTTATCATGTACTGATGCTCTTGCACCATGCCAAGTATGCTGGCATGAAATTCATTGCAACAGGCACACCACAACCTTTAATGCTCTGGTTTCTGCAGTTGCTCTGTGAGCTAGATAACCAGTTTAAAGTTGCTGCACACTCTATTTAGTTTTTGTGATTTTATTTCATTTTTACAAATAACTAGAATTTAAAAATAAACTGATGAAAAGGCTGCTCCCTACTGATATGCTAGTCACATTTGTTATTTCATTGTGTGTAAGGTGGGAGAGAGTGTTCAGTTACTAATGGCTTAAGTCATGACTAATGCTATGTGCCAACAACTGAGATACAGATTCAAATTTAAATAAACTACCCAGGCAGTGTTTTACAGGATGTGTTTCTTGTTGGCAATTTGTTGTTCCTGACAGCCTAGGATCCTCAGGCCATTGTTATGCCAGCCACTGGGATTAGAACACACACAGGCTGAGCTTATAAATGTTTCAAAACTGCAATGATGGAACAGTAGAATTTTAAAATGTGAGACTTTTTTTTAATGTTATCAAATATTCTTTTTGGAAACAGTTAATGTGAAAGAAGCCAGATTTGTTGGGGTTTGGATTTATTTATTTATTTGTTTTCATGCAGCATCAGTGTTAATACTTCAGTATCCACTGTTCTAATTATAAATACTGGGCCAAATTGAGGTTTGCTGTAGCAAGACACAACATTATGCTATCAAGCCAGGTTTCTGTATTAAATTTGAAACTTTTTATTAACACGTGTCAACAAACCTGGTTTGAGCAACTATCTTCATTAATGGAGAGTGTTCTAAAAGCACGAAGTACTTTTGACCTCTTCCTGGTTAGCAATGGTGTGACCCTTTTGTCAGTTCAAAATAGGTCTGAAAATTATATGGATATTTAAGCCAGGTCTTACAGAAATATTTGCTTTCACATACAAGTGCTCTAATTGAATCTAAGTCCTGCTTCAATTAGGTCGTATTGTCTACATATCTTTCAGAACTTTTATGACAAATTCTTTTTTTTATAGTCATGGTTCTCTTGGAATATTTGTTGGATGAAATTTTCAGGTGGAAGCATATTATAATAAAAAACAGATGAGCTTCTGGCTTCAGAAGTTAATCTTCAGCTCTGAAGCAGAGGGAGAGAGATTCCTGCTCAAGCAGACCTAGGAAGAGCTGCATTCACTATAGTTTTGTTACCTTTGTAAAGAGCTGAAGCATCAAAAGGTTTGTCCACTTCCTGTACTATCTGTATTTATTACACAGAAGTGACCTAAATCATGATTTGGGCTGGTACATGGTAATACACAGAAATAGGCTAAAGCTTCTGTTTGCTGGATGTGAAGATAAATACAAAGAAAGCTTCTGATTTGACTGTGTACAGTTGCTAGACAATGCCTTGTTTTTCTTATGCTATTACCTGCAATCCATCAACTTTTCTTCTCCACTAGGAATGAGAAAGCTAAGGCAAACCTGGAAAAGCTACAGGAAGAAAAGCTTTTGATGCCAGAAGATGCTTCTATTTCAGGCTCATAAAGCAGTAGTTTTTGTGGGATTGATCTCGGAGATAGACATGCTTACAGTACTGCTTCACAGTATTGCTTAATTATTGAGGGCTTTCTTCTTGAATGTATTATAGAAGCATTCAGTATTTCTCATTGGACTTTACTGTTCAAAACATGCTTCCTTGTTTTTAAACAGAGTGCTGGCTTTTGTCAGTATGGGTTTGTTTATTTATTTATTAGAGCAACTCTTTTTAATGAGATTAGCATATGGAATGTGGCTGTTTGACATGTCCTCCACTGGGGCCTTCACCTTTATCACCCCAGTGCTTCAGGAGTTCCCCTGACAGCTTCTCACAAAGTCTTTTGTAAAGTACACTGTATTTCCTTATCTTTCACTGCTAAAGCTTTACAAATGTCAGTCCACAGACATTTAATGCCAGATCTCCAAATTAAAAGCTGTTCTAAAGAAATACATGATAGACTGGTGCTGTTTTGTCTCCTCTACCAGTTCTTGAAGAGTGATTAGGTGAAAGGTGTTTTTACACGAAATGCAGTCTATTTTTTTATCTCTGTATTTATCAAAAATGTATTAAGTTTCAGGCATGAAAAACAAGCAGTTTTTCAATCTGATTAAGTCTGGTTTTTTTTTTAAAATCCTTTGATAATCCTGACGGTGCTGCTTATTGTAACATCTTGTAGAGCTGATACAAACTTTTTTGTATTCAGGAGTCAAATACATGTTAGACTTGGTGTTTTGGAATAATAGTATGGCATGTCTTTGTTTCATGGTAGTATCATTTGTTTAACCATATGTTTTGAACCACATAATTATAAAATTGAGTTATGAATCTAATGTTTCATGGAACTAATACATTGTTATTGTGACTATTGCAAAATTACACAAACTAGTGATAAATATTTACCGCTTTATTCTAGTCCTTTTTTATAGAGAAGCTGTATGCTCCACTTGGTAAAAAAAAAACCCTGACCTTGTTCAGATGGTGCAAGTGAAGCACATTGCTCAAGGATGCACACAAGAGTGTTGTCCATCCATGACTGTCTACCCCTTGCCTTACCCCCATCATCACGCTCCCACTCCACTAAAAAAATCTTTCTAGAAAGAGGAAAGTTCCTCTGAATTCCTTGAACATTTTTTTCTGAATGTTCTGGGATTATTCTTGGCAGATACAGCTTAACCGTCAAAACTGTACAACAAAAGTAACATTTTTCTGTTTGTAGACTTCAGAGTTAATCAGATATGTATTTGAGGCATTTAAACAAATTCAACAGACAGGATCTGAGAAAAAATTCTTTCACCAAAACTATTTCCCATATATTTCAGACTGTTTGTGTTAAAAGCTCTTCTATAATACATACATTTAATGAAATATTCAGGAGGAAGGCATAATCTGTAACAGATTATAAAAAAACCCCAGCAACTAAGCCAAACATAACAGCTTTATGGTAATTAATTCCCTTGCAGTTAGTACCTTAGTGTTTAGATGTGATTCTGAGAAAATGTATGAATTCATGTAAGGAAAGAAATGTTATATTTTCCTCCATCATTAGACTCTTCTCTAAGAATGCCTAATTATAACTTCGGCAGCACAATGGGATTTATAATACTGAATACATTGTGTCAGCTCTCTTGTTTGCAGTAGGATGAAGTTCTATTATTCAGAGCTTTGCTTCAAATCCTTCTATTGTACAATTAAACAGTCCTTTTTTAGTGTTAAACCTCATACTTCATGAAAACATGCTTTCAAGCTGAACTATATAGGACTTACTTATTACTGGTGATATACTGCACTCATACTACAAAACACACCAATCCTGTCAGAACAGCTGAGGAGCCAAGGTTGGACACAATTTCTCTTCATCTGGGCACTTTATTCTTTGTCTTGTCTGAAGACCATGTTCATGTTGCAGAAAGTGTGTTGACTGTATTGGAACAGTGTGGTTTTCCTCTTTCTGTTTTTAATAATCACGTTAAAAAAAATAATGTGATGGATTTTATGATGCAAATAAGAGTTACTGAGGTGAATTATATCCAGACTACTCAAGCTATGTACTTGGCCTTTGTGGAAGTACAAGGCTAATTTTAAGGGAATTCAGAGGACTTGTGTGTCTTACTGTTTCATATTTTTATTTTTTATATTTTCTATTGAAGCCACAAATAAACATGGTATATACCTGCAGGGCTTTTGAGTACAACTATGTTTCCCAGGAGGTCTGTGAGGATTTATGTAGTGTATGAAGAAGATATGAGTTTATTATTTTCATTTTTTTAAATCTGAGTTAGTCACTTCAGAAGCAAAATGTGTATATTCACTGAAGTTTGATTTTTTAAATATTTTTTTCATTATCACATTAAACAAGAGGATTAATCTCTAACAGGCATGATCTGTCTCTCACCTTTACCTGGAACACTTGGATTCCCCTGAGTCACTAAAACTCAACTCAGTCACTAACGGTCACAGTTCCACTTTTTATCTATTTGAAAATTATTCTCTTTGGCCAATGGGCAGCCTATGTAGATGATGTCATCTTGTACATGTGGAATTTGCAATCCTAATATATTTTTAAGCAGACCTTTGTCTTGGATCTGTGACATCCAGAGGACCAAACTTCTGTAAAACTCAAGGAATTCTTGTAAATACATATTTAAAATACTTTTTCCTCCTAAGCCCCGGGAGCTCTTGAATCGCTCTTCTCTACTACTTATGGTTTGAAAATAAACAAGTTCTGAAATATTTCAGAAACTAGAAAAGGTATAAATTTTCCATATGACAAGTTCTTTGTCTAATGCAAGTCCCCGAACCTTGGACCTAAAGCCCATCTGTCATGATATTTAGCTAAAACCAAACTCTGAAATAGTGGATATTCTCAAGATGATAATGAAGTTTCAAAGTGCAGTTGGAAAAGAGCAGTTTTCTGCATTATGATTTTAGTGGTATTTATTGTATCAGTGTCATTCATTTTCAGCCTTTTTCTTTTGTAATAACTGAAAATTTATACTTTCAATAACATATCAAGCAATATGAATAAACACTGGAAAATTTACTTCATACTATTTAGTATTTCCATGGTTTCCTAACTTAAATTGCACTCAGTTTAGAAATACAAAGAAAGAGGTTTTCTTGAAGAAGGTTATTCGGCAAACTTTGTGTTGTTGCTTTTCTTCTAATGAAGAAAACTAATATTCTTGCTGCAAGGGAATTTGCACAATTGGAGGGTTTACAGATTGCTTGTACAGTAATAAAACAGATGTTTATTTAGATTTTATCAAGTCTCCAAATTAGACTTTTCCCATGCTAGATTACTTAATGTTGCAGCTCTACTGTGTAGGAGTTTGAACTTGGATACAGCCAAACCCCCACTGCAATCATGCTCTGCCAGCATAGAGCTTCCTAGCAAGTTTAGTCGGTTGTTAACTAGCTTAGTGCATTATATATAACAAGAACATCAGTTAAAAAAAAGCCTCTGCTACTCTGTGCCCTAACTTCAAGAGTTTGCAGCCTAATTATAAAGTCCAAGTGATTTTGACAAACAAGGAAAAAGCCATACGGCAGCTCTGTGGTTGACCCAGTAGGTTCCAAGTCAGTTATTTGTTAGCTAATACTAAGTTCTCTCCAATATTCTCTGTGCATAAACTTCTAATCAGTGGAGTAATTTATTTTTGAAGCGAATGAGATGAGGCTGTGCCCCCTCCTCCCTTTCTTCCTAATATTGCTCCTAATTCTCTTTGAAAGACCCTAAATAATTTCTTCTCTTTTTGAAAGCTGCCCTTTTCATGTGTTTGTACAGAGTTATTGGATCTCACCTTCTGTTTCCTCTTTAGCCGTGCTTGATATGTTTGGCTCTCAGACTTTACCTTAGATCAATATTTCTAGCCCCGCAATTATTTGTATTTCTCTTTAGTGGCTTGTCAATATTTCTGTGCAGGGGAGTGCAATATTTTAGATGCCATCACATGAGAGCTATAAAAAGCATGATTGCTGTCTTCCTGTGTCAAGAATGCAATACTGCTGTAATTGTTGCCTATGTACAAACTCTCCCTTTGCTGTGGCGTGATACGTGTTATGCCCCATGTTGGCTGAATTCAGGACACTCTTCCCTATGACCTCAAAACACACTGAGAAGTCGTATTATGAGGGTATTTTATTTGTGTTTATTGTTCATCATTACAAGTGATGCCTAAACAGGATTCTTAAAAAAAAACCAAAGGAAAGACCTAGCCCAGATTCTACTTAGAATAATGAAAGAAATTCCCTTTGACTTCAGAGATTTTCACAGTCAAGCCCTTACTGCAACCTTTCAGATACTATTGTCACGTAATTGTGTAAATTGTTCTCTTTCTCCTGATAGCAATTGCTCTTTCATCTTGGAATAAGGTGCATATTTTGGGTCTTACATGTTAAACTTTCAAAACTGACATGTACAGAAGTTACATCTATTTTTGAATTTTATTTGTGTTGTTGAATAAAATACAGCCAGAAAAATAAATTTACACTTTATCCTTGGGGAAGAAGCATTTCTAGACAAAATAAATCATTATTTCAGGGCTCTTCAAAGATCAAAGACAGGGGAAACTTTGAGGAAGAGTGAAAGCAATATTTTTTTATCAAAGTGTAGATTTTATTTTGAAAGACTGAAGAGAGAAAAAGAATTTCTAAAAGGTGATCTTAGGATTTATTATTAAGATGAAAGCTCAGATTTGGTTAAAATGCTTAATTATCACTTTTCCTGTCTCCCTTTATGAGGAATTCTCTAATAAAAAAAAGAGAGCTTTTTGTTTTGTTGTTTATTTCAATGAGTATTTGATAGTTACACTTGTTACATACACAGAAATAAGATGCAGTAGTTTAGTTTTTACTTTCAGGATTCTCAAAAAGTGAGGAAGTACTAAACAGATCAGCTATTGTGTGATAACCTAAGGGAAGGGAACTATCGTTTGTGGGTTTGTGCCTCCTCATCCACAACACCTCTAAACTAGGTGGCTTTTGGTCCTTTTTCTTGGCTCTGGAAATTGGATTTTGTTATATGCAGCAGAGAAGGCATGAGAGGGAAACTCTAGCTAACAGCATCATTTGTACATCACTCTAGTGGAAAGAACTCTCCTTGGATCTAATTTGGTTTGGTGCTATAATTGTTGTTCTCAATAGATAAAGTAATTTTAGAATGACCAAAGGAGGCACTTTGTGCATCAAAGACACCATGAATGTGCAGGAGATAATTATCCTAAATTGTGTTATCCATTATTTGGCTAGATGAATGGCAAGGGATCATGGTTTTAGTGGATAGGTTCAAGAACAACAGTATCGTTTTCACTTAACTGTGTATGCATTTGTGTTTCTAGGGTGTCTGTTCAGCCAATCATTTCTTGCTATTTGCATGACAATAATTTAAAGATATTGAAGCAAAGAACACACTTTCTTTGTGTCCCAAATAAAAGTAGAAGCAGATTTGATCCCTTCCCAGATTAATTTAAAGTCCAAGCCTCTTCTTGCTATTTGCTGGGACTTTTTCTCAATATGATTTAAATTATGAGTGTGGATAAATATCTTGTTAAAGTAGTCTAGATGTTGGATAAAACAAAATCATGATAATAGACTGACAAAATCAAATTAAATAGCAAACCCATGAATCTTGCTAATTGCTTTTTTTACTTTTGATTTTTATCTCTGTTTTGGAAGCTCAGAAAATCTGTTATCTCAATAGAGATTTGAATCATCTCTGAATCTGAATATAAATAGAGGGGGGGTATGCTGCTGTTGACTAATTTTAATCTAAAATTATATTGACTAGTTATTTTAATTAAAATCTATTTTTCTATCTGAGATATGTGGATACGCAGCTCTGATAACCTTGTTCAAGGGTGAAATTTAATATTAAAATAAGAAAGAGATGTGGAATCTCCCAATGGTGAATCAATAATCAATCAGTAACACTCCCTAATTAATTGCCCATGAGTTCTAATCTTTGCATAATATACTGTAAAGCCATTGAACCCAGGAAAGGCTCAGCTATATGTTTCTAGCAGTAACTTTTAATATCAAAGAATGTATTTAAAAAAAAAAAAGGTCTTAAAAAGCTGATGGAATAGTTTGTAAGGTCTTCCTGGAGAAGTAGAAAATTAATCCTACTATTTTTCTAACATAATTTTCTGTTTTCTCTATATCTTAAATTTAATTTAAAAAAATCAAATTTCAAGTGAATCACAATACAAACCCCTGCTAGGAGTGTTGGTATGATTTTGAAAACAACATCATGTTTTTTACCTTGCTTTAAATTATTTGCTTCTGCCACTGCCTTAACTCTGAAGTAAACTTGAGCCCTTGCAAAAGATGATTACTCTCGACCAATAAACTTGAAAATTCCATTAAAATATGAAATTGGAGCACCCATTAGGGTAGGAGCGGGTATTGGATTCCAGTCAGATCTATGTCTTCACTGTAGCACTAAACCTACAAATGGTCTTCTGCTTCCCCTTCTGTCTTTGGGTTGCCCAAAACTTCTGTAAGTTGCTAAAGATGAGTGTTTCTCGTAGTACTCCTGCAATGTAAAAGACAACTACCGCTGAATGTTGTAGAAACATTTGGCTACTAGAATTGTGCAAGGAATTAGAGCCTTGATTAGAGAATAAAGGTTTTGTCTGGATCAATCTATCAAACTTTTTTTTCATTTTGAAACGCTAAATGTTAATTTTCCAAGACAGCATTATGCATTCATTCTGTTTATCAAACCCTGCTAAGAGCGATCTTTTTTTCTTGTTGTGGTGAAATGGTATGGATTTATGGAGAGTTTAAATGTCAATCAGAGAATAAGTATCTGGCTGTTATAACTGAGATTTTTGGTGACAACTCAGTGAAATATTTTTGGGGGGCTGGGGAGAGGATTGCAATGAACTGTGGACCATGATGCTAGGAAATTTTTGTGCAAGTTCTTCCTGAAGTGAAGCCTTTTCACATGAGATATTTCTTACCAAAATTCTATCAAATGGACCAACATAACTTACAGTTCTTCATAACTATTTTATGTTTTGCCTAGCGAGGGCATATTCTCTTGTTACAGCAACCTACTCTTCAGAAAATAAGTTGAAGTTATGTTAAAGTGGAAATATCAGATCTGGGTTAATCTTAAACTTCATGTTTTCTTCTCAATTGTTTTCGTATTTTACCTTTGTTTTAAACAAGTGTTAAGTTGGAGGAAAGAGATTAATTTATTGATTTCTGCTTACCTCCCTTTCATGTTTTAATGAAATTTGTGTACCTAATGTGTTATTAGAAATTGTCTTTTATTACATTGCAGGGTAAAAAAAAAAAAAAATCTGTTTTTACTAACAAAAACTTCCTCTGGAGGAAACTTAAATATCATGTATCTATAGAGGACTCCTATCAAGTTAACATGATCAAGTGATCAAGTTAACATGTAAACATTTCTTTAGTAAAGTCTATGAGCTAAACTGGTTGCTTTTTTGAGTCTGTCAAGCCCTTGCAATCCTTAACCATTCTTCTGCTCCTCGCTGACTACCTCATTTTATCAATATCTTCCTAGAAGTTAAAATGATCACACAAGCACAAAGCTAAAGTGGAGTCTGTAGGACAAGACCTCCTCAGAATGAATTGAATATAATGAGAAAACATCCTTTGCAGGATTTAACTATAATGTGTGACACATGGTATAGTCACATCATTGATTGTTTGTCATTTCTATTCTTTTCCTTCAATACATATATTCTTTTGTGTTGATACTAAACAAAGCACTAAATAACATGCATGTATTCTCATAATAAGTATTTTTCTTACTGAAGGAAATATAAATTAAACCTTGTTTATTCTGCTTGAGTTAAATTCTGTTAAAAGTACTTGAGTCATAATGTTTTTCATCGCTGTGTTAGCTGCAGATTAAGTTGGAAAGTAAGAAATGGAATATATGTTCGTCTATTCTGATTACAGACTGGTAAAATCATGTCAGATAAAGTCAACATGTAAGCGAGTAAACACATTGGCAGCTTTATGCAATATTTTTTTTAAAGGTAACTTTTGTTTGTTGTTAATTTAGCTTTGAAGCAAATTTTCTTCTACAGTGATGGCTTACCTGCTGACATTTGAATAATGCAATCTTGGGATTTGTTTCTGGTTTACATCCTACTTCTGTCGCACATACAGATGATTTTCATCAGCTTTTAAATCCAAATTTTCAGCTGACGTGAATCACGATATGTCTATTATAATCAGTGTTGTTCTGATTTACATCAGCCAGCCCTAAATATAGTGGGCATGCTGTAGCCTTTTATTTTGAAGTAGAACACCCCTGTTGAATTAAATGGAGACTTTTGCTCAAAAAATCAATGGCATAGCAGACCTCACTGACATTATCTTAAAACACAAATGATTTTTAGTTCTAAATCTATATGCCAAAATAGATTTCCTCTGCATTTTTTTTCACTTACTCATAGCATTAGTGATGCTGTGTTTACATAAAAGTATTGGTGTTCATCTGCAGCTCCATTTGCAAGAGTTAAACTTTGAAGTTTTGCAGCTTAGTGTTGTTGCTTCTTGGCTGTTTAATAGGAGGACAGTCAGTAGTGTTTTTTGAGATGTGCTGCAATATATCACATATATTCAGATACAAGTTTAGGCCAGGTGTTTTTCAATTATACTTGGCAGACAGTAAAATAGTTACGTATCTACAGACTTTGCATTTATTTTGAAAATTCAAAATCCATGCAGGTGTGATGTCTGTATGGAACAGAAAATGATTTATCCTTTACAAAACTCTTTTTGGATACTCTAGAACATCTGAGATTTTTTTTTTTAATTTGAAATAAAAACGTATAATACGAAACGAATTATTTTCTGTTAATTAGCCTTAAATAAGGCACTCAAAGGACACCTGAAAAAATCCTTTCTTTTTAGAGGTGATGACATTGTCCCTTTTAAGAAAAATATTTTATAAAATGTCAATTCACATATTTTTTGCATTTTTTTTTGCTTTATGTCCATTGAATTTAGAGCTGAGAACTTGCTTCAGGCATTGAATTTATGACCTAGATGAAATAAGACAGCTAGTGATGGATTTATTTCACATTTTCTAAAATAAACAGGAACAGCTAATATTATATGCCATTTGTTAGGAAAAACCTGGTAGGATTTAATCGTTTGAGGTCAGTTCTGAAATCCCATGTAAAATTCTTTGTATGCAAATAAGGTGAATTAATTTCAATTTACACTGATTTATTTGAGCTCTATATCCTAAAGTATCTTCCAGACTTCTCATTGGGAGTTTCTTGTGTTTAATACCACACATTTAGTAGAAAAAGATCTGTTGGATCTTTTTCTGTTGGATGTTTAGCTGAGGTCCAGTAAGACTGTTTCTTCCTGGCAAAATACCATTTCCACTTGAATATACTTAAGGCTTGCATCAGACTCCTGAGGACTTTTGAAGAAATACTTGGACATATGGGAACAACATAAAACTGAACAATATAATTTCTTCTTGTAAATGTGTATTTCTCCAGAAAGACAGATCATCTGCTTGCATCATATACTGCAAATCTGAAGTGATTTTGACTTTCATTTTTTGAACTATTCCTGATGCATGTAGTTTGACAAGTAAAAACCTCAAATAAAGACTGCAAAGTGGAGTTGCACATGAACCCTGCCAATTTTTCATTTTAAGTCAGGTTCCACTTACATGAATTAATGTATTAAAGGTTAATGTCATCATTTATCTTGCACTCTGATAATTAATTTGTTTTTAATTGCGAAGAAAGTATATTTAAGAACATAAAAAGAGCCAAGGCTTTTTGTAAATCGTAGGCCAATTTGGAAACTTTTTAACCAATAATAATAATAATTTGAAAAGCAGACATTATTGTCTTTTTTCCCTCCCATCCAGTTGGTTTTGTGCGCTGGACAGTCTTTGCCAGGGCACAAGAAAGAATTAGGAAAATGGTACCAACCAGAAGATACAATAGAATAGAGTTTGATTATTTTTTATTTTTTCCCTCACTTTAAAGTAAAAGAGAAAAATACGTTGTACTAAATAATACCAAAGTAATATCCTCCTTTTACACTGAATACTATGCTATTGTGCTTGTTACTAATAACGGAAGATAGGATAAACAACTAGTAACACAGAATTGGAGCCATGCAAATCAATGATGTTCTGAGGTTTTCAGTATCTGAAATATATTTGGACTTCTGTCTAGTAGAAGACAGACATTGAAAGCACCTTGTGAGCTTATGTTTGCTTTGATACTTATAAATTCTCAGAATCACAAATTAACAGTTCCTAGATGAGGGAGCTCTTTTGGGATTCCAACAAAGACAACCGGATTAAAAAGGAACAAGTGCTTGTTGAAACTCTCCTTACTAGAGCTGAACACAAGATAATGCTTCTTTACTTTCCTAAAATAGTATTTATTGCAGTCTCAGAAGAAGTCTCTTCTTAGGTGTATTGTCAGGAAATGAGTTTGAATGTGGCCTCACTGATAATACGTATAAGACCAATACAGTTTTCTTTAAGCTTCATATGAAATACTTTGGGGGTTTCAAAGAGTTATGTTTGTGTCACACAACTGCCTAGTCTTAAGAAGCAGCTCAATTACTGACTGTGGTGGCTGCTACAAAATATAATCTTCACAGCACTGACACCTACGTTGTATTCAGTATTCTCTTGTGTGTCTTTGACTGTGTGTATGTATTTTCATTCTGCTTTAATCATGGAGCCTCAGAGAGGGATTATCAGTCTAATCATCTTTCTATACTTGTATAGTCTGATTAATGCCTACCAGGGCAGGCTATTTGTGTTATAGTAAAGATCTTCGTGCTCTGGTCTCAGTTGTGGTGTTTTTATGGTTCCCTGGCTTGTGATAAAAGGGCCAGCTGCTGAACAGCTGCATTAACCATTGTTTCTCATTCATGTTGCTTCAGTTTGCTGTGATAGAGTTGCAGCAAGCTGCTGTTGTGTCTGGGTCTTCCTTCAGGGATGCAGGAAGGTTTAGAAGTTGTGATGGATTCTCAGCATGGAGCAGCTATATTTGACATAGGTTATGGATGCTGAAGATACAATACTGCTGTAGGCAACTATTTCCTAATATGTTCTTGATTGGATTTTAACAATATGTTCCTCTTGCATGTCTTCTAATGTGTAAAACCAGGTGTGTTTTCTTCTGCACTTATGCAGGTTAGGGAAAGTCCTGTTTCATTGTACAAAGCATTAAGGAAATTGAATTTCTTCATGAAATCCGTAACTCAGACTGGTTAGTAGTGATGGAATCTGGCACTTTGTTTATTGCTGGAAGTCAGAAAACGTTTGTCTGGTGGAAGCAACAGTCATTCCACTTGCCCCACCAGCAGATGTTCTCTTGCCTCAGCTCCCATTACCCCTATCAAGCTCCAAAGGACACAGGTAAAGACCATGGTAACAGCTAAGGTTTTGAAAATATGACCAGAAAACCAGCAAAGCCTCTGAAACTTTTGTATTGCAATTGCCTTAGCTTTCTTTGTTTCAAATGTATAAAATTAAATGGTACAGTGGCTATGTAAAGTTTAGGGGAGAAGTATGAGATCAGGAAATGCTGAATACATACTAACAGACTGCTTTTAAAGGAAATCACTGTCAACTACAACACTTTCATCACTGTGTAGATCAGATGTTAGTCAGGCTTGAAACAAAGGGGAAAAATGTTTCCTGAAGTATAACATCTCATTTGCCATTTTATTCCTAACCTAACTGTGGATGTAAATTCATTTCTTCACTGAAAAACTATTTATTTAGGCTGTTTTATATTGTTTCCATTATTTAGGACCTTATAGGGTCAGCAGGGCAGAGAACATGCTTATTGGATATTTATAAATAATTTTATTGTCTTTGTGGAGGGTGGATTTGTACAGAATTTCTTTTTACCTATATTTTAGCTTCAGCTTTAAAGAGCCCTCAAGTATTTGGCAAATATATATGCATTTATTAGCGTATCGATTATTTTAATCTGCACTCATACACTGTCTTATTGAAGAAATAAATTCCTCAGCAAATGTTGTAGTTCAGGTAATCCTGTTTTATATTTAAGTAACTCCAAGACATTGTTACCTATATTTTGTCAAATACAAATGAGAGGCTTTAAAGACTGGCCGCTGCAGCAATCTCATTTTAATAGAATACCTTCAATTCTCTTTTGCTTAGCACTGTCTGCTTTAGGATTGCAGCCCTGGAAACTGTACTTAGCAAAATTCTGAACCATGAGGTTATGGCTACCTTTAAGTAGTACCATAGCAATTCCAGCAGTGTTTGAGTTATGTTATTTTATTTTATTTTATTTTATTTTAATTTAGAGCTACAGAATGAGATGTGTTTGGGTTCTCAAATGTCTCAAGTCATATATTTATTAACTTTTGCAGATTTTCCTCCTGTTTTCTTCCTGATTTGTGGAACTAGGTTGCAGAGCTGTTGCATTCCTCAGTATAGCTGTGCTACGTGTATAACTATTCTTATAAAATCCAGTCCTGTACCTCTAAATCCTAGTTACTGGAGATATTTCTTCAGAAGGCTACAGATACTACAGTCATGTGTAACTCCCATTGAAGCTGTTGCACTTTGATACGAAAAAGGCAGAGTTAAATTACTCTCTTTTTTAAATTGCTTGCATTGTTTTCTTTTAATTTGGTTCTCCTCCAGAGATTTTATAGACCTAAATGGCATGTGCTTACACTTTCTGTATGAGAATCTCTAAGGGTTTTTACTGAGTGTGTTTGGAATAGTTGTTATTGAATCCAAAGTGAAAAATATTTCAAGTCTGAGGAGATTTTAGGCCCTCTATCCTGGCATTGCGTGTGGCAGTCTCGTTAAAGATGTACTTTCTTGCCACGTCTCTAACAGAACGTATTTCTGTCCCAGATTACAGTCAGGGCAGCAGCTACCACCTGTGCTTGATAGGTAAATGATCCCAGCTGTTGTTATAGGAGTTTTCAGACCGCACCATATCTTTCTATATTTGTCATTAGGATATTTTGTCTTAGCTTGCAAAATTAAGGTTTCTTTAACTGCTTGGTTGTCTACATGCTTGTCGAGCACATCCTTCACTCCGTCTATAAACACCATATACGGGTCATGCCTGATTCAGCTTTCAAACATCCGGTATCTTTATAAGTGTTTGATAAAACAAAAAGCCGCATCTGTTGTAAAATTGCATTATTTAAACGGTCTTGATTCTTGAACTGCTACCAGTGTTGTTTAATTGAGCCATTTCGGATTGCATCTGCCAACAGTCCCCTCTGCAATGCCGAAACTGTCCAGGCCCTGCGGTGGCAGTGGCAGCGGCGAGCAGCACCCCCCCCTCAGCCCAGGGTCCCAGGGTAGTGGCCCCCCCAATGGCGAGAGTCACCCTGCGGGAGCTGGAAGGGTGGGGGCGGAACCCCTTGGCCAGGCAGCTCTGCTCCGGAGTAGTTAGTACATTCTCTTTTGCAGCTTTTGGAATCTCCTTTATCACTTTGTAACTAATTAGTTCCCAGCGCAGACTGCCGTCAGGTCCAGTCGGTGCCGTCCGAGTATCACGTCGGGGTCACCACTTGTTGCATCATGACAAACACCCCTCTGTACCGGACTCTCGCTTCTCTCTGGCGAGGACAATTGAGGCGCAGACTCTAATATAGAGGAAGCTCAAATGGTGGCTTTATTGATTGTGCAGTTCCCTCTTATAGCCCTGTCCCGCAAGAGGCCCTCCTTCGTGGGTGGTCCCTAACCTCTACCCTCACATCCCATGCTCTTCCGCATCGCCGTCCCTAACTTGTTGACCTACTCTGCCCACATTGTGTGCAGAAGAAAACGCACAAGGAAATGGCAAATGAAATCAGTTGAATTGTGTAATCCTACAGATGATTGAAAGTTTGATCTCATCTTACGTGCATTTGCTGATCACTGTGATAAAGAGATATGCTTTTGTTAGTGAATCCAACATACAGCCTAATAAAAAAAGCCAGTGGGAAGAGTCCATTTGATGAAATGACAGAAACAAGGCATTGTTCTCTTTATCTAATAGTTTATATAGTTCTCTTTCAAAGGTAAGTCACCAAGGTGACTATTTTTTAAGACTAATAAGCAGCTTTTCCTTACTAAAAAGTGTACAAATCAATACATTTGTGATCTTCCTCACTACCCCTTCTTTTCATTTGGCAGCATCTTCTAATCAGTCCTGTTTAATCTTATATATCTCCAGAAAAAATAATGATGCTAATAAAGAGACTAGTTAGTACGTACATGCTTATTTATAGATATTTTGTACTGATTTTTTTCCAGAGATCATTGACATTTAATGCTCTTCCGTGGAAATAAATCTTATGGAATAATTGCTTGGGGCAGAATGAAATTAACTGTTCAAATATTTGACTTTGTTTTCTTGCTCTACTTTATAACAGATGACCTTACACTCTTACCCATCATGGATGCCTAAAAGACAGAGTTGTTCTTCCTCCAAGATTATAAAAATCAGATGGACGGATTTATTTTTTTGGTTGTATCACTTTGTAGACTAGAGGAAGAGAAGAGACAAGGTTCTTGATGTTAAAGGAAGGAAATGCCTTACAAAGGACAGAAGGATTTGACCCTAAGGTTATTTCTTAAGGGACAAAAGTTTATTTTATTTCCTATTCTTTCTTCTAATAGCTGCTGTTTCTTCAAAACTGTCCTGCTATTTTGTACTCTGTAAAAAAAAAAGCCAAAAAGGTCTCTCTTCTGTAAATTGAAGCTAAGAGGGAAATAGAAGTTCTCAAAACCCTCTCTTCCCACAGTGTGGTAGTGATTCACCCAAATACATGCAAATAAGAGCCAGAGGGAACCCTTCAGTATGTGGGGAGAGCACAGAAACCATAGCCATGCTTTGTAAAGCAAGCTTGGGGGGTTCTTTTTCCCCAGTACATTTGTGGGGAAGTAGCAGAGTTAATAAAACAACAGGAGGATTACAGGATGTTGTGACAGCGAGAGGTCCCCTTCTGTTTTCATCTCTGGGAGACTTATCTCTCTGTGGGTGTGGTGCAGTGCTATACGCATATTTTCAGATATTTCTGTCTCTTGCTGGCACTTTCCAAGACCGAGGGAGAAGCCAACAGTTCCATTAGGTGAACTGTTTGGAGTTAGAGTTGAAATTGGAGAAACAGGTGTGTGAAGTCTGAATATGCATTGAGACTTAAGGGAATCAAACTTGAGTGACCATGTCAAAAACTGTTTAGGGCCCATAGCTGGGCTATGAGCTCCATTATGAGCTTCTTGTCTTATTCTTTTTCTGGGTTGTGTACTCTTCAAGTTTCTCTCTGCTCCCTCTGTTTTGCCTAAAGTGACTTCCAAAATTTTTTTCTCCTCTGTCTTTAAGCCATTATGTACAGTGTATGAGGAACAGAAAGAAAGTTAACATGTCTTTTTAGCTGTTTTTGAAAACTACATTGCGTAATGTATTGTTCAGTTGTGATAAGGAAAAAGTAGCCTTGGTGTTACTCAGGAATTTCACATTTCTGTGACCTTGATAACATCATTTCACTTATTCTGCTACTATGACATATGACTATATAATGTGTTCCTAACATAAAATGTCTGGTTTCTGAACCTGTGAGTCCTTTTCTTAGTTTGTGATGAACTGAATATATGGTATGGAGAATTGTATAAAATTTTGTGTGCCCTGTGCCTTGCTGGAAAAGAATTAAACCTCAGAAGTTTCCTTTGTTTTCCACTCAATGGTATTTGCAAAGACATCCCTCCCCTTTACAAAAAATTTTCCATGAGAATAAAAATAAGCATGGCAGATAGCAGTTCCCAACACAGTCTTCAGGAGCCCTCCTTTCATGACTCAGAAAGAGGAGGGTCGGAAGAGCCTGTGAATTCACTTTCAGCTATTCCTTGAAGGATGATCAGTGGAAAAGCTTAGCTGAGCAGGCTGATCCATTTCTGTATGTATTGAAGTGCAGCTCAGTCCTGTTGAAGGTATTTTGATGAAAGCTTTCACTTTCTCTCCTTCTTTGCAAGGATTGCCTCTTTCTTAAAGGATGATGCTGTGGATGGGTGACTTGCTGACTGTATGGAGCATTAGCAGTGTTTCGCTGGATGCTCCATGATGAATAAATCTCTTCTACTTTTCAGCACAGTTATTGAGATACTTAACTCTTTTCCATGTGTGCCAAGCTGGTTTTGAATTCTGCTGTAATAATCCACACTGGTGGTGCTCAGGCCAAAATAATTCTGGTTTTGGGGTGTGTTTTCCACAGCCCCCAACAGTGAATCTTTGGTCAGCTTACTGGGTATCAGGAATGTTTGTCAAAGCCAATATTAGCTCATAAACCCTAAACTGTCAGTGAAAAACAGGCAGGCTGCAAGGAAGGAAAGATATTAAAAAAAAAAAAAAAAGATGGACTGTAATGTGTTGCTTACAATAATATGGAATGGAGACTTAAATTCAAGTTCAAGTTAACATCACTATGTTGAAAGCAGCTGTCAAGTTTATAGAAAATATACTCATGAAGCTATCATTTACACTTTCTTAATGCCTAACTTATAGAAAAGCTCACAAAAGAGGAGCACAATAACTAATTGATGGCTCAGAAGTTGGGAATTTCTATTTTGCTTCAGTTTTGAGGAGTCTGTGATAAAAGTCTAAGTGTTTTCTCTTGTGATCTGAGATAGAATGTAGCACAAGACATTTGTTTCTTTAGATATCATTAATTACGTGGATCTGTATGAAACTTTTTACCTGGTCCTTAACATTCAAATTGGATCTGTTTCCTAGGTTTTAATGACACCCAATCAAGTGTTTAAAGTGTTACATAGAGGCAGCAAACTGATATGTTTTTAACTCCCCAAAATAACAATTAGAGCAGCATTCTTGGAAGATAAGTATTTTTCAGCCTTATCTGAAGTCCTAGTTGCCTGCATACAACACTACCATTAAACTAAGAAAGAGAAAAGAAGGTTTCTTTTTGTTAAAAGGAAAACAGCCCAAATTTTCAAAACTTCACATGCTGCTAAGCACATGCAGTTCTCAAAAATGCACAGTTATGGTAAGTACACAAATATACACCTGTACCTGTGACTGAGAGGTGTGCATTTATAACTGCTTCAGTATCACTTTAAGTATATTAGGACTTTGCACAAGGTTGTATCAATTGGCCTTGAGTATTTCCAGTAAGTGCCAGAGGAACAGTGGAGGGTGTATGTTCTCTGCAAGAGTGTTCAGACTGGGAAAAGATAGCTATCACTTTTTCCTATTGGTAATCAGAACACATAACGCGACTCATAAATATGCATTCAGACAGTGGTTCACTGGGTTAGAGTCATGGAGAAGCTAGATAAACAAGATGTGACTGTTATTCTTTTTGACCACAGATTCGTGGGAACATCACAAGCTCTTCTCTAGAAATTCATTAAATATTTAATAAGCATGAGGAAAAGTTTCAAATGGAGCTTACCATGTTCATATTTTTTATAAAGGAGATATTTGCAGAAACACTCCACATTTTGCATCATCTCTATTTAAATAATCATTTTCTGCAAAATTACATGAGATGACATAACAATTTTGCTGTAGAATATAGAATAACTAGTCTAAGCTTACTTAAAAAATTATGCATCTGAATGCATAAGAAGCCACAGTATGAACTGAATCTGGTCTTGAAAAAAATCTTTTCCAATAGAGATTTCCACATTTTGTATAAACAAGAAAATCCCGAAACAAAAGCAACAAAGCAATTTCTTGTAAATCTGTGTAAAAAAATCAAAGTTATGGAATAATAATAGAAAAATGATGTAGTAGAAAGATTACCGTTAGCACAGCAAAACATTTAATAGCACTAATGACAGAATATTTAGGTTTCATATTTACCAGATTCTGAATATAGCATCAGTATGGGATAAGTTTATGAAAGCTATATCATCTAGGACCACAAAGAGCATGTTGAAATGAAGCTGTGCAATCAAAAGACAGTGAAACAAAATAGATTTCTTTATTCCAAATTTTCAAAATAGTCATAGCATGCTTCTGTGAAATATTTGTAGTTTGATATTAAAAGAAAATAAAATTCTAGAGTTTTTTAGGTTTTTTCCCCAATGATATTACAGAGCTTTAGGTAAGTCAGGTGAGGAAGCATTGACTTATTATTTTTTATAGAAACTTCAACATTTCCTTTACCCTGTTAAGTCCCAGCATAAGACAGAAACATGTTGATGCAGGAAAATCAATTCATTCAGTGCAAAAATTATTATTTTCTATTACCTTGCTAGAGTCTTTGTTTCTGATGAAAATATTTTTTTTCTCCCCATTAAGTGTCAGGAGTCTTCAGTGTATTTGGAAAGGAGTGTATTCCAGGACTAAAATGAACATCTCTCTCAAATGAGAAATAGTTGAGAGATGTGAGGAAAAATAAATCGTTTTAATGCTATTCAGAACAGGGCCTGACTAATCATTGTGTTTGTGGCTTCTTGCTGTTTGTAGGATAGAATAGTATAATTTAGTGAAATATTTGCACTACAATGCTGGCAAAATTGGGAAAATGGAATTTGGATTAAGCCAGGATTATTTTTGATCTTATCCCTCTCTGCTTTTTTATTTGATAGTGAATATGAACAGTGCTGATGTACGTGCATAAAGAAAATAGCTTATTTTCTTTGAAGTGTCAATAATGTTGTTGGGCATTTATCTGAGTAAACACACAGCAGAATGATTAAGTTGGTGTGAAGCTGAATGCATGAGATAGAAATTAATTTTAGCTTTGTTTATAACCAGTACACTACACAAAATACAAAAAGACTTGCACAGGGAAAAGGTGTCAAGCTATGTAAAAAATGTCAAAATGAGATATAAGAAATTAGATACTATGTAATGAGGTTTGGAAAGAAGCCCTGGTTCAAATCAGCAAAATCATTAGCCAAGATGTTTCCTTACACTGTGATGATGTAATCTAAGATTGAAGAATGGCTTTTCCTGTGCCTTACAAAACACTGAAAAGCCTGTGTGACATTGTGGCCAAGAGGGAAATGTCATCTACTATGTGTATGTCTTGCACCTGGCACTGAAAAGCTCTCCATTTTCTCCAGTGCCTCTGGTCTTTACCAATATATAATTGTAAAAATGAAGAAAGGTGAGAAGGAGCAATATTTTTGTGAATACTGTGATGTTGGTACAATTGCATATCAATTCAACACAATAATTTCTAATTATAATCTAATAAAGCCTTCTGAGACCAATGCAGGAACCACTTTGACATTAGAGATCTGAGCCTGTCTGTTAATCAGTTCTGTCAGTGGTTACAAAAGCACTTAGAGCAGCCAAGAATTAGTATCCTCTTCATGTGAGGAAGTAACAGCAGAAATATTCAAGTTAACAGGTAAAGTCAAACCAAGAAACAGATGTCCTGAATCTCCCTACTGAAGCAAATAAGTAAATGGAAAAACCAGGCTGTGTTTATGACAGCAAAGAAGATGTTTCCTAGAAAGGACATGGAGAAGTCACTTAATGTCAGACTCTACTTAACAAACCTCTTATAATGTTATCTGATAAATGACAAAATAGTTTTCTCTTTTATTGAATAATCAGTTAATGTCATATGAAACTTCAGCACATATTGTATGGTTTATATTCAAGCCATATTTGTACACAGCATGTTTGCCATTATTTTGATACTGCTCATTATTAAAAAGAAAATCTATATAAAAATGTAATATAGGGATCTATTTTTTAGTTTTATGTTTGCTCCATATATTTAAAAACAATTTACTGAAATAGGGGAGAAAGGCAAAATTACTTCTTCAAGGAGTTATCATCCTCTGTTTTATTTTGATAAACATAATATTAATCAGCTGGAAATGTTCAGCTAAAATAAAAAATGTTTTGGGCTCTAGTTCAGAGAAATATACGAAGCAAAATATATCTAGCTTCTGTACTTCAAACAGCAGTGCAAAGCTGCAGAACCTGTGGGAAAATCAATTTTCTGCGGCAACAGTGTCTTGCACAAAATTTTGCAATGCACCATCTAGATTTCTTTTTCTTTTTTTTTCTTAATTTAACTGATTTACTCTGTTACTCTCTCTAGTATTTGGGCTGCAAAAGCATTCAGGTTGATCGTTCAAATACTGTTTTGAAAATAAAATATTAAAGCTTGGTGCCACTGAAAGAAGTTGCACAAAAAGCACATTTCTTCCTCTGTTTTGCATTCATGCATTATGACTCAACCTTGCTTTCCACTGAAAATTAGGGCACAATGATTTGAGTATCTCCACCTGCTCCTAACGGCCCTGATAAGTTGGCTCACTGGGTAACTCCCTGAGCAACACACTGTGTTCCTATGTTTGTTTTTGAAGAGCGATGACTAATTCCCCTGCTTGGTAGCATGTGTGCTGTTCTTTGTACCAAAAGGTAATTATCAGACAGTAGAGATTTGATCAAATCTCCATTGAAAGCAATAGACAGATCCTGCCTATGTGCATTTGTTCTGCTGAGAGGAATGATAAAATGTGTCCCCAGTACAGATTTTATGAGTCCCCGTTCTGTGGCAGGGTGATTTTTTAAAAATCATCCCTAGAGAATAAGCGTGCTATATTTCCTTCTTTGATGTGCTGCCCAGGGACTTCAAAGAAAAACTTAGACAAAAATACATCCTCTTTAAAAATGCTTTGTTTATAAATCCCAGTTACAATTACCAGCTTAATTTTATGTTGACTTTTTGATTACATTAGATTTAATTTTAGATTATATTACTATTTCTTTGACTGTTTTTTGTCTGTACCATTATAAAGGTGTGTTTCTTATGTTTCTTATTACTCCTGGAATAATTAGTCTAAATACTGTACATAATCTAGCCATATTTCACATGATGATACTTTCTTATTTGATTCTTTTCAATTGAGTGCCTGTTCCATCACTGCTGGTTCTTGCTGGATTGAGGAAAGAGGAATGAGCTACAGTAAGTGGTGTGGCTTGCCTGGCTTCAAGCATTGTTCAATCTTGTGAAGCAAGATCAGGCTCTCTAATGTAAAATGCATTACTGCTAACACTGTGAAATTCAATTATAATCTTTTTCTTCCAAGAGATATCTTATGAAAAAGCCATGGGGAAAAAGTAAACTGTTGAAAGTTTGAAGGAATGGTGAATTATCATTTTGTTACTGCAGTATTTTCTGTAGGTTTTTTTTTTCTGTCTGTCCTAATCTGTGTTTAAATGCATAATAGTCAGGTTATTAGACTGTCAACATGTGCATGAGACACACTGGGTATAAAACAATGCTTCAATAATAAATGTGCAAAAATAGACTCACAAGTATCTTTAGAGATTTTGAGATGAAAATTTGATAATCTTCAACAATGCTAACATTGAGGTGAAAAATATTCACCTTTCCACTTGAGTGTGAAGCATGTGTAGTGAAACACTCAGGAGAAAATCCAGAAACAAAACAAAATAGTGGAACTAAAGAACAAGAACTTGTAGGACTCGCCTTATATTGGGAAACTTTGGGTTTGATTTGGTAGTGAACTTTCTCTGGGTCCTAAAGTTTCAGGATTCTTAGATAAAGTGGTTATCAGCTCTTTATAGGAGAATATAACCTTCTGGGTGGAGGGAAGCATCTGATGATGAGCTAAGGTTTGAATCTGTTGTTTTGAAAGACTGTTACTTGCCATCCCTTTCCATCTCTTCTACACTCTTGGGATACAATCAGCTGTGTTACTCCTTTAAGTGCTGGGTATACAGTTTAAGGATGGTTTGAGCAACAACCAGCTAGGATTGTTAGCAAAAGCACTACTGGCTCAGGCAGAGGCAGCATCTTTACAAACAGTAGAAAACACAGAGGCAGTTAATGTCAAAGAAGTCTTCTGTCTGTCTTATGTATTTTGGTAATGGCTTTGGCACTGAAAATAACTGAAATAATGCCACTGCAACATCCATTGAATCAAGAAGTGGCTGTGTCTACACTAGAGCTTTTCTCAGTATGGAAATGTCAGAAAACATTATATTCAGAGCACAAATTGCAAGTATAGACCTGACAAAGTAAATTTTGAACTGTGTACTCAAGTGTAATGTTTGAAACATATTCCAAATTGGCAAGTTGCAACCAATCATGGAACAGAGCTAGTGCTTCAAACACTGACAGAGCCAATGTTGAAATCTGAATAATTGCAACTACATTTTCATAGTAATTTAAATGGAAGAAGCTTTGGCAGAAAATCATGAATAATTTACATATAAGAATTTAGCAATCTGTGGTGAATAGAAAAAAAAACGGCAAGTCCAATAAATAAATGATTATTCTGAATTATTTGCTCTACTCTGATGATTGCCAAGAAGTGTCTTTTGGGGGGGTTTCTTAAAATGCTGCATTTGAACTCCTGCTTCTTAGGTAAACAATGTCTTAAAGGAATAGCAGAAATGTAGATATCTGTCAGGGGAAAAAAACCCTAACAAACTACAAACAAAACAATATGAATCTATGGCACAGTCTGTTTTATGAGGGGTGCGTATAAGACGACCTTATTTTCCATGCAGCAGCTGCAATTGCAAAATATGTAGCCTTAATGAGAAATGTTAACTGATATATATAATGATGAGTTATATGCTGCATCAGTGTTTTAATTAATTCTGTATAAAGTTTTAAGATTTATGGAGGATGTAACATCTGAAAAGAGAAATCCCTAATTCCCCTCTGTGCCTTTGAGAATGTGACATTATTTTAATAAGCAAGAAATTAATTTACACAGCATCAGTATTTGTTTCCACATAGAATGGATTTTGAGTCTGTGTAAAAAAGTAATGGAAAAATCTTTTATCTGGTTTGCGGCACACAGTTCTTCAAACAAGATAGAGAACACTAAACAGTTTACTGATTGGAAGGTGGTTTATTTTTAATGGAGTCATGATGTTTTTTGCATTTTTTGTAAATCTATTTAATCTCAGTGTTTATTTAAAAATACTGAAATTCTGTTTCTTATGTAATGCTTAAGAAGTGTTACCCGTTAACTTAGTGGCGGTAAAGCTTCATAATGCACCTTTCGGACCTGTGAGAACAATTACTTTTTGGCCCAGAAATTCTTTTGAATTTGAAAATCTGGGTTTTCTTTACTTTGTGTGGGTTTGGTTTTTATTTTGTTAAACTTACTTAGTTTTTTTGTAGTCTTAATAAATTATTCTGTATGACCTGGAGTGTCACTTTTACCAAAAGTTTAGTGCTAGTGTTTTCTTTCTCTGGAAGCTCAAGAATAGGAGCACTCATTTTGGATGCAGCTTTTCTGTTGTGTAGAATCCAAAGCTGTCTCAAGGAATGAAATCTCCATCTGTCCTATTGCCACGAAATTAAAGAGTTCACTCAAACAGTAACATTTTCCTTTTGAATATGTGAATTGTTTTTTCCATTCCTCTCTTAACTGTAATGTTTTATAACAGTATAGAATCTAATAGCTGGTTCTTGATTTTTCTTACTGGTGTTATTCCATGTTGTATTGTTTGTACTAAAAAGAGAAGAACTGGTGTCTACCTGTTAAAAGGCTGGTCCATGTTATATAAATAGTGCCTACCTGGGAATGGGAATAGAGCTGTGGTTTTGAAGCTTCTTTGGTGCAATTTATTCCATTCCTAATAGCAATCAAATACAGTAGGTTTAATTTTCAAATATTAGTGTCTGGTTATTGCCCATATTCAACAGTTGACTGCTTATGTTGGTACTATTGAATATTAAATATCCATTTTTAGTCTTAAATATCAACATGAGCATTTTCAACACCTCATATATGTTCCTTCCTCTGAGATGAACTTTCTAGCATTTTTGACACCTGATATATGTTCCTTCCCCTGAGATGAACTTTCTCAGGTAGTTCCTGTGGCTCTGCCTGATTTCTGTAGGTCATAGTACGCATTTTGAACAGATGAATTTTCAGTACTAGTAGCTAAAACCCATATCAATGCAAATTAAAAAAATGTCTTGAAAGACAATGAAATAAACGTAACATGCTTCTGCCAACAAAAAGCTTTGCCTTTTCACCGTGGCAGTCTTTGTAACACCCTATACTGTCAAGTGGTGGTAGTTAACTTTCTGAGCCTATTTTATGAGTGCTGATCAGCTACCTTTGCAGTTCTGGATTTCTTCCCAAGCAAACACTGAGTCTTGAGTCAAAATGCCTGTTGTTATTCTGAGGTGCATGCAACTTCCCATGATGTGCTGATTCAGACCATTACATATGGACAGTGCTGTACAGACCTATGGATGAAGTTGTACAGTACAATTTATTGTCAGTTACTGTACAAGAACCTTCTGTGGCAGGATAAAATATCAGCAGAAGAGCTGATGGAAAGCAAGCAGATAAATTGTAAATCATTTAAGAGAAACACTTCCTTGAAGAACTTAGCACATTCATGTTGGTGCTTGTTCAGTCACATGCTCTTAAGTTGTGAGCCATGTGGAGCAGCCTGGAGACTGAGTATACAAACAGTATAAAGGCTTAGTCTGCAAAGACAGGCAAAAAAGTGGGTGTATGTAAAGAGTCTATATTTTCTTTCTTGATTACTTGTTGTGATTGACCAAGTAACCAAATTTCACTGTGCCTGGGCTACTGGGCTCTCATTCCTTCTACAAGGAAGTTTCTCATAGATCGGGATTGTGACACATCTAAGATAAGCATTCAGTATAGGAAATAGGTAGTAAGGCTGTGTTGTTCGTGCCAGTTCAGGATTCAAGTCTCTGTCTTTAATCTAGTCTTTCTGTGAAAGCTTCCATGAAGTATAATGTACTCTTTCTAGACTTTTCTCTGGCAGAACTTCAAAACATAAAGTGGACATCTATTTGGGTTGTAATAAAATCTGGTTTTCTTTAGACTTCACCTTTGCCAAGGACATTTTAATAGAAGGGTTTGCAAAACAAAGGTCTTGTATGTCCTGATTAAGGCTGCTTTCCTAAAATAATAGGAGATGAACAACTCTGAAGTATTCTGGCAACGCTGCACTTGTGTAAGTCTACATTGAAATACAGGAGCAGGTATTGCTTATGCAATAATATGTATCCTCAGATTCAAGACAGAGGGAGTTTAGAATAATAACGTATTTATGCAAAACAGTGAAGGGGGAGAAAAGGGGAGAGAGGGAATAAAAATTGTCTAGCAGGCTGAATGCACAAAGCCTTTGGTACTTGAAAACTTATTTTATTTTTAGTTAATATTCATTGATGCAAGTTCTTGTCTATTGTTAAATGATTCTAGTGAATAATTGCATCCATCACTTTGAAATGTTTAAGACAAGTATGGAGTTGTAAAACCAATCTTTTGTACTGGAATCATCACCAAAGTTGCATTGTGAAAACTATGTTGACACTACCATTTGATCATATTCTTGGAGTCTGTAAGGCTCTCGGCATGTTCTCAGAAATTGCTTCTGTGCATTGTATTTACATGCATTATGTAACCATTCTTGTTTTCATGGGAACAGTAAGAAAGTGCGCGGCATTTCTGTATTCTCATTTCCTCAGAATATGTCAACTTTCGAATGTGACCCATCTGTTGATAGTGAATGGCAACTGTTTATTCCAGAATAAAGCCTGTACTGAAATGCAAACATACAGCCTACAGAAGCACTGATCTAAGTTTAATTAGCTGTAGAGTTCACTTAAACTTCAACTACTAAGTTAACTCATTAGTCAGTGGAGTTTATAATATATTTCTTGCTAGATGCTTGCTAGACAGGAGAGATGATGATATTATATTTGTTGCTAGGTGATGAGTTCCAATAACCTTTCTGTTCCTAAATTTATAAATGTCTCATATGCACTATCTGATATAGCATAATTCTTTATTTACACCTCAGTTCCTGGACAGAACTACTATGAAGTGGCTAAACTGATATGTGTATAAATATATGACATTTTGGCAAGTCACGTTTACCAAATGAATTCTCAGTTTTCCATGACTGTAGCCATTAGTGAAGTGCAACACAAAGGAGGTTTATCATTGTACAGAAGGATGGTGGTTTATTTGTCACAAGAGACTAACACTTTGGAAGGGGTCATGAGCTGGAAAAATGTACAGATTTAGTGGTTTTATTTTTAATGTGTTTTAAACCAGGAAGAAAGTAAAGATTGACTGATTATTATCTTACCTTTTTAAACTTCATAAGCATTGTAATCATTATGGTTATTCTAATGTGAAAAAAGAGGCAGTTATTTCAACAGATACGCTAAGGTTTCTGCATTCTAATACTGCGAAGTCAGATGATAGTGTAGGAAATCTATATCACTAATCCTCAGTGCAGTCATCAGAGCATTTGCAATTAAGGGTATCTGTACCAAGTCCTAAGCAAAGAGAAGGGAAGATGAGAACACATGCTTTTTTAATCTATTTGACTTGGAAAAATGAAAGTAACTATTAGATTTTTAAAAATAAATTAAAAAAGTGTATGTAGATCTGCCACCTGATGAACAGCAAACTTTATTGTGTTGGTGACAAGATGGTACATGGAATTCCCATAGTTTTAGGAATAACTGTAATTTAATACCTTTAAGAGAGTACTTGGTGATGGCATTCTAGTTATATATTGGTTACCAAGTCAATATTGTAATTACCATGTGGTGAGCCAGCATCTTGTGTGATCTGTCTCCAGAGTGATCAGCATATGAAAATAAATGACCCTAAGAAGAAAAAATAGAAATAATACGTAACTGTGTTACTATAAAGATATGCACTAGTGATTTTCTGGTGTCTTTAATCTCCACACAAGAGATGATCTGTTTTCTTTTTTCTTGTAATGCTTTTTTTTTTTTTCTCTATGAACAGTCCCTGTTGTAGGTGTTCATATCCACCATGTTAGCTTAGATAGCTTTTCGTTGCACTCTTCTGTTGACTATGGAGTTTAATACAAGGAAAAATTCTATTTATTAGTCGCAGATTTCTGCAGAATCTGTCAGTTATTAGCCTGATCCATATTCCTGACAGAAGCTGACAGAAAGGCTTGGAATTAAACACTGCATTGATCTCAACCTTAGCTTCTGGTGGTTGCATTGATGCAAACTATAGGCTGATAGTGTTACGTACACAGTGTTAAATGAAAGTGGATAATCCATCTTTGGAAAACAGTAAGCAGCCAAATGGCATTATCGACTATCATGTATATTTAAAATGTAGATTGTCTTAAGTAATTGACAAAATTTTTTTACATCATCTTCTTCGTATACAATGCTACGTGTTTATATGTAAGCATGCATAGCAATGTCACCTGTTTAAGTAACAAATGTGAATAGCAGTGTCACCTGGCTTGTCAATCAATCACTAGTGGGCTGCACATGTTGCCTGGTTGGGTTTTTTCATAGTTTCTTAGTTATTAAAAAAGAGGCAGCAACACCAGTAGCCTGATGTTCTTTCCTTGGTTTATCTATGTAAACAAATTTCAGGTTACTTATAAATGATCCTGACTGACAGAATATACTTTCCCTCAGGTCAGTCCTTTAGTGGAAAATGCCAAAGCCTGTCTTTCTTTAAAGTATAAAAGCCAATGTTTGACGTGAATAGAAACTGTTCTGGAAATGACTGTGCAGAGCAAGATTTCATGGTGCAATTTTAATTGTATTGTTCTCAGCAGTGCTACTTGTCTGATCTTAGTGTGAGAGTCAAAATTTAGACCAAGGTTATTTGGTTCTCTAACTGTTAGTCAGGCATGAGGGTGATGATAAGTTGCACAAGCTTAGAATCCAGCAGGGTTTTGAGAGGTGGATTTCCTCATTAATCACAGAAATTTAGTGCTTTAGCAGGCTGCATTTAAGCAGTTGATTTTCCATGCTTTATAAAATTATCCATGTTTTGGAATTGGCTTGATACTTGGGTAAAACAGAAGTTCCACTATGAACTGTTATAATTTAACAAATTTGAATGCAATTTAGATTTTTGAAAGAATTCTGAAAAGTTATTAATAAACAGTATCCAAGGGATATATTTTAATAACCCAATTTTTAGACTGAGGTCTGAAAAGGGATGTAGGTCTGTTTTTTGTGCATTTATTGGATAGACCTGGAAAAATTAAATTTCTACTAGTGTCTCTTAAAAAAAAGGTTGAGGAAACTCACTTGAGAGAATTTGGTAAAACTCACTAAGAGAAATTGTTATTTCTCTGCCAGGTTCATTGATGGAAAAGATGAGAAGGCAAAAGGTTTCCCCTGGAAACAGAACCACCTCGGTGTCGGTTTTTCATTGGGAAAGTTGAATACTCTACTGAATAAATGGTTTGCACAGATTTTCAGGCATGGCATTACTCATTCAGCAGCTGGGAAAATAGGCCAGCAACCTACAGTATCCATTTTGAAAGGAAAATATTACACAGTGGATTTATTACTCACTCTCATTTCCTTTTATGTATTGTAAACGATGCGTCATTCTCTATTTCTGAAAGAACCTCCTACCACCAAATGCTATTTGGAAATTGGTTGCACATGGCACAAGATGGAAGCTTTATTCATGGGGAAATCTTTTAAGAAAATATCATCATATATCAAGAAAGACTTTTATAATTATTATGTTTTCAGAAGAAGGGCAGATGTCCACGTGCTTGGGTTGTTTTTAGTGTATTCTAGAACGTGCTGACCAAAAGTTTTGCTGATTATCAAAGTGTTGAGCTTAGGAAGCAGTCTGTGCAACTCACTGTTGAATTACAGATTAGTTGTGATTTCACACTGAAGGTCAACCCAAGGCTCAAGATTGTGAAGACAGGGGCAATATTGCCTCTGCACAGTATCTGCTGGTAGTGTGTAAAAAGCACTTTATATTAGATAGCTTATTTAATGAAAAGCTCCTATGCTTTGACATCTTGTTGCAACATACTGCTAGAGCCAGAGGGGGATACCAAGTGGTAATTTTTCTTCCACCTCTGAAAAAAACTCAAATGTACAGCAGTGTGAGTTGCTACCATGGATTTGGTAATAAAGATATATTTTTCCTGTAGTGTTTTTTTTCTACCCTCAAATTACCATATTTGTACTTCCTAGAACTGATGGAGTGAACAAAGTATCTATTCCTCCAGTGAGGCCTGATATTTCATTTCTATCATTTAGTGAGCTTTCTTGCTAATGACCCAAACTTCAGGCAAATTTAAATGTGTGCATAATTTAGTGAATCTCCTGTTCATCTAATAATATAACTAAATTTCACTTAAATTAACTTAAGACTCATGGAAAATGGGTCTTAGTTGAGTGTTGACAGAAGCTGGTACCACTTTAAAAAAATAATTAAAAAGGGGGAACAAGAAGTTATGACAGATCACATTAAGAAATGACAGATCACTGTAATTATAACAAACCGACCTTGAAAACAAACAGTTTTAATTGTGAACTTGAGGGAAAAAATCCCCATGACCTGCGGCTAATTGTCTAGTTAACTGAAATCCCTTACTAAATAAATTTGTGGCTTTGCAGATATTTAAAAAACATACTGGCATAAATAAGGTACTTTCTGTGCTGGTTGCACACTACTTGTTTTTTGTGAGTGATTGCTTGTTCTTACTTTCTGACGTCTGCTGGCGACAATTTATTTATGTAGTTAAAGCTCCTGGGACACTGTTTCTTTTGCTGAATACAACCTCAAGGGATTAGTTTTCAATAAATTACATATATCAAGAAATTTGATTTGGGTAGCACTTAACGGTGACTGCTCAAAGATCAGATGTGTGCTTGTGCAGAAGCCAAGAAAATTCATGGTCAGTATTGCACTGCCTCTTGATGCTTTATTCAGCCAGCATTCAGAGGAAATTATCCATCATGTCCTACTGGGAATTCTTGTACCAACTTAGACTTCTGTCCCATCTTCCTCCAGCGCAGGATACAAAAAATTTCACATTTACAAACTTCTCACAGTGATGTGTAGAGCCACAACATATTGAATACATTTGAATTTATTTGATTCTGTCTGCTTGTGTCTCAGATTCAGACAGTGAGGATTTTGTAAGGCTCTAAAGTTAATTTCATCTTATGTTCTCCTGGGCTTCTTAGCAAAAGGTTATGTAAATCTACAAAAATGGAATAATATAGATCATTTGCATAGCAATGGGAAACCCTTTAGCTGAAACTAATGAGTTAAAAAAGGATCTTTTCTACATATTGCTTCTGGGTTTGGGGTCATTTGGACAGTTCAGAATCATACAGTGTTAATAGTAAAATGCCATATTCCTGCATGGGTGTGACAGTTCCTTTGAGACTGTAGCTTCACAAAAACACTGTCAGTTTAAGTTTCCTCTGCATTTACAAAGAGACAACAGCTTCACTTAAACTGAAATATGCGTTGTGCTCAGATCAGTGGCTGTGATATAACAGCTGAAGTTTTGATTATATATTTTTGTTCAGACACACTTGCTGACATCATATTTTTGTTGAAACAGTATTTTTTCTCTAGGGCATAGAGCAGAAGCTATAGTATTACCATGCCTTGTAATGCAGCCACTGACCCAGGAGATCAGTCAATAATGTGTCTACATTGTAATGAGTAAGTCAGGATAACTTCCAGCTGAGAACAACTCATTACAACACCCTCCATTTGGCTAGATTTTTGCCTTAAATGAGACAATGGGCAGCAAAATGATGTGTGAAGGTATCACATAATGTGAACTGGTGAAGTCTGCTGGAGGAAGGAGGGTATGCCTTCAATTTTGGATTTAACGTTTGTATTTTCCTGCAATTTCAAGCAACCAGAGACTGCTGATGGAGCCCTATGGGTAGAATAAATTTGCTGAAGTACATGAGATGGCATTTTTAACTAAACTGTTAAAAATAACATCGAAAAGATTTTCATAAGAGTAATTTAATTTTCTTAAATGCTCAATACTTTTTTCCTATCTTAAAGAAGTTGTGCTTGTAGCTTTTTTAATGCCCAAATCCATTATTTATATATCTATATGTTAACCATGAAGTAATAATAATCTTATATCTTAAGGAACAGCCTGTATGATTTGACTGTTGATAGTGACTTGTCTGCACTTCAGTCTGCCCCAACGGTGCCATGGGGAAGCATTTCTCTCTTTCGCTTCTTCCTACTGCTGTTCAAGTATTCTTGCAGAAAAACAGCAGAAATAAACACACTATAGGCTTCCTGCTGGAACCCACATCCAAGTCATGATTTTGAAGGCATCTCAAAGGAAGGAAGAGAAGCTGTTTCTCCTAGCTGACAGTATTGTTGGCTTGAAAAGAAGGATATCTTTTGCTTCTCATCTGCCTTTGTCATTAGTTGTAACAGTTGCCTCTTTTTTCTTGGATGGATTTAGGTTGTCCGGATGTGTTGGTTGCAAGTTGAATTCCACCCTCTCTGCATTGATAGGATAATTCAGCTCTTGAAGATCCACAACACACTGCATTTCTATTAGTTTGTGTTTAGCTACTGTGTGATGCCCTGTACCAGAGTCAGGCATTCAACAGTGCAGCAAATGCCATCACGTGGTGGCCAGTTACCATCTCCTTAGTTATTTGCCTGCTGTTTTCAGTCAGTATCAGTTTTATTGCTAGCAAGAGCTTTGCTAGGTCATGATACTTGATGAATTTTTATGTACAACAACAGCACTCAGAAGCATTTCTGTTTGTTTCAACCTTCACTTTTCTCTGTCTGTAGCTAATGAAGCTCAGCTTTCCCATTTTCTGTCTAACTTCTATATTTTGCTAATATCATTGAGCAGGAAGGACTCCTTAGCAGAACTGAGGAATCCCTGCTGGGCTGGAAATTTAAGTTGCTTTTGTGCAGCTGTAATGTACTCCTCTTGCATCTCTAGACCTCTCATAGGTAAAGCTCTGACTCGTGATTTCAATGTGATCTAAAGTTACTTGTTAAAAGGAATAAAAAAGACAGTATTGCTTGGTGCTGCAATTCCACTGATTTGAACTAGACTAGGTTATATTTATAAAGAGAATACTAACCTTCATTGATAGAGTAATTAATTTGTGTGTGTTTGTATTTTCAATGTGGAATTTACTCAGTAAGGAGCCATTTTGTTGCTAGTGATCATTACCTAACATAAAAATATGAATGCAGAGTTTCTGTGTGCTTATAGATAAATATGTATATTTAATTATTCAGTATGCCTCTGCAGAGATTTTTGTTAAAGTCAAAATTGAGGATTCTATATTTCTATTCAAAACAAATTAAACTTATGAGAATTAAACAAAAAAATTACTTTTTAAGAGGAATATATGGGCCTAATTTATGCTTTTGAATATAAGAAATCCATTTCAGTTTGCTTTCTTTTCACATCATTTAGGAGAAATCCAACTGCTAACCTTACAGTGTTGTAAAATGATACTCTTTAAAACATCTGTGGTTCATTATCATAAATATCACAGTTGTGTAGAAACCTCCCATATGTGGCATATCATAACAGCGAGAATAGGATGCATAAAATGATGAATCCCAGGAATGTGAGATTTCTTTCTGAGATGCAAAGGGTAACATTTCCAATTGTGACTTCATTTTACCATTGTTACAGTAACAAACTTAGGATCTTGCACAAGAATCCATTTTTCAACAGCTGCTTTGATGATAAGAAGCCCAAAGTCATCAATTAAAGCCTTGGGATGTGTGCAGGTGTAACCAATAGTGAATATTACTTGGTGTATTCTGTACAATTCACATGTGAGAAGGAGTTAAAGTCTAGTATAGGAGGCTGAGAAATGAACAGGGTGTGATGAGTGACACGCTTGTTGTTTTTCATTGGGAGATGCTTGGCAGTATTTTCATTTTGCTTGCATAGAGTTTTGGAGATTGTCTCATACCATATGGCATATTAAGTACAATAAAGATGTTCATTTGGCAGCTGGAGCATGACTAGCAACATCAAGAGAGTCATATATGCATCAATAAATGAAGAACTTCACCTCCATGTAAATAAATACTAGATCATTGTTTTAATTGCTCATTGAGTTCTTGACAATGAGACACAATCACTAGTCATGTCTGGGGTAGCACTGCCGAAGTTTTAGTTTAAGGCTGTGGCTGAACAGTTACTATTATTAACTTTCTGCACTTCTGTAACACCTTAAGCACCAAACAGGAATCATTTTGTTGCAAGTGCTGTACAGACACACAATGGACAAGTGGTCTTTGCTCTGAAGACCTTTCAATCTCCTTAAGCTCTAAGACAAAGTGAGTATTTGGAAGGACATGGGTGTTTTGTGTGTGTGGCCACTCTCATCAGGCTTCTATTCATTCAATCTGTTATGACGCAGCTGGATAGCATGAACAATGTCAGTTATCCATCTTGTGGCTTTCATCACACATCATCTCCATTAACATCATAAACACCCTCATATACCATGAAGGCCAGGTGTCACGATGGTTGCCAGGCAGCAAAGTGTTACATATTGGGAGGCCACCTTTTCATTCTAGGCAGACTGCCGGATAGTTTGGTCTTTTCTTTCCATGAATGTTTGCAGACCCCTTAAAGCATACACTATCCATCCAAATGACATAGATTTTGGTACCTGTGGGTGTTTTTGGTTCTTTGGTTGTTTTTTGCTATCTGGGGATTGTTTAAATAAGAAGATAAAATAAAAAGAACTTATTGGAATTACTCTTTGTAATAGATATTTTATTTCTGAAAAGAGACACCCATGCCACCTTCTTGAAACTGGGCACTTTTGCTTGTTCAGAAAACTTCTTGGTGGAAAACTCTGAGCTGTTTTCTTGCATATGCTTGTTCATCTTTTATTCAGAAGCTCCATGCCTGGTTTCCTTCAATCTTGGGAGAGATTTCAGTGTCCAGGATTCAGCTTGATGAATAAGCTGTGTAGCAAGAGATAGTGGTTAGTTCACTGCATTTCTGTAGTTTTCTTGAATGTACTCCATGTATATAGGCCTAATGAAAACCTGGAAGGACAAGGACATTAACTGAATATAGGACTTCTATGTGTGGAACAGACTTCAATGTGTGACCTAGCCCATCTTGTTGATTTGAAGCAGGACCAGATACTGAGATTGATCTAATTGATTGAGTAATTTTGGATTAAGCTGGTGCTTGATTAACTTGCAATGGTAAGTGTTCAGCATGTCCTCAGCATCCTCTTTTTAATGGTTACCTGGAAAGCTTTCTTTCATATCCATCTGAACCTTCTCACAATTGCTATTCACAACCCACTCTCTGACTTATTCTCTACTGGTTAGTACTTGGAAAACAAAACAGGGAGTAATTAGTTGATCACTCTTTATAGCTTTTACAGGCTTTTTATACAAAGCAAGTGTTCTTGTTGCAGCCTCTCAATATTCAAAGGAGGTTTCTAGAAATATGGGGCAGAATTTAGCAGGACCTGTTGCAATGGGACAAGGGAGAATGGTTTTAAACTAAAAGGTGGTACATTTAAACTAGATATAAAGAAGACTTTTTTTTTTTTACAATTAGGGTGTTTAAAACACTGGCACGGAGTGCCCAGAGAAGTGGTAGGTGCCCCATCCCTGGAAACATTGAAGGTCAGGTTGGAAAGGGCTATGAGCAACGTGATCTAGTTTAAATGTCCCTGCTCACTGAAGGGGGTTGGACTAAATGGCCTTTAAAGGTCCCTTCTGACCCAAACAATTCTATGATTCTCCACCAGAGAATAGGAACTAAAAATTCTATTCACCCTTTATTCAATGGACTATGCTTTTTTAGAGTGTCAGCAATGTGTAGTTTTGTTTAAGTGATAGACGTAATGCCACAGGTGGTAAATCTTAGTAAGCTTCTGAAGCCTGAAATCCTCAGATCTCTCTTGAGTGACTGGCAGGGAAGGAAAGTATGGTCAGTGCCGGGGCCAGCTCCTCAGGCTATGCAGCTGCTACTGAAGCCTGTTACAGGTAGTTCAAGAACTGTAAATGTGGGGTATCTGCCTTGTCTTTTCCACAGAAGCCACGTGAGCTTAAATAAGTTAATGTTCCTACCGAGAGGCATCATGAGAACAACTGGAGAAGCAATGTAATCATGTGTGAAGTTCCCTCGTCATACCAGTCTGAGAGGAATCTTCCTTCTAAAAAAGTTTGTATTTGCCTCCAGCTTCAGACTAGGGATTTTATCTAAGACTACTGTTTTCTTCAACTGTCTTTACAACTGGCTTCAGCTTCATCTTTTGTGACCCTTGGTCTGAATAATCTTTAGGATTCTTTATCCTCACAATCACTTCATCTCATTCTACTCACTTCTAATTTCTCTCCTACATATCAGTATTTCTCAGAGTCTTTTCATTTTCTTTTCCTCTCCTTGCTATTAACCTCATCAAATCCTATTGTTTCTGTGGTAGAATTGGGAATTGAAAGCATTGGTTCTTTTGGATGAGATATGGCAGCAAGAAAAGTTTCTCCACTTTCAAACTAGTCTGCTTCAGCACTTGTTGAAGAAAGCTGCAGGGTTTCATAAAGCAAGGTCAATGGATGAGTAAAATAGAGAAAGTTTAAAACTGTCAAATTCGTAACTCCAAGGGAATGTAGAATATAGATCCAAGTACTTTCTGATTCCATGTGTTGAATCTGCATGTGGTCTTTGAATTTCTACAGTGCATGCAGATGGCAACAATGCAGGAATCTCAAGGTCTGTGAATACTAAGCAGAGAGCTGGGAGAAGTGTATTCCCCTCTTTCCCAGCTTCACCCTCTTTTTGAACCGCAACACAGTGTGACCTGTCGTGTTTGGCTGGGAGATGCTGTAGCTCTAAATTATGACATTTGTTTTGAAGTGATTACTTTATCATAGTTGTTAGGCCTTTATCTTTTTTTTTCTTTTTTATTCCTGATATAATTGATTTCTCTGAGTGATGCCATTTTTTTTTTTTCCTATTGTAAGCTGCTAATATACAGTAGATCATCAGCAGACTTTGACTGCTGGAAGGACATATACATTCAGTATAGCAAGGAGACTTCCTAAGACCGTATTTGATTGTTTTGGGTTTTTTGAAGGGAGGAAAAGAATAAGTTAAAAGAGAATTCACTCATAATTCATCAAGGCTGCAATCTATATAGTGATTAGTACAGAGAATTTCAACTTCACACATTTGCGGTGACAGGGAGATTTTATCTTTTTTGTGAATTGATAGCTTTAGGAGATTGCAGTGAATCTGTTGAAATGCCTGTCATATCACCAATATAATTTGCAATGGATAGTTTTACACCAGGGAGGCCTTGTTAACAGAGAGCTTTCCATTAAAATCCTACCGTGAGCACAAGACCCTTTCTGCAAGCAGTTCCTGGCCTTGGAGAGCAGCAGCCTCAGCTCGGGGCCGTGTGGACACCCGCATGGTTTGAGTACTGCAAAATTGTTTTAAACTGCTGCTGCTCCCCAGTACTGGGTTTCCCCCCTCCCTGTTTCTACTGCAGAAACATAAGAGAGCTCAAGCAGGGGTCTGTGACATGACAGACTGAGATAGGGTTGTCTGGAGGAACTGGAGTATCTGAGGGGAAAAGAGCTTTTTCTTTTTTATTTATAATCCTTCTTGCTTTAAGCAAAATTCAATGAAATGGTAAATAGGCTGATGAAATTCTGTTTTGTTATCCCACTGTGAATCCAAGGATAGTTCTCTTGCCCTCAAGTGAAGCCGAGGAAATGGGAGCAGCTTTTAGTTAAAAATACGTAAGAAAGTCTAAAACTTGCGCAGACGCAGATTTTTCTGGTGCTGGGGTAATTTTTATGTGAGAAACTGTAGTGACTGGAGAGATTGGACTCTCAGTAAGAGATTTCACAGGATCAGAACTTTGTTTTTTTAAAATCCCACCTCAGGCTCCTAATGCCTTTGCCAATGCACAGGGCGTGTGGGTGCTGGCAGCGGGGACTGCAGGGCTTCTGTGAGGAGAGGCCGGGCTGCCTGGGCTTGGACACAGCTGGTTCCAGGTTGTTCCAGATGATTCCAGCTGGTTCTGCAGTGGCCCCACCACAGCTGAGCCCCTTGGTGAAACTGGTGGAGCCTTTATGGAAGTGTGTTTAAGTAAGAGGTAAAACGCTGCCTGGGAATGAGGAGTGATGGGAAAGAAGTGTAAGACAGCAGTGTGAACCCCAGGAAAGGGCTTCAGGAATCTGGGGAGTGATTCCCTGTAGCTCCTGGACAACCCCACAGAGGGAACGGCTGTCCTGAAGGAAGCTGCAGGCCAGGGAGGAGACTCAGGCTGGAGCGGGGGGAAGGTGTGAGGAGGAAGGAGCTGCAGAGAGGAGCCATTGGGTACTGAGTATAATGCTCTGTTCCTCATCCATCTGTGCCACCTGGGAGAGGAGGCAGGGCTGCTGGGATGAAGGGTTGAAGCTGAGCCTTGGGAAAGAAGGTGGGAAGTGAGGAGACACGCTGTGGTTTTAATTTTATCTTTTTCTCACTATGCAAATCTATTTTAATTGGCAATAAATTAATCTTCCCCAAGCCAAGTCTGTTTGGCCTGAGATGGTAATTGGTGAGCTCACTGTCTTTATCTTGACCCAGGAGCTTTTTCATCTGATTTTCTTCCCCTGTCCTGTTGAGGTTGGGGAGTGGGAAGAACAGCTGGATGGGTGCCTGGATGTAGCCCAACGTCAACCCACTGCTATTGATTAGGCAGATAGTGTCACACATCTCAGCTTCTGTGCATTATTCTGAATTTTTGTCATTTGAGGGGTTTTTTGCTCTTGGTTTATTTTTTAATCTAAGCTTTCTCATCAATTTTTATGATAACATGAAGTTGCATTTAAATTCTGTAAGCAGCAACTGTTCTTCCCTGTGGTGGTTCTGCTCTGGGATTCAATCCCAGTAGATGCCCAGAGAGGAAGGATCTCCACAAGGTCTTCTGGCAGCCCTTTCTGCAAGTCTGTGTGTCTGTAAATAGATGCAAAATATGCTGAAGAGGATTCTTTGTAACTTCTCAGGAGAGCTGTGAAGCTGTTCAGGATGAGATTTTGTCTGTCTTTTAAGAATAGTTATAGATGTTACATAGTCAGAAAAAGCTTAGATATTGTCCAGGCTATGAGAGAACCTGTGAGAATATTTTTTTTCCCATTTAAATCAGTGACTGCGTAAGACAAGTGTATACGGTGCATTTAAACAATTATAGAAAGTGCTTTATTTTCAGGAAAACTCTGATCCTCTGAAGGTTGTGTCCCTGTCTGTATCCATTTCTAAAGCATGATGCAGTTTTTAAAGATCCAGTAGAAATGAAATGTAAAATAGCATGCTGGTAAAGGGAAAAATGTACAGCAGCAGTAACTCAAGAAGCAGGTAGCGAATGCAGAAGTGATTGACTGCTGAAAAAGCTCCACATGCAAATATATTGTTCATACATGTCAAATCCTGAAAAGATTACTTAGCAATTAAAATTTTGTTGTGAAGACCTTTTCATCATACAGCTGGTAGTTGCATCACTAGTGTTTTTTTCCAGTATTTTATGGAAAGTGATTCCACCAGACTTATAGGAGGATCCTGAGGCAAAGTCTCAAGACTCTGTAGTTTAGAGACATTTTTTTCTCTTTATGCCAGCCTTCCTAAATGTTTTTGATCTTCCATGTAAAGTGAAAGAGGATTATTGACAGCTACCATTTAATTAAAGTTCTTGTAGTCCTCAGCTACACTGATGGTGCAGCTCATTCACTATGTCACTGTCCTGGTAGCCAGTAAGAAATGTTATAGTTCATTTTTTCTGTTATGTAACTAACTGATTCCAAGCGCAAAGATTTACTTGATATCTGAAACCATTTTGCAAGGACAAGAGACTTTAGAGATCCCAGATTACAATAAGGAGTATTACAAGGTCTCTACTAGTACAACAACAGCCAGATTCGTAGAACTAGGCTTGCATATGGTTTGAGTGATCACAAAATGTTCATGTCCAAAGTGGTTTGTTTATTTCCTAAATCCTCAACTAGCATAGTCAAAACCTTTTCATCCTGAAAGCGCACAATCACAAGATTTGTCTATGAATTATAGTTACACAAATATAAAGTTTCTTTGAAAGGTTTTCCCCTTAAACTGGGGCTTTTCTTCCCAAGATCTGTAGACAAGATGATAGCATAAAAATATTTGAAGTCTGTGTTCCAAAGTGGATACTTATAATTGTGTTTTTTTTTTCTTTTCCCTCCCCCAGTGGAATTTGATGACTGCAAAGGGAATAACAAATTGAACTTCGAAGTTTCTAACCCAGACTTTAAAGTGGAACGTGATGGGTCTCTAGTTGCACTAAAGAATATATCAGAAGCTGGCAGAGCCTTGTTTGTCCACGCACGGTCTGAGCATGCTGAGGATATGGCAGAAATTATGATTGTTGGAGCACATGAAAAGCATGGTGCATTAAAGGTAAGATAAATACAAAAGAATAAAAGAATGTGCTAAGGAGATGCTGATAGACATTAACATGTGCCATCTAGGAGTGTGAGCAGTTTTAATATGTTAGCAGTAATGAAAATCTGTCCTCAATCCAGATATTTCTGTAATATTTTAGTACTTAGTTTAATTTAAAATACAGTTTTTCCAGATTTTGAAAGATGTGTTACATCTTCAGGTATAAAAGCTGAACATTCATAAAGAATTTAATTCAAAGAGCTCAAGAGTCAAAATAAGCTGGTTTTCTAGTGTTTGTTATGCCAGATTACCACAGTTTGGCCATAACCAATATGGAAAATCATAGTCTAAATGTGTAATTCAGAATTTATAGATCCTTCATGTTCACTTTAAGTCTAAGGGAATTAATTCTATGCTGTGGAATTTAATTCTTTATATAGATCTGCTTATCTGTTATTGTTATGTGCTAAACTATATAACCATCTGTATCCAAATAACAAAATATTTCTGCACTCTGTCTCTACATACTGGTGATTTTTGTTCCACTCTGTCTACTGAATGATGTGTCATTTCTTTGCCTCTTCTGGTTTCAGTGTAATACTAACTTCCACTATGGAGAAGTCGTCATTCACAAACTGATTGAATTGTTTACTTCACATCCATGAAAGTAACAAAAGGAAGTGTGAGGTAGCCTCTGCTTCTGTGTCATGATGTTTAAGAGAGAGGCTGGCAAGATGGTGGCTTGCTAGACAATTAAGCCTGGTACATTTGCAGACCTATAATTTCAAGGAGGTATAAAGAAGCCACTATAAAAATGGCTGTTCTGTTGTCTTCTGCTGGTATTCAGACTTTCAGCTCCCAGCATTCTTATATTTCCAACAACAGCTTAGTATAACTTGCGTCTACCGTTAAAAAATAGTAGCTTTAGGGGAAAAGTCAAACAAACTTCTGAAAGCTTGTGAATATGGATTGCCAGTGGGAGTGAAAGTACCAGAGTGTAACTGCAGAAAGCTGATCAGAACACTTAAATGGAATTTAATTTTATTTAAATTGAGCTTTCTTCACAAAATTAAATTTTAGCAAGGTCGTATTTGAGAGAATCTCTGACATGGTGAAATGAGGACCACACACCGCCAAACTCAGAGTAGGAAATCTGCTCTTGCAGGAGCTGGGCACTTGGCTGTTGTGTGTCTCAAACTAGCAAGGCATTCCCAAGAATGTTAAAGTGATTTTGTTTTCACTCCAGTTTTGAAATCTTAGAAACAGTTTCAATATGGAGATTAGTTAGAAGTTACTGAACCCTCAGAAGAGCTTGAAACATCTCTGATGGGAGGCCTGGAGTTTGTGTGAAGATCTGTCTCTCAGAGTCACATTCTAAAGTTTCATTCTGCTTTTTGTTGCAGAATAGGTGTTATTCTATGGAAGTTACAGTCTAGGGGAAGCCTTATCTTATGATTAGGAATGAACAGATATATATTAGCACAAAATATGAAGTAGCTTTGTCAGTGACCTTTTCTCTTTACATCCTTCTTGGGTTCTGGCTAGTCTCCCCCCAAAATGTTCCAGTAATATTAATTAGTGCCTAGCATTGAAATCTGTCACCGGACTACATTCAAAAACCAAGTCCAATTTGGCCCCACTCCTGGATTCTATTCCAATCACCTTGTGTTACCTCAAAGAGAGAAAAACAGTCTAAACTTGGCAGCCTTCCTTCACAGGTGACTCCCCAAAACACATGTTGTGATCGCCACCTGCATTCATCACTTCTTTAAGGATACTGATATTCAGCTTGTAATTAGATTATCTTTTTAGTTCGGTGATCTTTGGTGTCTGCAGTGCCATTGGGAGTTACATGATGCATTAATGTGTCGTGGGAAATCCAGGTAGAGAGGATCAACCCCTTCTTCAAGGGAATATAAAGATCTTTTTTTTATGGTCGGACTCGATGATCCAGTGGGTCTTTTCCAACCTAGTGATTCTTTTGGGTCAGCTGGCATATTGTTGTCAAAGACAGTTGTATATAGCTGTTAAATCAATATCTTATTACCAACAATTTCAGCTATTGTTTGCTTATTTAGAACACAAGACCGTGTTGTCTTTGTCATACTTGAGAAGGATATAAAGACTATAGGGTCTTCGCTATAGTGATTCAAAAAATCACTTTAATTTTGATAAATTTGAACTTAATCCTGTACTTTTGCAGTCTAAGTGTGTCAGTATGGAAACAGAACTGCTCCATCTGTTTATACTGGAGTCTCAGCTAAGAAATGCTCAGATGGAGCCTTAGTAATTCAGTGTAATTCTGTAGGGTTAAGACAAGCACATGCTAGAGAAGTGCTTATCATTCAGTACTTAGAGCACAGTACCTTGTTTAATTAGGGGATAAGTAGTTCTTAAGTATTTCCCCACTGCCAGCAACTGTCATTTCTTTTCTGAAAGCCTGTAACCTACATCTGTGAAATCCCATTGTTAATGTTTCTAATTGTGGATTTCCAATGTGTTTTGAAATGACTGACAACAATGATCTCTAGTGTGCTGACTGGCAGTCTGAGTCTGGGAACAGATAGTATAATTCATAATACCTTGTGATTCCTACCAGCCATATTTTACATGAATATTGAAAATATTTAGAGGTGCAATCTGGAGGTTGCAGAAAAGCTTTTAGTATTCTCGTGGTGGAGGGGTGTGGTTCTTTCCTGCTGAGGATTTGGGAAGATTGCAGGTGTCCTTGCTGATCAGTCCTGCATGATTAACTTAAAACTAACTTCATGGCCATAGTATAGTCCAAGACTGTTAGAATATGAAGTACTATTTAACTTGGCTTTTTGAGTCTGAAGGCCACGTTCCTTCACTGTTCTGCCAGAAGCATATTAAATTTACAGAGCCTGTGGCTTTCTATCAAACGGTGGCCATGACTACAATATGAGAAGATAGATGGTTCCTCAACATCATCAGCCAACTTGGCTGTTGCTCTCTGGTCACAGAATCTTTTGCAGGGTCTAGTGACAGAAGGCAGATATACACTGCTCCTTTCCAAGATGTCTGGATGTTTCTACAAAACACCTTAAATTCTTTGAATGTCTGTACCTACAGGTATGCATACATTCTATTGAGAACAAAAATTTGTACACTGGATTACAGTTAGATTGCTTTCTATAACCTTCTGTTAGTGCCCCTTTCCTCCTATGGTTTTGGCTAGATATTTTGGTTTCTCTCTGTTTTGATAGAAGTGCGTATTCACAAAAAAAGCTGCTGTTGTTTTTGAGAGGCATGTGGAAGACAAGTGCACAGAAGAGTTGCCTTGGGCCTGTGGAAGCTGTAACATTACAGTGTGTTATCATTTTAAAAGTTATTTGTGTGTACACACTTGTACCCTCCTGCAATCAAAGTGCTGGAAGGAAGAAATGGGGTAGAGCTTGTGAGGCACGAACATCAGTGCTAGTGCTCTGCTTTGCCCAACTTTTGCTTAATACTCTTTCACACAGTCTGGACTTGGATGCTTGGTGACACCACAAAAAGTCAAGGAAATATTTCAATTCACCCAGGATTCCAAAAATGAACTTTGGATTCATTCTGAATAATTCATAAAATTGCTAAAGTTCAGATTTCTGCGCCTTGTACTCATCACTGGTGAGGCTGCACCTTCAATACTGTGTTCAGTTTTGGGCTCCTCAGTTTAAGAAGGACATTGAGTTGCTGGTGCATGTCCAGAGAAAGGCAAGAAGGATGATGAAGGGTCTGGAGCACAAGTCTTATGAGGAGTGGCCAAGAGAACTGGGATTGTTTAGCCTGCAGAAGAGAAGGCTGAGGGGAGATTTATAGCTTTCTACAATTCCCTAAAAGGTGGTGGTGGTGGTGAAGTTGTGTTGATCTCTTCTCCAAAGTAACAAGTGATAGGACAAGAGGAAAGGGCACTAAGTTGCGCCCGGGTCGTTTAGATTGCATATCAGGAAAAATGTCTTTAGTGACAGAGTGGTGAAGCACTGGAACAGGCTGCCCAGGGAAACAGTGGAGTCTCCATCCATGGAAATGTTAAAAAAAAGAAAAAGTGTAGACGTGGCACTTTGTGACATGGTTTAGTAGACATGGTGGTGTTGAGCTGACAGTTGGACTTGATCTTAGTGGTCTTTTCCTACCTTAATGATTCTATCCCTAAAGGCAAAATACATCACTCTCAAACCCTAGTTGGGAACCAACTGACTGAGCTGGTTAGTAGCAATGACTATTTTTTAACTTATGTCTTATTCACTGCTTGGTCCCTGCTTTGTTTTATGAAGTAGTACATGACTGAAATTTGGAAAATTCATTGCATCTGAGCATTTGACCAGACATTAGAGGATTTATTTATTTTATCTATTTAGAGAGTCTGATTTTGTGGAAGACAGAAAGCGTAACCAGTCTTTTGTAAAGTCTTATAACAGATTGTGAGTTGCAAAAGGCTGGAAGCTGGGATTGAACAGTGTCCTCCAAAGTTAAATAAAATGATTGTTCACTAGTCCTTCTGCCCCTCTGTAGTCTAATGCTGGTATTAATGAATATACCCTCAGTACACTGGGAGCTAAAAGAAAACCTTGTGAAACAATCTTTTTCTGTCCTTCTTGTGTATTGGAAAAATGTAGGTTTTTCTTTTTTCCCTCCAGTAGCAAAGGGAGTTATTTAGAATTTTATTTGTTACAGCATCACTAATGTGGGGTGAGGAGTTGGGGGGAGTGAGAGATCAGAGTCTGGCATCAAAGCAGATAAGAGGGCAGGCAGGTATTCAGAAATTCCACGCTGGTAGTAACTTCACTGTATGGTGCTCAGCAGTCTTCCATACAGAAGGACAAAATGATTAAATAGAAACTGTCAAACCCTCAGGACACTTTTCAGAGACTAGATGGAAAAGGAATAGGAGAAAGAAGAGAAGAGATAAGAGGGAGGAACACACCCTGAAACAGCATGTTGTAGACAAAGAAAGTTTAAATTAATCTCCAGCAGTAGCTCAGATTGAAGGAAGTGAGTTGCTCTGGTCCTGCTACTCTGTCCAGTCCACTTGGCAGCAAATAGTGGCTAGTGTAGCTGTTTCTACTTTTTCCTCAGTCAAACCATTTCTTTCCCCAACAACAGTACCCCACTATGTTTATTATAGCAGAGATGGGAGAGGCAGCCTGGCCAAAAACTTCACCCGTTGCCTTGCACACCTGGATTCTGTTTCCTATTAAGTCAGTGCCTAAGCATACATGTTTGTGCAAGTTATTTTATGCCTGTGCCTCTGTTCCTAAAGTATCAAATGGAAATAATGGAACTAAGCTCCATGGATTTAAATGTTAGCATTTCTTGTTTGTATGTTACTCTCTGCTTTATCCCATTGCAAATTTTATTGATATGAGATAAAAAGTGCCTAGAGCCTTAAATCCTATGTGTATGGTTTTCTGCCTTGAAACAGATGATAAGGGATCAATAATCTTATTATGAATCAGTATTCTCTCACAGAAAAAATATTCATGCGAGGAAGTGAGTAGCTGAGTTTAGTCATCTGGCAGTTCAATAATTTATTTGGAAAATAAGATCAAGAATCAGCCTCTCTGATAAAGCAAGCAATCTTTCCCATTAATGTAGATTAGCATTTTTTCAGTTCAGAATAGCGTTCCAAATAGGCTGAAAATGACTGTGCAGAAGTATAAAGATGGACTCTCACATGAGATATTGACAAACAGGCTAGAAGAGTTTCATATCATTAGATTTTGCATATAGCAGTTGCTGCAAAAAGCAATGCACTGCATAAATAAAATAGCATATTTTGCATTTAATTTTAAGGCACAAAATAGAGTAAGTCACAGGGGTACATCGATATCTACCATACACTTCTGAGTTATTATCCTGATCAAACAGTATGTAGAATACCATTTTCAGAAAAGCTGTGGAGATATTTTTCCTTTTGATATGAAGGTGTCCTTCAGGCACACGAAGATGGGTTTTCTTAAAGAGCAAGCAAAAGAAAATTAATCTTCTCACTTTTGCATTCAGTTTTGCAGGAAGATTAACATAGTAATGCTCTGCTATTAGCTGTTAAATGATTAACTTGTTATTACTTCTTTTACTTTTGTTCATTATCACACTGCAAACACCTGTTGACTTGGAGTTAATGCATGAAAAGCTGAGGTATATGTGATTTTAGAATTTAATATCTGTATGTTGATAGTATTTTGGTAAATTACTCTTCTCTGCTTTAATCACTGGTGAAAGGATGCAATTTGTAATTTTTTTTTCTTTTAAGTGAAATGCTATATTGCAGGTTTCACAGAACACATCTTAATTAATGTCAGTGAAAGCAAGATCTTGTTCTCATCAATGGATCATTCTGTAGAATCATTTAGCTGCCATTTGGCTATATTTTTATAAAAATTCTCTGTTCAGACCACTTGCTTTCAGGGAAACAACAAAGAGCTCCTTTGTATAAGAAATTTCATTAATCACTGAAATAAGCTAATTTCCATAGAAATTCCAGTCACCTAGTTTCCCTTTTTACCCCTCAGCCTGATCCAGAACCTGCTGAAATAATCAGATTCCAGGAGACTTTAAATCAAAGCCTCGAAGCAGGAGTTTTGTCTGACATTGCTGTACAGATGTGCCTCCTGTACCTCTTTGCTGGGCTGTTTCTGAATGACCTTGCAAGTCCCATGGCTGTTCACAGTGGTTGTGACTTTTCAGATACAGCCACGCTCCCCCTGCCACACAGCTCTGCAACAGAGCCTCACCTCTATTGATAGGCTTGTGCTTTCCCTCAGGCTTGGACCGAATTTATACTTCCAACTTAACTCTGCAGATTCCTGCCACCAAAGAAATGCAGGTTTCATACACTCTGGCTTTGGAGTTTGCTCTGACAGAGATCCATTTATTTGAAAATTATTATGGTGCCAAGAGATGGGGCAGTTGCCATAGCAACAGTTGCATATTGTGTTGAATACCAGAGTAAATACTATAAAGAACATGAACCACTGGTAGTTTTCATTAATTTAATGTTCCTTTTTTAGGCAAAGAGTGTATTGTAAGTTGATTCACTGTGTGTATAAACGCTTAGATCAAATGGGTGGGCTAGCTTTCCTTCTATTTCCCTCAGTGTGCAACTTCAGCATGTAAATGAGAAGTACTTGGTTATTTAAGGAGAGAAAAATGGTCTTATAGACTGGAAACATGAATAATTGACTGTGGAACAAGAAGGTGTTAGCTTCTGTGAATGTTCAGAGCTTTTCTTTATGAGTAATCTACATTCAGATTTTATGTGAACTAGAGATGTATTTATCCAGGAAAAAGGATTTTATGTTTTTCAGTTTTTCAGCAAGTAGAACTAAGACAAATATAAAGTATGTTTAACAGTGTTTCAAAGGTGAAATGACATGCTTTTTGAAGCAAATGCAAACCTTATTAATTACTCCAAATTATTAACAGACTCATGAAAATGTCAGGCAAAAATATTCTAAATGGATGCATTTTATTAAAAACACCTAAAATAATAATTCCTTTCAGCCCTAGCTGCATTTAGACTTCTCAGTCAGTTCTTCCTGCAGTAACAGGTTTCACCTACAGGAGATTTTCACTATTGCTTGGTGTACTTCTGGTGTAGACCGGAAGCTTTTGCAGAAGCTCAAAACCAAATGCAGTTCTGGAATGCAACCAATTTTATCCAGTTTTCTTTTGAAAGACACTTAAGGTCTTATTCCTCATCCATAAGACTTAATCGCAAAGCTTCCATAAATCTCAGTGAGAGAGATTGTTCAAAGATTGCTCAAATCTTTTATCTGAACTAAAATTCATCCTGGCACTGAGTGCTATGAAAATACCTACTTACCTCTTGCCCCTAGAATATTTTTTTATGAGAGTTCAAATGATAGATGAGCAGTGTAAAGAAATTTTGATTTGATTTAACTTCTTATAACGATCTGGAATGCTAACTGTCCTTTATTCATTAAATAAAACAACCAACCCACCAACCAAAAACCCTACTAAATTTCTGGAGCAGTGATTAAACATCACACATTGACATATAATTTTTTTCAAGTTATTATTGTTCAGTGTGCAGCCTTGAAAGTATTTGAATGCAGAGAAAATTATACCAATCCTATGTGTTAATGTCCAGAGACTGATGGAGTTGTGTGGAAATTTGTTGCAAAGGTGTGGGAAGTGTTTAAAGGAACAATTTGGGAAAAATTTAAATTTAAAATTCATTGCAGTAAATAAGGATACAAGTAGGAAAGCAAGAGGAACAATATGATGTAGTAGAATATTAAGAAAGATCATAAAGGATAAGTAGATGTCTCTTAGGATATGTAATATCTTTCATTTATGAAGAGAGTTTCATCCTGTAAGATGCTTAAAGTGTAACTTTTAAGTACACAGAGAAAGTATGTGAGTGTGTGCATGTCACTATACATACATCTCTGAAAAAAGGTATTTGCATAAGTATCTTTGTTGTTGACACTTATTTCATAATATTTTTTCATATTGGGATAGGAATAGAAAAAAATTTAAATAAAGCGTTTGGTAAAGGACAAGGTGATTTCTGTATGATGTTGAAATTGCCATAATGTCCTTAATGTCCTCAAATCGATAACGAACAAGAGATGTTACAGAAAAAAAGAAGAACCTGTGAGACTTCTGGGAAAGAAGAAAATTTGTCTATTTCTTCCATGTTTTTTCTCTCATCCAGCATGCAGGAGTGATGCAATCAGTACATGACAACTACTCCAGTTTCAATGACACCTCAGATTTATTAAGGTAGAAAGACAACTCTGAGAGGACATCAAACTAAGTTGTGTTTAAAACTAAACTCAAGTTTGTTGGTTTGTTTGGGTTTTTTTTTGCATCAGAGGCACAAAATATTGCTGATATTTTCCTACTATAAGATTTTCCTTCAGTTACCAGAAACAAGGTGGATTTGAAAGAGCTGGAATAGAAGAAATTATTCATATGAAAAGATTTTCTTAGTAAGAGTTTAGTCATTTCTCCCCATCAGAGATATTAATAATCATCCCTAATGATTACCCCAACCATTCTGGTTTTCACAAAACTGAAGGAACATTTATTATGATTATTATAGTAACACCTATCTCAAGACACATCTTAAGTATTTAATGGGGCATCACAGGATAAAAATCTACATTTGTCCTCCCCCAAGAATAGATTCTGTCACTGGAAGGATAAATGGCTCCTTCTGGGCCTAAAATTCCTTATTTGTTGATCATCAAAATTCTAAGTATTCTTTTGCCTCTTACTTTACAGCTTATTTTTTTTAAGTACCTGCACTAACTTGGCAAGTTGAAGAAATATTTATCTAAGAAGGACAGAGTTAAAGCTTAATATAATTTGACATCTTTGTAATAAACAACTCTGATAATGTTTACAGTCATCTTGGTGTTATTAATCATCCAGATTCTCATTTCTTATTTCACCACCAAATCAAACTGAATAACCTTTGCATTAAGCAGTCGATCCATCTTAGAAAAAATAGTTGTACTAGTTGTTTATGCATCTCTCTCTCTTACTGAGAAGGCACCCAGGGAAAGCAATTACGCAGGAAGTGAATGAAGGGGCAGCAATTCGATTTGCACTGGCCAGTAGTCCAGTTGTGTACGGTAACTGGCTGCTGCTAGTACTTCTGATAACACGAAAAATCCTCAGCATCCTTCAGTATTATGGAAGAGATAATGCTTGTTTAAGGTAACTGGTAAAAAGATGTACTAATAGGAGAGAAGAGACTGAATTTGGCCTCTAGCTTCTTGATGACCTGTGACTGTAACTTGGTGAACAGCAGTAAACAAGAAGTTTCAGGTGAATAGGAATTGCTTTGTAAAAATGTTTTTAGTAATTGCTCTGCAAACTGGTTTGATTCAGGTTCTAGCACACAAAGCCATTTAGTCAGCAACTGTTCAGACTGTTGTAAGCAGATACACTTTAATTTGCCTGCTAGTCAGCAAATACCCATGTGGTTGATGGTGTTCAATACTTGTTGAACTATTTGACATGTGTTTGAACTCAGCAGGAAATTATCTTGAAAACATGTTGTCTTTTGTTTCTTCTGTATCTCTAGAATTACCTTGTGGTTTTGAGATAAATGAATCATGGATCTATTGTATACAGCTTTTTAAGATTAGGAATAGGCTGATACTTTTAAAATGCAAGCTAGATCTAGCTGTTGGTGTGTACTGGCCTTCTTGTGGACTAAATTGTATGATCATAGTACAATACTGTAGCTTCCACTTTTTAAGAGGGTCATTTTTTTGTATCTTTTTAATGATACTAATCACACTGGAGATATACTGAATATTTAATGTTGCCCAGTACCCTGTTCTACAGTTCATGTATTCACAAATGGAAATTTGGAGTCTTTTTGTGTGTGTGAAATTTGTCTTCAGATTATTTATATCTTGCATGAGTATAAATGTATAAGTGGCAAGATTCTCTGCAGCTTTAACGACTTTGCTAATAACAACGAAGAGTTGAGCATTTTCTTACCCTCCTGATGCCCAGCATCTTTTCAGTGTTACTAGAGCAAGCATGGAAAATATATCTATCGGATAAAGATTCTAACTGCTTCCTGTCCTTTTTGGTGAGTCTATTGCCATGCAAATTAGTGAAGGGGGAAGATTTCTCCAATCCAAACCAAAAGAACTATGGGTAGTTCAAACTATGTGTCCTTATTGCTTAAGTAGCTGTTCAGGGCACAGAAAGTAACTTCCTGACTTTATTTTATTTGTACCGCTGTATTGTGTTGTCCTTATGTGGTTCACCCTCTTCCCCCTATTCCCAACAACCATCCTTGATATGGCCATTAAAGTCAGAAAATACTGCCATGCTCATATTGACCCTCAAATCGGGAAGCAAGCTGGAGGTAAGGGAAGGGATGGTTTAAAGATTAAAAGTCAAAACTGAGGGAGTTTTGGCTCTGAATTTGGCTCGCTTCTATAAGACTTGGACTTATTGCTGACAAAGTTACATGTATGAAGCTTTAAGTTACAGCGTTGATTTGAGGCATGATTATTTACAAAACCGTGTAATTAATCTGTCATAGGAAAACTTAGAAAGCAGTGCACCAATTGCAATCTCCATTAAGTCAACAGGAGTCATTCTACTGACTTTAATGAGCTTTGAATCTACACATAAATTTGCCATGAGGAGTGTCCAAATCAAAATTTATTTGAGAGTGACCTTGATGTTAATTGTTAGTGCTTCCATGTTGTTTAATTGCTGGGAAAACTGAATGTATTAGTGGGACTCTCATATGGTATAGTCCTTTCTATTGGATAATATTAGCATCAAGTTGAGATATGTGTGTGTATATATATATATATATAATATTAATTGTGCATAATGTTAGTGGGCAGTTACAGACCATCAGTTATATTTTACGTCTGTGAAATAGGGGAAAAAAGGAATTTATTCAGTTATTTTAATGCCATTTGTACCTTGAGCTCAATCCCTGCAAAATTAATACTTTTTTTGATTAAGTAGCTCTTCAGAGGATCTCAGAAGTTTCACATTTATCCAGTGGTTTTTCATTCCAGATTTTGTGTATTCACTATACCAAATTTAAAACTACATCTCAAGTTTGTAGATACCATAAGGCAGATTCTGATCAGTCCTATAATCTGTAATATTATTTACATCTGCCAGAAAAGTTCAATCATCTGTATCCTGAATGAAAATATTTCCTGCTTTAACATGCCATATTTAATTCAGTTAGAGAAAAAATATGGGAAACATATTGAAAGTGTAAAAGGGAAAGTATTCCTAAACAGAAAAGTAGCTGGTTAACTTGAAGGACTTAATTACTGTATCTTCTAGTGGTACAAAAATATGGGATAGTTAGAGGGTGAGGAGGAGAAATTATTTTGTCACTGCTGGTAATTGTTTTCTTTTTTGTTTCAGTTGGCACTCAGTGAATTAAACTGTATTTAGGATCATTTTATTAATTGAAAATGTGTTTCAGAACAATTGTGAATTAGATAAGTGATTTGATTAAGACTCATTCTTTAAAATTATAAAATGAGAAAAATAAAGTGAGATAAATTAATCTTGATTCCAAACAGTAGGAAGATAAGATTCTGGTTTCGAGAGTAAGAATATGTATTTAGAAGAATTAAGGGAGAGAGAGAAAACATTCTGCATTTGCATTATTTCTCCTTCACTTTATTGTAGTAGTAGAGAAACACTGACAAAGATTGTGGCTTTTAAGACCTTGTTCAAGCAGGCAGCAAAAGAAAGCATCTGTCTAGAAAGCATACAGAAAAAACAGAGATTGGGAAAATAAGAAGTTTTATAAGGCTGACAGTTTTCACTTTCCTGTCTCTCTGCCTCAGATTTCTGTGTATAAAAGTGAGATAATAAATAGAGTTATATGGAAGTCCTTTTAATCCTTTCTAGTTCACCTCTTTCTCTCTAGATATATATGGATGTGCTATACAGATTTCGTACCTGTTAATGAGCATGAATTATTGTGAATTCTGAAATGCTTCTCCTATTTATTAAGCTTAACATTGTTTTTAACATTACCTGAAAATAAAAGTAGGGTTTAGAAGATTTTCTTTGACTTTTAATATGCTGTAAGTTTTATTGTGGGATGACAAATAACTTAATTCACTGTAGTTATGCTCTTATTTAAAAAAAATAAAGGCATGCTAAGCATGTTTTTCCACGAGAAAGTTTCTTTTTAATTCTCAGTATTTCATTTCTGACACTATGCTAAATGAGAACATGACTTAACAGTTGATATTGATTTGCACATCATTTTTCCTTTTCACTTTCCTATTCAAAAAGAATCAGTGCTGACAAGTTAATGAACTCCAGCTACAAATACATAGATAAGCCAAAGGATAGGTTTAGTACCAGCCTTGTTCCAATTATAAAAGGCTTTCCTTAGATGACTGTTCCATGCTCACTACAGGGAAACTGGAATGCTCTGTTCTTATAGTAACTGTCAACAAAGCAGACTATCTGGAGAGGTGACATAATAGGGAGCTATTTATAGAAACCTTTTAGCAAGTCTAAATTCTTTTATCCCAGTATATTTAAGTCTTTAATATTTACATGTGTATTACAATTACCTAAAATGAAAGTACACTGAGCCTTAGGGCTCTACATTTAGTAAGGGTTCATAAAACTATGCTGCATTATATCTTCTAAGTTTAAATTAACTTCTTGTATAAATTAAAAGTTGGGCAGTAGCAGTGGAGGTCAGGACTACAGAATTACCTCACAGCAGATTTTTTGCTGAACTCGTTTGTAAATCATTTACCCCAATATATTGTCAATTAATATATATGATATCTAAGAAGTTTTTCTTTTGTTTAGGATGTTTTTTATTATATATTATTCCAATTTTTGTTCTGTTGTAGTTTAACATAGATAAATTGGTATATCTATCTGATGCTTTTGGCAGTTTTCTTCTGCTGCTCAGAGTTATGAACTGGTCAAATCTGGTCCAGCATCAGAAAAAGCTGGAAATCCTATGGGTCTGCTCCTTAGTTTTATGGGTATGGGTTTTTTCCCTACAATTTGACACTGTACCCAGAAAGAAGGAACTGTAAAACAGGATAAAATTGAGATCTACATTAACTGTTTCTAATCTACAGCATGAGTCATCCTGAATAGTTTGCTGTGCTTGTAGGAGATGAACGGATCATGGTACTCCTCTGTGGTGTAGATTTACTAGAAGGTAACTCTCCACCACCTGGGAGTTTTCTGCTAAGCGCTTTCTGCATTATCAGCAGTTATACAGATAATTAATCTGCTCAGGGAATTTTACCACTAAAGTCTTTTGTGGGCTTTTGGAATTAAAGACTTATTTTCTAAATGTTTGTATGGGTTGGAATGAAAAAGCGTTATGGAAGAAAAAGAAGCTGTATATGTTAACTAACTTGTGAAGTAAATGTCTTTGGTGACCTTAAAAAGCGGGGAACAGTATGTTTCATACTTTCCATCATAATTTCTCTTTTCAGAAGAACAGGGTGGAGCTGATTGTGGCATGCTGCCCTGAATTCCATATACATGACTTGCCAGGCATTGCTCTGGCAATGGGAAAAAACTCTTGCCTCTGAGAAACACACTAAAGTTATTTGGCCGATCAGACAAGGGGCATAAACAAGAGTTTAAAACTGTATTTTAAAAGTTATGCTTTCACAGCATTAGAAGCCTGTTCTGCATTTCTGCATTCCTATCATCCTGGTGATGCTGACATGCAAAGTCAAGGTGCACTGGTTTATTGACTTTAGAGGGAGCTCTGATTTTTCAGGAGGATGGAGCTAGATGTGTAGCAGCAGAAAATACCTTTTTCTCCCTCCTACCCCAAAACAAATAGAAATCAAAACACAACTAAGCATCATCAGCAGTAATATTATTTATCAGGGATGCTGGGATGACAGGTTGAAATGCATTTTCTTTTTTTCCCCCAATTTATTCTCCAGTCTTGTGACTGGAAGTGCATGGGGATAAGTCTGATGCAGGATTAAGTTCTCTGTCATTTTGGTGCTGTTCATATTTTCTTGGCTTGGGAAAAAAAAGGTGAAATAACAAAGATTGATCTTTATTTCAAGATTAAAGTTTTAAAAGATTAAGATTGAAATTTACTTAAATTTTTTGAAGAGGTTTGAAAAGTCGTTATGTAATCATATCTTTCATTTCAAGAGTAGTTGGAAACAATACTATCAACATAAAAATGTTGGATTTTATCAAATTTCTCTTTGTATTACAAGAGTAAATCTCTCTTGGGACAGCTAACTAAAATTTACAGGCTCAGGAAGTTTATGATTATTCAAGATAAGCTTTGGACAAGCCTATAGCAACCCTGGTGTGTGTTTTGTGCAAATGCAGAGCTCCTCATGTTTTTAAAGTTTAGCCATCTCTGACACGAGCAGTGGGGTCATCTAAAGTCTTTGCTGTTTTTTAAAGGTAATGCAAGTTTTGGTCTAGTTCTTGTATTTTCTTGGAAAGTTCAAATATATTGGTGATATAAGAACACAGATTTAGTAACATAGAAATAATGTATATTACTTGATTGTTTAGTACAAAATGTGAAGTGCTTGTGATTTATAGAAAATGAAAGCGGTTGAGCAAAGGGAAGATCTGTCTGAATGTCATCTGGTTGTAATCTCTGTATTTGTATAGTGAACAGAATAGGTGGAAACTGCAGACTTCAGCTGAAGTCTCATGTGGACCCAGGGCCTGAAGAGGGACACTGCTCCTTAAGATGCTTTCCTGCTGGTTCTGCTTCATTATCCACATGTTCAGACCAGCAGCTTTAATCTGAGCTCTTCCTTGTATTTAACTATGGTAAACATTCTTAATGGCATTGATAAATTTTTTTCATGCTGTCCTCTGGAAGTCATCTTTAGCAGCACGCCAAAGTTTTGAGGTCTACTTTAATGGCTCTTCACATCGGTTTTGCAAAGTCAGCTACAGTGGGTTGGCTTTGAATGATTTTCCTGCTAGGGAATACCTGTCACCTCAAGGGAGGGGAAATAAATGGAAACTGTATTGCCAGAATTAAATAAGAATGACAGGAAAGAATCTTGTTCATACAAATTTTCTAGGGGAGAAGCTGGGAAGACAGGTAGGGGACAGAGGAGAGGAGAGATGGAGAATAATCATGACGTAAAAGTTGTGTCAGGCAGAAAGGGTTGTGAAGATCAGAACTGAAATTAGAGGAAAAAAAATGGAGTAAAAGTAGATAGATGGCAAAACAGAGCTCAGAAAAATGTAAAGGAAAAGAATGTAAAAACAACAAAGCTCTATCTGTTCTTACAGGTTTCCTCAAATTGTTCACTCCTGCTATTTTAGTTTCTTTTCAGCCTGTAGCATGAGTCTCATAAAACTTCTCTAAGATTATAATGCAATACCTTGGCACCAATCTCTCTTGTTTATGTGTCCATTAGTTCAAAGCCACAGACAGGCAATTTATTGGGTATGAAAAATGTCACCTATGGCACCTTCATTTGCATCTCAAAATTGATTTTTGTCACACTGGGATTTTAGGACAACCTTTTTTGGCAGCCAACATTGCCACAAAGTATAATAAAAATAATTATGTGACCACAAAAGCAGGTAAGGTTCACTGTAAATTTTAAGTCTCTACAGAATTGTAGTTGGCAGGCCATTATTGATGAGATTGTGGAAGAGTTACCTGTGGTAATCCTTCTTGATAATTTAATATTGACACCCAAACTTAGGACGTAACTTGCGATTGCTAGCTAAGTGTATAATAGCATAATGATACTTAATTATGTTTAGTCAAACATTCCAGCATGACAGCAGAATATTAGAAATGTCAGCTGAACAACTGATCAACTACTAAGAATGATAATTACTGAGTTATAGGATGTTTTTAAGGAAGTACTATAAAACACCTTTTGATGATCAGTTAAAACACGTTACATACCTTAGCATTTTTGCAAGCGCTAAATTAATTTATTTTCTGCTTTCTGATGTATTTAATGGTTGGACTTGATGATCCTAGAGGTCTTTTCCAACCTAGTGATTCTGTGATTCCGGCTCTTGGAGTCTGCAAGTTTTTGTCTCTTTATTGGTAAGATGGTTGATATACGTGGGAAGGTGTCATTGTCTGTTATGATTCTGAAGAATCCTATAAATTATCAGTGTTTGTTGTTCATTGGTTATTTTGACAAAACAATTACCTAGGGCAAGATATATTTACATAACAAATTCCTCCAAAGCTGAATCAACCATAAATGGATTATGCAAAAGTGTTTTTTGTGGATAAATTCATTTACTGCAGTGTTTATTATGAGAAAGTTTTGTCCACTGTAGTGCTTTATCAGCACAGAATAATCTACAGTTTCAGTTTCAATGGCAAAAAGACACCATTCTTTAATATTAATGCAGCTTTTAATCTTAGCTCAGGATGTTGGTTCTCTCCCTTTTTTTTTCCTGCCTTATTTAAAAGACAGGCAAAGACAGCAATTTATAAACTCATAATCCTTAACCCAAGTTTCTGTATACAGCTACAAAGGGAGAAATGTACTGTTGAAAATGCATGAGCATGGTCTGAATGAGATGCATCTTAGAGAAGGGAGGGAGGAAAAAAAGTGATTCTTTGGTATTTAAAAAACGTGTAAGGCTTTATCCAAACAATGAAAGTATGCAGTGAAGAAATCTGGGTTTATTGAAGGCTTTGTTTTTACTAAAATAAATGTGTATTCTTTGGTTTTCTAATAAAAGTCATGTTTAGTGTTTTAATACTACATGAATAATACTTTGGCATTTGACTTAATATTGAGAGGAGTGCTCAGAGTGTGACACCACTACTGGCTGGTTTTGTGGAATGCCTTTTCTAGGATTTATGAGATAGGCACCTAAACAGTAAACGAGGACTGTGCTTATATATATTTCACATTCATTCAGTGCTATTTCTGCTAGCAGAAGGTTTCAATCTTAATCATGGGTTAGTCATAGTCCACCCAAAACTCTGCCTGTTTTAAGTCGTGCATGGCACAAATATTTTACACTGACAACAGGGTTCAGCTGCTAGGAGCGCTTTCTGTCATTTTGGATCCATTGACATTCTTTTTCAGTAAAGGTAATGGCTTGAAAGGGAGAACCAGGAAAGTTAGTCAGAGACTTTACTTCACAGTAGGATGAGACATATCTTTGTTGGCTGTCGTGTGTGAAATTGGACCCAATACCTTTGTATTCCATCGTGGTGTTACAACTCGGCTAAGACTCAGACATATTTTCTTCTTTGCAAATGGTTTTCCTGTCCATTAGTCCTTTCAGCTTGACTTTAAATATTTACTGGAGAACAAAAATGCTAAATGCTGCCATTTTCTAAGTTTCACTGCATTGTTTTAGCAGTATTTCTTCCTTTGGGGTTTGTTTGGTTTGGTCTTCATGACTTTGAATGTAGGCTTTATAGTTTGTAGAACTAGCCTGGATCAGACTCTGAGAATGTACACAGTCGCATAGTTTTACCATATTTGGGTTTCTCCAAATGAAAGCAGCAGACTCTGCTAGTAAAATTCTGTATTTAGTTTTGAAATGATGATTTTCCTTTTATAAGGTTTTGCATCCAATGGAGAAGAAAAATCATTATTGTCAGTGGAGAAACATTTCGGCAAATAGAGTTATTTTATATAGTTAAAAGAAGTAAAAAGGCGTGAGTTTCAATGTTTCTCATCCTGACAGCATCAGCACAAAAAGATTTTACTGCATTTCTATGTAATCTACAAATAAATGCTAGTGAATACTTCTTCGACCTTGTTGACTGAGATCTAGCTCTTACTATTAACGTGAACTCTTTCTGTGCTTGCTCAAAACTCTGAAAAAAAGCAAATAATAATTTACTTGAATCTCCATGACTTTTTCCTAACCTAGCTACCTATGCTTTGATCTACAAAAATATGACACTAATCCCTGAAGTGTACTAATCAGTAGAAACTAACCCCATAATTTCTATGTAGATTACTAGTAAAATGAATTATTGCACAGGTTCTGTTTTATTCCATAACAAGATTACTCCAAACTTCCATCCCATTCTTTATCATCTTCTGATTTTCTGTGAATGATCTTCTCAGCCAAAGAAACTCCCTTGACTACACTCTTCACTGATTCCATGCAATTCCTTTTTTAAAAATTGGGTTTTTCTTGTTTGTTTTTGCAAATTATGCCTCTAGTTCTCCAAGTGGCACAAGCATTACTTTCCCTGTCAAATCATTCAGATCACAGATAACCTTTTTTGTTTTCATCTTGTGCTGTAAATGTAATAAATCAAACCCTTGCCAAAAGCAAGTTTTGAATTTTATATCATGAAATTTGCATTTCATGCTCTGTTGCTTATTCACATAAGCCATCCAATCTGAAAAGAAAAATAATACCACATGACTTGTGTAACTAATGCAGACAAATGTTTCTAAGCAACTGCCTGAGCAATCTGAAGATCAAAAATTACTCATCTGAGAAACTTGCATATAATGGCAGATAATGTATTTGTTCACAGATTTCAAGGTCTGTTAATGGACAGTGTGTAAACTGAAACAAGACCAAAACTGTACCCAATTATGAATGCTGCAATTTATTAGCCTGCCTCTACAAGATAAGTTGATAACTTCAGAAAAATAAAGCTCTATTAACCTAGGAAACTGATTCTGTGCTTCACTCTACTCTGAAATGGTCAGGCAGTGGCAATCGGTATCTTAAGCACTAAGCTGATAGCTGATTTTGTTGCAGTGCTACGTTCAGATACCAAAGAGAATGGTACAAAGAAAGTTGAATATCATAAAGCAGAATTAGTTTTCTTAAATTCCTTAGAAGTTCTAGACTTCATAGAAGCTGCATGCTGTGCAGAACCTGATATATGCAATAGGTCTTTGCTCAGATTTTGAGGCAGAACATTTCTACTTGGCATGTGTGACGACAGCTGAAGAATTCATCTTACAAATTTATGATGCCTTTTAAATAAAACCCAGTCGAGATTCTTCTGGGGCTAGCTGCATGATGGATAATTATAAGGAATAGAGAGATTTTGCTGATTTAGGTCAAGCTGTGAGAACTCAGGTTTTTAATTCTAGAATTCTCCTGTTTAAATTCCAGTGTGTCAGTAAAAGCAGCAGACTTCACAGGTCTGATTTTAATGAGTTTAGTGACTTTGGGAGTAAGAAAATGTATATAGGGAAAACCCCCCACCTTATCTGACAGAACTGAACAAATAAATGTAAACAAAATGGTAAAGTGGAAACTAAGGAGTAGATAATATTCTATTTTGGTTGAAGCTTGTGTTTTTTAAAATGCATCTGAATGTATCATTTCATTCTCAGAATGACACTGGATTAGAAATAAAGAGACCCAAGTACTGTTTTTAGATCTGTAGGGTGTATATGTTAAAAAATGTGGTTCATTGGAAAGTCCCTTGAAGCAATTTTTAGAACTATACTAAATCTGCATCTTTCCCCTGTGAATGCTTTGACTGCTAAATTATCTCTCTCTATTCAGTCACTGCCTTTTAGTCAATCAAGAGCTACGAGTGCTCCAACTCTACTCTGACAGGTTTTAGGGTATTATTTCTTTTTAATAATTGCAGTTGCTGCTTCCTAGTGAGGTTGCATCTGGAGTACTGTGTCCAGTTCTGGGCTCTCCAGTTCAAGAAAGACAAAGAACAAAGAGCGCAGAGGAGCATGATTAGGGGACTGGAGCATCTCTTCTGTGAGCAAACACTGAGACGTGTGGATCTGTTTAAATTGAAGAAAAGAAGACTGAGGGGGAATCTTATCTTATAAGTATCTAAAGGGTGCGTGTCAAGACGATGGAGCCAGACTCTTCTCAGTGCTGCCAACTGATGTGACAAAGAGTGACAGACACAAGCTGGGAATTTCCACCTTAATACGAGGAAAAACTGGGAGGGTGACAGAGCACTGGAACAGACCGCTCAGGAAGGTTGTGGAGGCTCCTTCTCTGGAGATACTCAAAACCTGCCTGGACACATTTCTGTGCAGCCTGCATTAGGTGAACCTGTTTTAGCAGGGGGGTTGGACTGGATTATCTCCACAGGTCCCTTCCAACCCAGGTCATACATGATTTTATGATTCCTATAGACCAGAAAACCAGAGTAGGCAACGGCCAGTGCTACAAAACCAAGGCAGTAGAATAACAGTGGAGTTGCCAAACAGATGGCATGTAGTCTAGGAGTAAGTTGCATGTCTTCTCTTAGCCAGGAAACTTGAACAAAACCTGTTTACTTGTTTGTGTAGGTGGTGACTGTTCTCATCCCATGAAGACACTCAGTTAAATGTCAACAGGTGTGAAGTAGGGAATATAAATATTTCTATGCTATTGTGGCTGCAGGTTGTTAGGGGAAAATGCTCAGATCCAAACATATGAATTTTACTGATATACAATATCAAACTATCAATGTCACATTTAATGTATTGTAAAGCTATACTTGACTTTAGTTTCAGCAGTAATAATCTAGAAGAAAAAAAAATACTACTTTAAAAAATCGTAAACTATAACTCCTGCCATTTTAGCTCTTTCTCCTGAAGTATGTGGCAATAAATATCGTTAGAGCTAGATGCTGAAGCTCATGAATCATTGATCTGTTCCAGTATAACAATTAATTTGTTCCCTATTACTAACAGATACACTCTTTGAATTTCCCAAATTAGTCTTAATTGTCAGCAGATGATTAAGGAGAATTGTGAATCAATTGAGATCTCCAAGTCTGTCTGAGTCTCAGTCTTATGTGTTTTACCTTTCTTTTGGAAATATTCTGCAAAATTAAATGATCTTTGATTTCCCACCCTGAAATATTTATGGCAAAACCAAAACAATGTTCATATATCTAACTAGCATATTTTACAAGTTTTGTAGAAGCTGGATCAAGAAGTAAACTTTGAGTGAGTGCCTGGGGTTTTTTAAGTCATACTTCTTAAAAAGTTGTTTCATTGCATGTGAATTTTTAGATAGCTCTTCTCGGAGTCAGAACCTTAGCTGTGTATTCTCTTCTTCAGTAATACTGTGTGGGTCTTTGAGACTTTCCAGACTAATGAAGGGTTTAGAATTAAGGAGCATTGTCCTGTGAATTTAATTGAGTCATTGTGGTGGAAACAAACAACAAAGGACATGTTCAGGTTTCATCTTTGACAAATGCAGTCAAGTCCAGTACCACTCAGGCAGTAATAAGAAACTGTTCCCGAGACAATATATCATCATTTCTTCATTTGTATCACAGAACAGAGTTACACTTCCAATACTAGACAGTTATTGTCTGTTAATTTGTTTGTATAGAAGAGTAAAAATACAGTCCAAGTTGTGAAGTGAATTAATACACGACAATTTCTGCTCTTTGGACTCATTTAATGCCTGTTAATGAATTTGTTCTCAGTAACTGGACCAAGTAGTGAAGTGGATTAACGCACGAACATTTCAACTCTTTCAACCAAGTTTCACATCTAGCTTGCTGAATGAGGAGTTTTGCTGTAGCCTAGATCTAAGTGGGCATTTTGTCTTCATCACAGACTACCATTTCATTCATCATTCTGGCAGCTTCTGTATAAGAAAGCACAAGAATTCCAGCTTGGAAGGGCACCATGGATGCATAGTCAAATCTAGTAGAATATTTTGAGATTTCTTTGTTGTGAAGATCTATGATCTAAACATAATGCATTCATTCCTTCTTTGCAGTCTTATGAAATATATTTTTGCCAGGAGCCAATACAGCCTTGATTTTTGGAAAGGAGGAAGGAAGTGCAGGTGCCTGACTGCGACATTACATTAGGTGCCAGGGTGTACCAATGCTACTGGAAAGAAAAGTATTGAAACTCCCTTCCAGTTAAACTGTCCACGACTACTGCAACAAGAGACAGACTTTTCAGACTCTTAATAAAAGATGTCATGTTTTTCAGCATCAGGTAACTGGCAATTTTTTTTTTTTTTTTAATATCCGTGGCTGTGTCTCCTACAGATTACATGCAATCTGTGCTGTACAAAAGGTATGAGTGGTTTCAGTGTGCCCAGCTGACTGTACTTGAACAGTTTAGGTTGCCAGAAGGTACAGGCTAGAGTTGTAGGACATACAGTCAATGTTTGTATTGTGAGGGGTTTTTTTTCTATTTTGTGAAATCTCAGGCCAAAGGCTGAATTCCTCATTTTCACACCCTGCCTCCCCACACCCCAGGAATTCTATAGCATGGGAAAATAAGGTGTTTTTCTGACAGTCAGGAGTAGTGATATGTTGTGAGTGAAGGAAGAGATGATGTTTAATGTATATAAGTGTCCAACACAACATTAATTCTCATTTTAAATGAAAACTCGCTTTTATTTTAAGTACAGAACAATGACCTGGAAGCTTCAGAACCCATGGGTCTGCTGGTATCTTAACAAGGGACTTTGCTTTCTGCTGTCATGCTTCTTGAATTTCTGTTTATACCATGTGCAGTCAGTTTATTAAAATGCCACTGTTTTGCTATAACAGAATTTAAGCATTCCTTGAACTGACTTGTGTGTCCGTGCAGTGGGAAATGGCAGGGCAGGGGAAGAGAACAATAGGGTCCTGGATGTGTTCTGGTGTGATTTCAGCTCTAGGCCGATCCATTACATATGCAAATCTATTTGCTGCAGTACTTCATGCAAGTCAAATTCCAATGAGAAAATCAGGGGCTAAATATGGCATTATGAGGAGTTGCTGTTACTTTTCTTGTCTTGAATGAGTTGAAGAACCTGTATCAGAAATGTTCCCAAATCTAATAAGATTTCAGATGTTACACTGACTGTGTTTTTGGTCAGGGAGAGGTAATTCCAAGACAAGAATTGCTCTGAAAAAAGCTTAAGAATACAAAAAATAAAAAAAAAATAAAATAAAATGAGATTACTTCAGTTCGGGTAGAATTGTATCATCAGTGTTCAAGAGAAACATTCAAAATGAACGTTAAGACTTGCAGAATTACATTGAGATCTGGAGCACGAAAAAAGTAAGATGTTGTTTGGGCTTGCAGAAGGTGCACAGGAAGAACAGAAAGATTGAGCAGAGTCTAGAAAAGAACAGCAGGGTAAATAATCAATATCTGGAATTAGATGAGGAGTTGTTTCGCTGAGGGAATGGAGATAATGAAGAAATTGAGAGATAACAAGGAATATGTAGCAAGAGAGCTTTAAAAAATGTAGGAGAGGAGAACTGAGAAGACTTTAATTGTAATCACAGCTTGGAGCCTGGTAAGGGGTAGAGTGAAGTCTGTTTTATGCACCCATGCAGACATGGGGCTGGGAGTGCAGCCACTATATATGTGAAAGAGTGTACATAACTTGAATATACAGTATTATTGCTTTAAGGTACCTTGAAATTGCTTTATGCAGCTCTATTATAATGCAATGCATTCCATAGCATTTGAGCAATCCAGAACATAGGAACAAAATGTGTTAGTTTTCTTCCATATACTTATAGCTGGCTGCCCTGCAGCAAGATGTAGAAGGGTGTTTATTCAAGGTAGGACAGCTTCTTCTGTGAATAGGATTTATTTACATAAGAAATAAATTTTCTTTATTAGAAGTTGTCCTTCTATTCCAGAAGTGAAACATTGAACAGCTTGTTCATGTTATTCGACCTTCAGAACTGTCATTTATCTGGTACTGATCCACAGATTTTATAGCTTTGATTCATTTGTCATGCTCTAGAATTGAGATATTTGTTCTATGTGTTCTTTTTCCTTCTCACTCTGGAAATCATGATGGTTTTAACATGTGTGAAGCTTGCTGGGGGTTATTAGGAGGCTCTTGTATTTTGAGTTACTCCAATACAAGTTAAGAAAAGAGTCCGCCCAGTGGACTCAGTAGCAACATTAAAAATAAGAAGTTAAGACTGTGTCCAGTCTGCAAGATGAATTTTCCATGTGACTTTGATTAAATCTCAAAAAGATCAGGTTTGTGAAAGCTTTAAGTTCTTTGGAACTCTGCTCTAGTACTCTAGTACTATTTTCAACAACAGTTTAGTGTCTAACCCAATGGGAGATGCTTTCACTAGAAGAACAAAGCCAGAAGAAACCTCTTTTCAAAGTAAATTTTTAGTACAGGACTCTTCAAGTTTGTGTGCCTTGGCAATTGCATCAGCAAGGGCTTTCCTTATTTATTCTACCTTTACTTAAGATGAGGCAGGTTTTGGGCCATCTCTAACAATTTTGATTATTTGTTTTTCTGATATGGTGTAAGCGCAGTCTTTTTTTTTCACTTTGAAATCAGTGTGAGCACAGTAGAGATGGGGAGAAGGAGTATTTTTAATGATAATAAGTGATGTGTTGTTAGTATATCCAATGTAGACAGAGGCATAAGGTCAGCTGTTGTCTTTTTCCTTAAGCCTGTATTTGCAAGTCTGTTTGACAGATACAGTCAGAGCATATTTGGTTGGTTGTGTGTAAGAGATACCTCATTATATTTAATGAGCAGTGTGAAACTTATATGAGATTTCCTGAAAGAGAGGAAGATACACATATGGGTCAAAATGAAAATAACACTTACTGAATGGTGACAAGAAAAGTCTGGAATGTAAATTTTTAGAAAGAAAAGGCACTTGGTTGTCATTTCTGAATTATTCTCAGAACATGTAAGTTCCATGGTTAACATTTACAAAAGGAGAGTTAATAATATTTAGTCTATTATCATCTTAGCAAAACTTTTCCCCGACACAGAATAAGGCAGGTGTGAAGATAAATGAAACAAACTTGAATAGCAACAGGACTTTACAGCACAATTGTGAAATTTCAGCTGAGAATTACATAAAGATTATTTCTTCTTAAGTTGATCTGCATTCAGCTTTAGGTTTTCATTCTTTTGTAGTGGCATTGTTTTGTAAGAAGGCCGATGCACCACTGAATACCACATTCCATTCACTCTTTTATACCATAAAGCTTCGTGCATAAAAACAACTAAGTAATAAGAAACTCAACCACATTTCTGGTCACTATAGTGGATTGTAGATTGCTCCTCTAGTGATGTTGCCAACCCTTATTGTGACAAATTGATGTCAGTATTCAGGTAACTTATTCCCATGACAAGTTCTAATGAAATTTTCTTTGCCAAGAGTAATGGTGCTTGCTACTGGATAGTGACTAGGCCATTCATTCAAATATTCAAGTACTGCAGTGCCCCCAAGAACTCCTGGTAAAAAGAAAGAAAAACAAAACTGAGTGAGGAATTCTCAAGGGATTGGGATTTAGGGAAACTGCAGCTTGTATAGCATCATAGATCAGGCAGATAAAAGCCTGGCCTATATGTTGAAAACTGAGGAGACTGCATTTATCGCTTGCTTTGTGTGAGTAGGGAATCAAGCTTTGTTGCCCATAAATCAGCATATTGGATGCTTAACTATTGCTGTACGGATTCCACATCCAGAAAGGGAGTCTAATGAAGCCAAAAATAGGGTGTAAAAAACAGCTATGAAATGGTGGACAGTGAAATAGTGGTAGGATTCTGATCAGATAATCTGATTTCCATGAAATTAGCAACTGATAGTTATTACAGATGTGATATTGCAGCTAAATAATAAAATTAAAGAACTTGCTAGGATTTCTCCCCTACCATCTTGATTTAAAAAAAAAAAAACAAAAAACCAGAAAAATAGATTTTTTTGGTGCATTTTTCTTAGGAAGGCATGTAATATAATATTTATACTTTCTAAATATTACTTGAGATGGATGCTTCTGGACACACGACTTAAGATTTTGTTTGTTGTACAAAATAGCAGGTGCGCGAGAAGCAGGTGGTAATTGTAGCCATTGTCTCTCTGGGTGCTGGTTGAACACCACCAGTCTGGGACAAGACATTCTAAGCCCTCCATACTCCTGGCATATAAACATTTGTCTGGAGTTATGGCTGCTACAAAGCAATGGTAGATGGTGCAGTATTTGATCATTTGGTTGCAGCAAAGATGATGGAAAACTCCTTTTTGGGTTCCACTTATGTCAAGGGGGAAAAGAAGACTCTTGTTATTATGCTAGCCTGATATTGTAAGAAAATTTGATGCAAAATTACCAACCTTAACTATGAGCTTCTATTTCAAGAAATTAAAAGATGAATTCAGTAAAAATTATTATATACGAGTATGATGAAAATCTTTTCAGTGTTCTAACTGTTGAATCAGGTGCTAAGTGCATGTGCTATTTCAGGTCACTCGGCTTCTGTTTTGTATACTGGTTGAGGATCAATCCATCAGTTGCAGATGCTTGGTGTTAAGCCCAACTGTTTTTCTCTTTCCCTGTTCTTTACAAATGGGAAAGTCATGATAACCACAAAGAGCAGTGGAATTTTGAAGGTGTTGGTGAAGTACCTTGATTTTTTGCTTCTTTTCTGTTTACCTGCATTTCTTAGTGATGCTTTTGGCTAATCACTTAGTCATGTTGCCATTAGGCACTAGGGGATGATAAGAAAGACAGAAATCATCATTTTGAAATCACTGTTTAAAAACCAGCTGTGGGATTTGAAGAACAAGCAGTGTGAAACACGTTCTGTGGAGCTCTTACTTTTCTGCGTGCAGTCTGCAGAAGCTTTCTTCACTGTGCAACAGACTAATAGTGCTTAGAAACAAAACCAAGCAAGACTATCTTTCATTTTTTTGTTCCAAATTGTAGTTCAGAAATCTGAACTTGAAGGCTTTAAGTCTTGCCATCCTGCTGCTTTCCTTTAGAACTTCATTTCCTTGTATTAATGACTGCAGCGTTGACTAATTGAACATGATTTGGCTTTTTCTTCAATTTTTTTTGCCTCTGGGAAAGTGTGAGGATAACTTGTCACAAGAATGTGATGAATTATTTCCTTATATGGATCTATAACTACAAAATTTGGAGACTGAAATACAGAACAACCTGAAATTTCCTTTTACTTCTCAAAGTAGCAAGAAAAAAACATGAAACATTCAAGGCTAGGTTGAATGGGGCACTGAGCAACCTGATCAAGATGAAGTTTTCTTGGCTCACTACAGGGCAGTTGGACCAGGTGGTCTTTCAAGGTCCCTTCCAACCCAAACCATTCTGTGATACAGAGGGACATAATTCTGAATAAATGTATTTCTCATTTCCAAGGAGTATGCATCTGGGAATTCTTCTTTTCATTTTCATGAGCTGAAGGGCAGCCACGAAGGTAGGAATAGGCATGAGTGAAAATTTTGATCAGCTGAGCACTGCTTCTGCTGAGCACAAGAATTGCTGTTTCCTGTTATACTTACTGGTAGTCACTTTTGCTTCTCTTAGAAGAGTCACAGACACATGCCGACCAAACTGCCTGCTGTATTCACAGTGTAAGTGATTTTGAAAGCTTACTGCTCTGTGCAGTTGCTTTTGGACAAAATTCAGCCCTTTCCCTTTTATTTGACACTTGAAATGTTTTTATCTTGAACTTTCTCATGAATTTTATCAGGGAAAATTCTTTGGGTAGAGGAATTGAAAGACAAAAACAGGGACCCAAGTGGCCTGCAGACTAAAAGATTAGAGAGAAGTGGCAAAGCCTTCAGGAGAGATGGAAATGTTGTGTCAGGGTGAGCCTCAAAATTTTATGAAAATTAGCAGAATTGTGACTAGGTATTCTCTGCATAGTTCCTACTGTTCATTCACTTTATCATATCTACAGCAACTGTTGAAGTCTTGAATTTCCCTTGCTGCTGTTTGTTGTCAAATTTGAAAAGCAATGCTAAAACTAGTAGAGGTAGAGTAGTGTTTTTGTGATGATAGGCTCATGAGATGGGAGGCATCTACACAGATGGCAGCAGGAACAGCCTGTGGAGTTCTTGACTGATGGATGTCCAGATTGTGCCACCATGAAAACTAGTTCAGCTTTCCAGTTTTATGAAAACATAGAAGAGGAATGGAGCTCTCCTTATGTAGTAAAGTAGCAGTTATTAAAACAACAACTTGGGTTCCAGAATTGAATGAGAATCTTAGGTTTCTACGGTTTCTGCTTTAAAATTGCAGAGAAAATTGTCACTGGTACGATGTTAACTACCTTATTGGAATTAGACGTTTAATTCAGCATATGATTTCTGTTGTAAAACTGTCCTGACAACCTGAATGGTTAGTAGCAATCTGAATATTTTTCAGTTTTGCGATTCCAAGCACAGTAAAAAATTGTGGGTTTGTTGGTTTCTGTGTGATAAAAGAGGCCTGGGTGAAGGGGGGAGCTTTGGGAGATGGGCAGAGCCTGGGTTTGACCTTGGTAGTAACTGTGCTTGGAGAAGAGAGTTGCAGAGACTGTATGAGGAAGCAAAAAGAAGAGGGTTGTCCCTGGGAAACTATAGTTCACAGAGAAAGCACCAAAATGATCAGATGGCAGAAGGAGAGAGAAGGCAAAGGTGTGACAGAAAGTTTTCTAGGGGTCAGAGGACACTGTGAAGAGTTTGCTATAGCTCATGAAGTGCTGAATTACCTAAAGCTCAGCTAGAACTAAATACTGCAGAAATGCAGCAGGTAAAGAAAACTTGTTTTCTTTCCAATGTAGTAGGACAAAGGTTCTTCTAACAGAAAGAAAAAAAAAACTCTACCAAATGAAAAAGAACCGAAACAATTCAAAACATCCAACATACAAAGAAAACCCCCTACTAACTGATATTCTTATTTATACCTAGGATTTGTTGCCTATCTTTATTCTTAATTTATAAGATTTTCATATTTTTTAAGAGCTCATTAGGTATGTGACTTGAGATCTGAAAGTTATGTGAGACATTTAAAGTGTGGCTTTTTACACATCTCATGCAAGTATTTGAAGTAAGCCAGACCTCATTTAAAATTTATAATTTAAGCAGGTGTCAGGTTAAGATGGTAGACACACTCGCTTAGGTTTAAAACTAGTCTACAGGAATGGAAAATGAACACAGCCTACGTACAGTCACTGTAATAAGTGCAGTGATCTGACAGATTTAAATAGATAGTTGACATGTTGTCACATGTTGCTGGAAAATATAATAAAAAACCTAGGCTCTGGCAGTTTATGTTAATTATATCTAAAGATGTAGGGATAAAATAACAACTGATTATTATTTTGAAAGTCTTTGTAATCTGTCTTTTTCTTTTTCAGGAAATATTTAAGATAGAAGGCAACCTTGGAATTCCGAGACAAAAAAGGGCTATTTTGGCAACTCCAATATTAATTCCTGAAAACCAAAGACCACCATTCCCCAGATCTGTTGGCAAGGTAAGTCAACAAAGAACTGGGTCAAATTTGCTATTAAGTAATTGGTCTATTTATCTTGAATTTTTTTAATGTCTATCATGTGAGTAATAATGTTTCAGAAAACATTAGGAAACCTAAAAACTGAATGGAGAAGATTGTTTTTCTATGTTATGTAGACAGATGAAAATGGCTTTGTATTCATGGCATACTCCAACAGCATATATTCTGGGAGAAAGCATTAGTCAAAGATGTATGTTTTCATGCATCCACTGTCTTCAATAAATGTTGCTGCCTGCCTGTGTATATTTGTGTTAAAGTGGGTCTGAAATCTAGGCCAGGAATGTTATGAAGAATATCCCACTGCATAGTGTGGATTATCATGTTTCTATTCTCAAAACCTAGAAGGAGCCTGGAGAAGAGGAGGCTGAGAGGAGACCTCATTGCTCTCTATAACTACCTGAAGGGAGGTTGTAGAGAGGAGGGAGCTGGCCTCTTCTCCCAAGAGACTAGGGACAGGACAAGAAGGAGTGGCCTCAAGCTCCACCAGGGGAGATTTAGACTGGACATTAGGAAAAAAATGTTCACAGAAAGGGTAATGGGGCACTGGCACAGGCTGTCCAGGGAGGGGGTTGATTCACCTTCCCTGGAGGTGTTTAAGGGACGGGTGGACAAGGTGTTGAGGGACATGGTTTAGTGTTTGATAGGAATGGTTGGACTCTATGATCCAGTGGGTCTCTTCCAACCTGGTTATTCTGTGATTCTGTGAATTAATAAGGTATTACATGTAAAAACATTGTTGATTCCTTACTTAATTTCTAGCGTCCAAAGGTGAAAGGAGTGCTTGCAGGTGTTAGTATTTTTGTTTTCTGTTGTTTGCAAAGTCTGACAATGAAATGGAAAGTTTCTCACGTCTGCAGGTAACCAGATAGAAAAGAGCTTTAACAGACACTCTCTCTTCCAGAACTTCAGATACACAGCTTATATAAAAAACATTAAAATTACAATACTAATATGTGTTCAAATGACCATTTAGGCATCAGAAGTTGTAACTGCATGAATATATTTTGCATGTTGATACTTCTCAAGCAGGAGCCCCTATGCATTGTTCTTGCTATAGTGAGTGTGGCGATGACATGGTGGCCTGTACGGCTGTGCAGGCTAGTCCTAATTCTCTCTGGTACGATCACTGGAGCTGAACACATAGCTCGAGGGTGGAATTTTACTCTGTGATCGATGTGTAATTTGGCCATCTGGCATCTAATCAGTTACTTTTATAATTAGGGAAGGTTGTTTTCCTATCAGTAAAAAGAAAGAATAATCTATGAAGATTTAATTTTTTCCCCTTTCCATGTCAATAATTTATACTGATCTCATAAGTTTCCTTTACTTTTTATGTTCCTTAAGTATTTTTAATGTGTTCTAAACTTTCTAAAGCCATTTCTGAACATTTCACTTCAGTTTTCAGTGTCTGAGAATTACTGAACAATAACTAAAATAAATATTTTTTGTTAATATGTTAGTGATAAATAGGTAATTATTAATACTTTGCTCATACAGTTTTAAAAGCAGTGAGAGAATAAAAAGGTTACTTATACACAGATCCATAGCCTTTCTTTTGTGGTGTTATTTGATTTCTCCCTGTCCCCTTCCATTCCTGCTGCTCATGAACACTGAATTTTCAGATCTGAGGTAGTCTGTGTTGTTCTATAGAAGGACCTTTTATTTTGAGTTTAGGATGTTAGTCCTGGTGATGCAGTGGGATGCAGGATTTTCTTGTAATTATTCATAACTACATTATGGGAATGTTTTGTAACTAAGTTAAGAGCAATGATTCTACAGATCTATTTGATGACAACTTTCAGACATACTTTAATGGTGGTGATGAACTACATGATGGTACTTTCTGAAGTTCAGTCCTTACACAAATGTAGAGCACAAAGTACAGTATGGTAATTGTGGAGATGGGCTACAAGTTCCAGCTCTTCTTCCAGACATTAAGAGAGAAGGACACCTACAAGCTGAGTGTTTTAATATAGGCTGAAGGGAATTGTTATGGATTTTATTGATGAACATATAATTAGTCCATTATTCTGTTCTTTAATTTAAAGGAATTGTCCTACATAAGAATGAGTATTTTAACTGTTGGCATTTAAAATCTGGAAGCCAGGAGTGGCCTGGGAAAACTGGCAGGACTTTTTATGTTTAGTGAAGGCCAGAAGAGGAAACACAGCAGACAGTACACCTTTTAGGAAGCTAGTGCTGAATGAAGAAAAAGCAAAATCTTAGGTTTTGACAGTTAGAGAATTTTTAAATTTGTTACTTGGATGTTTCATCCTTTTGGAAGGAGGGGATGTTTGTTCAGATACGTTGCATCAGATCAGTGTATATGTGCTCCCTGCCTTTTATCTGGGCTGAAGGACAGTTAGCTGCCAAATGACAATTAGATGACAGGGCTGACCTAAACAAAAGCTCAAGAGAAAAAGTGGTGCAGGCTAGCAAACAGGATAGAAATCATTCTGATCTATGAGGAGGTGTGTTTTTTCCCCTCTTCTGAACTATGATTTTAAGGCAGAGAGAAATCACAGCTTGTTTTCTAATGCAGCAATACAAAAAAACTGAAGAGGGGAGGAAATTGAAGGTATCTGGATGGAAAAGCTACTGGAAGCTTATTATATTTGAGTGGCTATCTGAAGCTATTTATATATGATAAATTATATGCCTCACAGAAGAGAAGTTAAGAACTAAAGATGCATCAGGAAAAAATGTCAAATTCAGGGAAAAGTTTGAGAAGGTGATAGAAATTTTGGGAGAGGTGGTCATGATCCATGAAACTTTGAGACAACCTAGGAAGAAGTATACTGTAGATTACAGGATGACAAGTAAAAGACAAGGAATTCCAGTTTCTTGCATCGAAGTCTGGTGATGTATAAGGAGACCACTCAGCTAAAGTATGCAGAAGTGTATACTATCAGTCTGCGCAGGAAAAGACATGACAGAGGAGGACATAGAAACAAGCAGCAAAACTGAGAGTGGTAGAAAGACGTACAGAAAAGGATTGTGAGGGAAGGGTGTTATTGACGCAATAACTTAAGCAATAAAGACAGTCTTAATAAATAAAGCCATTTCTAATCCAGTAGGAAAAAAATGTTGGGATTAGAGGAAAAACAAGCTATGTTACTAGTACATTAAGACTGAGCAGAAGTATTTAGAAGCTCAGTTTGGTCAGCCCAGCACAGTAAATGTTCTCTGTAAATCCAGAGTGACTGTAATGATTTAAGTGAAAGGAATACACTAACATAAATAACTAATGGATACAAATTTTGACAGAAGACTACAAGAAATGTTTCTAGCCCCCAGAGAAGAGGAACTACTTTCCAAAAGAAGTACTGAGGAGGGAATACAAAGTTTGATAAATATACGTCTCTGTTGCATAATACAGCTGCTTCTGACCCCAAAAGAGCAAACACCTGGAGATTTCCAGATATTCTAGCATTCTTGAAAATGTGTAATACCCTGCTGAGTTGGACCTGAAAGGACTGTTGAAGATGACAGAGTTTAACATCAGATTAAAGTCATGTCTTGGGTGAAGGAATGGCACATTTCTGACCTTCATGGAAAAGTATCAACGTACCTCAGCAATGAATGTAATGAAATGAACATCACCCCATTAAATTAAAGGGCTTTTGATACAAATATATGAATTATTAAACCACCACATATTATTTTTTATTAGAGGATATGTATTTGATGATCTAACAAACCAGCAAGAGAAAAAGGCACTGCAAATTAATCTCTTTTTCTGAAAGGTCTCTCTTAAAGCTTCTTTTTTTTTTTTAAATATTGATAGTCACACAGACCACTCCAACAGAATGCATTTGTTCTTTTTGAGCTAACAGAATTGTAATGAAAAGTCTTGTTAAAATACCTCTGTTTTCTTAAGGTCTTTGGAAGAATTACACTTGAGCAGCAGATGTCTCAGAAAACTGGAAAATAGTATTTACCCATATTTTTTAGTGTTCGATGTCATTAATGAGAATAAAAGAATTTTAAAACATTTGAGGAATACTTTATAATCTAGTTACTATGGTTACAAGTTTATGGGAGATAAAACAGTTCTGTAGCAGCAATGGAATTAAATTTTCTGCCCAATATTGAAATAAGCAGTTCTTAATTACCTGCTTTATAATAAATCATGCTGATGACCTTAAGGAGACCACCAAACAGAAGAGATTCTATACTTTGAACTGTTCAGCAAAGTATGCTATGCTTTAACTGTAGCATTATCTGCGTTAACTTTCATCTTTGAAGTCAATATCTTAAACTGTGTTACAGATGAAGGCAGAGGAGAAAAATGCCAGTTCCTTTCAGTAAAGTACCTATGTGTAGCAACTGAAATGAAATAATACCCTGGCATTTTTCATTGACATGCTAACTGAATTTTAGACTCTAGTTTAAAGAAAATATTTGCATTATTTTTAGATGGAATAACTATTTCATCTGATGATACCTGGCATTAGATATCTCTGCATAATATTTTCTTTCGAAATGGTTTATAGTCATCCTTGCAAAAATAAATCCAAAGACCCTTCCCAAAACTAAAGGCCTGTTCCAGCATCCTTGACCCAAATAAACCTCCAAGCTCATGTTTTAAGAATCACATGTAGGGTGTGATTCTGTCCTGGGCATAGTGTGAATGGAGGGTGTCATCAACAGCAGCAGCCAGAAAGCCTCTTCTAGGGATGCAGAACAATAACTACTAGATCGCCATTCCCTAACTCTACTTTCTGTAGTTTTCATTAAACTATATTGACATTTTTTATTAACTTTCATCTTTGCAGTCTTCCAAGATGATCATATATCCTGAGTTGACTAATGAAATGTTTTTTTGATATCCACCTTGACTTTATCTTAGTTTATTCAGGTTTTAAAATAACCTCTCCACTTGTCCATCTTGGAAAAGCTATTTCCTTATTGAATGTGTATTTTGTGAGAAAAACTTTGATCTCTGCATTCTTCAGAGGGCCAAATTTTACCCTTATCAAGATGTAAGGCCTCATTCTGTAATCTCAGAATAGTAAAACAAACCTACTTACAGTAACAGTTTCTTTTAAGTAGGATGACAAATGCAACAGACTTATCCAGCATTCCTTAACAGTGTCCTGTGTTAATATATTACTGGCAAGGTGATGAGATTTGCAGAATACAGGAGTCAGTGGAGAGAACATGGCCATAGAACTTTAAAATCAATTAAAATATTCATTAAATGATTGTAAATGGATTCATACTGCTTTAAAAGTGATCCATTTGTCCACTGTACCCTTTCCATCCATACCTTTTTTCATTCCAAATGATTCTTTTGGTTTCCTGTTATGCAAAGCCTGTTGTTAGCAAGTGTATAGTGTAATATAAACTGATATCCAAATGAATGACACTTTAGGAAGAAAAATAACTTATCCCTGCCAATTTACAAACTAAATGGTGTCAGACTGTCAACCTTGGTACTTACATTAATGGAAGACTTTATTAAAGGCATTTTGTGGACTGGCGACAAATTTGATATTACTAGCCTTGGCTTGTTTATGTGGTATTAAGAAAAGATGGTTGGCAGAGAATTTCAGAGAGGAAAAATTATATGTATTATATCTGGCTCACCTGTAAGGTGGAGTAAATAGCTGTCACTCAGAGAAGCATAGTCATTTTTTCCTGACTAACAGCTGGATCTCTTCAATGATTAGTACCTAATTTTAACCTCCTTGTGTTTTGCACTTGGCTTTATAATATGTGAGTGATTTTTCTTTTAAGTTTTTTAGGGTGATGTATAGTAACAGATCAATATTTTTTAAATTATTAGTTTACTTCAATAAACATTTTTTTTCTCCTTTCTAAAACACCTGTTGCTCTTCTCCAGTTTCCCTCTAAAGACAACTTTCTTTTTCTAACTTTTCTGGTTAATCACCTTTGCCTCTTTGTTTGCAACCTTGTTGTGAAACTCAGAAGTGGACTAAGTTGTAGTCTATATGGCGGAATCACAGAATATTTCAAGTTGGAAGAGATCTCTGGAGATCATCTTGTCTAACCCTTTCGTTTAAGCAGGGTCACCTGCAACATAGTCTGATCCACTTCTGGATTAAACCTGCTTTCCAATGCTGTGTAATTAAAATAGCAAAAGTGATTTTTGTTTTGGCCATTGTATCCTTTAGATTTTCTGAGGCTTTTTATGAAGTCATGCAATTATTGGACTTTATATATATGAAATTTAGATACAGGAATCATGTCCTCCATACTGTATTCATATGCACAAACATACTCAGAGATGCACAGCTATAGATGACTACATGCTTGTACACACATATCTGGACTTCCATGTATTTTGTTCTTGGACAAAGCCATTGACTTGGTATGTGCATTTTCTCCCATTTTGATTTATAAGATGCTGCTGTAAGTACATACTCCTTCTGTTGGAAATTCTCCCAATTTTGCCTGCTCTTATGTAAACAAATATCAGTTGCATTATTTTTCTTCCATATTTTATTTTCCTGCTATATTACTATCCACCCCATATTTCTCAAGTACAGGAAAATAACATGGAATAAATATTTAAACAAAGTCTATCTAAGAATTGATATGACTGCTAAAAATATTTTCATGATTTTGTCAACACATTATTTTAGTAATTTTATTTAGCTTGAATTGTGCGTTAAGCTGAGATGTAACAATCTTTACAAGCTTTTCTTCATCAGCCAGTATCATTCTGTATCATTATACAATGTTGTCTGACCTTAAGCACATTGAAGCTAGCAGAAATTTTCTCATAAAAGTGGAAAAGTATTTTTGATCAGTCCAACCATTCTGGGATATTGTAGAGGGGAAAAAAAAAAGACACTTAAAGAATCATGAACTAAGCTGATCATGTACATATCAGGTTTTACTTTGTTTCACTGCGTTCATAGGGAAAATTATTAAAGTATATTTGGAGAATAGGAGTTTCATCAAGGTTCAAATGAATCTATTTTTTTGATATCATATGTTTTTTTGAACTGCTTCAGAAGTTTTTCTTTTCATTACTACAACGCATGGATGAAACTATTAAGCTTACATTTTTCAATTGAGCTTGCTGGAGATGAGAATGGGTTTTGATAATAGAAATCTGTACAACAATGAAGTCCAGAAATTGAAAGTAGTAGTGATCCCTATAATCCAATAATATGTGCCTTAATGTATTTTTTTTTTATTACTTAATAGAATTTAAAAAAACCCTAGGAAGTGTGGATGTAGCTGAGTGTGGTTACAGTTTGGATTCAGGGACTTTGTTAATTTAACAGAAATTCATGTTCAAACCTGATTTACAACATATTACAAGAATTTGCATGAGCAATTGAAGTAATGAAAGCTGATTTCCTGCAAATACTTGTTTTCTGCAAGAAGCCCAGATTTTCTTATGCTTGATATCACCTCAAGAACAATGACCCTAAATCATCCCACAATGCCCCCAGCATCACTAGTGTCATTTTCTACTTTCTGGCATTTTAAACTTGAATAAGAGACAGCACATCCTGGAGCTACAGCTAACTTGACTGGGCAATGAATGTACACATGCAAAATAGAAACTCTTCCTACCTTTCTGTCTCTCGAGGTGTTAGTAGGTATTTTTACTTTTTTTAAGGAGACTAGGTTAATGAAGCAGGTGTATAGCATAATATCCTAAAGAAGCAGGTGTGCACTATAGTAAAAATTCCTCAACTCATTCTTTTTTATTTGACAAAAGAAGCCCTTAAATGTTGCTGAGGAAGCTGTTGCTCCTCATAGGGTTGGAATAATTGTTACAACAGGCACATTCAAAAAGCAGTGTCTGCAATGGGGAGCTCACTAATTTTGTAAAAGAAAAGCTCTAAGGGTCTGTATGACTTTTATCACCAATAAAATTAATGAACAATACAGATCATGCTGAAATCGTGTAAATAGGAAAACATTATAAATCAACTTCACCCACTATTACTGTGCTGTTGGGCTTTCTAATATGAATTTGCTAAGGGTCACTGGAACATGAAAATTAATGTGAATTTATAGAATCTATTATACTTGGATTATTTCTTTTCTTGTGAGAATCTTTCAGCAATTTTATTTAATAACTTATCCCCTTTTTTTAAAAAAAAATTAAATTAACACAATCATGATAGAGTCAAAGTTTTGGAAAAAAAGTGTAATTATCTGTTAAGGAGAAATCTTAAAACTCAGACTTATTTTTTCCTTTGTGATTTGGCTGTTGAAAGACACTCCTTGTAAGTAGCAGAAAATGTATTGGTTTTTTTTTTTTCCAAGATTCCACGAAGATTGGTGATTTCAAAGTCTTTGGATAAAATGATACAGATGTAGATCACAGGTGAGGTGCCATGAGCTCTGAATATGCTGGCAGCTGAATGTATCCTCCAGTTCTTTCTCTTCTTTACAAAACAATCAAGCTTGACTATATTTTGTTATGTGAAAAACTTTCCCATCCTGAGCAGACTTTTAATTCTGGGAACAAATTAAGCACACATTTCCTGATTAAAACTTATGTGTACACACACGTATATAATGTATATGTACGAAGCATTCTAGTGCAATAGTTACTTATAGTAGAGGTAAGAGCAAAAAATTTTTCTCTTCACATGCTTTTCAAAAAACCAACTTTCTGAAATTCTTGTTAGACTGTCAGAGTTAATTATATTTTTAGAATCAGACTGAAGTTTTCCTATCAGCTTTTTAAATCAAGGACTGGAGGCAAAATACAGCTAGGCTGCCATTTCTTGTCCTTAGTTCTCTCAATGATGAACTCCCTGCTGCTTGTGTAATGAACCATGTGGACCCTTATGCAGTAGCTTTCAAAGTAAGAAATTATTATGTTGAAGAGATAGGAAATTATTTCATTGCAAATAATTTGGTAGCAGGATCTGTCATTGGTTTCAGTCATGAATTTACTGTCAGGATGTTTTGGTTTTGTAAATCTGTGTAACGAGCTAATAGTTGACAGTTAGTGTAAACAGTTTTACTTCCACTGGAGGTTCAGAAAGTCTGTAAAAGGGTTTGAAATTCCCAACCTCCATCAAAAAATGAAAGTCCTGTCAAAATGGAAGTGTGAGCTATAAACAACTGGTAAGAGTTTTTCAACTATTTTGGAAATTATCATGTTCCATGCAAGGGAAGCTGTGTCATGCTGCAGATGTTCTCAATGAAGGAAGGGGACGGGAGTCTGAAGGGGCATCTAAAACTGAAATGTCAAAACAAAATGAGTGCAGAGTAAACGAGAGAGAATTCTATAAAACAGTAAAGACTAAATTTTGAGGAAGCTCAGACAAGGAATTGATGAACTCTTAACTGTGGAATGTAGCTATCCAAGAGCATTGACTTCGCTTGCGCTGGAATGTGGGTGTCATATACTGCCCATCCTTTCTTAAAAGGACTCTAGGAAGCCTTGAAATGCATTAGGACCTACAGACCACTGAATCCTACTCCCACGGGAGTGAATTGGTCAAAGTCAAGCTCTAACAGTCACTGGAATAGATAAACTTTTGGACAATCATGAAGTAAATAGTTAACGCGGTTCTTTTGAAGGCAAGTCATACCTCATAAGTGTATTAAGATCTATGGAGGAGTCAAAGGTGATCAATAAACCACCCTTGGATTTCTCTGCTAAGGGAAGATGTCTTATTTTGGCTAAAAAGATTGAAGCATCAGTGTTGAAATAGATTTTCACAGGGAAGGGTTTGCCAATGGTTATTTATATATTTATGATGTTTAACACAATAAAAAAAATCATCTGAAAAAGCAGATAGTGGGGAGTACCTGAATATTGTATTGTCCTAGAGCCGCTCAGAAAAAAATGCCTTGTCTTCAGTGTGACTTCTTTTGGACAAAAAATGCTGTCTCTTCTTTTTAAAGGCTACTGGAATTCAATTTGGTTCCATACGCTATTCAAACCAGAGATACTTGGCTGATGTATACACTATTTTCAACTAAAACTGTCCTAATGTGTTAACCATGCAGAAGTTGTCCCTGGAGGTTGAGGTCATTTGAAGTTGGGCTTCTTAATTGAGTGATTTAAGGCTTCAGTTGTGCTTCTTCCACTACCAGGGACTGGACAAAGGCTAAATTTGAGAACTAAATTTTCTAATATTTATTTTCTATATATACGTTTCCTGTCATGCAAGGAAGTGAGAGGCAAGGAGATGCTGTGTTATACATGAAAGAACTGTTATATCTAGATTTTAGTAAAAGAAAGTGCTGCAATAATTAACGGAATTGTTTAGGATATATCTGACATCCACTAAATATCACTGTACACTGGCAACGCTTATACTAGTGTATGTTAGAGAGACCTGTGAAAGGTTGTACTTTAAAATTGATTCCTTTGTTTTGGAATGCAATATCAAAACTGTTAAACTACAACAGTGCAATTAAATGACACGTCACTCCTCAGACCTGTGCTTGTAATGGGAATATATCTCTAGTCTTAGCAGTCTAAGTTGAGGAGTTTGGAGGTTTAATTTTTTTAACAGTGCCATGTTTAAATTATCATAATGCTCTGTAAATTTAGTTTAAGATAGATATACTCTGAGAATTGGAAATTTCTTGGGCAAGTCAAAGTGATAGAGAAGTAGTCCTAATTGGTGAGAGATCTGTTTTCTTGGCTGTTGATTTCTTTGGCTAAAATTAAAATGAATGATTTGTTGTAGAAAAGACATGACTGTTATTTCTAAATATCAATTTCAAAACAGACCCTGCTGTTTGTATTACCTGGTAATCCCAGGACTGTTTTAAGGTCTTTCTGTATTCCGGACACAGTAGAAACATACATATTAAAGGGATTTTAATTATTAATAAAATTAGTACATCTTGTTAACTTATTTTTCTAACTTTATGATGTGTTGTTGACTAATTTCCAAAAAGATAAATAGTTGCTAACACCATTAAATATTTTTTCTCAATTTTTGAGAGTTGCTATCATATGCCTACAGCCTTAATTTTCAGAAAAAAATTAAACAACAAAATCTTACCCTGGGGAAACTAACATGCTTCATTAATCTAAATGTTTGGTTTGCCTCACTACTTCTCTGTATAGTTTCAGCTCTGCGTTTCTCTTAAATCAGAAGAGGAAATACATGTATTTTAAGTATATTACTGAATTCTTTGTAAAGTTGGGTACACTCTTGTGCTTTCATCATTATATGTGGGAGCACGTTATTCAGGGGCTCTCAAAATGTGTCAAGTCTGTTCTAATATGAGACTCATTCGTATTCTGGATAAATCCACTCCTTTTTGCCTGAAAATGCAATATGGATGTTACTATATTAATATACAGTAACAGTTTGTGCAATTGTAAATAACATGCTTTATATTTGTTACCACTAGATGTTTTAATCATTGTATAACTGCAGTTAAATAGAGGTTTGCAGCAATTAATTGCAGAGGAAATAGTGGTTAACCCTGTATTTAGTTCTAAAACTTGTAACCAGAGTAATAATCTGAACCCAAATAATGTGATAAACTGAGTTGATGAAATTTCTATGATAACTAGAGGTATTTTGGATTTATGTGTATTTAATTGAAGTCATATATGGCTGCAGGTTACTATAGATTATCATTTAATAATGTCAGTTAGTATCAGTAAGAAATGGTTGGCATGAAATGGAAACAGCTGTCAAATTAAATTATGTTTTCCTTTTAGGTGTGGGTTCTTTTTTCTCAGCATTAGCAGTGAGATAGTGCCCTGTTATTGCTGTAAATCCAAGGCTTCGGTATTTGCTGTTTTTTGAACAAATATAAAGCCAAGATGCAGAATAGTTGTAGCTACTTCACAATAATTGAACAATATAGCTGAATCCTTTCTGTGCATGGTGCTAGTGGAGAAGGCCCTGGCTGATTATTTATATTTTGCCACATAAAATGCTCCTCCAAATCTATGTTTCCATTTTTTTTTTCCAATTTAAATTCAGTATTATAGGATGGCTTAAATGTTAAGCATAATAGGATAAACACCCGATACTGGGGAATTAAGAGAACCTTTAAAACCCCAGTGTTACTAAGAGTAGACCATCGTTCAGACTGTAACATTAGTTTCATATTTCTCAACAGTGGAAGAAGAAAGCCACATTTGCAGACTGGAGCCACTCAAAGGCTCCTCTAGCATCCATTCATCTCCTGGTGTGAACCTGCCTCGGCTCCATTGTGCCTGGCATTAGCAAAACACAACTCACTGTAGCTTTTTCTGTTGGATCTTGAAGCCTCTCTTAGAGTCTTTAGGGTCTTAGAGTCTTTTAGGTCTTAGAGTTAGGGCCAGTCTACACCAGATTCAGCCCTGCTGAACAGGTTTGAACAGCTATTTTTGAAGATAGGTTTAAAATGCTTTAGATTCTTCTGGTGAATGCAACAGAACCTCTTTGTCGCCTAAATCATCTAAAACCAAGACCTTGTTTGCTACAAGAGTGATTTTTTTTCAATTAGAATACTTTATAAAAATATCCAACTTTTTTTTTTTCTAGTTTATTCAGTGTGATTTTTTTTGCTTCTTGAATGTCTTTCTCTATTCTTTTCTTCCATCTCTACTAGAGTGTTAAACTGATTTTTTCCACACTAATAACTACATTTACATTCTGCAAGATATAGAATGCATACCCATTATCCACCAAGCTTATGTATTTAATGGTTTAATAGTTTAACAGCTTAAACTTTCAGAAAATGTTACCGTTAGCTTCAAATCGTATTTTTTGACATTGAACAGTGTTATGATAAGCAATTGTATGTAACTGGAAATCATCTAATTTTTAGAGTTAGAAAAGATAATGCTGCTAGAGGTAGAGAAAAAAATCTTGTTTTTAGTCACAAGTGGATTAGAAAGCCTGGGAGTGTTCTGTTTGTTTCTTTGGAGGGAGGGAGGAAGTGATTTAATTGGATAATTCAGATTTATGTATCGATAACTGATAAATTCACAGACTGGTAGTAGCTAGCAAGTATATAAAATGTACTATTGCCCTTTTTAAAAAAAATCAACAACAGACAAACAGAAGATTGAATCTATTTCTGTTGCCTACAATTTTTCTTGACTTCAGGCAATGATTGGGCAGAATCAAACCTTTTAATGTAGCACCTGGTGTTTATTTACCCTTCAGTTCTTTCCTCTGAAAAGTATATTTCTGTTGACTTCAGGAACAGAATATCTGTTCTTTGTATAATATGGGTTCTTGAATGATAAAACTTTAATTTTTAGTAGCTGGTGATGGGACCCTGAAAACATAATTGTTACATTAATGGATTATCATACTGAATAGTTTTTAGATACTTTCTAAAAAATACATATATTATTGGGTTCAATCTAATGCTTCCAGAAAGGTCACCTTAAACTTATAGAAATGTCTCATACAGTTAAAGCTCATCTCTGAAAATTACTGGTTAAAACTTCCAAAGGTTACTATGTGTAATCTTTAAGGACAAGAAGTTGCTACTTATGATTTTGTTAAATTGAGAGCTTGTAGATTTAATTTTTTTGTTCTTGCAGTCTTTTGAACAAATAGGCAATGCTAATATGATAATAGTGATGATAATAGTTTCATATTATTATATAGTTGTTCTATTTCTTACATGGAGGAAACTGAGGGAAAGATATTTATTTATCAATGCACTTTTTTTAAAAAAATGTTTCCCCAGGGTAAGATTTTGTGCGCTTCTAACCTCCTCTCTGGCAGGGCAACACGAGAAGCCCTTGCCTTAGTTTAAGAGCTGCTCAGCAACAATTAAAACATCAGTGTGTTCTAAAGGTTATTCTTATCCTAAATCCAGAACACAGCAATATGCCAGATACCAGGAAGAAAACTAACTCTATCTCAGCTGAAACCAGGTCAAGAAAGAGCTGAGTAGTGTCCTTGTGTTACAAACAAAAGGGACAAATCTGACAAATCTTCCCTCTGCCGTACTTGAATTTATTCTAATTCATCCCTGTTCAAGTTAAGTATTTGCATGTATCTGGGTTTCCAATGAATTAAAATTTGTCTATTTTTTGTCAATGACTTAGAATAAAATCAAAAGTAGATTAACAGTAATTATAATTTTTTTTCAAAGGCTATTGTGGTTACATGCATGTAAATAAAATTAATCTAGTTTCTGGTGACATTGATACTGGCCCTTAAAATCAACAGAAAAAAAAGAATTATGTTTATCATTCATTAATTTAAATTCCTACCTATAATTTCTAATCAGCTTTAGCTATTTACAGTGGTTTTAAATTGACCTCTGACGGTTAATAATTTAGTCTGAAAAGTGAGGTGGACCTATTGTTAAAAACTGAAATTAGAGAACAAAAATTAAAATCCATTGTTTACAGCATAAAGCATCGCATAACATTGTTACTAATAGAAGTATTAAGTGTTAGATTAAAATATTTAAAGTTTTAAACATCCAAGATAGATGTCAAAGATAGCTGCCATCTGTCCTTGACTGAAGTGTCAAAATCTGCTGAGATGCAGACCTGTGACCTCTAGATAAGTTTCTATATGCAGAAAAATATTTATCTTCTTACTATGACCTTCCATGCACAAGACATGAGCCATGGATTTGTTTCCTAGGGAACTAGTGACTGAGGAAAATCTATAATTAGATCTGTGGGTTGTTTGCCACAAATGGGAATTGGGTGCTAAGCAGGTTCTCAAAGTACCAGAAGTATTATATTGACTTCATGTAATGGAACCAAATTTTTAAAAATGCCCTTCATCATGATATTTCTCTTTTAATATTTTCGATTAAAAATGTAAATACTTTTGATAGAATACTTATTCCTCTAGGTTCATTTATTTCTGCGACATATTTTCAGCAGTCAAAGCTCAGCAGGTTGCTAGACAAAGCAAACATAAAATTAGACACAGTTTTCGAATAAATTTCTTCAAATTAATCAGAATCTTAATTTTCAAGATTGAGTTTAGGTGAATCATTCTCACCATCTCCATTTTTCTCATTTTACCACTCCTATTCTGTTCCTCAGGTTGGCTCTGCAACTACAATGTCTTATTCTGCAATTCCAATTACTCTACTTGACTGGAAGTTCCCATTTATTCCAGATCTTGAGTTCTATTTTTACTTCATGCATGGACCTAAAGATAACATTTGTAGCTAGGTCTCATGGGCAGTAATTGTAGCTACAAGGAAAGGAAGCAACTAGGTTTTTTATATTCCTTCCCCAGACAACCCAGGGCAGACTTTTCTAGACCTTGTCAGCAGTTTATTTTAGCCAGGCTGCTGTGTTGCTTCCAGGCTGCTGTGAGGTCAGAGTGCCTTACGCTTTCTTGGATGTGGCAAAAGCAGCCTTAAGTAATAAATTAATACTTTGATCTTATTCAGAATAGATAGTACTGTGAAATACCTGGAAAAAGGTACAGTAAATTGGCTGTGTTCTCCTCTTTTCTCCCACTTTTTATAGACTTAGCTACATGTGTGGTGATTACACATTATGTATTTTCTCACATGTCCTGAATTTCTGTAATTAGAAACCATTATATGTTGTCTGCCTTTTTAGATCAATGATATGTTTTCAATAAAGCACGTCTATAGATCCAAATAATCTGGATTCTTTTTTCTTTCTTTTTATCTTTTTTAGGGGCATCTTTTGAGGAGTTTTTTATTTAATATTGTCAGTCACAGTCAGATATTTCCTAACAACTAACCATAGCTTTTGAGATACTCCATCTGGCTGTCTTTCAAAAAACAGTGTCCCTCAAATTCCTCCAACTAACAGGGTTTGTTGCAAATCAGTAATTTAAACAGTGATTAAATGGCTACTGAAAGGCCAAATCAGCCACTGAAATATCCAGGCTTTTTTTTTGTGAAAAATAATACTTGTAGGTTATTTTCCTTTGAGATTACAAAAGAACTGTGTTTATAAATTCTGTGCTGTCAGTAGGAGGAAATTGTTGTGTACTGGTTCCAGGCTTTGCAGATATATGTCTAAAATCAAATTACTTGGAAAAAGGGGAAGCGAAAATTATTTGTAATGAATCTTCTTGCTCTTTATAAATTGAGTAAAAGGAAGCTGAAGGATTACCTGCTACAAAAGATAATGCACATCTTGATGTGTTCATTGAATTACTTTACTTAGGTCTGTGAGCAAATGTTCGCTGTTAGGTGTTTATATTGTTTAAATCCTCAGTTTTGATGCAATTGTAGATGAAGCTTGCAGGCCCCGGTGCTACAATTGATTCTTCAAGGGCAACTTGCTTCTGTGTGCAGCTGTGATAATGAACATCAAACCAGAGGGATCCACTGGTGCGCAGGGTTTCCACTTGCATAAATTCATTTTCTTTCATTTGGACACCTGTGCATCCTACTCCAGAACTGATCTGAATTTTGTAAATGTTTCTGCATAATTATGATAAAAAGCCATTATGCTGAGAACATGTTTTCTTGTTGATTATCAAATACCCTGTTTGTGTCAATTATTCTAAAAATTCCTCATAAAATGAGCACTAGTGGTGAAACTACTTCACTAGCTTTTAACATATTGTGTCAAGGGACACGACAAGAGGGAATAGCCTCAAGCTCGCCCAAAAGAGGTTCAGGCTTGACATCAGGGTCCAGGTTGGAAAAGCTGCAAGGCCAGATCAGTGTTGTGTATTCGTATTGCTGGTCACATTTCCCTTTTCATTCTCTGCTGTGGTTTCTGGAGTGCTGTTCCAGTGCAAGCACAAATATTAGAATTTGAGTGACTGATTGACTGGTAGCTTTGCAGTGAAAGCACATGGTCTGGGGGATGTATACAGCTTTTAAAGTCTTGCCTCATATATAGACTGGAGGTTGAAAACTTGTAGAAATGCTTTGAACTTTAGGACTGTGATATTGCCTGCATTATTGTGTTGCATAACGCATCTTTAATTGCTGAAGTTTTTTTCTGCTGTTTACTTATATTTTGCAAATATTGGTCCTACTTGTCTACATTAACTTAGCTGGTGTTTTGGATAATATACTGTCTGGGCATTTGTCCAGATGTGTTTTTGCTGCTAATTATTTTTTAAAATTTGATGATCATGAAAGGATGTTGTAGTGAAGCTAACAACGAGGCTTACTGAGTTGGTGAAAAAAAAAGTAATGTTACCTAGAACATATACTGTCATATATAGTGTGTTGGATTTATCACTACTTATCATTAATAAAGGACATAGTCACACAGAAAAGCTTTATTATTTCTGTTAATATTAGTTATGTGAATAAATCAGCTGGATTTTCTTGGATATCACCTGTTTATTGAATGAATTCTGAAGAAAATCCTGGTCAGAGAGAAAGCAAAGGTCAGATTTAGCCATTTCTGTTTGCCAAATGGCTGAATTTGGTTCCCATGCTTAATTAGTTTATCTAGTATTTAATTAATGAAGACAGAGGTATTGAGAAATAATATATTTAATAAATTATTAAACTCAGCAAATTATATAAATTACTTTCTAACCACAGTTTTTGTATGCTTAGCTTACAGTAATGAAGCAGTTTCTGTTAGTGCTTTTGAATAATGATGGGAATATTTTGCATTTGTTTTGGTTGAAAGATTATTTGAATCAGTACAGAGCAGATGGAGCCTCTGACTGTAAAGAGTGATTTTCAGTATGGCAGGACACGAAGTGTCTGTTTAAATACTTATGTGATATCTAAACAATTGGCCTAAACCATTGTTTTACTCTTGTGGAACATAGTGATTAAAGAAAATAGTAGTTCATCTCTAAATATTTCATGAGGGAGGAAACGCCAAAACCACATAGACCCACAAAAAAATAAAAACCACATGAGAGAGAGAGTGTCATGCTCTGAAATGAAAATTACTGGTTTATGAACAAAATATTCTCATCTGAGGGTGGGATTTATTTTCTAATTAAAAAGTAGAACTAATATAATGCATCTTTAATTGAGACAGTGTCAAGAACTAAGAAATTATGAAAGCAAATCGAGGCAAACTCTTCTTACAGAATGAAACTGGTAAACTCAGGTGGTGCTATTATAGACAGATTTGCTAGGGTTGCAGACATGTAAGGTCTCTTTTTGGGGGCAGTGTGGGGTTTTTTTGTACTTCTATTTCTCTTCTCTTGAGAACAGTCTGATTTACTTTTGCGATAAACGGTAACAGCAGAGGGATCGCATTGCTGAAATGAGTTTAGCTGGAAGGGATACATAATGTTAGCTGAAAAATAGTGCTTGGTAGATATGTTTTGGCCACTGTTCAGCAAAAAGCAGATCCTGACAGCTAAGTAACATTCTGTTTCCTTGAAAGTTTCTTTTAGTAGAGTCTTTTTTTTTTTTTTTGTGGTGGCAGGAGGAGGAGATGGGGAAGGCAGGAGGTTACCTTGGGTGCTATGCATATGGTCCTGACAAGGCTGGTATGGATCACTTCAGTGTTCAACACATTTACTCTCTGATGTACCCTTGACATTGGAAAGTGTTATCAGGTGTGGGGAAGTGAGTAATGTCTGAGTCTACATCTAATACTGTCCTTTGGGTCCTGGGTGAAGAAATAGCCTTCAAGAGTCTATATTATGGTGGGATGCTCAGCTGGCATCTATTCTGTCTATGATATCTGATCGTGCAAAGTCAAGGCCCCTTTAAATTGTGAGACTCTAACAAGGGAAATGAAATAGGTAGCAATTGGGAGACCCAGATAAAGTACTCCTGCCTCATCCATATTGTCAGTAGATAGTTGTTTGGGTCTGCTACCTTAACTGGACTCTTTCCCAAGAATAAAGAGTCTTTGTATGAAACACACAGCCTCTGTCATATGGTGCAGACATTTTTCATATTAGAACCCGCACTGGAGTTCCTAAAGCCATGAACAAATTATGGAAATAAGTGTTTCTGTCTGGGCCTCAGGTAGTAGCAACTGTTGGAAAGTCATTTATGTGTTTTAGAAAGCATAAAAATGGAATCAGGACTCTTTTTTTTTTAACTCCTCAGCCAGTAAATTGGGAAAGTGTCATTGTGTAAACATGTTGTAAACTATAAGCTAGGAAATTTTCATATGAACAATGCTGTGTTTATGAGAGCGTTCAGAATAGCTCTTTTGCCAGAGGAGATGTCAGACAACCCTCCTGTTCTTTCTTTCCTCCTCTTGTGGAAGCACAAAACCATATGGCAAATTAAGCCTGATTTTTATTAAACTTTTCATTGTACTGAGCTTTGTGTGAACTGGGAAATGCACTTTCTTCGAACTATGCAGCCATTACAGAAGTATCTTAATTAGTAGATGTTAATGTTCATCCTTATATTCCTGGGAGTATGGAGCTCCCTCTTGTGGCTAATTAAACATTATAAAAGAATGCAAATTTGCAAAATTACTTTTTTGGGCAACCACCATTGCTCTTGAACAAACGATACAACAGTACGTGTAGGATGTGTATTCTGGGCTGCTTATTTGTGTACCAAGCATAAGTTGCTGTGCAGTAACGAAAAGCATAGATGGGTAAATAGATAAGAGAGAAGGGTCTGCATGTACCTGCACTGTGAATGTGACTGCTCCTTGAAGAATGGACACATCCAGATATTTAGAAATAACTCTGCTGTTTGGTAACTCTGTTGGTCCTATACATTATATGCTGAAGAGCGGTTTATAGCTGAAGTGGGGATGAGATATGGGATGTGCCATAGCTCCAAGGAGTACAAATCTTTCAGGTACCACATTAGCATGTCTTACCATCAAACTCAAAGTTCAGATCTATGCCAGAGTTGGAGTTGAGAGGAAATTTTCCCTCCAGTCAGGTTTGCGAGGGCCCTTATTATTATTATCATCACACTATTGCCTATCTGTCTAGTGTGGGGAAAGATCTGTATATGATTTTCTTGAATTTTTTTTATAAATTCCATTGCACAGCCTATGATTTGTTTTGCATTCTTTCTGTGGCTTGTTACAGTGGGGGCGTTGTGCCTATACTACATCTTAAATTTGTCATAAACAGTTAGGTAACGTTTGATAGCTACGATGGAAATAGCTGTTGTGAAGACATCTCTGAATTAGATCTTTGTGCTGGCCTGTGGCTGACTTCAGACATTTCAGATCACTGTTTTTATATTGGATGGAATGTGCACTTGTCTTGTAATAAGTCTAAGAAATCATGGCAGATGATGTTCTATTCATCTTTACAAAAGTGAGCAATGGTCATGACATTGCAAAATATTAAGCATATTATTATTTAATAATTAATGGCCTCAAGCTCCGCCAGAGGAGATTTAGGCTGGACATTAGGAAAAAAATTTTCACAGAAAGGGTTATTAGGCACTGGAACAGGCTGCCCAGGGAAGTAGTTGATTCACCTTCCCTCTGAGGTGTTTCAGGGACGGGTGGACGAGATGCTGAGAGGCATGGGTTAGTGATTGATAGGAACTGTTGGACTCTATGATCTGGTGGGTCTCTTCCAACCTGGTTATTCTATGATTCTATGATAGTTTTATGCTAAGAAAAATGCATATTTTTAGGCTTGATGTAAAAACCTACCAAAGAGTCATCAAAAAATATATTGAACGGCAGATAACTTTTCAGAAGGGACCATTAAGTTTCAGATTCATCACAAAACCTGAAGTTACAAAGTTACTTTGCCCTTTTGTCACCTGCAGTGTTGTCTGCCTCTGTGTTCTGGCATAATATACTCAAAAATGCACAGGAAGAAAACTTAATCTGTTAGCGCTTCTGACTTGGAAGGAGGAATAAAAAAAAAATGTGAAAGAAGTTTTTACTTTGAAATTTCTTCCTTTCCCAAGGGGCTTGAGTATTGAAACTTTATCTCTGAAAATGCTGACTTCCTATTTCATAACTTGTGGCAAATTTTTCTCAATTAAAATAAAGGAATAATGATTATGGAGGTTAGTGAAAATCTCACTGCCCAGTAATCTGCAAAGCAGCGTTGCTGAACCCACAGCAATAGGGCAGGAAACATATATTTCCTCAGGGACTTTATTAAACACCCTGCATATTTACAGTCTCAAAATGGGAGCAGGTTCAAGTTTCTGAGGCCACTTTTTCCTTTCCTCTTCCTGAGCCGTAATTCCTACCAGCATATAAATATTTGACTTAAGGTTTCTGTGGAAATATTAACAGTATAAAATTGCTGGAAACAAAAGAACAAGAAACAGCAGAGGGAAGGAATGGTTTGGCAAGATTGTCAGCCTTAAAGCACAAGATTAATTTATAATCCTTCTAGATTCTGGTGTACAAATACAAATTTGCAAAGCTTGTAGCTTATAAAAACATTGTGTAGCTCTGCAAGTTTACAAATGCTACTCTCACTAATGTGAGACAGCCTTGAAATTGGATTTTTAGGGATTTTTTTCTTATGGGGAAATAAGATAGTGATAGTAACAAGGAGTTCCGATACATGCGTGCGTGTTTGTATATACATATAAATACACACACAGCTTTGGAAAGTGGAGGAATTCCAGCTGTGTTTCTAAGTGGAGTTCTGGGCAGGGTACCCAGATATTTTCATGAGGAGTTTTTTCCTCAGGTTTACAATTCTGGGAAAGGAGGAAGGAGGAGTGTAGAAGGGAATTGTGAGAGAGGGGAACAAACCTGAAAGTTATCTATTTTGTAATAATTATATGATGACCAATAAAAAAGACTGACTAACAGGAAAACAATGTGTGATGGCTATCTGGTATTGTAAGGGTTGTTGTGAACTAAGTATGTTTTATTCCATTCAATGGAATGTGTCTTTACTTCTTGCTTTTGTGCGTGTCTGTTTGTAGCTGTTTTATCAATTTAACTGAAAAAAAAAGAAATAGAATGAAATAAAATGTCATATTCTAGACATAGAGTGAATACAGCAGCAGTGGAATAATAGAAACTTTAAGTAGTGAAATAGAAGATAGTAAAGATAAGATAGGAATAGGCTAAGGGCAGGAGTAGCTTTTCTAAGGTTTAACACAAGAAGTGCACAGTTTTCTGAATGACTGAAAACCTGTTTTATAGACAGATATAATATATTACAATGAACCATATTTTTATACTAATATGTTATTGTCGGGGAACAATCCTCAGCATTAGGTAAAAGATCAAAATGGCTTATGCAGTTCTAGAATGAATTTAAAAGTTTTAATAATATGGCCTGTAACTTACTGTTTCCTGTCATGCAGGTTATCAGCAGTGAAGGGACAGAGGGAGCAAAGTTTCGACTCTCTGGTAAGGGAGTAGATCAAGACCCAAAAGGAATCTTTAAAATCAATGAGATCACTGGGGAGGTCTCTGTGACCCGAGCCCTTGACAGAGAAGCAATTGCCAGTTACGAGGTGAGTACAAATAACAAAAAGATCTCTGTCTCTGTGGATAATATATATATTTTTGAATGTGTATTTGCTTTTGAAAGGGCTGCATTTATTGAAGACTAAACTGTGATTATTGTCCTAATATATTTCCAGATGAACAATCTTTCCTTTGGAAACGGTATAAATGTGTTTATTTTTACATGCAATAAAAACTCTGCTCTGCTTTCTGCATGCAATTTCTGTCATTTATCTTTGGTAGAAATAAATCATGTATACAGTAGAGTTGTAAATATGAAATTATATTTGGACAAAAGGAAGTATTTTCAGGAAGTTGCCCCTAGGTGCTACGTGGTTGTACTTTTTCTTTTTTATCGTCAAGCTGTCAATGGAATATACCATTCAACTCCATTTTTAGTAATGTGTATCTTTTAATAGAGATAAAGAAATTCTGTTACTGTGAAAATGTCAGCAGGTACATCTCTGTCAGATATGTCTCATACACAGGTTTTACTAAAGATTCCTTTCCTTATTAACAAATGTTGTGTTTCTCTCCACTGAAATTCTAACAAATAATCTCTGAAATCTGAAAAATAACTGCACTGTAATGTCCTGAAACACACAGCATAGACAGGGGACCTGCCAAGTCATGTTTTCTATCTAGCTCTTGAAATGTACGGTCAGATACGCTGTGTCTGGCCAGTTTGGTGTCGATGAGCAGCAAAATTTAGAACGCTGAATGATTAGTGCATTTGCATATTGCCACTTCTGCCACAGCATGAGGACTGACCTGTGTATCCATGCAGCAGAGAATGTGTGGTACTCCAGCCCAGGTGGGGCACAAGCTTCAGTGACAGTTGTGACCGCAATCCCTGACCTCTTTGTTTTGTCTTCTACTATGTAGTAATCAATACTTGTACTTTAAATGGTGTTTCTCTCCTTTTCTGGAAGAGTTTGTTAGATAACTAGTCACACTTGCTCAAACAGCACTGCTAAGATTGACCATGTGTTGGTTTTCAACATTTTAAACATCTATTTCTCATCCATGTCTACAGTGAAATGTATGTTAACCACTCACATAGGATTTATGGTAGTTACTGATGTCCTTCTTAAAAGAAAAATATTGCAGTTTTCCTTTTTAACACTGTTCCACATCTTCATTTACCAGCTGTTTCTTATTTTTATCAGTGGCTTTCCACTTTGATGTGTTCAGTATAAACTTTGAATATTTTTTCATTTGAAAATCATAGTCTTTTCAACCTAATGCATCAAACCACAAATGGCTCTCCTATCTGATCTGGCAAAATATACAATTAAGATAAAATCAGTTCCCTAGAGGAGACTTTTCGAAGCAATGCAAATTATATATAAATAGTGCAGTGTAGTAGATTATCCAGAGCAATGTGAATGTATACCCTAATAGACTGTAGTGCTTTCTAACCTGTTATATAGCACTCTGCTCAGCATGCTTACTGGCATCCTGTAGTGCAAAATGTAGTTGAAAAGTTCTGTAGGAGAATCCTCAGCTTGATTAGTCTGTCTTTGAATCAGCCCATTGTTTTCCAATAAAGGTGTATCATGGTTTCAGGAAAGCAGCAGGATTTTTTCCCTTATTTCCTTGGTACACAGAAAGATGGATTACCTGAAAGACCCTTAAATTTCTCTCAGAAGTGTTTTTGTTTTCTGGATTTTTTTGAGCTTCCCCTGCCTAGTATTGATGTCCTGAAAGAAAAAGTTCAAAGCAAGTGGCAAACAAGGAAATAATAGTTCTCTGAAAAAATATACAGGCAGTGGCAAATCATTTATTTATTTAGTATTGAAAAGTGTAGATGTGTTAAAACAAATTAAGGAACTTGTAGAAAGATGGGGGTTGCACTTTCTTCCACTACATTGAGGCATCCAATTCAGTCTCAAGATTTTAAAGGCTGTAACCTTCATTGGTGGGCTTTTTGTAGCTGCTTGCCAAGTGTAAATATGTGTGGAAGAGAAATAATCAGAAAGTGATCCTTTGCAAGCATGAAATGATGAAACTATTCAGTGACAGTGTGCAAATTAAAGCTGTGACCAAATTTACCTAGGCAATTTGAACTGTTAATGAAGAGTTAGTTTTAATTATTTTTTAAGTAAAGATCTTTATTTGCTTTAGAAAATGCTTAACGAGCAGAGGTGTGAAATAAGCTCTTGGCTTTTTTTATAATGACAGATCACACTTCTGTGAGATTCTTTGCAACTGGTAGTGACAGACTGAGATAGTTAGAAAGATTGTGTTAACAGGACTGAAAAGCAAAATAGGAATATTTGCTTTATGTAGTACTGTTTGTCTATGTTGGATAACAAGTAGGAAGAAGGCACTCAGGCTTATATAGGAGTTAGGGCTTTGTTTTGTAGAAATATAAATTTCATTAAAAGGTGTTTGACCTAATTGAAACATCAGTAATGCATACACAAAGCCTGTTAAAATATTGTTACTCCTCAACTGTGTCTGCTGCATCAAAAAAAGCTTGAAATAATGACAATGATTACAAACTTTCATGGAGGGAACCAGCTTATTTAGCAAGGAGAAAAGAAATTTCACTGAAAAAAACCCAGAGTTCTTATGCATATTTTTGATATGATCATTAATAAGCTAGAAATTTGTTTATATAAATAAGTTGACATTAGATCAACTGACATACAGCTGAAAAATCTGACAGGGAAAAAGATCTCTGTAGCTTGCTACACCTGTATGTAGAGAGTCCATGAGGTATTTTATATGCTTTTTCTTTATGTGTATATTCGTTAATGTGTTCGCATGCTAGGGCACCATGTAAATTCAGAGAGGACTGTTTTGAGTTAATCTCATATTTTGACTACCAAAAGAGAAACAAACACTGAGAAAAAAAGTTCCAGTATGTTGTTGCCTGACAGTATTGAAATTTGACTCTACTTATATCATCTTTTGCGTAAGGAAACTAATGATAATGCCTATGCCAAAGAGGACAATTAATCACTATGAATGCTAAAAATAAAGAATTGCAATAGGTAGGATCTCAAATAAATGCAGGCAGCCTCTTGAAAAAAACATCGAATTCCCTGTTGTGGCTGCAGGCTACTCTGTATCCTGAGGCAGGCTTAATAATCCTAGTGTAGTACAGAGACTTATGTCTCAGCAGTTGTGCTCCTGTTCACATAATAGTCCCAGACCATAATTTCTATAAATTTCTGTTAACACAGTGTCAGGCTTAGCACCAGAAATTGGTCAATTCACAGCTGAAACTCAGTTATAGTGGTATTATTCCAAAATAGTAATTTTCATATAGGAATATAAAATCAATTCTGCTTTTATATCAGAATCGCTTCTACTTCAACATCTTCTTGAAGATGGAAAACGCAGTAAGTTCACGAGTCTGCTATGGGAGTAATATCACCCTGTTTCACTCCTTTCTGAAACTTTCACTGTGGCGAAGAGTTTTGGAGCAGTAAATTTTCATTACTGTTGATGTAGTACACATGTGACCGCACAAGATCTGTTACTGACAAAGCACCTGTAGGTTATATGTCATCTCTCAGCAATTCCTTTATTCCAGTACAACTTCTCAGCATAATGTGGCTTAGATGCCTTGAATGGATTTAAAGTGCTTACTCCAAGGGTCAATATGTCTCTCAGTCTCTCATGAACAAGGGGCTGTTGGTCTCTGTAATCTCCAATTAAGCATTCTATCCATAAAATGTCATTGTGTTACAGAGGACTTAATGGATCTTATGGAAACATTTTTGTTCGGACAATGCGGGTTTAGTACTGAGCTTTGTTTCTGAAATGATCGTTCATGACCCGCCACTGCTTTTATGTGTATGGGTAGAGGGTGAAGTAAATTAGTCTGTCGATCTACCCACCCCACTTTTTATCTAAAAACTAAGAGTGATGGATTAGTAATAAAAACTTCTTCTTCTCATTCTTCTATATCAAATGGATTTAGACATAGAAGACATTTTTTTAAGATACCGTAAACTGGAGAAAAACTAAACATAGGCTCACAGGCTCCAACCCCTCTGCCATGGGCAGAGATACCTTCCACTAGACTAGGTCTTTCAAAGCCTCATCCAACCTGGCATTGAATGAGTATTTCTTTGATCTGCTTCCCCCAACTCCAATACTATAAACCAGCAAGTTTAAGTATTAACAGGTATTTCATCAAACCTGGATGCAGAAATATAACAGCAGGAACAAAACCAGCAGAAGCAAAGGTCTACATCCTTCCATGAGATTTGTATGGGCAGACTCCTGAATTCATGGCGATTTTTTCTCATTGATTGTTTACCAAGGTCAAAACAAGGTGGTCACCGTAACTGTGTGCATAAATTAAATATTTGAGCATATAAATTTTACATAGAGTCACATTTCTTAATAGCATGATTTAAATAATTGCTTGCACAGCTGAGATACAAATGGGATTTCCAGCTACTGGAAATATCTGTCTTTCTCCCAAGATTGGTTTATTGGATAAAAAGAAAACCTGACGGGAAATGAAGTTAAAATTCATGTTATTTTTATGTATATTCTGCCATTTTGTCTTGTGGGAGCAAGATATCTATTTTATATAAACTCCCTAATTTACCATATCTTGTTCGCTTTATCTGTAAATAGTCTATTCAACGCATACTGTAGATCTTAACCTTATGAGATATCAGCAGGGTACTGTGATTCATTTCAGAAGCCACTAGCATCCTCATATCCTTTATGTGAAAAGCATACAAGAGTCGTTTGTTGGAGGGCATATACCTTATTCTTAGATCTAACTACTTGCATGGCTTTGACATTCCTGCTGTGAAACAGCACTGTCTTCTCATTTGTAGGAGGAAAAGAGTGAAGTTTCATTAAAACAAAGAATCAGTAACCTATAACTTTCAAGACAAGGTAGTGGGCTTGGATTTCCAAACTCCAAACACTAGGCAAAATTAGTGCTATCTCAGTGAAGGGTGGGAGGTGGAAATGTTCAGCATTAAGAAATAAATAAAAATTGGAGTTTACTGAATCAGTAACAAGTAGCGCAAAATTTGGTTTCATGGTTGTTTTGTTTGTTTATTTTCTATTCTTTTATATTTGAACACCACTCCTGGAAAGAAGTAATGATGTGTTCAGTAAAACAAGAGGAGACTAATGACATTTTTGTCATATTATGTCAAGAGTCTGTGAAACTACTCTTTGCTGTTACATATTAATTGCATTTTTAGACATTTAAATGTCGTCACAATACTTCACTCTTTAGCACAGTTTGTTTGTTTTCCTTGTCTATTTGTCTTGTAGGAACCCTCAAAGCATCTTGCTGAAGGCTCACTGTTGTAGGTGCAGCATTAAATGCCTTGGAAGACACTTCACCCTTTCCTAGATCTCATGTTCTCCTGAAGGAGCCTGGCCTTGTAAACAACCGTAATTGTTCCCAGCCTTATGCAGTGATGGACATGACAGCAGTTTCACAGGGACTGCAGATGCCTTCTGCCTCTCTAGCAAGGGCATACCAGATCTGAATTGAGAGGAGGGAAAGACTAGATGAGGTTCTGTGGCTTAAGTCTGTACTACACTTCACTCTATATTGCAGTTCTCTACAATTTGTCCCCCTTCTGTCTGCTGTGTACTCAGATGTGCCTGACAGCCCTTGTATATGCAAATATGTCGCTTAGAAGTTTTGAGGAAAGGTGGGGATCCGTCTTTTTTTTTTTTTTTTTTTGATTGGTGTGAGTCAAACAATTTTATTATGAAAGGATTTTCTGCTCAAAAACTTTTCTGAATGAATTCTGATACATTGGCACTCTGGCAAGTAACTGTAGCTTAAGTAGAAGCCGTTACTCTTGTCCTTACGAATACCCAGGAGGATTCCATTTCCTCTCTCATTAGGTACTCTTTTTTTGTTTGATTTGGGGTTTGTTCTGGAAAAATGCACAAGTTCTAAGCTTCTTGATCCTATGCTGAGCAAGCAAAAATGCTGCAGTGTGGATTTTGAAAGCGTAACTTCCCTGCGGCTCATGTCAAAGTCTGGAAGGTCTGGCCTTGGTGTTTTGCAACACTGCTTTAATGTTTTATAGACCATTTAGAATATAATACAGAATTCTTGAAGCTTGGTCGCTCATATCTCTGTATCTTTTGTTCCTCTCAACAATACTACTACTAATAATAATCTGTCTCATTTTGATACTTGATCAAAATTCAGAATCTTAATGTTTTAATTGCTGAAATGACCTTGATTTCTGTAGTGATTTCTTTACCTTGGAAATGTGGGTCCACAACAGTCTATAGATTATTTTTTTATTGAAAACTGAGGTATGATCTATAAGAACTTGTTCTTTTTATGCGAACTAAGGTAATGAATTCATTATTTTTGTTGTCAATAATTTCCTCTCTGCAGCTAGAGGACCTGCTGTCTCCTTTCTGACCTCTTGTTCTTTATGTACCTGGAGAAAATCGCATTAGCTATCTTATCCTCTCCTGCAATCTTCTTTTCATTTTCCACCTTCTTGCACCTTCTTTTCCCTTGCACTTTTAACTTCATTCTGTAACCTTTCTACTCCCCCTGTCTGTCTTGATGTTTTATGTCATTCACTTATCACTTTTTCTACATTCTCTGCAATTTTTCATTCAGACATTCTCACCCATTTTATGTTTTTTATAAATAGTGTTGCTAGGGGTGTACATAACCATCATCTATGCATAAATTTGTTTTGTTATTGTATAGAACTTTTCCACTCTTTTGAAAAAGCTGTACTGCTTTATCCATCCTAATCAGCTGTGTTCATAAGTAAATCTCTTTAAAAACCAGTGTTCTGGAAACCCTTGACTTTATATTATTTACTACAAAGCTTACCTTTTCTTCAATTTTGTTGAAACGGCCTAGGTAGTTAATATGTCATGCTACGAAAATTTAGTGGAAATATTAGTTTTATTTCCTTTTTAATGATTTTTTTTTTACTGTATCTATGCCTCTTCCATCAATTTTTGCATACTAATTTAAGTAGTATATTGTTGGCTGCAAATTCCTAGCATTTAGTTTATTAAAAATAATTCTAGTACTTAATTCTGTCAACAGTGGAATTGTCTGCTCAAAAGTCATCAGCTTCAAAAAGAGAGCTATATAATAGAATGCCTGATATAATAATTAGTTCTGTGACTTCAGAACTGTGGTTGTAATATTTGATCTCTCTAAAATTATTGTAGGATAATTGGCCATAATTATAAGGCTATACATGCATGTGTTTGTAGAAAACCACTAAACAGGTTTCTAATCTTTATGCAGATGTAAGTTTTAATTAATGTGAAGTGGTGTGGCATGATATTTTTACACAATGTGAGAAAAGATTTTCTATAAATTAAGAAAGAAGCATGCTTCAGTGTCTCAGTTTGTAGATGCTGTGTTCCATTGTGCATGTTTCTCTAACATCATTAGAGGGAAATAGGCTACAGCAAATCTCATTATTTAAGTATTATGGTCCAGTTGAATGTGTGGATAAGTTACTTTCCAAATCCACCCTTCCTGCATCCGTTCTTTCTTGCACCAAGGTTTAGGAGCTCTAATATGATGCAATTGTTTCATAGAGCTCATACAATGGCATGTTCATTGTTACATAGTTTTTCCTTGTCTATAAGAGACTGTGAAGAAAAATGGCAGAATGGACCATGAAGTCTCCATTGTTGATATGATATAAGAATTAAAATGCAGTGCAAAATGAAGTGGTTTTTTTTAAAAAAAAAAAAATATTGGATCCACTTGCCTTTGTCATCTTCAAAGCTTTTTGACTTCACTTTTTAAGTCCGCTGCAGGATTCCTCTGTTTCTCAGGCTCACAGATGAGGCAGATGACCAGTTGTGGGTAGTTGACATTAAAATTTTATATTATGATCTGTGAAAGTGGAGCTGTTTGTGAATTGTCTACCCCTACCCCGAAATATATCAGCTGTGTCTCTGTTATCACATTGATGGTAATTCTTGAGTTGTGAGCCGCATGGGTGTAGCTAGCAGCATAATTAGGCCCTGCAGCCAGACTTACGTTAACAAATTGACTGATGCTGCATGAGTATAAATAGAATCAGTTTTTCTGTGGTGTCACAGGTGAATTCTGTAGTGTTTACAAGAAATAAAGTGTAAGAAAATGTGCATTTGGTGAATATGGTTCTGACTGATAACATTTACCAGCCAAACAATAAGAGACTGGTTCAAATCCCAATCCACTTTTAAAAATACAGCTGCACTTCAATTTATTGCACAGATGTGTGTGTGCAGGCTGCTTTTCTGATATACTTTGATTAAATACTTACAGATATGTCCAAATGTATGTGCCAGTCTATAAGCACAAATCTATGATACCATGAACCTTAGCATATCCTAACAGGTTTATATGCAACTATTTTGTTTATTCCACTCAAATTTCACTTCTGTTGCAGTCAAATGAAAATCGTGTTTCCATGCTTGCCAGTGTGAAATCGCTAGTGCTCTGTCATTATTTCTTAATTACAATATTTCTCACTTATATGTGGAGACTTAGTCATGCTGAACCTTAGACAACCTACTCTCACTATCTGAAATGTTACCTGTCCAAGAATTTAAAATACGTCAGAGACCCAAAACTTGCATGAGAATCTGAATGATGCATTGGGTTCCTTTGAATCTGGCTTCCTTGCTTTTTTGACCCACATCATCTCAACTTTTGAGTTATTTTTGGCAATTATATATTTTTCTCTTTAAAATGAAAATATGACAGGACTCGATAGGTGGAACTTCAAGAAAAACACAAACAGTAATAGAAGTGATAAAAATGTAAGAGCTGGCAACACCACAGATTGCAGGCAGAGCTTCGAGAATCCCATTTTCCCCTTTAGCAGTCCTCTGTGGTGAAAAAATGCATAGAAACAGGCAATTCTTTTGTGTTCACTTTTTTCCTTCTTTAGAACTTGTTCAGTGCATAATAATAAATGAGTGAGAGAGGGGGACTACAGTTATCGATATTTAGAGTATTGTGTGAAGAGACTTCTAATATGGAAATTTTACTTAACATCATTTTTTAACGTGTGAATGATAGGAGTCTTGCTGTATTTGTCCTGGTTTACTCAGGTCATTACTAATCATTTCTTAATTAGACATATTCCTGAAAATGAAGCTGTATTTATGGGAATGTCTTGATTTATTTTTTTATTTTCTTGTAGCTTCTTAACAAATTTGTGACTTCAGTTGAAGTGTTTTCAACAGCTACTTTGTTTATATTAGTTCATGTAAAACACCAAATGTCTACACTCACATGATGGTAATTTTTCTTTAGAGGTCTCAGTAGTTATGGGAAAAATTCATTGTGCAGGTGTGTGACTAAAAGTTTGCAAGGACAGAGATATTAGCTGTGATCTTGATCCTTTTGAAGTTATCCAAGAAGATATCTTTTTTTCTGTGAGTATTCTATATCGAAAACATTTTGTCTAAACTTGTTAGGCTGCTGGCAGCAGGACCAGGGGCTGGTAAATGTTCTGCTTCGATCTCTCCTGAAGCGCAACACTAAAATATAGAGAATCATAAAACAACCCAGTTGGGAATGAAGGTTTCTGAGTGGGAAGGCAAGTGGGAAAGATATGGGAGAAGGAGGTATGGAGCCAGAAATCTTCTGTCTGAAAAAGTTATATACATGAGAGGTGTGGAGAAATATTAATTACAGTTTCTTCTAGTTTTTGTTGTTAGCCTGTGTTATATAGTCTATCTTGCTACGTGGGTTAAATTTGCAAAACAGAGAGAGTTCATCTTTGTAGAATTCTTCCCATCCTTTTCTCTGATGCATAGTATTTATTTTATATAATGTTAATTCAGATAGCTGAATGCAATGCATTGAAAACAAAAATTATTTATTTATTTAAGGCTCTATTATTATACGTATATTTCTTAAATGTGTTATGTGTATCTAATACACAGGTGATATGAATACAGATTAAAGTTTTTATTTGTGGATAGGAACAAATAAAGCAATGTGCTGCCATTATTTCTGTTATTTTTAAAACATTTATTAGAGTTAAATAACTGGATTATGATTTACAACTTAGAAATTACTAAGAGGGAGGAAAATCATGACAGTTTTAAATACCAATTTTTCTTGTTATATAAAATAATCTGTAAAAGCACTTTCATTTTTTCTTGCTGCTAGGGAAACCTAGTGGAGAGGACAAAAGAGGAGGAAAGAAATTGTTGTAAAAATAACATATAGTCCCCAAATGCTATGCCACTTGACTGTATTTTACCTTTTCCCCTTGAAAGAGGAAAGAAAACATGCGATATGGAAAAATATCTTATTGGCTAACCATTTTGTATGAGCTTCAACTCTCCCCATGGTCAGTGGGACAGCTGTCTGCCACTGCATACAGAGGCGTTTTCGTTCACAGTCTTGGGACTTATTCCCAACAACCGAAGTTTTTCCTCAGAAAGGACTGCAATATTTGTCTCAGTCAGAAATCTGGAGCTTTCAAGATAGAGGCTTGAAAACCACCTGGTAGTTTTGGTAGTTGTTAGGGCTAAAGTTTTTCCTAAGTTCAAATCTCAGGATAGGAGAATTTGGACTGTGTATTTCCTGCGCTCCATGGGCTGTGTCTAGTGACACTGAACTTATTGACTTGTGGATCTGCTGTACATGAAACGGGTAAATCAAAGCACAATCTACTATGTCTATGGGCCTTAGGAGACAGCAAACTGATTCTCCAAACATGTAATTTTCTTGTCGTTCAGCTTTGCAGAACACAGATGTGGAAGTACAGAAGTAGGAGACTGTAACTGAATTTTGTAACCTTTAATATATTAATAATACATCAGTTTGAAAAACACGCTGCATTTAGTCAGCTTTTAAATGACAAAATTAATATTCATTATTACCTTTAAGGTACTACATCATCTAATGATACTGATATTCAACTCTTGTTAAACCTACTTGAGATTGATATTTGCAATGTATTTGTTAAAGAAAATGCTTTAAAGAAATTGAGATGTTCAAGGATAGGCATTTAATTTCACCCCATTTCTTTGGTGGTAGCTTTGATCAATGCTGTGCTTACTACTTCTGCCACATGCTTTGAACTTGTGGATGCAAGAATATAAATAATTTCCCATGTCAATTCTTGGCTGATCTGCTGAGGCTGGGATATAAAAAGTAAGTTGTCTCCCAAATTCTAGTGAGTGGGATTAGTTGAATTGATTAGTTGAATTCTGAATTAAAATTGCAATTAAAGGCAAAATTGTATCTCTTAGAAAGGCTTCAAGTCATTTCCCCAAAGTAGAGCAGTCAAATTACAAGTTTGTATTGTGAATGGAAACTATTTTCAACAACCTTTTTTTTTCTGTTTGTAAAACAAACTCTAAGAATAGCAGCAATTAGTAAGGAAAAAAGATGTGATATATTTTTTGCAGTTTGTCAGCTTACAGAAGAAATTCCATTGATTGCTGAAAATACTGAACATGTGATTCCATGAAAATAATTACAAATAAATGCCATCAGTAGCATATAATGATTTTTTTCCCAAGAGATTCTGCTCAAAGTGTTTTAAATGACAGTGTGGGCATTTTGCATTCAATTGCAATTAGTATTTACAAAGTATCAATATATGCTTTGCTTTAGCAGACTCTGGACATACTTCAGGCATAGCATTTGCATTTGAGTCTTCACCAAAACCTTCCCTGAAGACAGATAAAATGCCAAGAATTTTATGAACATGTTTATTTTTAATACTGGCAGTACTTTTCTACCTTTTTATGAGATTTTCTCCTTTTTTACTTCCTGATGTTATCTTTGGGGCTTTGTTAGACTATTCATTAATGTCTTCCTGAAGACATTTTCATCACTTATTCTACGTCCATCATCATTATTTATCTTTTTCAGTCTGTAATGTGGTTGTCTGATGTTATTGGAAATGACCACAGAACCTGACATTTTGATCTTAGCAGTTTAGCAAAACATGCACGTTTTAATCACCTTAACCTGCAGACATTGAGAGCACATTCTAACCTCTAAAGAAGTAGTTTTAGTGATTAAGTAGAGGCTACTCCTTATATAGCATCAGTAGGGAGTCAAAGCTTGCACCTATGTTGAAGGATGCTTTGCTCCTGCTGGTATTCTTATTTGGATTATATGAGAAGCTGACATACTGATATGAGCTCTGCAAGTTTAATTTTTGCTGTTCAGTGTCATTAATTATGGTATCTCATGACAAATTTAAAAGATATGACTTGAACTAACTATGCATTCTGCTCCAAATCCCAAAACTTTTGAGCAGCATATAATTATGGTAAGTCATATCTACCAGGTCAATTTTCTTTTATATTTTCACAAAGAACACTAGGACATACGTATGAAGTTTATGAGCATCATTGTAAGACAGACTTATTAAAGCTGCTTATTAATGAGAATATTTTCCTTCTCATAACAGAAAACTTGTCCTGTGTGAGTAGTATGCAGAATCTGCCAGCTCCTGCACAGACTTTTTGCTTTATCCTAACAAGTAATGAAACCAAGTAATTCAGATGGTAGTAAAGGAAGCCAGAAATTCTTTAAAAATTGGAGCTGAAAGGTATCCCTCTCAAAATACAAAAACCCTCAAAGCCCTTAGTATGTAAGTAACCCTACTGCCTGTTGATTTCACTTAGTGTTAGATTTTTAATACCACGAATATCTTAAAACAAGACGTAGCTCTTTAAAAGGTGTGGTAGATTTTCTTCCAGTTTTGTGTTTTCTATACAATTTTGTAATTTCTTTTTTCTGCACCATCTTTAGTGTTATATGTTCAGGGAACAAAATGCTCTTTTTTCCCCTTGTGAAGTCAGTGTTTCAGTTTACTTGTTTGTTGTGTTAGATTTAGTTGTAACCTATTTATAACAGTTGTTAGGCAATTCAGATGATTTAAATAACTGTTTTCTTAGAGGTGTAAGGATCAGTCTTCTTTCTTATGCTAACTGTTAGCTTAATCTCACTGATTTGCTGCTTAAAGTCAGATACTAGTGCACTTACTGGTAGTAAATGCTGACTTATTCTGCCACTAATGCCAGCTGGTTTAACTTGTGCACACGTTGCTCCACAGTGGTGAGGCTGGTAACAGTGATAGGTGTTGTCATCATATTATCTATCTTCAGGGTAGCATAATTGCATCAACAGTCTGACACGGAATTAAGACTAGTTGTTGTCTAAGTGCTTCCCATTGAGACTGCAACATACTAAGCCAAACCCCAACAATTTCAGTAGGATTGTACACGAGATAAGACTGAGCTTCTAAAATGAAAAAGGACAGCAGAAGTAGATCATTCAAAACAAACTCTGCTAACATGCAATAATTTATTGCATTAAATGTAGTGCTTACTAATAGATGTGTTTTCTTGTTTTCCATATGATGCAGTATTTTTTTTTGCTGTATAATAATTTTCATTGCTGATGAGCAAGTGAGTAGAAAAGTGAATGTAAAATTTGGGATGTAGCAAATAGTATGTTCAAATTTTTAAGATCTTTTCTATATGGGAATGATTACAGTGCAGTGAAGAATTTGGCCAGTTGTATGTGAAATCTGTGTATCTCTAACAAGCACAATTGTTCAGCAAACTAAGTTCTGGTGTTATGTCTCAAATATATACCACACATAAGGTGCCAGGACCAATTAACAGTTTGATGGTGGTAAATCCATTATCCTTGGAAAGAGAGTCCACCATCAGGAGACATTAATTCAAAGTGACACCAACTGGGGTGTTTACATACAGTTAATTACAATGTCAGACATTCTGCTCTAATTGAATTTAATTGTGGCAAAATTGGAGTTAATTAAAAGTTAATGGTATAGAGCACATCATGTTGTTATAAACTACGGGTACATGTTTCATATCCATATTATTGTTATTTAAATGGTGCATTCAATTACTGTGCCTCATATTGGCACTTTGGAAACTTAATGTAATAGTTTTCACATCACTGAAAGTTTTTGTTTTGAATAGGCATGAAGAAATGAGTTTATCTTTTAAAAACTTGACAGAGTTTAGGTTAATTCATTTTACCACATTGTAAATGTTGCATGTGGTGTTTCTTGCTAAGGAAATGGTTGACTTTACGAGACTGCTAGTAAAACAGAAGAAAATTCTAGTTCACCCTAAAGGAGGGTTACCATTTTTTGTATTCTCCCCATCTTTCAATTGTATCTGATCTCTGTGTCACTGTCCTTTCTGACTAACCTTTTTGTGGGATTTTTCCTGGGATGTCTTCACTTTCTGTCTCTGCACACCTTGTATGCTTCTGTAGCTTCCAATTATACGTATACATTGACAGCTCCATATCTATCCTGACCTCCCTCTTGATGAAGCTTTATATATAAAAAAATCTTTGTCTGAGGTATCCTTCTGATGTATCACTGCCAGTTCAGAAATACTCATTGCACATTTTCTTTTTTCTGTCATTGTGGGCAACCTGGACATCTTTCTATCAAACAGCCCAAGAGAATGTCTTCCTTTCTGCTTTCTTCACATACCTTTGTCATGTCCAACTCTTTCAGATCTTCCTACATTATAACTACTATGCTCCTTGCATACTATCCATCATCTAAGTCCAGGCCTTCTAAGTCTTAACATCTCTTCCAGATTTCTGCAGCACCTCCTGGTTATTGCAAATGAAGCTGCTGTTTTCTTTACGGCAAGGTGCTTCTAACATGCTACCACAGCATTCTACCCACTGTGTTTCTTTCCACTGGATTAAATTCAAGCTGTTTCTACACTGAAACTCTTGATAAGTGGTTCTTTCCCAGGCACTGCTCTCCCTTTGGCCAACATGTATTTGTCTTCAGATCTTACATGTTGTTTAGACTTCACCATTTCTTCTCACTTGACCACTTCTTCTGGAAACATCTGACCTGTTCCTTACATCATGGTTCACACTAGCATTGTGCTCTGTGATAGTGCCATTAGGTGTAAAACACCACTGCTAATTCTTTCATGCATTTTATAAAAGGCATTGACCTCAGGCTGACCAGCTGATATTAGTTAATGCATCAGGAGACACATATATGTGATCTAGTACCTTTTAAAAATAAAATATTTCTCTTTATTACATTCTGAAATTAGTCTAAACTTCTCCTTATCCATATAAACTGTCACGGTGTCCAAAGTTTTGGTACTTGACTGACATGTAATGTAAAAACTCCTTTATTTTGCCCTTTAACCCAGAATATATTTAGATCTGATCTAGAGCTAGTCTGATATTTAGCATTGACACTTCGATAATCCTATGGGGCCATGAACATCTATTTGTGCTAAAATATTTTTGTGGTTTACCTTTTCCAGCAATAAAGGGGAAGTTTGCTAGCTTTCTTGTGATTAAAAGAGTTTATAGCTTTACCTTGAAGAAAAATCTGACTTATGTCAGGCTGGTTATTTTTTAGTTGTTTCCTCATGTATTTTTATCTTCACACAGCTTGTTTAGAACTGTCAAAACACAATGAATGCAATGATATGAAGTGCTTGTTTTCAAGAGCCGTTGTTCCGTGTACAAATTGGGTATTTTGCTATGGCGAGGTTAATGCAACATGGGTAAATGTTATTCTGAATATATACATGCACAAATAATGCTAAATTTGAAAAGGCTTCTTCTGCTGAGAAAGTAAAATTACTGGTTTTCATCACTTTTAAGTAGTCTAACACTTTCTTCCACTATCTTTATCTGTTTCAGGCCAGCAGTTTTCTCAGTCCTTTATTCTATAAAGCTAAATAGACTGAAAAAGGCAGAATGTTTTGGTAACAGACAGCATAGTCATTTAAAATAATTCCAATAAGTGGGAATTTGATATTGCAGCTGCCTAACATACTATTGTTTTCTGCAATATTTTTTCATTATTTCTTTTTCTAAAATAATCTGTTTTCCTTGTGGAAATTAATTAGGCATTTTATTGGGAATTTATGGTTTCAGAAAATGTAAGTGAGATGCACTGCTCTTTCTTTAAACACAGCAGGGCAATGATCTATGCAACAGAAGAAAACTCCTTGTAACAAATATACTTGCAGATTTTCCTAAAGCTGAGAAATCCTTTCATTGTATGGTTTTCCTTAATACCAAAAACTGACCCAAAGAAATGAGTGAAGGCCAAGGTGAAAACACTGTTATAGTTAAAAAAGTATAATGAGGTTTAAACAAAATTATTAAAACTAGACACTATTGGTGGAAAGTAGATTCATACTCAAATATTTTATTTTAATTTGTCACAATCATTAGATCTGATTTTTGCAAATCTCACTGTTTGGTTTTTTTTTCATTTTATATTTATTTTTTACTTAACATTTTACTGGGTCATAGGTGCATCTAAGAAAAGATAGCTTTTGTCCTTGTCAGGCCCTGAGTATTTTCTGTATGCCCAATTCAAAGAAAAAGTAGTGCAATTTTACCTCAAATTTCTGGATGATGCTGGATCCAGCATGTGTGGTAGTGAAACAACTGACCTTCTCTATAGATTGATTTCATGTCTGTGTGTTAATAGATACAAATTTTAAAGCTTCTTATAAAGGTTAGAAGCTCAGTTTTCTTCCATTTGTTTTAGGCTTTGATTAAAATCCATTCTAATCATACTCTGTGACTCTGCATGTGTTTAAAATTGTGCTTTGGGTGTGTGTAGAATAACAAACTTCCACCATGTAAACCAGCTCTTCAAAATAATAAAGCTTTCTTCTGTATTGTAATGTCATCTGAGGGGATAGACAGTTAGAACTGTGTCTTTTTAAAAACATACTTCTTGTAAACAAATGAGGCACACATGGGCTGATTAGGATCAGTATATACGAGCAGCCAGGCTGCAGTAGGAACAAAAGTGCTACTATGGAAAAAGAGAAATGAAGTTTTCTACAAAGTATTGGTAAGCATTTCTAACAGCACCAAAAGGTATCCAATATAAGAGGTCCACTTCTGATTCCTTAGAATACAATCATTGGGGATTTGAGGGATTATATTTTGGGAATTCAAGTAATGGGGATCAGTAGTTAGAATCTACAGAAAAAATGGCACCTAAGAAAGATTTCTGTCAACAGCAGTAAAATTAATGCTGCAAAAATCCTGTGTTAGAGGCAGTAGAGATCACTGAAATTAAAATTTTGTGGTCACATTATGAAGCTCGTCGGACAGCTACTGAAAGCAGTATTGATAATCGAAAAATTCCTATGGTACTTTAGACTCTGCAGATTCGTAATTATACCAGTATTGCTTAGACTGTGCAAGACTGTCCAGTCTCGTGGGGAGGAATTATGAATGCTTTTGTTTATATACATGTAAGAAGGTAAAAAAGACCTAAGATATTAAAGACACAAAAGACTCATCCAAAGTACAACAGTTACAGTGTAGAGCATTATCTAGAATCTCTCTTGCTCCCCTAAAATTTAGGTCAGATAAGGAAAGTGTTTGCTACTTTTTGATTCATTACAACATTGTAGAATACTGATATGACTTTGTACAGCGCTGTAAATGGAAGTAGCTGTCAAAAAGATTGTTTAATGGACCACCAAAAAATTATAAATATATAATCTGCTTTTATTAATGAAAGAGTGGAAATGCATGATACTGCTTGAAGCAGAATTCTGTTATTCTAAAGTAGCTCTATTAACAGGTATTTGTTTTTCCTGTCTTCCCTCACCATCAGAACTACTTGATCATGTATTTTTTCTTTTTTATGGTTATAACCATTCTGTAACATTTGCACTGAAAAATTTTCAATGTAATTCTCCTGGGCTTTTGCAGTGAAATAGATATATGATCATGCTCCTCATTTCTGTATTTTCCAGCATATTCATTTATCCCATATCCCAGCTTAAACAAGTGCCCAAGTGTGATTGTTACCAGAATAATTTCTTGTAAAGAGGAAGCAAGAATGAAAACAGATGGGATGTGAAATATACTTAGCTGCAATGGGTTCAGGAAAACTTTAAAAAGTTCCATAAATTAAATCCCAGCTCTTTGATGGTAAGATTAAACCAGGTGGTTTACAACAAGCTAGGAGTAATATTTAAGCTGCCAGTAAATCCCGTAAGAGATGATCTTCAGTGAACTTCAAGAGAATGAGGCAATTTCTTGGCTCACAACTGATGAAACAGTGTGGTATAAGAAGCAGTTGCTAAGAATTTCACATGTTTTCCCATCTGCTTCTATCAAGCAGAAAAAGTTTCCTTTTCATCACACTTTTGGATTCCTGTGAAGTCCTGATTCTTTTCAGATTTCCTAGCCTTACCTTCCTTTCTTAGGAACATTAATAGAAAATGCTTGATGTGTCTAATTTGGGACTTTGGTTTGGTTTTGTTTGTCTGTTGTAGTAACTTGATTTTTTTTTTTAATTGGGATCTTATGGATCATTCATGTCTTAGATTGTGAGAGAGATTAATAGTAACACAGAGTGGCTTCTGTTGTGGCAGCCAACCACGTGGCTTGGGAAATGGTCGTTTTGCTCTTATTTTTCTGCTTTTGGTTCTCATTTACTTGTAGTCTCAGCCAGAGTAAACCTTTCCTTGCAATCTTATGTATTACTATTCACTCACAAATATACAACAGTATAAAATTAAAAAAAAAAAATTATTTGTCCAACCCATTCCAAGTTCTTTATAAGCACTTTAGCTGCTCTATTTGTCCATGGTCTCACAGGAGAAGCAATAAAGGAGGGATGAAAGAATATTTTAGATTTCACATTATGTTAATTTTCCCTAGTCATATCAAACCTGGCAATGATTACCATTGGTTTTCTTCCAAATTCCACTGGAATAGTGTAATTTATGAATTTGATGAGGTGCACTTTAAAATAAAACTTTCCCTTACAAGTTCTTTATAGTATAGAAAGACTTGTAGAAAGTAAGAGAGTGTTCGCACTGTTTTGCATTTAGCTGGAGAACAGTCTTTCTCCTTGTTTCTATAATTGCCAGAAGGAAATTATAATCTTCAGTTCTTAGATACTTCTAGCACTTTGATTCTTCTGCCACTAATAGAAAGTCTTTGGAGCAGTCTCTGTCTATGCAAATCAATGGAGTAAACCCAAGGGATGGCAACATCCCTTCCCAATACTGACAAGTTTAAAATATTTCTGTGTTCCGCTTCTATTCTATGTACCAGAATTCATTCAAACAACAAAATACTTTCTGGGATGAAACGAGAAAAGGGTAACGAAGATAGAAAGACTTCTTACCTTAGTAAAAAAAATGTTTATTTCTGTTAAAATTTGCTTATGTCAGCAAATCCTAACTCAACTTTCTGCTACTTTATGGTTTTTCAGAACATTAATTTGTTCAACCTCTCATTATTTGAAATAAGAGGATTACAGAAGATGTTATGGTATACAGTATCAATGAATGTTGCCTAATTAAATAACTAAATATATGCAACTGTTGATGGACCTTATTGCACCTTTACTATATAATGTGAACTGAAAATTGAATTGAGTGTGTTGGGTGTACAACTATTTCAGTAACACAAAGTATAATAGGATCTTGTAGTTATCATACCTTCTGAATTACCAAAGTCAGCGCTAGCTCATGAAGGTGGTAATTCAGCCCTAATTAATTGAAGAGGTAACATGCTGAATAACTTTCAGTTGGAAAAGGCTTCTTATAAATGCTAATAACTTTGGAACAACCATGATATGGTACATTATGATTGTTGAACTCCTACATTTTGCTATAACTAACAGACAGGAGATTTCATAACCTATAAGATGATGAACATTCTTGCAAAACAAAAACTTAGAAGGATTCAATGGAAGTGAAAAAGTGGTAGTTTTATTTTTCAATTGTATTTCAATGAGTGGTAATTTAATGCACTATTAAAAAGAGATTAATCTTATGTGTCTTTTTAAGATTAATTAACCCTTCCTAATGTGCATGTTTTATGAGTACTACTAATGTGCTGGAAGAAAAGTAATCTTACTAGAGCAGGAAACGTACAATGGGCTTAAAGTCTTAGGGTCAAGAGAAGCACTTTAGATACCATGAATTTATGTATTCATTTGTTTGCTTATTTATACCTAGGAGGAAATAATGCCTTTCAACAAACCACACTTTTCTTTTATCTCTAATAGTCATCTGGAGTTGTGTTCTTTATTTACTGATAAAGGTTAAAGGGATTTTCTTGAATGAAAAGGAATTTGTAAATAGAGTATTTAAATTCTTTGTCTTTAGGAGCAACAGCATGGTCCTAGAGAAATGAATTTCTTCAATGAGGACAGCATCACGTGTGTAAGTCTGCTCCAGAACAGCAGTAGCACGTTATTGCTGTTGCATATATGTATGCGTGTATATACACACATATAGACAGAGAGATGAGGTGTGTACATTTTTATATCATATGCACATATCAATACCATGTTTTCTCAGACAATGAGAATCCTGAGTTTCAGTTTCTAGCTTAATGTGAATAAATAGCTTTTATAATAAAGACTGAAGCTAACTGGTGCAACACACTTTTTGGTTGTTTTAGCATATTGACAACAGCTAAAAACGCATTTCACGTTTTTAAATGCATTAATCAGGTAGCATGGCTGGCTATATTGTGAAACACTGAAAGAAACAATACGTACCACTCATCCTGTTTCCATGGCTGTCAATCTGGCAATATATTCATTTCACAAAGAAAAGCAGTGCATTTTCATAATATATATTTTGAATATAACTGAGTACTGTTTCTTAGCAACAAGAGCTCAGTAGCTGGTAGTCCTGAGATGAGACGCAAAATAGAGGTGAAACATGTGCTTGTTCTTGTGAACCGTAGTGCTTCAATTAGCAGGTAGCTCATGGAAGAAATAGGGATGTTTTGATACCAGATTTCTCTCAGTAATTTTTGTTCTTGTAAAAGAGATTAGGAGAGTAAAGAACAGTCATCTGACCCCAGCAAGAGACTGGTCTTCACAAGCAAAAAATCACTCCTTTCCATCTTAGTGAATAGAATAAATCAACTTGAGTTGCACACAAAAACATGCATGGAATAACTGTGACCTGACTATAAACCAGATGGTTTTTATGAACCTCAAGAAATAATTACACGCAACTAGTTTTAGAGAGACCTACTTTCTTTCGTTCTAAAAAAAAAAAAAAAATCTGTGTGTATGTGATATTGTAGCAATACCTTTGAATGCTACTGACACAAAAGAACTTTACAGACAAGCACTTTCTGACAAGTGGCATTTTCATGGACTCTTATTTTTACTCTGTGGCTAGTAAAGGAAAGGCAGTGTGGGGAAAATATCATTGAAAAAGAGAAATTAAGCTAGTCTTATAGTTCTCCCTGTGTAGCCATTTCCACTCTCAATTAAGATTTTACTACTTTTACTTTTCTGAAATGTTCCTTACTGTTTGAATATATGCTTTTGAAATCTGTGGCACTCATCACAGATCAGAATATACCGAGCCTATGTAAGAAGCCTTAAGAAATTAAATATAAATCATACAAAATGTCCTTCCATATGGGTTTTCTATAGAGCAGAAGTATGTATGAAATTGGAGTGAATGGCTGTTTAGATTAATCGACTTCTGTAGATCTGAATGGCAATGGTGGTGATGATAATAAAGCTCCAATTCTTACCTTGAGAACCCTTTCTGATTCCTGTGGCTACTTGTTCTTGTAATAACACTTTAAAAGAAATTCAGTGCATGACTAGGCATATTCTTTTGTTATCAGTGGAATTTAGATTAGCAAGTAGTGTAGAAAAATAATACAAAAGGAATAAGGGAGACTACCCTTTATCTTTTATGGTCTTTGGATTATATTCTAAAGATGTAATTTACAGCTGAGAGAGATCAACCCATAGATAATTAATGTTAAGAAACATGAATATGGCTCTTTATCCTGAGTTTCATTTCCTCACTTTGTGTCAAAATCTTAAAAACACAGAAAACCAGCTTTTGATTGGGAAAATGTTTCATTTCTTTCAAGTCAGCTGAAAGAGAGAAGTTATCAGAACCATTAAGTGATCTACTGTTTTATTGTCTAGCAATGCTAAACCCAAGTTTGCCAAGCATTAGATCTATGCTTTAAATATTTATATTGTTCATTGTAAATACTATGAAATAATTTTTGTAAGCTATTGGTCTTCACTAATTGGATTGCTGTGCTGGTTAATACTAGCTAAAATAATCCATTTGTAATTAAATAACCTCAGTGAAGTGATCCCTTAAAAACCAAAGTAGTCAACTACCAACTATTAATGAGTAATGCATTAGACATGATAGTGATTATGGTAGTAATTTTCATTTGGTGATACATTTGTAATTTTAGGAGCATATTCACCAAAGGCATTCTTATTGAATATTCACAGAATTTATGCAAGTGGTAAAGATTCTATATTTTTATCTTAAAAAATAATAAATTCCTATTTTCTGCTCTTCTGTACTACCTCTTAAAGTCATGTTAAATGTTGCCACTGATATGTTGAAAATTGTTGTGTAATGTGTGTTTTGTTTTATTTGTGCAAAACCTGTAATTATGAGGGGAAGTGCCATGAAATATTAAGAGACTTACCATCTGTTTGTGCAAAGCCGTTAGGTGTGGCTGTAGTCTAGGCTGAATACTCTGGAGTATGAGTGAAGTTTTTATATTTGCATTCCATATGGTACAAGCAAAACATGGCAAACTTGAAAATTTTCAGGTTACACACACAAAGTGAAATCCTGACTTTACTGCAGTCCAAGCCAGCTTCATTGCTTCTTTCAGTAAACATAATTGTTAGTTAATTATTTCAGCTATTCATTTATTTTTTAATTTTGATATTTGCTATCTCTTTGGTCAAGTTCTCTGCGTTTGAAAAAAAATCAGCAGTTCACAGCAATAGAGCAGAAATTGGCAAAGATTGGCAATGGAAAAAAGAGTAGAGGTGTATGGGCAAAGATTGCAGAGTCGTAGTCATTGGCCACAGTGGCCAGAATGTGTTGCAAAATAGTGTATGGGGTTTTTGTTTAAATATAACATGAATAAAAACATCACAATTTTATTAATGAACAGAGAGGCGATCTCACTTGTTTTTCCCTGTGTTTTAACACCTCTCTGCCAAAGGGAAGGAAAAGTACAGAAAGAGTGAGAATACTACAAGAATGATCATAATTCTTAGAAAATTAACTGCAAGGGGTGTCATGCATGATGAACTATGTCATTAAAATTCATTGCAGTAACTGATCCAGCTCCATCTTTACTTGACTTTTGTACACTCGTGTTCCCATTGAAAAACCCATCCAGACTCTCATTGTTGTGATGGGAAATTTCCCTGTGTGACCATCCTAAATGTCCTTATGTTTAATTATTTGTTCTTGTTCTGCTATCATCCTATCTCTTTAATGAATTTTATGATTTTCTGATGTCCGGCTGCTGGTGGATTTACAGCTAATACCACAGAAATTATTGTAGATGAAGTAATCATTACATTTTGAGCATTGTGCTAGTTTTGACTTTCTGAAGCCAGTGTAGAATGATACCACTTTTAACTTGTCTTCAGCTATTTCAATAACTGATTACTGATAAAACCTGTAATGTAGGTGGTTCACTTTTGGCTAACTTGCCTTTAGTGCTTCCTGTGTGGATAATGAAATAGAAATAAGAATCTATCAAGACCTAGGAAAACCTACTCATGAATTTTACAAATTACTTAGTTGATAGTATTAAGACTTAACATTCATTCTTCCCAGCTTACATCATGGCACAGTGTCCAGACAGTACAGTACAGATTGTTTCAGAGAGATTACTGCAAAATTAGGCCTAGAAATTGTATTTTAATTTGAAATAATAACATTATGATGTCTTCTTTGTAGTCACAAGGTTATATTTAAATTTAGATTTTGAGTTTATTGGAGCAGAGCAAGTTTCTAACCATGTAGTTTAGTTTATGTGTTGCTCATCCCAGTAAGGATTATGATTTACTCCTGCTATTACCATAATAGAAGTTATAAGCAGCAATCAGGTGAAATAATGTCAAAATAGAGACCATAGATTTTAGTCAGAGGTCTTTAGACATGTTGTATTTCACATTTTTTAAATTCTATGCTGACAATTTACTGAAGGAATGAGGGCAATTTACATTTTAAAGCCTAGTTTATAAAATTGGCTTTGCTCATTAGAAAGTCATGGTTGGATTTTCACAAATCTGTCCTTGCTCCCTGCTCATCTCATTCTTTCTCCTATTCATGTTTAATCTTTGCGTATGTGAATAGTTTTCCCATCTTCCAATAAAAAAACTGTTGTAAAACCATTCATTACATAGCTATCTTAGAACAGCTTTATCCCACAGCCCATGGAAGATATTTCACTGAGTTTTACACTTATTTGCCAATGTCCATTACCAAGCAATCTATGGGCTTGAACTGCAGACATGTCAAATTTATACCCACTTCATTTTCAAACAGCATAATTGAGAATTCCATTTAATCTAGATGTACTCCACGCTGACTTTTACATCTTTCTGCAGCTTCCATTCTCATCAAAGATTTAACGTGGTTGTGTTACCTACGCTTCCTCTCTATTTTTCTTTTTTTTTTGTAAGCTAATAGCTATTCAGAAATCACATTTTATATGAAAAAGTGTTCAATTATTGTTTTTTTTACTCCTGGACAATTTGAAATACAGGAATGCAAAATCAACATTAAAAGCCTGAATCTTGACTTGCACACAGATAAAGCTCTAGATTCAGGTTCTTCCGTGGGCTGCTTTCATTCCCGCTCATATACAGAGGAATAAATTAAGCCCTCTCTACATAACAGCTTATTTTCAATTCAAGTTGCATCTCCATGAGGGAGAAACAATTTCAGGTATGAGTTTTCCTGCGTACCTGCAGTTCAGACAAGATGCAAACGTTTCATACCACAAGCTTTTGTCTTTTAATATGAGTACCGAGTCAGGGTATGAATGTACATGTAGTAATGAGTTTCATGAGACTTTGAAGTGCACAGGTTGCAGACTAACCAAGTAGGTGAGGCTGTGAAGGTGATCGGAGAGTGCCTTTTTCATTAGCTTTTAGTTTAGATCAAGAAGGAGCTCTTGAAATGAATCTTCTTGTTGTCCCTTCTTACTGTCTTTTGATTCAGATTGTTCTTTAGGCTTGGAGATTATTATTGGGACTCCTTTTGAATGAAAGCAAACTAAAAGTTGTGCTTAGGAGTTCGAGGTCATCAGCAAAGAGGCGTTATTGCAAGAGGTGTGGATTGCTGGTGTCAGGTCATCATCATTGATTTTTGGGTCCATGTTTCTCCTGTTGGCCCATCCTAATATCTCTGCTCCTGTGTCTTGGATAATAACACCATGTATCACACTGCTGTGATTGGTTATTTGTGAATAATGATCAGGATTTTCCAGCTACAAATAACTCTTTCAGCAACAGAAGTCTTCCGAAAAATTTTATATTCAGATCCTTAAATGAAATGCAAATGTTCAGCCGTCAAAATTTAATGCATGATGTCATTGAATTGTAGGAATCACAAGCATTAAGGCAAGTTAATTTCATCACTAATTTTACAGTCTGATGTGATTTCCCTGAATTGTAACATCTGTGTGCAGGGTCCATATCTTTTCTTGAAGGATCATCCCTTGTGTACACTAATGTCTGTGATCTTCATTAAAAATCATAGCGTTTCAAAAGTTACAAGGTTAAACATTAAGAATCTGAGGTATTTAATTGTGAGTGAAGTAGTATTTTTATCATACTAAGTTTTTACTATACTGTTAAAAATAACAGTAGCTGAGTTGCTCATGCTGGGTATGCTCATGGGCTGTATAAAGCTTGAAGTGATTCCATCAATTGTTTAAGTAGCATGCATTTCAAAAGCTCTTAAAACTTGTACTCACTTGATTGACACTAATAATTCTGAAAGAGACACTATAGTCTGTCAAGTGGGTAATTTTTTTTTTTAAATTGCTTGAATACCTGTTTACGCGGTAGATATAACAGCGGGGGAGACATTGTGACGATATAGCCAATAAATAACACAGTTACTATTTTTTTAAGTATCTGAAATACGTGACAACAAAATTAGACGTGATGGGTCTTAAGAAATAGATATTCATATACCTGTAAAATTCTGTAAATACAAAGCCATGGTTTTGGTCTAGTTGCCTCTAGTTTTTAATCATCAAAATTATTACTAGCTTGCATATTCCAGTGGGGTAAGCTTCAGTAAACAGGCGATCATAGTATTATTGCTTATATATTCTGCAATGCATTTATGTAAGTTATTTGTTTCATTTCATGAATGGTTACTTCTTAGTAAATTGTTGGCCTGCTCTGAATGCACGTGGAACCTGTGGGAGTTTAAGCAACCATATATGTCAGTATGGTTGGTAACGGTTTAGTCTTATCCATATACTTGATACTCCACTTTACATAGTAGCAAGGGCTTTGTGACTCATATTGCTGGTAGGATTTGCAATGCTACTATATGTTAACAAGAGAAGTCTGTTACCAGCATAAAGTAAAAGATAGCTGAGTCTGTAAGAGGTTGTAGTGTAATATTGCCATGACCTGCTTGCTTAGTACAGCCTCCCTGGGTTCACAGTATAAGGGTCTACTTTTTGTAAAGTAAAGTTTCAGAAGGTCTCTATTCTTTGGACACAACAGGAAAAGTATATGGTGGTGGATGGAGGAGGACCTCAGCTTTTACCTTGTACTTTCTAGACATCTCTGTTTTTAAGTACAGACCACAAGATTTCTGTTTCACCTCAAATCTATTCTAACCTTAACGAAAACTGTGCACATTCATCAGTAAACACTTATGCCCTTCTAGAGTGTTTATGTGGGGAGCTGTATGTCACCCATGTGTCACATCTTGACAGACATCCCCTTGTACCAGACTCTTGCTCCTCGCTGGCGAGGACCATTGAGATGCAGACTCTAATATAGAGGAAGCTCAAATGGTGGCTTTATTGATTGTGTAGTTTGCTTTTATAGCCCTGTCCCGCAAGAGGCCCTCCTTCGTGGACCGTCCCTAACCTCTACCGTCACATCCCGTGCTCTTCTGCATCGCCGTCCCTAACTTGTTGACCTACTCTGCCCACACCTATGAGTTATGAAGTGCAGATGATCACACACTAAGGGCACAACTAGCTCTTTTCACAGATTTTTCCTCTTTTGCTTGCTGTTAACTGGTCCCATGGTTTAGTTGATGAATGGAACAAAGGAGAATAACTTGCACATGGCCCTTACTAGTACTTTGGATTCAGAACTTTGTACACCTCTCTCTTGGACATAGACTACAGTCTCTGTTCAACCTTTGATGTATTAGAAAACCAGATTTTTAAAGATTACAACTTCAAGCATCTGATATTGGTTGAAGTTTTTCAATTTCTGAATAATAATCTTTTGTTTAATATTATTTGTCAATTAAATCTCCTTGATTTCTGGAAACCTTTAATCTGTATGTATTAAAATAAGAAAAACTGCTGTTGAAGTGCTGAACACTTTGTTTACGTATTTTAAGTTTCAGGGATCTGTGCTGAGAATTCTATAATGTCCTTTGTAGAAGATTATTTTGATCATGGGCTTTATTGACTGGTGAAATAGTGTTTATCTTCATAATAAGAAAATGCAGAAGCTTTAAAGTAGAATAAAGAAAACCACTGAAAAGAAGTCTCCTTCCTCTCCAATCTCATTTGTTGAAAGAAAATGCATATTAATTAAAAATTTAGACACTTCATTTCTGTTGCAAGGCTCCTTGCAAAAGATAAATTATTTTATACATCTAGTATGTGTTAGAACTGACAGATGAGATTAATATGCTTCTTAAATTACCATTACCAAGGGTCAATTAATAAGCGAACTAACCTTGTGAAAGTCATTCTGAGAGACTAGTTATGGATCTGTAATAGTCCCTGTCAAATTACATAGAATTGAGAAAATTAGAAAGCTGTTAAATAAATATGATACCTACTAATTATGTTCTGCATAAGGTAAATGATTTTGTGGTTGTTGGTGGGAGAAAAAATAAGTTTAAGGAATGTTACTGATAATTATACAAAGATTTGAAGGAAAATTTATGTGAGGAAAGATAAGTATAGAAATCTGTTTTAGTAAGAGAAAAGTTAAATTTCTTGGAGTTACAGAATAGGAGATGCAAAGATGAAATGATAATTAGAGAAATACTTCTTAGGCTATGGTATCAATTATCACCTTGGATTCCTCTATTTTTTCATTCTTTGATTATGATACACTTTTTAGTTGGCCTCTTGATTTCTAGATGTCGACTTACTTATATAAAAAGGTTTCATTATGACACCATATGCTGCCATGAGCTTTGAGTTGGAAATTACTTATTCCAATCCTATAGACATTTATAAGGGAGGTTGAGTCGTAGTGTACCAGCAATGCCATGTGACTGAAGTGATCAGTCAGCACAGCTATTCAGTGCTACAGACTGAAACGTGTTCAATTACAGTGTTTTACGGATAATTTTAAATGATAAATGTGGTTCTGAAAAAATGAGCCTGTGCAGAGAGAAGGCAAAAGTGTTAAAAAAATGTTTCCAGACATTTATTCAGTTCTGCTGTGATCTTCTGCCTGGTAAACTTCGTGTCACTTTTCTTCTCTGTTGTTTCATTAGTAATAGAAAACTTTTCTAACACTGAAAATTCTGCGTAGATCAAGATACTTTTTATAAGCAACTTCATTTTAGGTAAACTCTTACACTATGTCATTTTCTTGCTATCTAACACAGTTGAAGTGCCATAGCTTGGTACTAGCATATTCCAGAACATGTCAGGATTTAATGAGCCATGAATATTGTCTTTAGTGGTGCATTTTTATAAGATTTTTCCCTACACTTTACTGAACATACAGTGCATCCTTAACTGAATGTCCTTTTTCCTGCAGTAAAATGTTACTGTCGTACAATTTTGGTTCCTCACTGAAGATGCTATCCACAGATGTCCTCATTTATTTTTACTTTTTAGTGAGAAAGACGAAGGTCTGATTACTTAAAATATACTTTTATTTGCCATGTGTTCTCTGGGTAAAACTCCCACTTTCTTTGAATTGCTTACTATGAAGCTTATTTATGTTTTGATTGAAAGCAATTCTTTCTAAGTGCTGTCTGTAGTAGAATTAGGACAGGTGACTAAACCTAGTCCACTCATCTCTCTCTCTCTTGGCTGTCTCCATTTTTAGTGGTATTTGTAAGCTATTTGTAGAAGAACATAGGTGCCATCTGTAGAACAGTTATGTGATCCTGCACTCCTAGTTTTGAATGAAGGTGAGACAACCATACTTACAGAACATGTAACATGCAGAAAAATTAACACCCTACTAGAGATTCTAGTGCATTTCCTTTTGTGTTTATTTCCTTCTTTGATATTAAATGAACTAAACAGCCTCTAAAATAATTATTCTTGGCCTACTTTACATTTGAGAAATTATATGGAGATCTCTCTGCTTTCATGAGTAGACCTAATAATTTTAAGTTAGTTTTTTACAGCTGATTCTGCATTCCTTAAGAAGGGATTTCTATGAAAAGAAAATTTAGCTCTATGATATCAATTCATGAAACTTTTTTTTCGTTTTGGTCTTCACTATCTATGTGAATCCATTATTTGTTAATTCCTTATTTCTTAAGATAGCTACCACTTAGAAGCATGCTTGCTTTACAGTTTTAGGTGCTTTTTGTTATTCAGATGCCATAGAATTTACTTGGTGTAATAGAAACAAACCTTTAGTTCTACAGGACTGTTCAGTTACAAACAGAATAGTCTCCTTGATAGATTCTGTACGTTTGATGTATTGCTACTGATTTGAGCTCAAAAATATCACTCTTGGTATTGATTGGACTGAGTTTCTGTAGGTGTTTTACATTGAGCTAGCAAGTTACTTAATAGTGATGGATTTATAAATAGGTTACTCCAAATAAAAGAAAATATCTTCTATTTGAACCAGTAATATATTGATGAAAAGTGACCTTGCCAAGTAAAGCAACAATGTTTTTGTTGGTGTAGCAGTTCTGAGTGAATAAAAACTTTTATGCAATTTGCAACTAACTGTTATCTTATTGAATGGTAAAGTCAGATCATTATGCCTGCTTGACACATCAACATAAAAACTAGAAGGAGACAGGAACAATGGTGTGGAGACAGGAATTGACCTAGCCACAGACAACAATGGAATTTGGTGAGGAATAAATACTAGGTGCAATGCTGTTCTTCTCTTTTTAGACAGGAACTTGTGGATTAAGATTCCATCTGTACTCACGAGGGCTACCAGCAATTATGTTGGTAACAATGGTGACACTTCAAGCTGTAATTAAATACATTTCATGAAAATCATACTGTATTATTAAAATACCTCCCTGTTTTTTAAAAGAAGTTCAGATTTTAATATACACTGGCCCATCGCTTTCCGAAAAGTTCTATACTGTGATTTTAAGTTCCTTAATTGACATAACTAGGCTCCAGGGGAGTATAATTGAGTAAAATACCATAGGATGAATATTCTAGTCCTTGCAAGAAGTTACTGTGATGCTTTCTAGCATAAACTTCAGAGAGTTTGTTAAAGTACTTCCTGGTTTAGGCCATTTAAGGTTTGAAAAAAATGCTATGCCTCAATAGATTTTAACAGGTCAAAATAATGCAAGATTTCTCCTTCTTTGCACATTAATTTTCCAGTCTCTTCATGGTAATCCTGTTTGCTTGAAATTAGTTGCCTTTATTTAATTGCTAGTTATTTGTAATCGAGCATACTTCTATTTCTCTTACAATTTTAATTTACTCCTGGTGTTCCAATAGTGATCATCTCTGTGGTTACAAAAACGTTTCCCTTGTTTCAGTTACAGCTTTGCAACAGAAGAAACAAATTTTACTGCAGCAGCTTACTGTGATGGATTTTGGAAGTTTATTTCACTTACAATCATTTATTTTGCAGGTACATGAAGATGAGTCTTGCTGATTGTTGTAATTCAAAAAAGGCCCTTTTCATTTGGCATATAATGAATTTTGTGACTGACCATACCAGTCTTTATTTCTGTTGCAATAAACTTTACTTTACAATTCTTTGTTGCCAAATATGTAAGGTTTTCTTTCCCTGTGCATTATTTTATTCAGCTGCATCAAGCAATGAAAAAAGTAGAGATCTCTAGCATAATTTTTTCTTGCAAAAATTGGGTTTTTTGGACTCAAAATAATTTCTATTAAGATTTGTAAATTATCAAAGGGTTTGAAAACAGTAAAAAAAGACTAAAGATGATACTTACATTGTAAGTCTTGGAATTCAGGGAATTGCTTTAATGAGTTTGTCATGTTCAATTCAAGAGAAGTATAAGGAAGAAAAGAAAGGTCTATTTTATCTCAAAAAATAAAAATAGTTGTAGAAATGTAGCATGGATAAAGTCCTGAAAGACAGTGAAAAATAAGTAAGTCAGAGGTCTGTAGATATTGTTTGAGATCGAGCTTTTCATCCATCAGTACCCCCTAGTCCTTCTTGCATGGCTGCTCTCAGTCTCTTCATTAGCTGGCATGTGTTGATATTAGGAGTTGCCTCAAAGCACATGCAGGACCTTGTACAGACTTGACCACATTGAATCTCTTGAGGTTCACATTGGCCAACTTATTACATGTGTCTAAGTCCCTCTAGACAGCATATTGTCATAGAATCACCAGGTTGGAAGAGACTCACTGGATCATCGAGTCCAAACATTCCCACCAATCCCTAAACCATGCCCTTCAGTACCTCATCCAACTGCACCTTAAACACCTCCAGGGAAGGTGAGTCAACCACCCCCCTGGGCAGACCGTTCCAATGCCTAATAACCTTTTCCGTGAAGAATTTTTTCCTTATGTCGAGCCTGAACCTCCCCTGGTGGAGCTTGAGGCCATTCCCTCTCGTCCTGTCCCCTGTCACTTGGGAGAAGAGCCCAGCTCCCTCCTCTCCACAACCTCCCTTCAGGTAGTTGTAGAGAGTAATAAAAAAACGTCTCCCCTCAGCCTCCTCTTCTCCAAGCTAAACAACCCCAGCTCCCTCAGTCACTCCTCATAAGACTTGTTCTCCAGCCCCTTCACCAGCTTTGTTGCTCTTCTCTGGACTCGCTCTAGAGCCTCAACATCCTTCTTGTGGTGAGGGGCCCAGAACCGAACACAGTACTCGAGGTGCGGTCTCACCAGTGCTGAGTACAGAGGGAGAAGAACCTCGCTGGACCTGCTGGTCACACCATTTCTGATACAAGCCAAGATGCCATTGGCCTTTTTGGCCACCTGGGCCACTGCTGGCTCATGTTGGACTGTCAACCAACACCCCCAGGTCCTTCTTCTCCAGGCAGCATTTCAGCCAGACTTTTCCCAGTCTGTAGCTGCATAAGGTTGTTGTATCCCAAGTGCAGGACCCGGCATTTGGCAGTGTTAAACCTCATGCCATTGGTCTCAGCCCAGCAGTCCAGCCTGTTCAGGTCCCTTTGCAGAGCCTCCCGACCCTCCAGCAGATCGACACTTCTACCCAGCTTGGTGTCATCTGCAAACTTGCTGAGAGTGCCCTCGATGCCTTCATCCAGGTCATAAAGACATTGAACAGGGCTGGACCCAGCATTGATCCCTGGGGAACTCCACTTGTCACTGGCCTCCAGCTGGATTTAACACCATTTCCCACCACTCTCTGGGCCAACCAGTTTTCTACCCAGGAGAGTGTGCGCTTGTCTAGTCCAGAGGCCAACAGTTTCTGAAGCGTTCCCTCAGGAATGTCAACAGTACCGCTCAGCATGACGTTGACTGCAAATTTGCCGAGGGTGGTCTCTATCCTGCCATCTATGTCATTGATGAAGATGTAAAACACACTGGTCCCAGTACAGACACCACTTGTCACCAATGTACATGGGGGCATTGAGCTGTTGACCAGTCATTTTGTGTGGAAACCATTCAGATATTCCCTTTACTCTCTATATGAAATATATACCTTGCCTTTTTTGGCAAAGCAGAAAAAATCAAGTTACACTGAAACAGAGAAACTGCTAAGAGTTTGTAATCTGGGGTATTCTAAGCCATTTACTTGTTGTTACCAGGGAGATCAGCTGTCTGAATTATAGAAGTATCTGGCATAGACATCCTCCTGGAAGAAACAACTGGGCACAATGTGAAATTCAATAAAGCTGACTGCAGACAAAATCAACAAGAACTCACTTGGTTCAGAATAACAGGGAAAAGCAAACAGAGCTTTGTTACCTTCAGTGCTCATATATCATTGTAACTGCTAATGCTGGCAAAAGAATAGATGAGAAAAATGAAAGTAAAGTGCTAACTGTGAATACTTCTGTGATATATTTAGCCAATCAGATGTCAAAATTCAGCCTTCGTAATCTAAATGTTTACAACTTCTTATGATGATTTTGATGAAGATTGACAAAGTCACTTTTACTGACATACATAACCAAGCATACCGTAAGTAGATGCAGAAATCACATAAATGGCATTCCCAGCACCAAAATCTTTTAAAATCAACAGAAAAATGTGTTATCTTTGGCTTAGCAAACTGAGTTAACAGTGTGAAATATTCACTGGCGAAGAATATGTTGAGGAAGGAAGGATGAGCTCCATGGAAGATGTAGCTTAGCTCTGTGGTCAAGCAAGCAGGTTCCAGCTGGTTATGCAGGTGCATCTGTGTATCTGAGAGGCTGCCAGAGATTATGGAAGTTGTTAGAATTATATCTGGCAGCGGGATACAAATAAATAAATAAATGAATCTGAAAGTGACTGCATAGGTACAGAAATGGGATGATGAACAGTTTATCATCATAGCTTGCTATGTGCTGCAAAATGGGAGTGACGGACGTTTTGTACCATAACACGATGCTTCACAGCAAGGACTCAGTGATGGGGGTTTTACAGCTCTGCAGTTTGAATGGATTTGATAACACATGGTCCTTATTTGCAGTACAGTCATCTAAATCCTACAAAGCAGATAGAAATAAATCTCACCTAGTTCTCTTCATCTATCTGACTTCAACAGACTAACCTTTAAAAAGGTGAAAATTCACCTTATGAATGTTTGGCAAATACAGTATATAGAATATACCGATATTGTTTCAAGTTTTGAAGAGGAAAGCAATTTATTTATAGAATAAGCACATTTCTCAAAGTCTACTTGGAAAATAATGCTACCAAATTTTTCTCTTCATCAATTCTTAGACCCCAAGCACTCTGCCTTCTTGAATGTGGCTTTGAAGGACTCCTGTTTACATCTCATCACTTAAAAACTGACAGTATAGAGAGCATGAGGTGTCATCCTAGGAATGCTGATGGAACCAGAAACTTGGGCAGCAAGACATAAAGATGTTGCAGGCCCTCCTGTCCAGCTTGTGAAATCTTCTATGCAAGTGCTTTTGCAATTCCTTGTTTGGTTCCTTTAAATTAGAGAATGCTGGTTAGATAAATCTGCACTAGACTAGTATTAAGCTTGAGTGATCCTTGACTTCTAAGACCTTTTCCTACTCATTTGTAGGAACAGATATTTTAAGCAATAATAACAAAGGAAAATATATGTGTTGATATATACCTGACATTTAGACTGACCTTTATTTCTTATTCCTAAATAAGTCAGTTTTCTTGTCACCAATGCATTTTAGATCTTGGGGTTTTGTTGTTAGTCTGATAAGTTATGGGCTCTATCTGACCCTGTTGCTTCTTGAATCTCTTTGTGAGATGAAATTTGTTAAACTCTTGCCACTTCCTACATGATGTTTAAAAGTATTTTCAAACAGTAAGAACGGTGAGGAGTGCTTGAATACTGCAAGGAGCTATTTAAAAGTGCAAAGACATTTTTCATCTTTTCCTATGTGTCTTTGTTGTTTTTGTGGTGCAGCACAGAGCCTAAAAATTCTGGCACAGCTTATGTCTTAATCCTTTATTTCAGTCCTACTTCCTCTCTTTTTTGATTTTCTTTAATTTAATATTTTTGTGGTGATTAGCCTTGATTGCTTTTGTGAATCCTGATATCTTCCCTTTCCTCTCCACTCTCCCTCTCTTTTTGAGGGGCTCAACATGTGTTTTCTTGTGATATGGGAAGATTTTAATTAGTATTTATGTGATCATCTGTAATACTTTTGGTCTGTGTGAAGTACACATGCCTTCATTTGAAGAGCTTTATTGCTCCATGGATTTGAAGGACGTCCTTTACTTCTTTGTTCACCGAGGTTATTTTTGGAGTGGGTGTTCAAACTTCAAAACTCATAGATAATATTTAACAGGAAGTATTATTCAAAAGTAATTCTAATTCTGTATTTGTAACAGTATGAGAGACCCTGAGAAATATGTAGCTTTCTGTTGTGAGAATGTAGAAATATATTTTCTGCTGCGGTACGTGTCTGTCAGCTGTAGAATAGTGCTTAATGGGGGGGAAAAGAGGCACCAAGAGAACAATCTGGTTTTCAAAGCTCTTCCAAAGTTGTTTTGATTTTAATAGGATATATTACCCAGTCTTGTAAGGCACTTTGAAGAATTACACTGTGCTCTTGTTGGTAGTTTAATAACCTTTGTAAATCTGATTTTACAACACTTGTGCAGCAAGAAATAGAATTTAGCTAACAGTCTTGTATTGGGAGATCAAAACACCTAGGTTCCAGCTTGATTTAGATTTTGTCTGGTGAATGGCTTCGGTGGTCATTTAATCTTTGTTTCTTCTCCTATCTTGTGCCTATCTTACTTATGTAATTGATTTTCTTTTGAAACAGACTGCTATATTGCATCAGTTCATGCCATCAGTTCTATCATAATCAGGTTGGCTACAATCAGTTTGAGTACCTCATATCTCCTTTGTGTCCACCTATGAAATGGGGATGAGGATGTTGAGCTTTTGAACGTTCTTATATTGATTGCACTTCAGGAGTCCACAGGTGCAGCAGGGTTCACATGTGCACCCAGAGCCCCTGGGGAAGATCTGCCAGGCTGGCAAGACCTTGGAGCATCTTCCAGCTACCCACCCTGACATGCTCTGCTGCACCATGTGGTTCAGCTTTCCTGTGCAATAGAAGAAAGAGTTTTGTGATAATGCCAGTGTGTTCCATTCACTGCTCTCAGTTCCTTTGTTTGCTGTGACTTTTGTGTAATTAACCAGCTAAACCAAGTGTTCTCCTATGCAATCTGACTGTTCAGACTGTAGTGTCCCTAGACAGCGATGTTGATCATAGGGCTGGATTTTATGAAGGGAGGATCTAATGCATGAGATGGACTGAAGCTGTGAAAATTTGCTAGTTACTAGTGTTTGATCATATATATAAAACTAAATATTCTTTGACTATCAGAAGGAATCTGCCGTATGCAGAGAATTACTTCTTACAAATATTAAAATATTAAAAATATGAAATCTTAAAATAATCATTACAAGAACTCACAAGAGTAAATCTTGTCTGCTCCAAACTGACACAAATATTTGAAAACAGCATTTATTACTTGATAACCAGATTTGCTTTTAGTATTTTGTCCTGGGCTTATGTGAAATAGAGTTAATTTTCTTCAACTTCTCATGCTGAAATAGAGTTAATTTTCTTCAACTTCTCATGCTGACCTGCCAACAAGAATGTGGGGAGTGCATGGGAAGCTGGGAGGGGACATAATTGGGACAGTTGACCCTATCTGGACAGGAAGGTGTTTGATACCACAGGATATTCTGCTCAGTCTGTAACAAGAGAGTGGTCAGGAACAGGCTGGACATCGCTTTCCACATGGTGAGAAATTGCACTGTGCTTTACTTGCTTTGTATATTATATTCTTATTATTATTTTTGTCTTCTGTTGCTGTTTTATTAAGTTATGTTTATCCCAAATCCACAATTTTTACATTTTTCTTTCTGGTTCTCCTCCCTGTCCCACCAAGCCTAAAGGCTTTTCAGACATTTCATAGATCCTTATTAGGAGAAGAGTGAATTAGGAAACCTGTAGCAGTTGTATAGTTTGTGAAGTGTTTTACAGATTAAGGTAAAAGAAAGTCTGCATTCAGGAAGTATTTTTCCAACAAAACATGTTAGAGGTAAAACATGTCTAATAAATACAGACACCTATCTTAAAATAAAAGCCAAGGCACTGCTTCTTCATCACTAGTCTTCATGAGTACGAAAATGTATGGAAGAATATAGTGATATCTACAATCACCAAGGTACCATTTTAGGCTTTCAGAAGTCCATGTAAGGAACGGTAACTGAAAGGAGATATTCATTGTCTTCATGCTGCAATGATTCTTTCAGACTGAAAATGCTTAAATTTCACTTGTGGAGGTACTGCAGACTGGCTCGTTGACAAAAGATTACGTGACTATTGCTGGATAAGACCCCAATAAAATTAGAGTAATAAATAGTATATTTTTTAGGGAATCAATCTTTTTTTGTCTTTTAAGATGTTCATAGGAGTACTTAGAATGGCTATTTAATCTCTTCCCACCTAGACTCTAACTATGTATGTGAGGCTAAATTATTAATTATTAATTATTGTAGGTAATGGCACCATTTTTTTCCATCATCTGTACAACCTTGCTGAGATTATTGATATCCTATCATCAAGTAGTTTGAGATAAAATTATTGATAACTATTAGAAACAGTGTATTTTAGCTTTTAGATCCTCTCTCTCCATCCCTTCTCATACCATATAAAAATTTGCTAATATTTTATTCATATTCTTAATAGCAGGAAAATTTAATTGTAATTAATTTCTGCATGACTGAATTATCTTCTCTGAGTTGTTTTAAGTAATTGCATCAAATTTTTAATAAAACCTTTCACTATAAAGATAATTTCTTTACTATTTTTTATGACCTGCAGGTGGCCAAATGTTTTTTTTGTCTTACCAGGAAATTGCCTATATGAAAGATCTGTTAAGCCTGTTGCCTTTCTTTACTGTAAATACACACCTAGGAACTGAAGATAAATAAACCTAATGAGTGTTCTCAATAATCATTCTAGTCAAGTCAGGAATAAATAAATCCAGCAGTAATCTGTACCTATGGGCACCTGAAAATATCTCAGATAGGAGCAGGTAGTGTTTAACAGTAATGGTGCGATGCTGGTTCCAGGATGATGCTTTTTAACTCTGTTCTGGTCAGGTTTTACTTGTCTACCATGGTGGGTTGACCTTGAGGGGGAATGAACACAATGCAGAGCAACGGGATGAAACGCTCATGGGTCAAGATGAAGACAAAACTCTCTTGTTTTGCCCTTTCTTACACATGGTGTTCTAGAGGCTCCCCCAGTGTTGCTGAGGGCTCAGCTGTGCCTGGTGGTGGGGCTGCCTGGAACCAGCAGGAGCCGGGGGAGCTGGCATGGGCAGCCCTGAGCTCATCTCACAGCAGACTTTGTGGTCCCCTTTGCTGACACCCAGTGCACCCTGGTCCTCCTGACTGCAGGGACCCTCTCTTTCTGGAAATCTGATGGTTTCACCCAGAGGAAATGAATGATCTTATTTATTTTGATTGTTACTGGGTAAAGCTGGGTACAAGGAACGTGTACAAAACCCATCTGTTGAAACATCTGGAGGAATTCTGGGAGAAACATTCTTATCAGCTAGGAACTGGAAATTAAAATTAGAAGGCAGTTAAAGACTAAAGAACCTGTATTAAACTTTGAAGATAATTAAGTAGTAAAAGATATTGCAGGTTTATGAAAAACTTAAAATTTATGATGTAATTTTGTGTGGACCATTGGCTGGCTGGCTGCAAAGTAAAAATACACATCTATATGCAGAGAAGAAAGGTGGTTATCCACAATTGTTTCACCAAAAGCAATAAAAGAATGAAAACAACTGTTCTGTGAAGAGAAACCTTTGAAATTACTTTAAGTAATGGTAAGGATGAGACTGGCTATCTTTTCCTGTAAATGTTGTTGCTGACTGCAGACAGGAAGGCAATCAAGACTATATAAAATAAAGCAGATTACTTAAAGCAGGTTTGCACAGCTTTAAATAAGTTTACTAAATTTCTGGTAAAATCATTGTATTTGGAGTGATGAGAAAGATCCTCACTTTAGATATGGTGAGGGAAATTGGATGGGAAGTCAAGAAGTCGCTTTTGAGAAGAGAGAGGCTTGAATAAGTTTGTCTAGGCAGACAGGCTAAAATCTATTACTGCCTGCAGATTTCAGTTTTATGTTGCTTTTCCCTGTTTTATTGTTGTGATTATTTTATCAGTGTTTCTCAGCTATATTAGAAGCCAAAGCCTGCTTTGTATCCTACCACAGACTTGTGTTGTGAGGTATAACAGTTCTCATAAACACTTGACTATCCTTTGTAGTTTATATCTATAATTTTGTCAAAAATGAAATTGGGATTTAGCCTCAAATGTTCCTGAAAGTATAGTTGGTTAGATTATTATGAACATAATTTCATCATTATGAACCTACTCCCACAACTTCTAAGTTGGTACATTGAAAAACATGGTCAATCTTATCAGGTTTACGCATAAGAAATAGCTACAGAGCTCTGTGGATACTTATTTATTTTTTTTGTCAATTTGCCCAAATCTTTGTGTTTACCACTCTTCCTTAGAGTTATGTTGTTACAATCAAGTAGGAACTTTCTCTCTGAATGTTCAATTACAGTTTCTTGCTATCAAAAGAAAGAATGCAGTATCTTTCATACATCAGTCAAGTGTTACATTAAAACTAGATAGGCTTTTCTGCCTTTCTTCTTTAATGAAAGACTGAAATCTCACTCTTCTGATAGTTAGGTACAATCTAATTTTCCACCTGGTCTTATTTACAACCCGTTCAAAGTAATTTCTTTTTTGTGCCAATATTGTCATTTACTTGAATGCTTCTTTCTCTTGTATGTGTTGGGTTTTTTAAGTAACAGTGTACTTCTGTTGCTGTTTTGTTGCATCTGTGCTTTTTGAGTTTTTTTGTTTTGTGGGCAGTGGGTCTGTATAAAGTTCTTTGTGCAGTTTTTTTTGCTTGGGCAATATAGAATACAAGGCAGCTTCTTTCACAAACTGGTCATGTAAAGACAGATGATTGTACTTTCAGTGCTGCAAGTTTTTATTTTGAAAACATTGTAGAAAGTGGTTTGAAAAGAAGCTGGTGAGTTAATCCATAAGGCTTAGGACCAACCTGGAACTTATTGTACAGAGACTAATAAAATAAAGTTCTCTGTCATCTTAATAAAATGAAGCTGAGATCAGATATCTGTTCCTATCGACATGTCATGCCAGTTTTTTGGGCCAGTTGGTTTTAAAAGCAGTGCACTTGGCAATGTTAAAGTATATCTATCCGTCTTTAAATAGAATCTCATATAGTCAATATTCGCAAGCCTAGGAAAAAAGTTCTAGTGTTAGGCTAGCTTTTGCTTCATATGACTTCCAATTCTGATAAAGTAGTTATTTTTAAATTTAGCAAATGCTTTGTTCTTTCCAGTGAGCAAGATATAGATTAACAGGAAATTATCTTGAATTTGAAAATGAATATGCTGGAATTTCACAGAGAAATATTGCTGTTCTTCCATTTCCCAAAGCAATTAACATAGTTTTGATGAGTCAACATTTACTAAGATAAATCTTTTTGTCAGCAGTTTCCAACTGTATCTATAACCATATCTAGCTTTAATGTAGTTCAGTAATAAGGCTGCATTTTCCTTTCTAGTGTTCATCACATCATATGCAATCCTAAGTTTGTTAGATTGATTTTAGAGAACAGATTTCTGTAAGGCCTGGAAATTGAAGGGACACGTGTCTCCATAAAGCTTCAACTCTGCCAACACCACCTGAGTCTTTGCATCAAAATATTTGTTTACTTTTAAGCTGCTAAGCTATATGTCTAGGAAAAAATAAGACTTGGGAAAGGCTTGCAAGAATATTTGCTAGAGAAGTGAGGATAAGCAGTGACTAGGTATTAAAATGGTCTGTGACACTGTTTACAAGTACTGTATGTAAGTAGGTAGTTTACTCATAACAAATACTCCTACTCACACCCAGCACACTGCACTATATAAGAGGAATGTATTTATAAGCATAACAAAATACAGAAATATGTGATAATAAGCCATCCATTTTAAGAAGGAATTAGAATTCTAGCCTAATTCTTCCATGGCAGGATTTATCACTAGCTTGTAAATAACTTGGAGGTATAAGATATGGCAATGAAGAATAAATTAACAGAATAAACAAAATACTCGGAGACTTCCAGCCCCTGCTGCTACCACTTTCTCAGGGAAAGACTAGAAGAGAGAGATATTAACATCTGTGCTCAGGTTCATTTTCTGGCTGGCTTAATTCCATTAAAGAGTTGAGTCTTGGGATGGATACAGTAGGTAAAAATAAAAGCTGTATCTCTGATATGTTTATTGCTGTGTTTTACTGACATCTTGGCGAGGAAAGGGAACTGCAGCTACAACATGCAGTTGCAATTTAAATTGACTTTTCCTGTATTCTGTTTGTCATGTTTCACCCTAATATCTGATTAAATTGTGGTAACTCATTGTGACTTTCATATGCAATATGATCTTTCCTGTTTTTAGAAGTAAAGGAAGTCCAAACAGATCTTCAGCTACATATGTTGGCTTTATGTTCAACATGCGATTCTGTACTTTGGGATGTAAATGGGCATGATTATATAAGGCTGCATACGTTGTTCTTTTCTTCCATACCTGATTAGAAAAGCTGAAGAACTGTCAAAATTACCTAACATAATACTTTATGTGATCATCACTGAGAAAATACATTTAATGTCTAATGTATTCTTGCCTTCTTTTAAACAGAAAAAGGGCTTTTTACTGAGCACTAGTAGATACATCAGTTTCATTGTGGTAGTTCCATGTATGTCTGCTCTAAATATTCTTGAAAAAAGTAAAGAAAGAAATTATAACCAAATATTCGCAAGATTAATACCATACTTAAAGGAGGTCCTTTTTTCTTACACTCATCATTTCATTCTTCAGGGAGTATGCTCTTTTCAAGCTGTCAAGTGGTATCTAGATTTGAATGTACATCTGTCTTTCTCTTTTGCTTAGATTGAAAATCTGCTCTGAGCCTTATTCAAAAGAATAGGCTGCAAGTGGTATCTCTGGCAGGGTCTAATTACAGCAGCACTGTTCTGAGCTATTTTTTTTCTTGGTTTTTGCTCACTGTGATAGCAAATTAATGAATTTACTCCTCTCTTTTTGCTCATACAGCTTGAAGTTGAGGTCACAGATATAAATGGGAAATCCATTGATGGTCCAGTCCGCCTAGATATTTCTGTTATTGATCAAAATGACAACAGACCCATGTTCAAAGAAGGACCTTATGTTGGTCATGTCATGGAGGGATCCCCTACAGGTAAGTCCATGCCAATCCTTATAAATAATGTCTGAACACATTCTGTGTTGGTAAATACATTATTATCAAACTTTACTTGATGACTTTGTGACTCACTGAATTCTTCCCCCATATAGAAAGGCAGGAGCAGAACTTCAGTACAACAGGTATAGATTCTTGAAAAAAGTGAAGTTTCTGCAGTAAAAAATAAATAAATAAATAAATAAGCTAATCCAGAGTGAAAGCTTTGATTTAGGTTTACACCTTTTCTTATTCATATAAATGATTAAGATTCAAACCAGATAGCATGTGCAATTTCTGTTCAAAGTGGGAATTCCACCTTTTTGTCTATAAAGTTAACTGCTGGAAAGGTCATGTTTATTTATTTAGATAGCATAGGTTTAGCTAAGTAATAAGAATAAATGGAAAGTGCATTATGATTAAGATAATATTGGAGGGTAGATTAAAATACTGAACAATTTTTGTGTGTTAATGCAGATACAGCAGTTGCATCAAAATAAAAAGACATTTTGGGAATTACAGTAATGAAAATGTTCTAAATTTACTATCGATTTTATCTGATGATGAAATGCTATAAGATATTGTTCCAAATTTCAGTTTGGATACAAACAGCCATTCTAGCTAAGCTCTTCCAATAGATGAAGGCTGAATTAGTTTTCTTCAGCTGTTGTCCCCCTCTGTTGTGCAATTTTACTGTGAGTTATTAAACAGCTGTTATATTCCACTTGAGAGAGATCTTCACTGCATTTGTAAGTGGTAAGTGTATGATCAGATTATGTTACGGAGTTAACCTGGGTCTCAGTGAAAGAAATCTTTTTAAAAGAGTAGAAGCTTCCATTAAAATCAGTGGAGCATCTGTGATTTGAGATCACTATTTTGAGTTGTAGGTTATGAATTTGTATGTCTTCCTATATATCATTGAGCAGAGGGCTTTATCCTTCTTATACAGTTGAAGCTGCACGTATGAACAGAAGTTTTTGACTGTACAGGCATACTAATATATTTTGAAATGAAAGCTGGAATCAGGTATATAATATTTTTATGAATATTTAATATTCATTGACTCTTATTGTGGTGACTTGTGCTTTGTTTGCTCTGAACAAAAATAGACATTACCTTTCACTACCTTTTACTGCAAATTGATAGGACTAGAAGATATTTATTTTCCTTATTTTATTATTAATGTAGTTTCTAGAAGTCATGTAACCTTTTTAGTGAGTTTTGCATTTTCACATATAATTGCCATTGTTTGAAAAGCTGTAGGCATGAAACATTATGAGCAGCTTCTTCATAGGATTAAAAAGAGTATTTAGGTAAATGTTCATTTACATTACCTGTGACAAGTATGCAATGAACCAATTGATTGACTTTTCATTCAAACGAGAAATGTGTTTCATACCTGTGAGTATGGCTGGTGAGTGAAACATTAGCTTTTCCCTATGGTATGTCTCTAGAATATTCTGATTGGATCAAGGGACCAACATTACCATGTTTTCATATAAACTATAGCATCTTCTTGTGTTGTCTAATTGTAGAGCAGTGAGTAAAATTATGTATTTTTAGTAGATTCATAGCTCCTATATCCAGTATTTCAGTAAAAGAAAGTTGTTCTAAACAGCACAAACTCTTCAGTGTTTAAGGTTTATTCCTGCTGATAGAGTATGAGCTCTGGATGTAAGCTGCAAGTTCCCACAAGGCTTTCGGTGGTCTCAGCTCCTTCCATCAAAGCAGAAGTTTACACCTCTTATTTACCACTTGCCTTTCCTAAACAGTGTTTAATGTTTAGCTTTGACAGTTAATACTAGGCTATGCAACAATATTTAACTGTTATCAGCTATGCTTGTTCTTTACTCAAATACTATACTAGGATTATTTTCTCTGCTAAGGGTTTTTGGTTTTTTGTTTTGTTTTGTTTTTTTTTTTCAAACTGGCAGTTCCCTATTTTTTTGCTCATCAATAAACTATCCTTGCTTTTCAGTTCTTTTTTTTCATTCCTTATGTTGATTTATGCTTCTGATTCAGTAGACGTGCTTCTCAGTCCGACTTCCAGTGAATTTTTGTGTAATTGCTTTCATCCATTTTTGCTTGCTGCACGTTGGTATTTATACATGTAGCATTTGGCATTTTGATTGTGTTTCATGGAAGTCGAATTCTGAATAATTTTTATTGCCTTTTTCTCATACTCTCCCTCTTTTCCTGAGGTTTTCATCCCATTGAACTTCATAACTTCATTTTCCAGGTGTCAAGAACACCATTACTTGCAAAATTATTTTGTGCAAAAATGAAACTGTAGAATCAGAGTTTGCTAGAATCTGCCATAGCTCTCTATGCGGATAGCATCCAGTCAACCAAGACATCATGTTGTTTACATATGTTTTCTATAGTTCTTCAAATTTTACAGCATATATCTTAAAATTATTCATCAGATTGTGCTGTCTTGCTGCTCCCAATCAATAGTTACACTTCACAGCTTGATAGAAAACTTTATGTGCATGTGTTTGCTTGTATGATTCCTCATTATATTAAAATTGTGTTGTTCTATTTCTTTTTTGATGTTCCAAAGGAAAGGTTTTGTATTATATGCATAACCTTATTTCCTATCAACCACCTTCATCCTCATTCAAGCTCTGAATCAAACCTATTCACTGAAAGAGTCCTCTGCTGAAAAAATAAATAATACTTAAATAGTTACCTTGGATCTGTCTTTGTGATCATTGGGTCAAAATGCAAATGTCCATGGATTCCAATAAGTAATTGATAAGAGATGTATGATAATGTAGAAACAGGTATAGATATGCTGGACTGTGAAACTTTTCTGAAGGGTTTTGAGGTTTAAGGTATTAAAGTGATATTATTATCTCTCTTTAAGTTATTCATTGAGGGTTTTCTGTGTGTTTTCCTATGGGGCGATAATTCCAGCAGTCTCAAACCCAATGGAATTTTCTAGTAGCTTTCTACTTTATTGACTCTAAAATTGTACTTACACAGTGTTCATTAGCAATATCAGAGATTTACTGTTAAATAAACCTTGGAGAGAGTTAGCTTAAAAAATTTAAAAATATTAATATTAATATTGAAGTTAATGTTTACATTACACTTCCTCTATGTTGCTGTATGACATGTGCTCCAGCTTTTTATTGCTTTCCAAAATGACTTTTTTCCTTAATGATTTGAAGATTCAGTTCCTTAATTAGGGAAAGACACAAAACTTAAAGTGAAATGTCATGCCAAGCCCCTTTAAAGGACACTTATACCTCTGCCACTGGAAACAGTGACAAGTTCAAGAAAACAAAAGAAGACACAGAGATAGTGTGTGATTTATTTATTTATTTGATCTGCCTACAGATCATTAAAGAATCCTTTGTTCATAGTTCCAGGGAAGATGCATTTTTGTGGTATTGTAATACATTTTCTGTGTTAGTAAGGCCATTAGCCTTTTTTTGTATGTGATATTTTGAACCACTGATTATTTGGACATCTACAATTTGTGTGTCATAACTTTGAGAAAGGCAAATATCTAGGCATAATTACTGAGTATATAAACTTGTATATATGCATTAGATGAGTAAATATCCATCTTGATTTCAAGCTAGGGCTTGCCACAGTTTATAATTAATGATAAAAATATGTGAATGGTAAGTGATATAGTCATGTATTTTTTTTCCTGATATATCTTTCCTGGAGAGATTTCATGATGTACTTAGTTACAGTTAATTAGCTGTTTTCATGGAAAATTGATTTATTCCTGGATATAGGCTAGGGGCTAACTCTAACAAAAGTACACTCAAATGTGTGCTCAAAATGGCCATAGACTTTTTCAGATTTCTCTTTCCCGGAGAAACTGCAAACTTGGAGGCTCTTTATTTTTTTCTAAAAAAAAAAAAAGCAGTAGAGAAGTAGTTTGGTTTATTGATTATTTATAAAGTCTGTAATTTCTGTATGAGACTGAAGTCACCCTACATATACCAGGAAAATAATTGTTGACCCTGATTCAGTGACATCTATGGCAATTTTTGTACTGACTTTAATAGGTTTTATATTACCTATATTGCAGATTTCTTGTGGTTTTGTTTTCTAAGTTATGACCCAGTTTATTTTGTAGAGGAATCTGGTCTATCTTGTTGCCTGGTCTAGGGATAAGAATCTGCGTCCTGCTGCAAACTTCCCTCAGTACATTAATGAGAGTGACTGCAAACTTATGGATTACATAGGCAGGCAGAAACATTTGAATGTCTCACTTTTTAAAGGTTGGAAAATGAAGGCTGGTTAAATGAACTTGGCAGCCATCTCATTTCACTTTGCTGGGGGCATTTAACAGAAATTATTTTAAGCACGTTTGACATTGTGACTTGTAGCAATATGCTGCAAGCCCAGTGGGGTAAAAAATCTCAGCTGCAGTGATTGGGAGAATTGCTTGAGAAATAAATTTTAAAAAAAGTGGCTTTTTTTCCCCATGATTCATAATAGCCTGATTGCATTCCTTTCCAGCCTAGAAGCCCCAAACCAGGATTGGTTGATGTCTATAAAAAATTGTTAGAAATAAAAGGGCATTAGAAGACATGTAGAGAAGAAATGGAATCAAGAAGAATAGCCTAAAGGTTTCTTCAGTGTTGTAAAACAATAATTAATAAAAATGGATAAAGTATGAGGAAAGGTCTGAAGTGCTAAGTATTCTTGATAGCTATGCCCAGCATAGCAGTGCATGCTTATGATTCAGATAAATGAAAACTGTTTCTAAAGATGGTGGCTTGTTATCAAGAACAACCTGCGAGAGCAAGGTTTTTCTACACCTAATCTAACAACAACAAGAAGGTTAGCACATGAATGAATACAAGTGAGACTCGATGTAGAATTGTAGAATCATAGAATGAATCAGGGAATGGTTTGGATTGATAGGGACTTTAAAGCTCATCCAGTTCCAACCCCCCTGCCATGGTCAGGGACACGTTCCATTGGATCAGGTTACTCAGAGCCTCAACCAACCTGGCCCTGAACACTTCCAGGGATGAGGTAGCCATGACTTCTCTGGGCACCTTGTGCCAGGGCCTCCCCACCCTCACAGGAAACATTTCTTCCTAGCACCTAATCTAAATCTACCCTCTTTCAGTTTAAAATCAAATTCTCTTGTCACTGCACTACCTGATAAGAAGTCTGTAGTCTTCTCTTTTCTAAGCTGAACAAGCATCAAAATATACCAGGAAAGGTAAACTGTGGGTAGGCTGACTTACCGAAGTGTCAGAGGTATCTTTGTCTGATATGCACCTGATATCATCTTTGATATATTTCAAATATTATTGCACTATTTACTAGACAGTAGGGTATTTGTTCCTTATAATCCTTACTGGTTTATGGAAGAATAAGTTTACCAGAGCTGTAAAATGAATAAAATTTCATTGAATTTGGTGAAATCACCAGGCGTACTTCTTCCTTTTAACCTACAAATCCGGTAATGTGGAGGAAACTACAAGGTTGCTTTTAAGAGATTTCTGTTAACTGAAGAGTAAAATTAAAAATAAAATTAAGAAAAAAAAGAATTTTCACGAACAGCCATCAAAAGAGGATAGCGTATAGATTCTTTTTATCTAGGTAAAAGTTACACCTGAAACCTGCTGGTGGCTTCTGATGCTGCCTGCATTAATATTAAGATGATGCCTCTCCTTCAGCCTTTTTTGTCATAAAAGCTACTGTGTTCTGTGTTCATGTACAGTTCTTCTTTTATTTTATTGTGATGTATTGCACATATTTTAAAACTAAGAATATATTTCCTAGAAAGTTAAATTGTAGGGCTAGTTCATAATATCACATCCTAGATAGAATGAAAACCAAATGGTGTTAATGTTAACACATCACTAGAGAAAGCACTAAGCATCAGTTTATGGTCTAGATCAGAAGCTGAATGTGAGTTTACATATATTTATTGCGCTGATGATTCTTACTGTATGGAATTTTACTTAAAGTATGATGGAAAAATTTACAAAGTTTTAAAGAGTTTCACACAGAAAATCTTCAATCGGTTTAGTAGAATGTAAAAATTGTGTAAAACTATTTCATCAAGCAAAGTCCTTCCTAAGCCAAGTAGTCTGGGGCAAATACTTGAAAAACAACCTGAGTGTAGATCGAGTTCATGACCATAATGAGAATACAATATGGAATGTTTGAGCAAGAATTGCAGAAAAAATGTAATCGAAGCAAAGAGGTACACTTTGATGGGCATCAAAGTGTACTTTTAAAGACACATGCCTGAAATGCTACTGTAGCTAATGATAGTCTTAAACATATTAAAAATGAGTTTGAGACAGTAGCAGAAATGGTTTTCTGCTTGTGATGTGTAAGGAGAACCAAATACTACTGAATCCTTTTATATATTTCCTGTAATAACAGAATTATGATGAACTCTTTGGGGTACCCAGTTTAAGAAAATAAATGTTACCACTAGGTTCAGCAAGGAAAATAAGAAAGAACAATTTGATTTTCGTATGATGGAAACTTGTATGTAAGTGTTGTAGATACGCTTTGTATGGTATGGGAATATTGATGCTTTTTAATACTAGAAAATAAAATATTGCACATTGTTGTGAATTTTAATTATCAGAGCCTCAAACACATCATAAATTCAATCCTTAATAGCCTGCCTGCTCGACTCTGTCTTGGTCCCAATTGGGTAGGCATGATCTGCTAAGCCTGAGGAATGTATTTCTCCCATCTTGTATTTATTAAACTGGTATGATCCAAAATACTTTTCTTTTTCTCAAGCTAAGCCAAAGAAATTTTCATCCTGATTTTTTTATTTGTTCTTTCTGTTGATAAAGAAACAAATAAACAACTTGTAAAGTTACGTTTTAGCTATATAACCTGTGTCTAAACCAGAGCTCTGACTAAAAGAATTATTGAAAATTTAAGTGCTCATTATACTTTATGAGTTTTTGAAGAGCTATCAGTTCATTTTCAGTGTCTGCCTGTTGGCTGTTAAAGGTAAGTAATGACCGAACTAATTATTTCATTGTAAAATATTCATAATTGTTTTAAAAATATCGGCAGTAGAAAGTTTAGAAATATGTAATAGATCTGAGCTAGAAAGCTGAAATATTTCAGCAAATCTGCCTCAAAATTACCTCGAAATTAAATGTCTGAACCTGAGTTTTTTTGATTCAGAGCAATGCCTATTACAGCAATACCTTGATTTTAAAGGAGGTTTAAAATGTCAAATGTCACACATTTAATTATGAAACCTCTTACTATGAGCTGCTGTGGAAAACAAAAGTATAAATTGGTTCAAAGAATTTGATAAATCCAGGGCAAAAAATTCATAAGTGACTTGGTTATTCAGCATAACAGTCCTTAATGAGGCTGTAGTCGAGGGAGCCCTAGGAAGTCAAAGGAAACAGAAGAATATGGGAAAGTCTATCTTTCTATATGCAAGCCTTTTTTTTTTTTTTTTTCTTGCCTTTTCCCTAGTCCTCCACTGCTGGAGACGGGATATTAAACTTTGGGGATAACTCAGGTTAGCAGTTTTTACAATCTTTTATGTATTAACATGTGTAGTTTTATGCATGATTTCAAAATTGTTGATGACAAACTTTCAGCAAATTTTTCTTAGGATTAATTATCTGCATTTCAGCAAAAATGTGCCTGCTGCCATGAAAGTTTTTTTTTTTTTTTTTTTTGCGATCTAGCCTGTAAATGTAACGGATGTCAACTGGTAGAAACATCTGTAATGTCAATATTTTAATTTTAACACAGGAGCCAAACAGAAGCCAGTTGGTTAATTATGCACAGCTGCTTTGTATATCCCAGTAGGAATTTGTTCTCAAATCTGTGTAGGATAAAATATAACTTTATATGAATATGTTTATTGTGTGTATTTATATGTAGATTTTTATACATACCTATGTATATATAAGATATGTATATATTACAGAGAGATTAAAATATAAAGACACAAAAACATTTATCCTTAGTAGGCCCTGGGGATCCTGGTATGCTTTAGTTACCTTGTACGTGAATGATGAGAGTAAAGATATGTATTTATTAATCATATATCATATTATGGAGTACAAAGATGTACATCCAGTCTAATCTGCCTATGTTTTTTTGGAAGAAGTTGAGAGGAACAACCCATTAAAGTGTTACCCAGTAATTAATAGGTGCCTAGCCATGCGAGTGCAGTTAAACCAGCATATTTTAGCAAATTAAAATAATCTCATGAGCAGCAATTTGCAGTTTGCTCGAACAAAGTATGTGATATGAGCGTCTGGAAGGAGGCATCTGTAGTTCACTCCAGAGTTCAATTTTTCTTGATTTTCAGTAGAAATAGGTTAGACTCAGAAAAGTAGAAATAGGTTAGACTCAGAAAAGACTTCAGATCATAATTACTGGCTTGTTTATGAGGACTAGAATTGATGAGCCACCCTCTTTTTCAGCCCTAGACAGAAAAATTCCCTTTGACTTTCTTCTTTTCACTACACAATTGATTTGCTTGCTCAGTGTCCCTCCTGCTGAAATGAGTTTTCATCTGCTTTTCTGTACTTGCACATGAAAATTACTTATGGCCAGATCAGCAATAATGCCTAATGTTAAAGTTTATAAACGCATTACGGTCCCCTCTGCCTTGGAAATTTCATGTAGTAAAGTATTCATACTTCCTTGCAAAGAGCAGTGAAAGCAACGATGGTTAGCTGGTTTGGTTTTTTTTACTTTACAGCCCAGGTCCATTAAATAAAAATAAACCTGTTTTTTAATTAAAGAACAAATGAATTTTTTAAAAAATGCTGGAGTCCTTGCTGGGTACTGAAAAACAAGGTCTCAAGTGAGTTTGTGGAATTCAACATGTAATTCTTTGCAAAGAGAAGTTTATACATTAATAAATTTACCAGTGGTTTTGTACCTGGGCTTTTGCACCTGTTTTATGCATCTGTTTCTGTCGTCTCAGAAAAGAGGATGAGGTTCCAAGGGTTAAGCCTTTTAGACCTGTTAGACCACCTCAACCATATAATCAATTAATTGAAAGATACCGTAGTGCCAGGAATATATTATCTAAAAAAAATTAAAAAAAATCAGCACTGTGTGGCATACTGCAGAGTAGGAAGAGGATTCAGCCCTCTTGATAAGCTTTATTAGTGTTATAAAACCTAAGTTTGTGTTGATATACTTCTACATCATCATTTCTGGATACTGCCTTCCCATCACCTATTTGCCAGCCCAGCAGCCTTGCAGGCTACACGGCGCATTGTGCTTTGAGTCAGTGGACTCTCAGCATCCACTCTGCTATATTTTATTCAAGCCCTTTGAAGTGCATGAAAAGGGTGATAAATCCTCACAACTTGGGATCACGTGTCATAAATTTATTATATGATTTGGAAACTGATGTTAGCAGATACAACCAGTTGAAGCCCTAAAACCCTCTTCCTTGTCCTCTCACTCAGCTGGATGTAAATCCTGAGGTTGTGTTACCAGGTATTATAACAATAGGACATCATTTCCTCTGACAGTAATGCTATGGTGTGGCCACGACTCCAAGCGCTAAATGGTACAAAGCCTATAAATTGTCAGTGCAGGCAGGATTTGTTTGCTTTAACATGCAATACCGGGATCACTCAATAGAGAGGTTCACGCTGTGAAAGATACATTGGTGAATAAAAACCCATCATTGCAGAATTACAGAATTATTTATTCCCTTTCAGGTTAATTGGACTATTTCTTCCAATATTATCTGGAAGATATTATCAGATAGGCAGTGTCTTTAAAAAAAGGAGAGGAAAAGCTCTTATTTTTAAAATGTGGGTTCAAATTATTCTTTGCACTTTTTTCTTCCCCCCTTTTTTTTCTATTAATTTTTATTTCATGCCCTCACAGGTTTTCTTTTAGCATTAAATATGGTGTCTAGGGTTGAACTGTCATCTGTAGTCCCATGAAATCAAAGGGTGGTTGTACATTTAGAAGACTGAAAGCAATTGTGATAGAAAAAGAAATCTTAGTGTAAATGACTCAAAAGCGAAACATAAATAGAAGAAATAATTATAGGTAATCTATTCTTAATAGTATGATTTTTTTTTTCTTTATAGAAATATTCAAAATAGTTCACTTGTGTTATACAAGTTGGGAAAACTTTTAGAAAATTGTAACTCCTTGATTTCATTTCTCAGATTACATCTTTTAAGTGCAGAAAATGTCTACCTTTGCATGCAGCTATTTCTTTTCGCACATACTTATGCTAAGTGCAAGCATATTTTTGTGTAGCAGCTTTCCATGTCTGTACAGCAAAATAAATGGGAAATTAAGTTTATTTTTAGAAATCAAGTCCCTTTAGTGACTGCAACTAATATGTTTGAAAATAAGAAAGAAAATATTTAAAAAATTTGGACCCCAAGAATATTCTGGTAAGCTGAAAAGCTTATTATTGGGTATCTTGCAGGATGTGGAGGACAGAGGTTACTGTCAGCTGGTATATAAGTTACGCTAGGAATGCATGACTGAGGTAGAATCACATATGATAAATGTGATAGGTTGAAGGTGAAATCTCACAGTGGTATATTCTTCTTGCTTTGCCTCCATCTTTTACTGATGTATGCTGGAAATTCCCAGTAGAAATGTCTTTTAAATATGGATCTAAGAAAATATTAACAGATATGGAAACCATATGACTTCAGTTTCCAGTTTTCAGTTTTGTACGACAAATAAAATGTTTTAATCAAATTATTTACTTTTTTACTATATTACCATTTCACAAGGAACCTTGATTCTGTGTGGTTTGCTGCTGAATGTAGGTATTTCTTTCCTAAGTGAAGCTAAATCAGATTTTTCTGATAAAGACAAGGATTGTTTTCTCAGATCTCATCCAAGAAGAGATTTTGTAATGTACAGGCTGTAAGAAGGAATCAAACTTTATTTTTCATTCATAGTGTTTAAATTATTTTTCCATAGTCTTTATTTATACCTGCAAGGTACTTTATAAATAGACAGTACTATGTTTGTGCTAAGAATTACATTGGTGAAGATAATGTATGTTTTCTTTGATGGTTCTGTCCCTGCTCCAAATAAGCTCTTTTACAGTGTACCTTATGCAGTGTTCTATTCTAAAATTCAGTATTTATAAAATATGATCTTAAAAGTAGGAGAAGTATTTAATTTGTTTTGTAAGAACTAGGAATGTTATAAAACCCCGCAGTTTTGAATAAAATAAGGTTCTGTAGCAACAGTTGCGTGCAAACATTATGACAGTGTATGTAGCACGACAAAAACCCAAGATGGACATTACTGGGTGAAATAGTTTCCTCTGTGGAAGCTCTAAGAGAAAAGCAGAATACAATGCTTACTTTAGAAGTGAAGAGCACATTCTGCTTTTAATATCTTTTCATTTTAATTATCAAAGGCATTGTTAAGAACCTTGGCAGGGAAATTTATTTTCAACACAGTTTTGAAATTGAGAGGCACTCCTTAAGACAAAGCTATTTTAATAAAACAAAACCTTTGTGGTACATACGGTCATATGATTATTTCATCAACGAATACATGTTATGTATTTTCTTCCAGCCTGCTCAAGAGTGTAATTTTATTAAGTACACAGGCAAAGAGTATTTATTGGCCTCGCTGCTTTAGGCTTTAAAACGGCAGGTTATACTTGGTCTCTCAGAGGGATGCAAGATACATTTTTTCTCAGATTTGCAGGGGCATAAAACCCAAACCAAAACAAAGTAACAAAAACCCTTCCAACTATACAAATTCAGTTGGTCAAATCTTTTCTTTACTTTTCTTAAATGAAGATATATTGATTTGTTGCTCCAGGCTGTAGTCTGTCATCTGTAATGCTGTACAGCTCCTTTGGGCTTTGAAAACTTTGCCAGTTTCTCAATATGGTTTTATAATCCGAATTCCATGATGTGTGATTAAAAAAATTCTCTTTTACCACTGGCAATTGCAAATATAGTATCCTCCTTTAAACCAATTTCTAGTTTTTAAAGAGGTAGTTTTTTAAAAGTTATTTCTTGCCATGAACCTTGTGCTCCTGTGGTGTATCCCAGAAGTCTGTGAGACATCTGAAACAATTTCAAGGGAGTATTATTTAAAGATCTCTTTGTGTTTTCCTGTTAAATGACAATTCTTTCTGTAAGCTGAGATCGGCCTATTGTGAAATCAGTGGGTTTAGGAATGTCAATGAAATTCACGTAATCTTGTTATTGCTAAAACCCCATGTACTACAAATCCAAGCCTTTGGAGACAAAATTTGCAATCATTACTATTTAGTATAGCAAAAATAATTCTTGCTACATCCCCAAGCCTTTTATTCAGAATATGGAGATAATGTAGGTCTGGATATGCTGAGAGAATATACACAAATTTCAGAAGGACATCTGCATCTCAGCTGGCTCCTATCAAGGTCTTTTCTTTCAAAATTTAATTCGCTACCTGAATTTTCTTTAATATTAAGTTGCATGAAGCATTAATTTATGTCACTGATCTTGTAGTTTTAATTCTTCAGCACCTGCAGCACCTTTGCTGGGAAGCTTCATAGCGAAATACTACTACTCAAAACATTCTTGGTAAATTCTCTGATTCAGCACCGAGGTAGCATTTTTTACTCTTCAAAAAGTTCTCCTCTGGGGTAGAGCACCAATTATAAAAATGCAATCACAGCAGTTGCATGATATTAAAATAAAACTAATACTGTAGCATATAGGAGCAAATCAAATTATTAAACAATGTAGAGTTTCTTTCTATATGCGAGAATAGACTTTTACTCCCATAGGCTATGTAAGTGCTACAGTCAGAAAAATGGTAGATTACTGGATTGAGCTGATTTTGACCAAGCCCTGCAATGAAACCAGGGTGAATGTAAAAGAAGGAAACTTTCTGATGATCTTTTTCAATCAAACTTAATTTGTTTTCTTCCACTAAAAGATACCAGTTCATTATTTTAAGCCAGAAGAACGGTTTCTAGGCACTTTTTATCCAGGATCTGCATTGTACCCAGATATAATAATGTTAGTATGAGCAGCTACTAAATAAAAGTGGTTTAAGTTTTTTATTCATTTCCTTTCTGTAACAGCTAAATGAATAAGTCTGAAGACTATTCAGACAAATTCCAACAGACAGAAAGAGCTCCTACCCTTTAACACTATTAGACTTTCTGGTAATTTAATATTGGCCAGACATTGAATGAGTAGTCATATAAACAAACAAAAAAATATAAATAGTACTAAAAGAATACACTAAAGAATATATACCGAGATAGTGAAATGTCCGTGGTGTAGCTATGAATATCTGGGTTTTCTACTGCCAGCCACTCCTGTGGTGTAGGAGCAAATTATGCAATTGTAGTAAAACAAGAATTTAGAAAGCAAAGCGTGTGATAGGTTTAACAAAAAGAGGATGGGTGGTACGGTTCTTGTCCTTCGGTGCTGATGGGATAAGAGGTCCCCAGTTCTGGTTGGCCAGAACTCGGCAGAGGAGCTCAGTTCTCAGCTGTAGCAGTGAAGGGCCATAGATATGGTAAACAGGGAAGAGAGGCACATGGGCATTTTTTAAGTGTAATGGATCATGAAATTGCATGCATTACTGTTTTGACAGACTTTCAAGCACTGTTCTGCAGGACTTCTTGTTTTTCTAATTTAAACAGTTTTGCCTTCTTGATTTTAAACTGAACTCTATCATAGTTTCTTTTAACAAAAATCTACAGTACTCAAAATAATTATAGGACAAAAAGATAGGCATGCCTCTTGGGCTTGTTCTAATCTTGCTTATTTGGCAGTTTAATTTTGGGAGGTTACACTTTCATCAGGCTTGGTATGTGCTGCAGGCTTACTAAATAAGAATGAAAGAATTGAAAGTTTGATTGTGCTTTCTTAGCCAGGGAAAAAAGTTAATAGTGTAGCTTTTCCTTTCCAATTTCATGTTTTGAATATTTGACTATGCTAGTTAAGATAATACAGTTTATCCATCCTTTGAGCTCTTATTTTCTCATTGCTACACCTGTATCCAAGACAGTGAAAATTATCAGCTTCAGGCTCCATTGCTACTGAATAAAGTTTTAACTAATTTCTCTTTTTTATCTTTTTTTTTTCTTTATTTCTTCAATCTGAAGGATCCTTTTGAAGCAAGTAAGACAATCTTTTAGTTTTCCACTCTTTCTGGTTTCTAAATTAAAATTTTTCTGTCAGTTCCTTTAAAAGTAGTTACTCATAGCTGGGAAATTTTTCTCATTGTATTGTTTTAAGTAGCGCTTACAGAGTTACACTATTATTAGCATACACTCCGAACCACTATGAGCAGGTAAGTTCACACTATGCTCAGAAAAGCCCCATCACACAGGCACTCAGAGCTGCTGATCGTACCACCTCCTGCCATGCACTACAATTCGGTAACCATTTCACAAGGAACCTTGATTTTGTGTGGTTTGCTGCTGAATGTAGGTATTTCTTTCCTAAGTGAAGCTAAATCAGATTTTTCTGATAAAGACAAGGATTGTTTTCTCAGATCTCATCCAAGAAGAGATTTTGTAATGTACAGGCTGTAAGAGGGAATCTGTTAATTCCCACTGTGGCTCTATATTAAATACACTGTTGCATAAAAAGTGATGTGATATTTTCTCATGACTGGTACATCCTTGTATTACTTTGCTCTGTCCTGAGGGTTTTAAACAATGTGAGCTAGAATACAGGAAAAATATCTTCCTTAGCTTATGTATTTTAGCATTTTCATAAGCATGGCTGTGAGGATGGGATGGAGTGCGGCTGTTTTAATACTACTAAATTTGCTTGGACTGCAGCAGCCAAAGAAGTGGAAAACATAAAAAACCCACATTAATTAGGAGAAACCAAATGAGGTAAAGGTTTCTTTGTTATTGTAGCTGATTTCAGTGCTTAGATTATGTTTTCTCTTGCAAATCCTGTATGCCTTAGCTGTAGGCTAGTCCCTGACATGGTCCAGGAAGTACAACCTGTTGAATGCTAAGTAGGTGGTGTGGGCCAATATTAATGAGGGTCTGTAGAGCAATCTCTTTATTACTGCTAGCCAAAGGGGGGAAAAGCAAGGTATTTCATGGTTTGCTACTCTGCCTAGGGATACCAAATTTACATATGGCCTAAAACTGCTGATCAGAGCTAATCTCCATGATCATTATAGCTTGGAGAAAGGTTTAATATTCAGGATTTTCTGAAGTTTTTTCCTAAATAAAAATAAGCTGGATGAAAGTGGGCTCTTGGCAAGCCAGGAGTGTGGGCTGCTGCCAAGAATTTTAATGGCTTGATGCTAAGAAGTGAGGACTTGTGCTCTGTTAAAACTTTTTGCCGATTTGTTCACAGATATCTGCTTAATTCATTCACACAGAATCACAGAATTACAGAATAACCAGGTTGGAAGAGACCCACTGGATCGTCGAGTCCAACCATTCCCACCAATCCCTAAATCATTCTGTTTTCTTAAGTTTGTACTAAAGCACAGTTTTCCCCCAGATATCTCTGACAGGTCTTCAGAGTAAAAGAAACAGTAGAATATGGCTGCTTGATAGTGTCTTTGCAGCCCACATAGTTGTAGTGATTGCCATGGGATGTTCCTTAAAGTCTTCTCGTGACGGTTTTCCTGGTGGGATTTGTCAGTTTGCTCTTAAGACTGTCATCTCCATTTTTATTAGTGCATAGAAGGAAGGGGTACAATATTCTTTGGGGTGGAGGGGCTCCTTTGTTTCCCACCACTTTTGTTTAAAGGTGTGTAAATTAATAAGCAGCTTTTGTGTTTCATTCTTTATTATCTTGGGCCAAAGACAACTAGCTGTAAGCTGCAGGTGCCAGGTGAGAATTGTGCTTGCTTTCCACATCTGCATGCTGTATCGCCAAAATTCTAATTTATGTCAAATTTCTGAGAAAACCAGAACCAGTTGTTTATTTCAAATTGATTTCAGGGCAAATGGCAAGATTTAGTCTGTGAATCCATTTAGGATTCTGTTATAAATGCATTTACAGATCCTCTGCAGACTTGCTACAACTTCTGCCACTTAGGTGGCATTTGCTCTTTCCCAGTAGCTAGAAAGTTAACATCTTTCTCAATTATAACGTTGCTTTACAGTCAAAGCTGGAGATATTTTTAAGAAATGAGACTCCTGGTCAAAAATAGCAGCTGAAAAAAATTGCCAGTTGAAAATAACTGTTTAAGGAGAGAAGACTCAAAAAAAAAGGGGTTTTTTTTGCTGATATATTTTTCCCGAAGGCAATAAAAAGGGAAAAACTAAAAAAATACCCTCTCCCTCATACCATCCACTCACCAGAGCCATGGAGAGACAATTACTTAAATGCTTGAAATATTGATAGCTGTGAGAAGGAGCTGATGGGACCTCTTACGGTTGCTCTGTTTGTATCATTCCAAGCAGGCTTTGGTTCATGGCTTCTTTCTGATCTCTGTGTAGCATCTTTTCCTCCCTCAGCTGTAGAAAATCTGGGATGCCTCGTAGCTACCAGAACATCATGTTTCCTCATCTCTCTGACCCTGCATTGCTTCTGTCATGGTTCTTGTGGAAGAATAGTCAAAGTGCTTCCGAGCTATAAGGGCACACGCTTAAATGTGTGCAAGTCAGAAACTGAAAAAGGTTTTGCCTTATAGTGCTGTTGTTCTCTTTTGCACCATATAGGCTGTATATGTTAAACTGCAAAACCCAGAATATTTTTTTTTTAAGTTTAGTTTGTTTAATTTGTTTCTTAAAGGATACAAATTTAGGCTTTCTTATAAATAGATATAAGTGCTGAATAAAGTTGAACCTCGTTTTATATTTATAATTTTTAATATATAGAGCATGCAGAATTTTGCTAAAAGAACAAATTCATAATTTCATTAAGTTATTGGAGAAAGATGTAATACTTTATATGAATTACTAATACATTTTATCCTGTTAAAATAGTCATCAAAACCCAGATGATTGTGTTGGCACATATTATTATAACCAGTAGAAGGAAAGTTGAGATATAAATGCTGCTCAGAGAATTTTGGTGTTTATTTTCTTTTAAAATTTCTCTCACTCCAAAGTGAAATACTGCCTCTGGTGAATACATTGGGGGTTTTGCTGTCAGACTTAATACTCTAAAGTTCAATCTCAAGAACATTTTAAAAAAAATTGTGTCAAACTTCCAAGCAGAGTCAGTACCCAAAAAAAAAAACAACCCAAAACCAAACAAGGCAAGAATTTAAAATGTGGAAGATATTGGGTCATGCATCAACATACCCCTGCAATCATCTTCAAAATAAGGAGAAAAAAACCAGACACAGCAGTAAAGTGGCAGGAAGTGTCTAATGAATGAGATGTGCATTATAGCTTAGTCCTCTACTTCCCTCTAGAGTCAGTGGGAAGAAATAGATGTCTTTAAATGGGTGATTAATCCTCTAATACCTAAATGGCTTTAAGCACGTTAGGTTAAAAACAGGCAACTCCTTAAGTCAAAACAATGTTTCTTGTGAAGTTGGTTTGTACTCTAAAGATTTCTGTCCTGTGTTTAGTTACGGTAAACATTTGATTGGTAAAACAGATTGTTAAATAATATGCTAAATCATGGATACCTAATTCTGGTAAGGATCATGTTGTGCTACAGAAAAGTAAAGGCAAACAAAGAAATGGAAAGTAAAAGATCAAAATTCATCCTTTTTTTGCTTATTATTTGCTTGTTTCACATATATTACTGGTAGCTGTGATCAGTTACAACGTACTATCTATGTACACAGTGGGCAGGATTTCAAAACTGCAGATTTGGCATACTGAAACTTTGCAGATTTTTTTATCAAATTTGAGGACTTAATTCTTCCTGTGAGATAATCATCTGTATTACTTCTATTATATAGATAATGAGATTAGAGTCTGTTCAGTTTGCAGATATTAATTAATCTCACCTATTATTTCTGAATTAGATGAAGAAGGTTTTCCCCATCACAGTTCAAGGGAAAAGCTAGGAAATGCTGCAATGAAGGCTGATTGTTCAGCATAAGCTCTCTGCATTCCATGTATGCATTACTTCATTTCCTTTTCTGTTCACATGATTGCAAATTGTGTCCTGTAGGATTCATCTCATTTACTGCAAAGGCAGATGATGTGAAGAGAAAGAAGATGTACAGTGAATAAACTAGGAACTGAGAGTAGATTTTATAAAAAAGAGGTGGTTTTTTATTCTTTTTTTTTACTGCTTAGCATTAATGACTATAGCCCTACTAGTGCCAGGGCCACATGTTATTAATTTGCTTAAAGTTTGGCACATAGTTCTTGGTTTTCAAGTATTTTTTCCTATGGTATTTGCCACAGATGAATTAACAGAAGACAGGAAATGTAACTTAGGTACTAACTCAAGTTATTTTCTCTATCTACAATACCTTTTTATGAATTACAATTCTCTAGAGGCAGTATAATAAAAACACTCAATAAGAACTAAGTTCATAATGTAATTAATTTATATTGAGTAACAGACTTGTACACTTAGTCATTTGGGAGTTCTATGGACAAGAAGGCAAGCTATTCTATAAAATTATTCTCCATTTCTTCCAACAGAAAAGCTCAAGTAACTGTTAACATGATACTGATTCATTCATTCATTCACTTATTTTCACCCAGAACTGTAACCCAATAAAATATTGGAAACAATGCAGTATAATAGTAATTTGTAGGTCCAGGACCCTCCAAGCAGTTTCCATTTGTATAACCATAAATAGATGAACAAAGTTCTAAAGTGAGGAGAACTAAAAGGGGCTAAAGAGGGAACCAAAGTATGATTTTGATGGATACTGGATGTTTGGGAAAGATTTAGTGTGGTAGAAACTGAACAACAGACAGAGATAATGTGGCATGGTTTTGCATTTGCTACGTGCTGGTGTACTGTCTAAAAAGAAACGAAATTTTCTTTTGGATGGTGGTGGCTGGCTAGCTTAACATTTGTGGCTTAATCAACTCAAATTACTGATCTTGTGGATGGGATGCACAAGGCTACCCTGGAAAAACCTTGTTCCTTTCCTGTGCAACACTGCACAAGCGGAGTCCTCTGGTGACGCTCGGCCAGGGAACTTCGTTTTCAGGAAGATGAGATGAAAGAGTTCTCCTGAAAGGCAGTTCATCTGGGTCCTTTAGATAGAAGGACTATCAGGTACAAGAAACATAAAAAGAAACAGATGTTCATTCTTACAGCTTTCAAGCTCTACTAGTTTTAGAGGTAATCTTGACAGTCTTTAATGCTAATCCAGCACTGAATAATGGGAAATAGAATGAAAATTTAAAAGATATTTGTTCCTTGAAGAACTCTTGCTATGGAATCTTTCTGTGTGAGGTTACAATTTGTGTCCCAAAATGGAATTTTAAATATAGCTTTGCAATGATTGTAGGATTTTATACTCTAATTCTGCTTGTTATTGCAAGTGCATTTGTTATTGTACAAGGAAAAGCTGGATAGTGGAAACTACTTAGTCTGAATAGCACAAATAATCCCCACCCCCTTATACTCTCCAACTATTCAAGAGAAAGTTGTCCCTGTGTTCTGTGTGTGTTCCGTGTGTCCTACCCAGGAAGCAGATGGGTAGTCTCCTCAACTTTATTGCACACTAGGCTGTGACAGTTTGTACCCATTGGGAAGTTGGTTTTGGTGAGATTACTCAGTGATGAGGTAGTGGATTTAACAGTGGACTATAACAAATCTTCCATATGATGATACATCTTTCATTGATACTGCTGTAATTTTTAATCTGTCAGTCACAGTCAAGAGCCATGGAGTAAAAGTGAATCTAAACACACAAATTTCTTTCATTAGTGTGTATGTCAGATTTAAAAGCAATGATGACTGATAAATGCGCATCAGACATCAAACTCATGTTCCTTCACACTAGAGGGAAAAAATTATGGTATGTCAGTAGTTTTTTTGGTTTTGAAAGACTGTGAGTAAGGATGCAGTCATTTACTAGTCCTGCCAATCTCAGTTTATTCAGATGATTGCTGACAATTTTTGCCATAGTCTAATTTGAGCATCAAATAGAACAAGAAGGGCAACTGCATGTTTCCATACAGTAGCATGCTGTATTAATCATATCTTATGAGTACTTAGCTTCCTCTTAGAAGTAATTGCAAATATATTTACATTTTGCATAAAAAGAAATGGCCAATCTAATCTTAACATCCACAAGTACTGGAATGAGTCTATTTCACAGCCTCTCTCCCTTGTTAATTGTCCCTGCAGACAGTTAGCTTGGCAAAACAAGTCAGCAAATGTATCTCTGTAGTTCATTCATACTAAAGTTAAATGCATAATAGAATGAATATTTGAATTTAATTATACTTTGTATCATGGAAATAATATTACAGGCATCTATTAAAAAGAAGCCTGGTCCTTCATTTAGCCCATAAACTCTATTACTAATATTGGAATGTAAGCATAAGCTAACATAAAATGTGCAATGATATGAAACTACTTTTTCTTGAGATCTCTGTTACCAAGGCTTTCATCTATAGCACTGGATAACAGGAGTTACTGGGGGGTCTCTTCTATGGAGTGGAATCATCAACTGCTTTATTATAATTGACTATTTCTCATTTCTTGGTCTTAATATTGAAACTCATGTTGGAATTCTTTTAAAATAAAAATACAGGCGATACAAATTCTTTCACTGTGGCTTGGACAAAGTTCTTGTGAAGGATGGAATTCAGACCTGATGCCGCTAAATGTCAGCGGGTATTGATTTGGCCTATTAGTGTAAACAATAGAGCCAGGTACTGAGAAAACCTAATTCAGGCTTCCTCATAGGACTTTCTAAAAGTTTGTGCTTGGTTATTTGGTTGATTTTTGTAGCTTAACCATTACCTTGAACAGAAGCTGCATTGAGCTAACTAGCCAATTTGATGTTGGTTTTGATAGGCATGTACTTTGAAAAAATATACATTATGGCAGCCAATCTTTAAAACACTGAGAGTTTTGAAGAAAACTTTCATTTCACTGAATTTTTAGAAGCTAGGAAAAAAACTACTTTATCACTCTCTGTGTCCTTGTTTTATAACACTTTTACTGAAATAGTACCTTTTATAATCACACAGGCTCAATACACGAACTTGAAGACTTCTACAAAAAGAATTTTTTCTCATTGGTTTCTCATTGCTTTGATGTGCTAATTTCTGTTAAGAATAGTTTAGGAATAATTAAAACATTTTGTGAAATAGACCTCCAGGGAGGCTGGGAGACACCTACTAATGATATTCAAGAACTACTGAAGGTGACATCATTTCAGTATATTGAGTATACTGAAAAGCTCTAGTGCTAAATCTTTATATGTTTTTTAATGCCTTGTTGCAACTATAAGAGAGAAATGAAAAAGAATAGAGAAAAAGAGGAACATCTATACATTTATGGTTATGAGATTCCCTATATAAGCATACATTTTTGTTATTTCCTGTGTCTCATTAACACTTTTTTCTCTATGATAACAAGTGAATTGCAGACAAATAAAGAATTCTGTGGTCTTTTTAGTTTTTCTTTATTTTTAAACATATAAATTTAGATCTCTGTTTTATTTTTTGCAGAAGATCTTGGATGCCAAATACATGAATTAATCTAATATAGACTTTGAATTGTTAAGATGTCGCATAAAGTACAAGAAATACTTTGCCTTCTCAGCTGCTGACAGAGCACTGTACATTGCCAGTGGAATTTGGTAGATTGCTTCTGTGATGGTACGTGATTCCATGCTTGTAGTAGTTGACCCAGTGTTGCTAGTTTGTTTTGGTTTGGGTTTGTTTTTTTCCCCTTGGAAACTACATATTCACGATGAAATCCTAGTCTTTTTCCAGTTCCCTTGCACCGTTTTCATCTTAGTGAACAACCTTTAAAGAATCCTTCTTTTTCTTGGGTATTTTTTTCTTAATTTCTTCACTTTTTAAGGTTATATTTGAACTATAAAAATGACATAGGAATTCTCTTGCTAAATGTATACAACAGATCCACTACTTCACTTGCAAATGACCATCCTTTCTTAAAATAATGCTGCACAGCTTGTAGCTAATAGAAGTCCAAAAATATAATGAGTTCTCTGTTGCAGAACAGATGTATATTCCTTATTTTATCATAAGGAATATATTTACAAAATTTAAAAAAATTGCAGTAACCCTTGACAATCCAGTTTTCTGTGATTTCCTTGCTGTCTGCTATTACATGACAAAGGACACCGTGAAAGCCAAAAAGCAATTAAATAAGAATTAAAAATATACAAACAAGTTTAACATATAAAAGACCACTATTTTTGGAGAGTATTAAAAAAATGGAAAAAGACTAAGAGGAGAGACTATTAAATGACAGAAGATATTTGGTGGTAGTTCCCTGCGAACACATTACTTGGGGAGTAATTCAACAATTAGGTAATTGCCCAAATGCTATAATGGAGAATGTACAGAATATTTATGAAATAAAAAGGTGGGTTTTTTTTTTCCCAAAGCAATATCACTTTGTTCTACGGATGCATTGTCAGGAGTGCCTGGAAACCACACGATTACTTTACATCCATTGCAGCTAACAGAGTGCTTCAAGCCCGTGCTTTGGGTCTGCATTGTCTGAAACAGCAGGCTGGATCCATTATTTTGCCATTTTTGATAGAAACAAGAGGTAGAACTGTAGTCCATTCCCTGTTTGGAATGTTCTCTCAGTTCAGCTCAGAGCAGCAGGTAGTACAAGCTCTCTTTCCAACTCCACCATCAGCAGACCAACCATGGAGTGCCTTCCGCTTGTATTCCTCCAGCACAGGAATTTTTAAAGCAAACCACAGTAGTAATACACTGATTGCCAAGTTACAGTGGGGTTAACCTTTGTAGTAGGGAAAAGGCATAGATGTTGTTTGACAACAGAGCTTCTAAAATGTTTTGTCCCTATTTCTGGTCCCATGGCAATGTGAATCATCACGCAGCTTTCTGTGACATCATCACACTGTACTTTCCTTCCAAGACTTTGTAAATCAAGACATGATCACAGTCACTGTGTCCAGCACTCTGATATGCCACTTTGGTACTAAAATATCATCTGGAGGAACTACAGTAGGATAATAAATTGCAAAATCATCTAGACTCTTGAGAAACACCTTTAATAACAAATAATGTCAAAGCTTTTTACAGTTTTTCAGATTTTAGGATAATGTTTCAGGATGTTTTTTTATTTTGAAAGATGCATTTCATCCATAGGTCAAACTATTTTACAGCATGTTTCATTTTTAATAGAACAATGGCAGTTTTCCAAGATCTATACAGGAGGCATGATTTGAGATGCTGAAATCACTGCTAAACTATTTCAGTTTTACTGTAACAGCATTCTTTCCATGTCATGTATTTAATGTATTTTAAATTATGGTGGTAAAATAATAAAAAATGTTTTAATAGATTTTTCTCTCTCTGAATTCTGTGTTGGTTTAATGAGAGAAAAAACATGCCTGCTATAACACTGTGTTAGTTGTCATTTGAAGTCAACTCATTAATTCCTCTACCTGTTAATTTTGGTTGTCCTATATGTGGTCTAAGCAATGTTTTGCCCCTGATTTCATTAGCTTGTTGATCACGAGCTATCAGTAATTGAGTCAGTAAAATTTTTAGACAATAGTGTCTCTTGAAGCAGCAACCTTGTCTAAACAACTTGTGTTTTCTTTGGTGAGTTGGTTGCCCAGTATAATCATTGGAAAGGCATCTCAAGGAGATGGCAAACTTGTGCTTCGCTTATGTCTTAATCAAGCTCACAACAGCTCGCTGCATGGAAACTCTTTAAAACTTTGCTTAAATGTTTGTAGTAACTATGGTGCTGAAACTCTCTAGGCTTCATTATTATGTTAAACATGCTTATGGACTCTGGATTTCTGCTTATGAGTTGCTTTCAGATTTCTTCTTCAGGGAGAGCTGTCCCTCTCTGAAATATTTTTAGTTATAATATTCTGAACTTGATACTAGTCATGTCCTAACAAACAAGTAAAGCAATATGAATTGAGTATAGTAATAAAATATGGACAATGTGTCTGTGCTGTTTTCTGTGATGCTTCTCTTATTAATTTTAGGGGATCTTATGCCTTTATCTTATTTGTGTAAGGATACTAGGTAGGGATAGAACTTTCAAGAACAAAGCCATATTTAACTCATGTTACAAGACAGTTACAGACACCAGTTAGTGAGAGTGCCCTTCTCCATTTATCAAGAATAGGAGGGAAAAACTTTCAGGAATCACAGTGAATGAATGTGGAGAGGTCAAGTCTTTTTGGAGCTGAGGATGCATATGTATGTAGCTTTATATAATATGGAATGTATGCAAAGACAAATTTTAAGTGCAGTATGACTGTTTATATAAAAAGGAGTCACTGCTTTTTTTTGTCTCCCTTGCATTAAGATTGTTTGCTTCTGGTGCTTTTCTTAACCCAGAATGTCGTTTGCCAAGCCATTTCAATCTCACCTTCATTATTTGAGCAGAGCCGAAGTGTAGTTTCATTTATTTACTTCAGCATTCCTGCAGACCCCTGTGCTGACTGTTTTTTGTAAAGGTTTTGCAACCTGTCTTACGCTGTCCTTATTTTCTGTGTGTACTGGAGGTTTGTGTGGCTTTTGGCATATCACTTTCACGACTTACAGTATAGATATTATTTTGGTTTTGGCACAGCCTGTGCTACGTTTCTAAATAATTGTGATATATAAAACCAATAAGACAGATACAGCTGAAGGACACTGCAGGGACAGGAAGAGTTCTTTTTATCCCATTTAGAAGATCTAGCCATGGGCCACACCTTCACTAAGACAGGTTTCTTAATAAATCACTCCTTTGTTTCTGTATATGCAGATCTCATTAAAGAACAATCTGATTTCTTGGTGTAAATTTTCTTCACAATTTCAGAAGCTTTGTCCTTAGGTTTTGAGGGGACTGTCCTTTTTCACTCTTTGATTGTTTGCTTTGGTTTAATTTTTTTTTCTCATTTGAAACTAAACCTTAAGCTGCCAGATTGTTTTTGTAATTTAGTGTCTGTTTCTTTCAGGATTTGTTAATAGACAAAGTTCACCAATATCTAAATTATTAGCAAAGACTAAAGTCTTCTCCTGCTGTTGAGTGACATCTTTTCATTGCTTTTGCCACTGAGGAGGCTTTATAGTCTCAAATCCCAACAATTTATTTTTCTGCGATTTTCTCATTTTCCCAAGAGGTCTCTGACCCTCTAAAATGCTGCCATGCATCCCTTTTATTATGTGGAGGAGAAGTTGTCCAGCTTTTGGCTGAGGCTACTTCACACCTCACAAGATTGACTTAATTGTTAAGTGAGAGATAACTAGGGGTGATCTAATGATTGGTTAGAGGGAATCAGGATGGTTGGTCTAGGCATGAGGATCAAATTAAGTGAGGGCAGGTATTATGAAGATCAGGCTTGTATAGCATTGCGGATAGCGGAAACCTGACTCAGAACAGAATTACTATGACAGGAGCGTCCCTGAATTCCAGCTGAATAAAAAATTAGTTACTAACAGCTTTTGAAGACCACTCATTTCATCCTCAAAGAGGTTTTAGGGTGGCAAATTAACTACACTACAAAAGGGAACTCTCCTTGATGTTAAACAGGTGTATGGGTTATTATGTCAGACTGTATATTTAACTTCTCAATGGCTACAATTTGATTAGATTAATTTGATCATTACTAAGCTAGGATGTAGCCACCGTGCAAAACCAGAGACGTGGATCTCAAACAAAGGGTTTGTATGCAGATCTTCCTCTGGCAGTTAGAGATTACTGTTAGGAATATGTTGAGTTTATGTTAGATGCCTTGCCAAGAGACATTTCTTGACGTTTTCCTGTGATCTTTAATAATTTTTACAGTATTTATCAAATGAGCTATACCATATTCGTTAGGTCACGCTCTGATTCAGCAGTTGTTATGTGGTGCAATGCAGAATCAGCACTGATATACAGAGTTCATTGGATAAAATCGCTATCTTGACACTGATGTTTCACTTCATGCATTCCGAGGGCTTTCTTAGCGTCACTTCAACAATTTTAAGACTGGATAAACTGGATACTTTTTTTTATTTTTAACAATATCATTTTAGGCTGATATTTTGACAGCTAAGTTGCAGAAAGGATGAATGAATTGCAGCTGTTTGCCCCTGCCATTTAGTAAATTTCTTTTTTAATGGCATATAGCTAGTTGATATGCCAATAAGATAAATGACTGCATGCATGTAATGCATTCAAGAATAAAATCTTCATCACATTTAGCCAGCTGACAATCATGTGGATTACATAGAGAGTAATAGGGAACTGTCATTTTGAGAATAATGCACTAATTGCTGATGGCAATAGGCTGTGGGTGACAGTGGAAATTTTGATTGTGTGTTGACCATTTGATAACTGTTTTGAGAGAACAGAGGAAAGACTGTTAGAATGGAAGGCTGTGAAAAGGCTATGAGAACTGTTACTGATCTAAGCTACTTAGCTGCTCACATCTTAATTAACAACCTTGAACTCTAGGGTAGGTTTCACAACACATACTTACTTCCATTGAGAGGAAAATACAGATAGTATACACTTGCAAGATAAAGGTCTTTTCTCCATTTCTTAATAAGCTAAGATAAATGAATCATCGCTTCCTGATGTTGTGATCTTACTCAACAACCGATAAATTAAAAGCATTCAGAAAGCTTCAGTCTCAAATTTAGATTTTGTCTCTCAATAGAAGTTCTGCAATCAATTCCAAGTTCAGCAATACTCTAAATAAATTTCCAGTTGTATGAGGTTACAAAAAAACCACCACGAAATGTGTACTGCCATAAGAATAAAATGTAAAACTATGTGTTCTATGTCAGGCATTATGTGAGAGTGTGCAAACTGTGAGGAACAGAGCATTAAATCAATGCTTTCACATTACTAGGTTTTCTGTACAATTTCTAACTGGAATCTCCCAGCAACCATAAGATTTTCTACACCTCTCACTAGATTTGGCTTTCAGTGCATATACATGAAGTTTTAGCAGATGAATTTTTGTCATGCAGTTATAACTTGTTTGTCAAGGATTTTATTACGAGAAAATTATTTTTCTCATTACTTTCTATTTTAAAAAGCTCTTCCAACATCTCTTTACTTCTTTGGTAAATATGTAAGGCATAGAGATACTCACCTCAATTCAAAATAATTGGAATTTTTTATTGTAATTCCATTTCTTTCTGCAAATATTTTAAAATTATGATTCACTGGGGATGAATTTCTACTAACCTGTTTTTTATTATCTCATTTTATAGTACACCTTTTTTAATATAACACCTGCTGTGCTACTAGTCATTCCAATATCTCTTCCTCAACTTTCCCCATTGGCTTCTCAAGCTGCTATACTACAAAGCAATTTTCGTTTCTGTGGGTTCCTTTTCTGACAATTTGGGCTAATCTTTGGGGATATGTGCCCAGGAAGAGAGCACCAGAAGCAAAGTACTCACCATGGAGGTTTAAAGATAAGGGATCAACATAAGTGACAGTTTTCCAGGAAAGTGCATCCTAATTAAAGCTGAGAAAGGATACAGGCTTTCTATCAGTGTTGTGCTCATTTAGCTGTTTTTAATTAGGTGAGAGGCACAAAGCACAAAAGGTGAATAGGCATAAACTAAAGTTATGAAGAGAGATCTTATTTTATTATGCTTGATTGATATGGTAATTGTGAAGTTTCAGGACAAGAGGGAATGACATCAAGCTCCGCCAGGGGAGATTTAGGCTGGACATTAGGAAAAAATTTTTCAGAGAAAGCATCATTGGGCGCTTGAACAGGCTGCCCAGGGAGGGGCTTGAGTCATGTTCCCTGGAGGTGTTTAAGTGACGGGTGGACGGAGTGCTGAGGGGCATGGATTAGTGATTGATGGGAATGGTTGGACTCCATGATCCAGTGGGTCTCTTCCAACCTGGTTATTCTATGATTCTATGATTCTATGAAATAGGTATTCTAGAAGAAACTAGCTAAAATCACTTATGAAAGAGTGGTTCATGACCATGAAACATTTGAATTTCACCTTTGATTTGATAAGCTTTGGTGAGCCCGGCCTGCATCTTAAATGTATTTAAATCTTGTGTTATCTGTTTTTAAGACGGAGGCCCTTAGGCAGTCGACACATTGGTGGGATAAATGTTGTATCGAACTTAATACTAATCATTATCGATTCATGGTAGATATGAAAAAATTGTGAAGAATTATCCCTGATGGTAGTAAACAAAAAGAAATAAAGGGAATCATAAGCAAATACTTAAGCAGCTGTGTTTTAACAATCCACTAAACCTCTTATAAATTAAGAATGTGCTTGTATGTTTTGCCACTTTTACACTGTATTCAAAGAAGCTGGCTTTTGTGCATCTTCATGAGAAATACAGAGAGATAATCTTACATGGATGAACCCAGTAAATCCATCCCTCATTCTGTATCTGTCTGATTTCTGTCATAGATCAAAAGCAGATAGTTCAGTTTGGATAGTTCAGTAAATTGATAACTTATTTGGTATTTCACTTTTGTAATGAAATTTCTTTTGTTTTTATTGTGTGTTTTAGCTAACACATTTTAAAGTTACGTGTCTTTCATTAGGCTTCTGTTCCCAGTGTAGTAAATGCGAGAGGTTCTTGCTCTAACTTTAATACTGATGCTGTTGTAAATTGCTTATTATATCACCTAAATATTTGAGTCTTATTTTGTATTATTAGTTATGAAGAAAACAAACTGCTTTAAGTTTACCACAAGAAAAAAGTCACTTTTTGTATTGTGTCTGTTTCACTTTTCTAATGGAATACTTCAAGAAAAAGAATAGGGGCCATCCATGTGCTCTAGATGTCAAATGGCTAATAAAGAATGTTTCCCATACAGAATTATAGATGGAGGGCTTCCAATTATCACTTCTTAAATCTTTACACGTAGTACTCTGGACCTTTATTCTTACAGTCTTTTTTCACTGCTCTTGTAATTCCAATGCCTGTCACTTTCATGCAGCTTGTTATCTTTGCATCAGTATGTATTTTTTACTGGCTTAGAGGGAAGCCAAGAATAAGATTGTCTACTCATGAGAATAGCTCTTGCTTTCAAGGGGATGTATGCAGTGCCTCTTAAAGTAATCCCTTCCTATTTCTCTCTATTTCCTTTCTCTCTTTGTTTTTTCTTCCTTGCTCTATTGATCTGATGTGCTTTTGCTCAAATTGATCCCTGAGGTTGTAGAGCAGCCCTTTAAAAACTCTCCTTGATAAATGTGGAAACTGGGAATACCCTTTACAGCAAGTATTTGGTGAATTTGACTGCTTACAGTGTGTGTAAAAGTTGACATTTGAATGTGATCTTCAAAATACCTTGTTACGCCAGCAGAGTGAACCAGTTTAAAGAAGTCATTACAAGGCCTGCTTCCTTGATGCTGGGCATCTGAACACGTTAAACATGTACAAATCTTCATTTCAAAACAGTGTATTAATTAGAGAAACCTCTGAGGTTTTCTAAGTACTGGAAGATTCTTTTTTTCTTTTTTAAAGATAGAATTAAATAGGACAATTCCAAAAAAATAATTAAAACCTTTAGTTCTGCTCAAGTGTTATTAGCACATTAATATATGTAATGTCACTGTTGTTTTGCCTTGAATTAAGGATATTTTATGCATGGTTTAGATGAAGCCATAGCACCTACCAGGAATCCATTCTTATTTCCAAGTTGACCGGACAGTTAACTTTATTTTTTTCGAAACATTTTTGTCTCCTCAACCAGCATTTTCATAAACTTATTTCTTCATTCACAAGTAAGAATTTGTGTGATCCATCAGCTTATTTCACTGATGAATATTGATTGCATTTGCCCTCTTGGTGCCACAGAGTGTGCTTTAGTTGAGTGTTTTGTATCCCCAATTTTCATATTGTTGCTTCATCCTTGCCGGAGAGAAGAGCATTTTGCCAGTGAGCTGTGCTTGTTTTTTTGCCACAAGCAATTTCTTTCTTCAAAATAGCACATAAATAAAATATTTGTTCACGCTTCTCTCTGAGCAAAGCATAAGGAAAATGTTTACTCACTTATGCAGAAAGTGATATCTGTTGCAAAGAGTAAATCCTCATTTTCATATTTAATGAAGCTGTAATCAATGGTAATGGATGAAGATTGCGTTAAAGAAATCTTAATGTTCCTCTCAAGGGAAAGTAATTTTACTGGAAACAAGCTATTTAATCAGCCTCAGAAAAACTATGTTTTATTGTACAGGCAGGTTTTCCAAGGACAAAGAAGGAAATGTAACAGAATAGTCAATTTTTGTCTTCAGAAATTTATCACATAGGACATGATATAGATTAGATTCCCTCTCTGAAACACACAGTGCTAGTCATTTTGTTTAAGTTTACAGACATAAAAAGGTTGTCATTAGTAAAATATTTATTTCTGTGTGATTTTCACACAAATGAAAATTTTCCCATTAAATGAGTCTTGATAAAAGATGTAAATAGGAAGAGTACAAAGAGCAGTAGCCAGTCAAATATTTCCTTCACCTTGTGGGATACAGTTATATCAAAACTTAACTTCAGTGGATTTATCCGCAGAAACTCCAGAGGTCTATGCAGTGCAATGCTCATGTGCATACCAAAGTCTTGACTGCATAGGGGAAGTGAAGATCAACAATTTGACATGATCTACTGGTTAGCAGAGCATTCTCCACATCTTTCCTGTCGTAGCACGACTGGAGAACTCATCCTGAGATAGAACTGCCTGGATTATAAACTGCGTAGGAAAAGACTTGCAATCAAACACTCTTATTTTCTGTCTGTATTTGGGCTGCCAATCCTACCTTCCCTGTGGCACAAGCATGCAATCATTTAATATGAACTAGAAACATCCAGAAATTATTTTACTAGTGAGATTCTACCACAGGACTGAATGTCTGCCGAGCACACATTGTGCCAGGCTTACAGTTAAAGGACAGAACATATTTCACTAAAGGTTTCAGTGTAAACCCCTTTTGTACAGAGGGGATCTGTATTTGTGTTGGCCTAAAAGTGTGAGTAGAATATGTTTGTAAGGGAACATAATATTTTTTTATTTGTCCAAAAAATTGGAAACGGAAGACTACCTGTGGAGGACCAAGCCCTTTCGAAAGGTACCCTTCATGTAAGAGATACGTGCCCAAAAGCTCTTCTGTTTTCTTTGTTATATTATTCAGCCAATAAAAAGAAAAATACCAAACCTGTCTTTATGCAAAGAAATTGGTTTATTTGCTTTGGATTTCAATGGGAATTTCAGTTCCTATACATGCTATAGAGGACCTCTTAAGGTAAAGGACGTACCTGGTCTCAGGTTGATAGTTGTTCAGTAAGTTTAACAGCCAAAGGCTCATCTCTGGAATAGCTATCACTGTTACTATCCATATAAGGAACTTTTCAATGGTATAAGCAGGCAACACATAGGTTGTGGAGTGCCACAAGAGCAGCTGCTGGGGCACCTGACTGGAAGCTGCATTTGATAAGCTTTGCTTGTTCCTTTGACTGGGGAGATGAAAAGACACATTATATCATCATCTCCTCCCTTGTTCCTGGAAGACCTTTAGTATTAGTTTGATACAGCTGAGAGTCAAGTCTGTTTCTTCTGCGTTTGGTAGAAAAGCTGAATCAGCCTTTTCAGTTGATGTGTTTAGAATGAACCTAATTTCTTACAGACGTTTCTTGGAGCAGTTTGTATTATGTACACATAAGGAAAATAGATTGTTTTACTGTTTTGTAATTAAAATGCAGCTGAAAATCATTGATCTGAAAAAGAACAGTACAATGAAAAAAAGAAACATAGATTATGGTTTCAAGCAGAACCTGAGAGTAAAGCGCAAGCTATAGTGTGCTGTGGGAATGCCACATTTGTAGTGAGTCTTAGACTATTTAAAAATGCACTACTTTTTGGTAACAGCCACATGCTGTAAAGGAGTAGAAGGAAGGAATGGAAAATGGAGTTAATGTCAACAAAAAAAATATATTGGAAATACCTTTAAGAGAAAATTTTAATGTTCTCACATACGTAAACTGGAGAGAACAGGAAAAGTGACAGCATAATGACATAGACTTGAACTTGTTGATCTAATTGGTTTTCTGACCTCTCATTTCTGTGATTAATTTTAAGAAGCTTTTTCAATCTTACGTAGCTGTGAAACAAATAGAACAAATTGGAAATGTAGAAACAAGAGAATGACCTGCTCATCATGCTAATACTGCTGCTGACAGCAGTAGTAACATTCATTTAACAATTCTTCTGCATTAATATGAATGTATATATAATAACATACAGTCCATCTTTCAAAGAACTTGATCCTACATTAGCACCCCTCCCAAGTCATCCTTGAATCAGAGGAAGAGCTATACAGAGCAGAAGTTTCACTATCCTGGAAATACTTGTGGATAGTAGTTGGGAACCAGCTTGCCTGCTAATGTGGATTTAAATTTAGGACTTATTAAATTCTGTAGTTAATATTTGAAGAAGGTTGCAACTTGCCAGAGAAATGCGCCTTCAGTATATCCAAGGGGAGGAAAGATGATGACAATTTTATTTTATGTTGGGCTTCTGTCGATATATTTCAAGAGGTCTGTATTTCCTTTTAAAAACACTCTGGACTGCCCTCTCTGCATGGGTTGTATATAGCAAAACAAACATTTTTAATTCTATGTAACTCTCCAGCACTACAATAAGAAACCACTAGCCAGCTTGAATTGATTGCCATCAACAGCTTTTCATTTACCTCCTTTCTAAGTCATGTAATAGCCTCTGAAAATTATGAAAAAATAAATAATTTTGGCTTTCAGAATCAACAATAATAGATTTCCTAGGCTGTCTTTAAAAGTTTACCTGCTCATATTTCTATTCTGTTTCATCTCTCTTGAGCGTATTTCTATAGTACTCTGACTCTAATGTAGAAGGGTTAGGGCATAAGTATGAGAGTTCTTTCTGCTAGCCTAGCACCAACTGCACTTGCTTTTCCTGCAGCCTGTTTTTAAGGGCAGTGCTGCCACTGTTGAAGTACTTAGTCTGAATGACATCTCTGTGTCAGTGTCATTTCCTGGGTTCTTACCATCACAAGGATCCTTGAAAGATTCAGAGGTTGCTTACTTCTACCATAACTCTAGGGCCATACAAATAGCTTATCCTGTATGATCCCCTCTATTGTCAATGAGTAAATAATATTCAATATGTATAAGAGAAGTATAATTGAAAAATTTTAAGTTGCCTTTTAGCAGCAAGTGTGATGTTTTGCCACTTATGAATTGTGCAAGCTTGAACATCCCAGAGCTGTGCAATTCTGTCACTGGAGCCAGATGAGCAATAGTAGTTGCTAGGGTTGTGCTTCACATGCACTGCTGCTCAGGATGAAACTAATTGGCAACTTTTTCTTGTCTTTGATTGCTCTTCAAAGTCCTTTTGTCTGTTCAACTAAGACAGAAAGTACAGAAAGTGCAGACAAGTCCCTTTCACAGTTTCATCCAGTCCAAACAACTTTTTAAGGTTGTCAGTAGAAAGCACAAATATCCCCTTCTTATGAAAACTCTGACTTGCTCTGTAACAAAAGCATGAATCTGTTACTGATTATATGGATTCCGTTTAAAGGAAGGAATTAAATGGTTTTATCTTATGGCAAGATGCCAGGGATATTTGTACTGCAAGTCCTCAATTTGTGGTTTAAAACAGTGTTTCATTACTGAGTGTAGAACGTTTTATATTGCTGTAGGGAACTCACTGATCAGGAAAACATTACAAAATATCATAAAGGGAAATTAGACTTCTAGGAGATTATGCAAATGAAGCTGTTTTCTTACAAAGAGAGAGGGATCTATAAATCTTATGTTTAGGTTTTGTATGTTTGCCTACATGAAACAAATAAGGGAAATCAGAATTTTTTTATCTCTCTTTAAATTCTGGTGCTGGTTAGTATTCTATAATTACTTCTCTGTTACTATGTTTAAGAACTTGAACATTAAATGGAAATTTTACTTACAGTACTCTCTAAGGTGCCTCTGAACATAAAAGTCAATATATTACAATTTATAGTTGTTTATGGCTGTTTGCTTTACACATTCGTATATTTTTCAAATATTCTAATTGAATAAACCTAGTAAAGAATCAATATTTTCAATTCTGTACAGTAGAGTTGAAAAAAATACAGCCTTTTTGTATAACAGATTTATTTATTGTAAAGTTACTTCTCGATCTCCAGGGATTTTAATGAAAGTATTTTCAGAGCAGAAGCAAAAATTGTTTTGTTCTTCCTGTGTCTTAACATATATAATTTTTCATTAATATTAATTACTAGTTAATTAGACAATACTAAGGATTGTTTTTGCTATATGCAGCAAAATATGAGCAACATGAATGCTATATGTCCACTGATTACTTTTAAAAGGCATATGTATTTTTTATTACCATAGTTGAATGATCAAGTAAGAGTTCATATCTTGAGCAGTGCCTTCGGGTGAAGATGATATTTCTACTTCAAAAAATGAAATTACAAGGACCTGAATTTCTCAGGAATCTGATGGACTGTGTATCATTCCATCTTTAAGCTTACTGGGGTAGGTATGTTCTTCTGTAGGGCTGTGGGAGTTTATAGGATCAATTAGCTGCTGGGCATCTTAGAGATGTACAGGGTGCAGAGAATATGGGAAGGACTTTGGCTACAACAGCTAAGAGATGATGCTAAGCTGCTTATTTCATGAGGGCTTCTTCTAGTATTATCCTAGTCAAGCCAAATTAGGGAGGGTAATTCAGCAGATGAAAATGTCAATGAAAAGAACCTACGTCTAAAAATAATTTGCAGTGATGTAAGCTGAAAGCATCCAAATCTATTTATTTATTATGTTTTCCTATATCTATACATCCGTTCTGTATATGTCACACCAAGTATATGTATGTATGTAATATATAGAATTAGCTACATTACATATTTAAACAGTACTATTTAAAATGAAATCATGTCAAAGAAAAACACACAGGCACATACAGTAAAATATATCTCTTTGCTTCAGAGAAGTATATTTAAATAGATTCCAGTTTTAAGAATGTATGTACTGTCAGTTCTTAAAGCATTCGTTTGCTTTTATGAGCCTGTAATGCTCCTATACTGATGCTATTCATAGTGTCATTCCAATATTGAGAAGTCAAAACTTGCAAGAAATTACCATGTATCCAGTATCACAGTGTCTTCACATGCTGTAACTAGGACAGAAGATAAAATGAAAGTACATTATAAAGTTTTCCTGGAAAACTGAAAGTCATCATTAATGCTCTGTTTCTATATAAATGCCTTAGAATTGGCTAACCAGTTTTGAATAAATATTTTATAAAGGTTTAATTGAGGGTCACTAGGTTGGTTTTAATTACAGCTTATAAACATCATACCATGTTTAATTTATAATCTAATTTGTACGTACGTACAGAGATCTCACTGCTTTAGAAACACACACAAGTAGTAATTGAAAAAATTTCTTAACAGCTTTTTCCTAATTGCTTTCCAGCTACTCTCCACTGGCGCAGCTTTGTAACATTTCCATTCAAATCCCAATTAAGTGATGTCTTCATGATGTCCTACATAGAACAGCTCAGGCATTTTCGTTCAGTGCTCAGACCTTGGCATTGCAGTGAAAAATACATTAGTGTAAAAAGAAAATATTTAAACAAACTCTGAGTACATTCACTTACATTGAATTATTCATGATATAACTTTTTTCCTGTACATAGAAATGTTATTGTTTTGAAGCAGCAGGAAGGGTCTATATGTGGAGCTCAAGTAGTATACACAGAAGATTCCATAACTAATAAGCCAACAGAACATTTATCAATTGATTTCCTGCATGCAAATATGATAAAAACCCTCACAAATAAGTGTAACTGGGTTGTTTGCAAGTGGGATGCAGCTGAATGATGTTATGAACTAGTGCTAAAAGTACCATATTGGAATAAAACCTTCAGTGGTGCTTTTCTGCAGCTCTTCCTTCCTACTAATCTTGCAAATGAAAGAACTGATTTATGGGTGAAGTCTAAGCAGAGAATGTCAGTGCTTTTCATTTTGTTTAGTTACAGAACCCAGGTGTGAATGTTGCTTCAAGGAAAACTATCTTGTTTCCTGCTGCAGCACCACCAGCAGACTGCCAGCTGAGGGCTGAGGAGGAAAGGGAATTTTGACTCAGACTGCATTTCAGGCACTAGAGTAAACCTAATAGGATACAGGCAACTTTATTTTTCGTCTAGCAACAGCTTTATGTTATGTTTGAATGCAAAATATCACTGTAAGTGATAGAAATGTTCTAGTATTATTGCTTGCCATCGAAATAACCATATTGTAATTGTAATTTTTCATTAATAAAAGCAGCTTTCTTCATGTATTGAAAGTCTGAAGGACATTTTATTCTTGAGAAAGTTGGATCTAGATGGAAGGCAGTCAGTCTACAACGTGGTTTGCATAGAACCTGTTTCTGAGAGACTCCACTTTCACTGAAGGAATTTTATCAACTCCTTTGCTGTTGCATTTGATTCCAGAAAACAAATTACTGGCTGGTAGACTGCAACATTTCATGGTACGTGATACTGAAAGTGGCATGCTATGAAGGCAGTAATGTAATGCACAATTTGTTTATTTGTCAAATGCAAAAACTATATGGAACATTAAAGGAGTTTTTCACTGTAGGATTTTTTAACAAGTGACCAAAATATGTCTAGGAATTTCGAGTGAAACTTAGTCTCAAACAATCACCAGTTCAAGGACAGAAAATAACCTTGGTATTTAACGTAGAGAAACAAGTGTTTCTTTACAAAGTTTTAATATGTATTATTAAATGTATTCTACATGGGGTATGTATGTATCTTTTAATATAGATGGAATTTTTTAACCAGGAAAAAGTTCAAAAAATATGTACAGAAGAAATCACGTATCTAATTTCTTTAACTCTTTATTAATATGAGAACTTTATGCTCTTACTCCTGCTTTTCACACAGCGCTATTAGCACTTGCATTTCTGTGTGTTTGACAACATCACCATATTGTGATGTATTTCCCCATTTATTTACTTTAGCAAATTAACCATTTGGTTTAATTCTTAGTTGCATTGTGCCAACAGACATATTCAGTACAAAGATTATTACCAAATCTGGTTGTTATAGGCAAAGAAAATTCAATATGCTTAACAGAATGCTGCTAGGATTAGTATCAATGGGTTCTTTCATAAGCAGAATGCAAGTGAATGACATTGCAAACTGTTCTCTCTTTCAAGTGGTTCATTTGAATAAAAAGCTAAGGGAATTCCCTGAACAAAAGAGTTTGCAGCTATCTAATGAATGTTTCTGGTAACGTAACAAAAATACAGAATGACTTTATTTGACATTGGTGCATTACATTAGAGTACATATCTCCTCTTAGACTTTGAAGATTTGTCATGAATGTAAGATCTAAGCTACAATTTTTCAAATTTGACATGTAATCCATAGAAATCCATGAATCCATATAAATCCATGAATCTATACAAATCATTATGGCTCGCTGTAACTGTCATGGGTTTTTTACTAAACAGGCACAAATAAATACATCAATGCAGATAAATTTGTTTGGGGTTTTTAACTTTTTATTTAGCAGGTGTTAAGTTTGAAGGATACAGGTTCTGCCAAATGTGAAGGAATTTACAGTATAGTTAGAGTAGGGATTCTGCGGTCTTCTTCTATTGAGTTTATATAAATAACATACATAAGATGACCTCATCCAAATGTGAGGAGTATGTCAGGGAAAGATATTATCAGACATCTCAGAGACAAAAACTATGACTCAGTAATGATAATGACATTGACTTTGTTGACTAGCAAAGAGATTTACAGCTTGCATCCGTAGAAAGTAGGATTTAATATGAATTGGTGAGAAAACAGTAAATCACAGAAACACAATGGGTATAAAGTAAAAGGTTTGTTGTTGGATTTTTCTAATTGAAGTTTTACATGGAAGAAATTCACTCAGACTCTTAGAGATTGTGTCATGAAGGTTGATATCTTTTGAAACTGTCATTCTTCCACATACTTTGCACCAAGGCTCCCCTCAAAATTACGATAGAGTTGAGATGGAGAAAATTTATGCATGTATTTGACAAATTGTGTTTATGGATTTCCTTTAAACTCGCTATGGACTATATTGCTATTGCCATTTTCAACACCAGAAGTTATAACAGCAAAAGTCAACAGGGACCTCAAGACAAGGCAATTTCTATCTGTTCTCAAGTCCTGTTTGTTGTGTTCCTACAGCTTAGGATGGAGTCAGGTATGTGTAGTACAACACTATGAGAAAATAGGAAAAAAGCAGTCAACACAGGTGCAAAAAGACAGATACAGCTTCAGCTTCATCCATTTGCACTCTGAACTGCCCCACATTAGAGCCAAATCCACACCAAAGACCATGTTGTCAAGTTTGTATGAAGTTCTCTGTGGGCTGAGGAGCTCAGCTTCAAAAACAGGGAGTAATGAAAGTCATAGCATAAGAGCAGCTTATCAGCACTCTTCAGGTATGCTTTATAGCTCCTGGACTTTATTTAGATCCCTGTCAGCCAGCAGGAGAGTGAAGCAACAAACCCATTTTAGTCCTCAGCTAGCCAAGATATGATGGAGAGATATTAAGGGAAAAGGACTCAGTGAATTAGGAAGTTTTAGTAGTTGAATTTACTTCACTGAAAACCATATGAATTACTTGAATTGTAAGTGCATTCAAGATGAAGGCTGTGTGCTTCCTGGAAAGGTAGAAGTGTGTTACCATTTAGTCTCTGTTTCTGGACCTTGTTTCTTGACACAACATAGCACTGATGGATGCTTGTTTTCTTAGAGCCTAAGAAAGAATATGTGCATATGTATAAGTATATTTGAACAAATTTGTAGCTTACTGAATCTGTATTTGCACACAGGTCCACAAATCACTGTTTTCTAAGTATCCAACTGCTGACAGTGATATATCACTAGCTGTTCTGTGCTTAATTACTAATTTTACATTAAGGAGTTCTATGGTCAATATTTAGATGTTTTATGACATACAGAGCCTTTTCGTTGCTCGTATTTTCTCTGCAGGGCGTAATGTAGCCCTTTCAATATTAAATCAATTACATACAAAGTTAAAATAACTTGATTTGTTGCTGAAGGTCCTTTCCTTACATGATGCATCAATTCTACAGGAGCAAGAACAGTGATGTCATGGCCTGTTGTTAATCCTTACAGACCTCTGCTTTTCAAGGGTCAGGTGTCAGTGCAGATTGTTAAACTGCCCGGGCCAGAGTTAAAGCAGCCTCTAATGCAATTCCTACAGGCTGTAAGTAGTCACAAAGTGGGAAAGAGAAAGTCTTTTGGAGTGTGTGATACTACAACAAATGTACAGAAGAATTATTTTATTCTAACCCTATTTTCCACATCTGTAGTGATGGGCAGAATTAATAGGGTTCTATCCCTTAATTTAAATGCCTGAGAGTTTTGATGTTTTCTTACTTAGATTTCCTTCAGAATTAATGACTTCTAAGGATGCTTCATCCCACTTTCTTAAATATTTTATCTTAGAATGGGATGAACTGCATCCAGAATTGCCAGTCTCACTCCACTCTCTATTAAGAAACTTAAAAGACTATATATCTAAGCCTAAAATGATTATAATCACACTGTCCGATCCCTATCTTGCTGGATATAATGACTTAATTCAGGAAGGAATACTAAGGCCCCTACAAAAACTACATAATACACATTCCAAATTGTACTCTTACATAGGTGGATAGAGATTTTGAAACCTGTGATTAAAAGGCTCTTTTCCAAGGCCTGCTTTAAAATCATTAAGCATACTCTTTTAGTATCTGAATTATTTATTAAATTCAGTTATAAGTGGCTTTAAAAATTAATTTAACCAAAACCCAGGATTTTGTCTAGGGCTGTGGAGATTTCTATGTGCAGATAACTCAACGCTAAATAGCATTCTATCTCCTGTTTTTCTGGAATGCTATTAGGGAATGAGTTGTTGCTATGGATTTGATTTAAAGACTGACCAATTCAAAGTGTGGGTTTCCAGAATAACTGATTGCTGATATAAGACATGCCTTAAGAATTGTAAGGATTTGTTCAATAATACTTTTGAGACCTTACAATCAAATGTTGTGACTTTAACAGGAATTACTGCATCTTTGATATGCTTTATCTAGAAAAATGCAGTAGATTTAATGCCGTTCTCAGGATGGAAAGCAAGGAGTAGTTGCCTAATTCATTTATTGGGTCTAGCAGTGAAGAAGTTCAGTATGAACTGTCATCTGGGCAGGATGCATTTTTAATAACTTCAACAGAGGAGACACTAAGACCAACAAAATAATTTACCCAGTAGTTCATCTGCTGGAGACTGTTAAGAAAAATGAAACTCACCCAGAAAGATCCTGTATTAAGATGGAAATACTTATCTCTCAGATAAAACTTTCAGATGTTTAATAGATCAAATGACTAGGATTTGGCTATGAAATCAATAAAAAGATGAAATGATACATTAAAATAAGTGTGTGCATTTGTTCCTACAGATGAAACAAGCAACTATGTAATATTGATCTCTCATTATGAGGTCTGATTCTTCTTTCATTTGCATTACTTATATAATATTGAAGCACACTTGGCTTTTGTGGATTAATTTTGAGTTAGTGTAGATGACGAGAATCACAGTGACAATCATAGGTAACAAGGATGGGTGTTCCTACTACATCCCCATTTTGTAAAACGGGATTAGTACACAACCAGTTAATAATAGTTAAAGAGGCAAAGAATAAAGATGAGGGCTTTTAAGCTGAATTACTGATGAAGTATATGTTGGTGTAGTATTGTTATCCTATATCCATGTGAAAAAAAAAGATACTTATATAAGTTGCTGGTAGCAAGAAGGAAAAGGATCTAATATAGATGAGGAACAGAAAAGACACAGATCATGCTTTTGTTTTCCTCTTTCATTTAACATATACTGAAGTGAGAAATTAGGTAGGTAAAATGGGAATAAAGGCAATGTAAAGCTGTGTACATATAGTGCAGACCTTCAAGGTCATTCCTGTATTTCATAGTCTCACCTAATATAAATCTTTGCTTTAGCAGTACTGGGCTGATTTAGATCAACAGAAATTCTGGCCCACTGTCTCAAAAATCTATTTCCAATTAGGGAAGATTGAACTTGCACTACGAGATCTTATTGAAATGTAATATTATTACTTTTTAATCAGGAAGGATGCCAGAGTATGTTACTTGGACACAGAAGGATAGTCTGAAGTGGTATCTGTGAAGTAATGACTTTTTTTGATTAAAGCCCACTGAGACAGAGGAGTATAATTGTTGCCTTTCTTATATTCTTAAGAAGCCAGTCAATTCCTTTACAGAACTAGGCAATTTAAAAAAATGAGATCTATCTATGAAGTGTGGCCCTGATCAAGAGTCTTGAAACCTGTGAAAATATTACTTTCTTAAAAAAATTCTCCATTTTGCTGTTATTGAACAAGTCCTAATGCAGAGTATGTACACAGAGTATGTAGCCTGGGTTTCTAATGACCTGTTCCAAGCAGACTGTATTTTTATAGTGTTTTTCAAAAATGGAAACTTACTGTCAAGACATTATGTTGGTTTTGTTTTCATTTTTATATAATTTGTTGTTGGAAAGAGAGGGAAAATATTCTTCATATTTCCTTTTAATTTTCAAAGTGTTATTAGATTTTAACGTACTTCTGATTTAAAATCTACATTTGACTTTGATCTCTTTCATTTCCATGAATTTTATTTAACTGGTTACACTCCTGCTTTGCAGATAGTCAAGCAAAAATAAAAGCAGTTCAAAGCATTACCTTGATTCTTTTTCAGCAAGGCTGTGTCCTCAGTCCAGATCTCCAGAGGCAGACCTGTTAAAACAGTGTCTTTCTCTCTACCAATCAACCCCAGTTTTCCTTCCAAAGGACACTGGTGCTGTGAAAGTGTTGTGCACTAGAGTAAGGCTACGATATTTACCTGAATCCAAGAACTGCTACATGCTGCTATTACTCCAAATTCAGAGGCTTTCATGGCTCGATGGGTAGCTGAATGTAAACTAGGTTCCCAGTTATTAGACAAGTTTTGTTTAACAAAGGCTAAGAGTCTATGCTTATTCTTGTTGCTTTTCCTGTAAATATTCAGAATACTAACTCTTCTTGGCAGAGACGGATGAAGACAAGCTGTAAGTGGCTTTGCAGTGAAAGATGTCCATTTCTGTCCCAGAAGTTCAGAATGCAAATAATTTACAAACACTTTTTACTAACCTAAATGAAGTCTCCAAAACATCTTCATTCATCTTGATTAAGAATCTCTCCCTGTTTAGAGAATGAGAGAAACTGGATATTAACTTCTTTTTTTGGGAGACAGTTAAATTTTTAATCTAATTTTATCTAGTTTATTTTCTGATGTGAGGTTTAGAGTAAGCTTTCTACCACATTTAAAAAGTAATTTCTCATGGGCATTTCTGGATATGAAATTTATATCAAGCTTTATATATTTCTATTACTTTAAAAATTGCTGTCTATTGCCAATTTGCATTACTCTAGACAGAGCTATGCCACCCAGATAAACAGGAATTAGCAGAAGACTGAGAAACTATTAAAGAAAAGGTAGAGAAAAGCTAAAAGAAAACATTTGAATTATAAAACAGAGATAAGTGCAGAGTATGTATTTTTAGTAAGCTCTCCGCTTAGCTGTTCTTGACTATAAAGTTTGCATCTGCATTTAAACAGCCTGTATATGTCTGAAATCAAATTTGAATGATTGCAGGCAATTCCAGTTTTACATGAGAACTGTGAAAACAGCATGGTGAGTCATATGAGTTGTAAGCATCTTTGAAAATATGTTTCAGCTCTCAAGTAGTTCAGCTTGAATGAGCAAGTCACTGTAGGAAAAGGATATTGACTCAAAAATTTAAATCTGGTAGTTTTATAAAGGTGGGGAAAGAGCTCAGTGTCCCCCATCTCCACTGGTGCAGTCATGGTCTAGAGTCTGGCTGGCTATTTTTACCATTGACCTACCTCCTCTGAGGATTTGAGCTGGCTTTCTGGCAGGGGTTTGCCAAATGTACTTGCCATGGTGATGCTGGGACTGTGGAAATTCCTCTGTTTGAGGTTTTCAGAAAAGAAGCAAGTATTCGTTGATATCTTTTCAAGAATAGCCCTGCATTGTTTTTAGGAGCATGAATTTAATGAAGTTTTAGTGTCTCATCTAGTCATTTCCTGGGATTTTTATGACTGGCATCTAGAGCTAGCCAAACTCCAGAGAGAATGCGAGTCCTCCATGATTTCTGAGTGTGCCTACGGCTGAATCTCACTCTTTGTATATTGAATAGCTATTCTTTCACACATAAATCACTGTTCTGTCATATTTGCCTGCTGCGAGATGTTCAATGCATATCATCATTTACATTAAACCATTTACTTCAAGAGAATGTATTATATTACTTTATGAATTATGTTATCTGACATATAAGATTATGTTATGAGTTGGCAGTTAGAATATTAGAACAGCAGGAGTTTTTATAGCTCATGGTCATGATCCAAAAAGTAATTCATGCCTTCTCTTAATAGACTTCACTGGCCAATAGGAAAGCAGACATGAGACTGCACCATTTTACTACTGATCCAGAATTTAGCCCGAATCCTAGTTAAGAAAAAAAATCTTTGGCAATTTGCTTAAAATTGCCATTGCTTAAAACGCAGTTTTTTCATCTAAGGTTCTATTGTACTACTTCACTAAATTGGTAGTTCCCAGTCCCTCTGAAGAGGCTGTAAGCGAGCAAATGTCAATTCCTCATGTCTGAGGAAGGAATTCTTGTTTCCAGAAGCTGTAACTATGATGTCAAGTAGAAATGGGAGAAGTGTTTAGGGGAAGGCAGAGTTTTGTTAGGCATAATTTGGTAAGGAGCTTCTAACAGCAGCAGAGCAGTCAATATTCTTCTTCTCTCCAGTTTCCCTTGTTCTGGTTATCTGAGGTTTAGACTCACCTTTAAGAAAGGACAAACTTGGTTCAGGAACATATCACAGTGCTTTAATTTCTTTCTCAGTACCACCATATGTTAAACTCTTTAATTCCTTTTTAAATGTGAAAAGTTAATATTATTTTAAAGAGTTCAGGAGTTTGACGTGTTATAAAATAGAGAACATTTCCACCAATCAGCCCCATTCCTCTTACATAAAAGCCTTTAATAGCTATGTTGCTGCATATCAAAGTTTCAATTGTTACTTCTGTACCTGTATATGTTCAGATGAGGGGGAAGCTTAATAAGTAGTGCACTTGGTATAGAGAAAAAACCAGCCTAATGCTTTCATATGATGGATGGACTGCTTGGAAATAGTTTTTATTTTTGAGTTTGAATACAGATGCATGATGAAAAGAAATTGGTGAACAAAAATGAGCCATATGAGTAAGTCAAATTTTAGCATGTATTTGTACCTCTCTGCCTGGCAGTCTGTCCCTCAAAACTTTTGAATTCCTCACTCAGCTTCCACTAACTTTTATAGGGATAAAATTGTCTGAAGGAGTACCTTAAATTTGTGTATGTCTCATGAAGGAGGAGAAGAAGATCCTGTTAGTGGTTTTGCTAAGGGAAAGACTGAATTTAGCTGCTCTGGGACATCATCTTATCCATCCAGGAGTTGAACCTTTAGATGTTACCAGATAGAAATAAAATTGCATTGATTTTAATCCACATAGAACTGTCTGTTTCATGTTATCTGGAGTCTATTTCATGCTATCTGTACTACATCAGGCAAATGCAAAGACTAAATGGATTTTTATTTTTTTTTGTGAGGGAAGATTGCACAATGTCTAAAATTATTGATCGCAAGTTTTGTATTTTGTACAACACAAGATCTGTGATGGGGATCTTAATATTGTGAAAAGATAAATAATGTTCTGTTTATTTGCTTCATAATTTCTTGTATCTGCATACAGTAGAAAATAAGTTTCAACACACATGTTACCACAAAATCTCATAACCTGGTATCTACTGGTAATATATGCATGATTTGGGAATCCTTCATGGGGCTAAAAATTGTCAGTGTTTTCATGCAACAGTTTTACCCTAAAGAAAGAAACATTCATACCATTTAGAGACAAAGCACAATATACCAAAACAGCTTCCATGTCATGAATCATCAACTAATGCAAACTAATTTACTGACATTTCATAAATCAGTGTCTTACCTGGAGCATCAGATACCTGAAAGCTCTTAACAACTTTTTCAGTCACCCTACAGTCACTCTCCACCCTACAGTATGGCTAGGGACAGTATTGTATAGAACTCATTCTCAAAAAATGCCAGCAGTGAATAATTTATTCTACCGCAACAGCTGTGTTACTCATGAGAAAAAAGGTTAAACACTAGTATTGCTGAAGGCTAACCTGCCCATACATCTTTTCTTGTTTGTCCTAATATTCAACTGGGAATGTCCCATTGTTTCTTACTCAATTTATACACTTTCTGACTGCATTAAGTCTCTGTATATAGTAACAGTTCTTAATAGTTCTTAATTTTTACTTAATATCACTGAAATTTCTTTTGTGTGTCAGAACCTTGTTCAATATTCATTCCACAATTGAAAGTTCACCAGTGCATCTCACCACACCTCCTGACTGCAGTATGTTGGCATGCCTATTGTATTGATCAGTGATGCCATCTAAATTCTGTTTTAAAGAAGTATACACCTGTCCTGAATTTGCCAGACATCTAAACAGACAAGGAAATAGTCCTGCAGGACTGAAAATTACTGCCCTATACAAACGTAAGGTATGCGAAAAGAATGAACTCATTAATCATTGCTAAGTATCTTCTCTATTGAACAAGATCTTCAAGTTTTTAATAACATGCATAAGTTAATAACTGTAGTTGCAGTTCAAATGCACTTGACTGGAGTGGTAACAGACCTTTCTTCTTATATTTGTTTTGCTTCCCTGGGGCTTGTTGTACAAAATGACAGTCAAACATGTAATTAGTCATGATGAGTATAGTAGTCAGAAGGGTATCCTCCTTTGCTCCATTTTTTGAAAGTTGGTATCTTTTTTTTTCCTGTAGAAAAAAATGCCATAGGCTCTAGAGATATAGATAACCCTCTTAGTTTCTTTTTTTTTTTCATCCCACTCTTTATTCTTTGTTCTCCTTCTTAGGTTAAAATAGCTTTATTTTTTGGAAGTATGCCATTGTACAATTGATTGTTATCAGTGCACAGAGGTATGTCTGAACTTGTGAAAAAGGTGGAAATAAAACTTGGTAGTCCAACCACCTTAATTAGGAAAGTATATTCTTATATAGTAGCACATGTAGAAAACATTTAACATCCTGAACTTGCAATGGAGACTCACAAACAGAGTGAATACAACATAAGAATGTTCTAGTACAAGTTTTTTGAGCACTGTAGCTCTCAGGAAGTTAAAATTGTTGAGTCTTTAAACTGGATGTTAGTATTCAAATTCAGAGTCATCTTTTAAGGCTGGAGGCTGAAGACACTTCTTCGCACTTAACCAAGCGAAAAACAGGTCCCAGCTCCTCTACATACCCATCCTTTTCTGTAAACTTGACAGCTGAATAGAATAAGTAAACCTGCAAATAAATAAATAAGAGGGATAGGATGCTAGTAGTAACCTCATCCATGTTGAGGTTCTTGGTGTTCTCTTGGCATCTCGACAAAAAACGTAAAAGGCATCCCCCCCACCCTCCCACCCCCACAAAAAAGGAAAAGAAAAAATAAAAGAAGGAATAGAAAGGTTGTTAAAGGTAAATAAGAAAATGCCAAAGAACTTTCCCAAGGAACCATCTGCTCCAATCACGATGAAATTATGCAAGCACTGTGTTTTATTTCTTAATGCCTAAGGGGAGGTTTTTGCCAATATTACTAAGCCAACTTACAGGCCAAATGAGCAATCAACAGATTGATAGCTGCAGCCTCTGGAGCAATGTACTTGGCTAGTGGGATAGAAGTGTGATCAGTGAGGAACTCTGGGAGATGCAGGCAGAGGGTTTGAGTGATTATGGTAATTGTGAAACAGCCTAGAAAGTGTGATAAATAAGCCATGAACGTTGGAATAAACCAAGGCATAACTATACCTATACTGAAAGAGACTGCTTCAGCGAGTACCTGCACATCATTGAAAGAACTATAAAGTTGCTGATTTTGCAGACATTTCTTCCTCATCTTGATAAGTTAATATATATTGTTTAACATGATAATGTAGCAAGCTGTTGTTTTGTGGTTTTGAAAGCCAGCTGCATTTGATTGATGCCAGGAATGGAAGTATTTATAAAATGACACTGAATTAGAAGTAGTCAGTTTATGGGTCTGAGGAAATGAATATTTTATGAAGAATAAAACTTTATGTTGAAGGAGTAATACTGGGGGAGCATGCATCATGAATTAAACTGGTTTGGACAGGATGTATCCTGCAGAGCCTTTTTTTAAAAAAAAAAAAAATGTTTTGCTTTGTTTTTAGGAAAGAAATCTCTTTTATGCTGGTCCTATCCCAAATGTATGGTTATGAGTGTTCTCTCTGTGAACACCTCAACTAGACTAGCAAAGCTCTTCCCTGGAAATATAGCTGTCAGTCTTCTCCTAAAGGTTCCTGGAATATTATGAGACTTTTCTGAACCTTTTCCATTTTTCCAGTTGGGTGCATATGTGGAAAAGCTGTTTAATAGCCAATACTTAGTTCTTCTACAACCTTTTCAGTTATTTTCATGGGATCATTTCAATAATGACCTTCAACTTGTTGTTGTCTATCACAAAAGGATGTCTGTGATCCTCCTCATCTTAAAGGCTCTTGTTTCTTGTGAAAATACAATAACTTCTTTTAAACGTAAATGCCACTTTGATAGCCTCTAGAAACCAATTTCTCAAAACTTTTGACAGAAGCAACACAGAAACAAATGGATCTAATTCTCTCCAGCTTTCACTCTGGAGCTAAAATCTCTATGCAAAATGAATGTAAAATTCTGCTCCTCTGAACTGCTGGAATCCTTTATCTGTATGTGCCAGAGGAATGATCGCACAAAACAAGATAATGTCCAATGAGTTGGAAGGTTAATGAGCTGCAGCTGGCAAATCAGAACCAGATTCAGACATTTATTTAAGCCAGGTTTATACTAGCGTGATAAGAGATCTGGTGATTTAAAACAGGCCTTAAAACCTGCAAGTGTCTTCCGCATTCATATCATCAGAAATATTTCAGTAGGAATGTCTAGAACAATTGTATAAATAGGAATTTTACCTGAGTAGACCTTCCAATCAGTTACTTAATTTCTGCTGGGCACCATTTTCTGTAATATATTACTAACATCAACAACTCTATAATCACTTAAAGTATAGTCAAATGTAATGGTGTATAGCATCTTACTATATGGCATTTCTCAGGAAAGTTATATACCAAAACCCTGCAAATTTTACTTGTATTTGGGCACTCTGAGATTCTTTGAAGATTTGTCTTAATTCTTACTTATTTCACTGAAATCTTGTGACTTAGGATATCCTCATGAAACATATTATCTCATATGAACATAAATAATCTTTTCAAAGTATGTTAAATAGCTAAGAAGTACCAGTGTTGTACTTGTGAAAAGAAGGTGAATCTTCATTCTTCAAAACAGAAAGTGGCTCTTTTTTTCTTTTTGCTTCTGAAGAAGGCTCAAATAACATAGGTGAAAATATCAGGGCTAGGATCATCTTGTAATATTGGAAAACATGCCATGGTATCCAGTGGTAAGCTTCTTTTTGAGCTGTCTGACCTTTAATCACTGGTGAATAAAACCAACATGCTGTCAGATCTCTGTTATTTTTCTCGAGGGGGCAACTCTGCCTGAAGTAGCAATGAAGCAAAACCTTCGAGAGCTGGTATTCAAGGTCACTACAACAGGCAATACTTTGTACACTGGGAAGCACAGAAAAAAAAATGGAAAGAAACATACCTAAACAAGCTACTTCAGTTTGTTTAACGGTGAAGGAGGCAGTTATTATGTCAGGCTATAAATGAAGCTAGGTTTGCTTTTACTTTTATCACAATATTTCATATTTATTTGAGTTTTAAGTGATCTGTGTTTTAAGACCTTCACAAAGAATATAAATTTGCTGTCTGTCATTGTACATGTATGTCATATATTTCTGTTCTTTGGGCACTTCCAATGTGGTGTCTGAGGCCTTGTCTTTACAAGAAGGTTTTAATCGTGTATATGACCACAAAAGGCTATGTGGATACTGAGAACAGAACATATGGTCTTACAGACTTGCTAAGAAAGAAAAATGTGTTTGAAATGTTTTTCATCATAATATTTTAAAATGATGCTTACCCACTGATAGCTTATAAGGGGAAAGAAAAGCTTAGCCACCACAAAAGAATTACTTTCTAACACAGAATTATAACTAACTTCAACATTGTGTTTCACAGATAACACAGCTTCAATGCTTATCTGTGAAAATTTAAATTATATAGTTGATGGAATTTGTTTTACTTGGAACTTTTAGGTGGAAGAATGAATACCTTCCTAGATTCCTTATTTGTATAAAGTTTGCTAATGCTGCAAACCAGAAACACAAGTGGTCTGTTGTTAGCTCAGTTGCAAGTGAAAATAATACAAATACAAGTACAGGCTAAATACCTGCTGAAACTACTAGTGGTCTTGATGAGATAATTGTACCCACCTGGTTCTCACAGGTGAAGGCAGTATAATTTTTACATGTTCTTGCTAACTCCATTTTCTTGTCCGTCCACCTTTCTCTTAGGAACGACTGTGATGCGTATGACAGCATTTGATGCAGATGACTCTAGCACAGACAACGCGCTCCTGCGGTATAACATCCTCAAACAGACGCCTACTAAACCATCTCCAAATATGTTCTATATTGACCCAGAAAAGGGAGATATTGTTACAGTGGTGTCACCTGTACTGTTAGATCGTGAGGTAAGTGAATATTTTTGTATTGCCAGTCTGATATTTTAATGTTTGTGCCTATAATTTTCTCCTGTAATGTGAAAGGAGTTTAAGAGCATTTCAGGGTTGTGAATTCAGATACTCAGTTTTGAGGAGTCTTTTAAGAGTTCCATCTACTTTTTATTTGATCTTAAGAAGTTACATGCTTTGATCAGTATTTATATTCTAGCCATTTGTAATTTCTTGGTAAGTGTTAAATGGTGTAAGCAAAGATTTTGGGAATAAGTGGAATTCAACTTGGAGTTAACAACGAATGTTTTGGAAGTAAAAAAAGGAACAAACATAATTCTGCATATAGGCTGCTATGAGATTGTTACAGTTTGGTGCATTAAATCCTCTTCGGGAATTTTCTTTGAACAGATTGGACCTAAGAAACTAATTAACTTGGTACCCCATAGACAAAAAATGAAAATACAGAAAAGGAATACTAAACAGAGAGGTAGCCTGCATGTGATTTTAAGGTGAATTACCATAGTGCCAAAATCTATGTTTATTATAGATCATTAGCATGAGATCATAAACTGATAGCAAAGAAAGCTTAGCCATGACCATTTAATGGTCAGAGGATAATAAATTAGAGCAAATCTGTTAAGACAATGGTTTAATTATCAGAATATGTGAGATCTGGGCACCCACACAGTGTTGACCTAAGTGGTTGCTCTATGAATTGCCATTTCCTTTGATTACATAGCCCTGTGTACCCTTAGATTCATGGAGATCACAATATTCTTTTCTTACAGGCTATATCAGGTATGTGCTGATGTATTGAACTTGTTTTCTAAGTTTGTTAGGTTCAGGACTGTCCAATAATCTGAGTACTCAGGATGTTATTTCTCAGTTTAACCAGAAGAAAACGATGCCCCTACCTCTTTCCACTTTAGCTGAGTAGTTTTTCTGCAGACTTTTCCTACAGCAGATATTTAATGGGTAAACCACACATGTCTTCCAGACACACAAAGCAGTAAAACTAAAGTCTGAACCTATGGCTCTGTCTTTTAAGCTTAGACAGATTCCAATCCTTTCACACTTATGTGACAGGCTGCAGAATCATACCCAAGTTAAGGTTTACATAATCACTACATTTTTTTCCTTAAATTTCCCTTCTAAATTCTTTTTTTTTTTCAGTTGAAAAGCTTTATACTGTTTCCTAAAGTCAATTTAGGTAATTTTATTCCTAATAGATATCCATTCCTCAGATTAAACCAATTTACTCAAAATTAGAAAATCAATGGCATGGAATGAACATGCCTGCTTTTCCCAGTATCTTCCAAAGGTCAGTGGTGATTCATGAAATAATGATACTTTCTCCATACAAGAAGCCTGTCCTCAATCGAACAGGTATTATAGCTGGGTAGTACGTCCTGAAAGCAACATCTGAATTCCTCATGATTTTAAACAATAGTTTATTCAATACTTGTGCTTTGAAGGTGATACGGCAAGCTCCATTCTTGTTGAAACTGCTAAGTAATTTTTGTTGTTGCTGCAAATGCTGTGTGTTTTATGAGCCAAAATGTAGAGTGTGTAAAATTTTAACACTAAACCCGAACATTATCAGCAGTTGAAGTCCAGTCTAATATTGCCTTCTCAGGTCAAAGGCTTGGAAAAAAGTATTGCTTTCCATTTTTCACAAGATGCTCTGTGTTGTGCTTAGCCATTTTTCTGGATTCAGCCTGTTCGCCTTCCTGCTTATGTATGTCTTGCGTCAAAAATGGTAGTCATGCATCCTTTTTTATGTACCATTAGCCATTCATGGTCAAAGATGTATAACTTCTATTTTTAACTGTAGTAGCAGCTTTTAGGGACATCAGCCTAATGATCCTATTCTGTACAGTTCTGGGTACCAACGCAAACTCTATAAATAGCTGTTATGTATTTTTATGTAGCTCGTGAAATTGAATTGTTATAAAAGAACTGTCTGCCCCAGGTAGAGACCGGAGTAACATCTGGATGAGGAAACATCTGTAGCTACTGCTTAGGGAATACAGTATCTGCATATCACTAGCCTTGAAGAAGTGCTTTTCAGGATACTAGGAAACTGCTGGCCAGGACCATTTGCCACTCACCTATAGGATATCAGATAATCTCGGTGTATCATTATATTTTCCCTGGTGAATCTGTGTAGATCTTAAATGTTTTGACTATTTATTATAATCTTTGATGAAGCGTGCTGTAGAAACAATCTTACACTTGAAAGCCATGCTAGTAAGTGTGCATCATCAGAGGACAAAAACTGTAGATAAGGGCATTGAATTATGGTTGGACAAAGACTGTATGGAACAGTATTTGTGAGTGGGAGAGCAATGCTTCTAGCTCAACGGTTCTTTTATTGATATCTCAGTAGAGAATTATTATATGAAATCTGCATAGGAAACAGCAGACTTTTTATTAATGTTTTCTGTTGCTTGGAAAAGAGAGTGGATATTGGAAAGCTGAGCCGATCCATTTAGATGACAGGGATTTGAGTCATCAATATTTGCAGTTAACTGGGTGTAAATCATGTGAAAGTATACTTGGTATTTATATGGGGACGGCAGGGAGGTGAGGGAAAGGTGCATTTCTGCTGGGGAATTCCACAGCTCCTGGAAGTGCAAGAATTGGTCTTAGTGGATCTGTTTATTCATGACAGCCAATTTAAATCAGAGGCTTCTCCTAGATTTTACCTTAGAATTTAAATTAGGTCAATTACCTGTGATTTTTCTGTCTTTTGCTGGCTCTATTTATTTTCTACTTGAATCTTAAAAATGAGTACAAGTCAAAAGTGGATTATCCTTGGTTGCTCCCTATAGCTGTACTTTTTAAAACTTCGTTAGTCCTAGATACATATCAAGAAACTGAATTAAAGTGAAAACTTCTCTAGGATGGATACAAAATAGGGAGAAAACTGTTTCTCATTAATCATATGTACATGCACCAGAAGTTAATATAAATTATGTTAGAACATATTAAAGCACTGATTAAAATTACTTAAGTTTTCCATCTCTTTTAGCAAGTTTTAGCTTGGATCTTGGTGCTTTTGGTTAACTTTGCATTTCATTTAGACCCATTAACAGAATACAACCTATCTGGTGTTTTGTTGCTTATTTAATTTTAAGTATCACTTCTTTAGTGTTTCTGTATCTAAGGAAACAGGAGACTGGGAGTATTGCCCAGCAGTCGATACTGAGATGAGGAGATACAAGGCATCTGGCAGGTTTTGCATGTAGTGTATCGTCTTCATTATTTTTCCATGCTTCAACATTTTCAGAAAATTTGCTTCAACATAGCCTCAGAAACCCTTGCTTCAGTGCAAAGAATCAAAATACAGATATTTACCCTAAAGCAAAATAAATTTTGGCCACCTAGAGATCTCAGGTTTTATAATCTGTTCAGTATATGTGGGAGAATCTTAGTCTGCATAAGTAAACATTTGCTTAATAATAATTTTAAGGAGATTAAAATCAAATAAAACATTTTTATGATAATACTTTAGAATTAAAAGTTTATTCTAAGCAGATACTTGTAAAATAAGATAAAATTTAAAAGAAAGGGAAAAAGCAGGAATTAACTTGCAGCTGGTGAACTTCAACTGTGCATCTGCTTGGTCTTTCAGTTACTCAGAATCAACACAAAATGAAGACGATTTTGTTAAATTGCTATAGGCTTTCAAAATTTCTTTTTCTGTGACCAGCATTTATTAGGGGTTTCACTTGACCGAGAATATGGAGATGGGAACACCCCCTTGTGTATTAACTGATATTTTCTTCAAAGGCTCTTCCAAAGCCTTTCTGTGTATAAGGCAGCAGAAAGAATATGTAATGTGAAAGGTATCACTCTCTTTAGCATTGTTTTCTTTCTTGCTCTGGCTAGAAAGAGAAAAGTTGTCTTAGGTCTTTTCTTTGAGTTGCCATCTATTTTCAGAGTCCAAACACTTTACTTTTTTAACTTTGGTAGTAATTGAATGGGTGTTTGAACAAATGGAGGGGAGCATGTGCATTGGGGCTATTTCCATACCATAGTATCACCTACAAAAGCCTTAAGAAAAACAGTCATTCTCTCCAGGATACAGAAAAAAGTGTCTGTAAGAATACCACAGCTTACATTCAGCAAGCTGCTGAGTGTTTTGATTTCCTATGACATCTGCTGAGGGAAGCAGAGTGCTTCATGCCTCCAAGGAAAGACTTAGTGCCATGCAGGATTTGTATGACTTGAATCTACCTGACTATTTTTATTTATAAATTTTTCAGATTCAAAATTGTTTCCAAAAGTACATGATCCTCAGGGTTTGCAGTAAAACCCAGGTAGTTTCTCAAATAACATCCATTTTCGTTTTCAGAAGGCAGTTAAGGACATATTTTTGAAGATTAATGTGTTTTTTTTCTTGAGGGAGTTAGGCATCCTTGAATGTGTCAGCAATAAAGATTGAAGAGTGTTAGGGGGCAAATTATGCCTTCAGTTATCCATTTGAGAATACGTTTTGATTCATAAATTCAGAGGAGAAAGATGCCCTCTATCAAGGTGTATGGTCTAAATGACCTAAAATAGAGCAAAACAGGGCAGGGAGGTGGGGAGAAAGAAGGGGACAAGAATCAAAAAGGGAAAGAAACCTTGAGGACATGTCCCGCATTGTATATTTCAGGGATTCAAAGCCCGCTTCAAAGTGATACTTCTCAGCAGTGAAAAAAAATAATGCTTCTCATGCATAGGAGGAGAAAACACTCATACAGTCAACTCTTAAATTTCCTTTATGGGTTCATAATCAGTTTTTTGGCTTACTTACAATGCTGTTTTGCCAGTGTTACAGACCCCTCTGCTCTGCAGGAAAGTAGCTGTACAAAATTTACGAATTTTATATGACTAAAGTACTATAAGAAAACTGCCACTGCTTAAGTGAAATATCTACCTTACTTCTCACAGTTTGAGGATGAATATGCTTTTGCTTTTAATAGGAACTGCTGTGCTTAATTTGAATTTAAGTCAACAAATAGTTTGAGATACCTGCAAGATGCCAGACTATATGCTCTCGCATTTGTTGTTTAAACACCTCTTCTCAAGAAAGGCAATTTAAGTACTCTAATTCTGAGAAACTCTGGGCTAGATTCAGTTAAATGAATGTTCTCCAGTGAGACTGACACCTACTGTGCCTATGCAAGCCCCAACGCTATTTCAGTAAGCAAGTGTTATGTTCTGTTATGTAGCTGTTTGAGCTTGGTGCATCAATCCACCATTATTTGCATCATATGTATTTTTCCCTCTCTTTATTGCTTGGAAACATGGAGCCAAAATCCATATGCCACAAACAATGAAAACTCTGGAGTTACATTACCCCATCCTGCTCATGTTTCTGTGAATTGCTTGTAATAATGTAATAGCAGGCTGAGCCTCCTGCTTAACTGGATGTCTCTGAGCTTTAAGCAACTGCAACAAAAAGCAGTGTATAACAACAAGTGAATGCCCATTCCTATCTATACGTTGATGAATGGCTGTGCAGTGACTACTAATTTTTCAAGTCAACAGCAGCCCACTAATACATAGTCGCCAATACACTGCTTGCGTGAAGCAATGAATGCTTGCATAAAGGTTCTTTACAGTATTCAGCTGGTTCTGCTGTGATAAGTAAATCACAGCGTTCTTGTTGATAGGGCTCAAGTTCTCTGAAGAGGTAGCAGAAGGAAATAGAAAAAGCATGTCCACTTTTGTGCATGGACACTACCCTCCTTATCCATGTTTTCCGTTTCGGAGATATGTGTCTTAGGCAGTCAATATACTTATTACTTACTCGATCTAAATGCAAATGCTGAACCAACAGTGCACTCTCATTTTTAATGAAAAGATATTAATCTTTTCAGCAAATGCATTCCACATTTGATCTTCATATTAACCTCTAAAATATTCATATTTACAGTGATTGTGGGAAAACGTATACCTTGGAGCATATCAGCTCTGAGCTGAAATAATTGTATCATTTTGTCTTGTCTTCTCTGACAGAATTCCCACTTGCACACTTTTAACCTGTTTTGCAATATAGTAAATTCCATAGATGGACCTCAATTTCTTTGAGATAGTAATATTTCTTTTCTGCTTAAAATACAAGATAAGCAAGGCATTAAACCTTTTCCCTTAATTAATGCTTTCCTTATGGTATTGGTTTCTGATGTCTGTAATTCTTAGGAGTGGTGGGTCTTCAGTTAGAGAAGAAGTGGTAGATCTCTTTTCAGAGATTATTCCATGTCCCATTGTATCTCAAATATTAGAAAAGTAGAAAAATGGGAATAAGAAAGCTTCCAGTTATAATACTGTCTTAAAAACTCCCCTGATTTGAGCAAACGGACAAAGAGATGGAAGGGTCTCGTTAGTGGGAAGTAAACTTGCTTAAAGTTAAGTTTATGATGAACTTCCCAGGATTTGGGCCTAAATGTCTGAAGTGAGAAAGAATCTCATTTTACTAGATGTACCAGTAATTCTTAGTTACTATTATGGTTTTTGTGAGAAACCCACTTTTAAATCATGAAAAAGGCTGTGCGAAAGGGGTGAATGGAAGTAAAAATTATACATTAGCGTATAAGGAGTATCATCCAGATTTGAAATAGTAAAGATTGCCAGAATATTTGAAAAATTGTTCATTTAAAAAAGTCTGATTTGCATAAAGTTGTAGTGGCAGAATTTCTGCAAATCTTTTATTACATTGTTATTATCTGTTTCTACTTCCATTTAGTTCAAGGAACAATTTGATAGTCAGACTTTGCTTAATAAAAGAATAATTATATGAAAATAATAGGGACCACGTTTTCTTTTCTATACATATCTGTCAGAGATGAACATATCTCATCCCAAACCTCACAAACAGCCATTTAAACAAAATGTTAGTGACTCTTTCTGGAGAGTGTATATAATATCAAGATCACAAGGCAGATGAATCACTGAATGGATTTTCTTCACAACGAACATGACATGACAGAATCCTACCTCTAGAAAAAAAAAAAAATCATTAGATGAACAAAGAAGGTTGCTTTCTTTGTAAGTAAAATGTTCATTGACTAAGCTACTGCTTATACTCTGTCTGGCATTTAGCTTTCCCTCTCTGAATGAGCATGGCTCCCTGCAAAATGCTGTACCGCTCTCCAGATTCTTGCATTGGCTCCTCTGTGTGGATCGTTGAGACCACAGCAGATTTTCCTTCTTATTTTTGAACTTTTGCTTGTTGAAGACAGCTCTGTAGGTAGAAATCCATGCTATTTTGGCATCACTGCCTCCTGTGGCAGATAGTTTGCTGATCCTCTAGACTCGTCACTCATGTAAACATCATGAGTTTCTCTGGCACTGATGTATTGCAAAGAGATTTAAGTAACAATCTTCAAGACACTTAGAGTGACACAAAGCACAATATCATCTGCTTATATACTTTGAGTAGAAGCTAATAACTCTAATATTATATTTTCGGGCTAGAGTATCTTTATTTAAAAAAATGAAAGTAATATTAGCTCTATGGATATTTAGATGTTAAAATCCCACAGCAACATATCACTATGTAAGAGGGAAAAAGAAGTGGTGAATTTCAAGTGGAAGAGTGCACATATTCTGCTACTATGCAGAGCCCGATGGTTACTAAAGTTCAGCTAAAATGGAAGACAGTAAAACTCAGAAATTCCAGATTGGAAACTTACCATACACTTTGAAGATTCCTGGGGCAGTAGTTTCAGTTTTGGAGACAGAGAATTGGAAGGGCTGAAAGGTGAGAAAAATCTAAAAAATTCTCACTGCCCATGTTTTTCAGACCTTTCTTAGGGCCATGAAAATTGACTACAAAATCTGGAAGTCCATCTTGAACAATTAATCCCAATACACCTTTTTCTTGCATGTACCCCTAGTTTCCAAACAGGTTTTGCTGTCTGCAGAAGACTAACTCCTCCTTGCTATAGAAGTAGTAAGGATGTATCACAGTTAATGTTTGAAAAAAAAATCCTCAAAAGTTTCCTGCCTTACAAGTTTGATTTTTGCATGAAGTATCAATATATTCAGACTGCTCAGTGCTTAAGAGAGCAAAAAGAAAAACATCTGGTAGTAGTCAGTTTACAACCAGCATGACTCAAGTAGAGTTAGTACTGAAAAGTAAATGGAATTACCTGAAAGTCACTATAGGGATAATTGCTTACCTATATCAGAGCTGCAGCTCAGAGTGCTTGGGACTCTGCAAGAGTTATCCCAGACATCCCTAAGGATAAAAAGTATTGTGTGCTTCAATATGGGAATTAATCACTATTCTTTCTTTTCTGAAAATACAAAAATGTTTTGGAAACCAAGTTAATAACAACTCTACCTTTAGTCAAGAGCAGTACCAAGAATACAATTACGTACTTGTGACAATCAAGAACACTAATATTTTTTGAAATTCTCCAAACATACATCTGTATGCTGTGTTAATTCCTGGGCAAGGGGATAATTATCCAGTGCCATAAATTAGGTTTACACACTGGTCATCTTCCCAAGAGAAAATAAATATAAGAAACCCCTGAGATTAATGTTTAATACCAAAAAGGAAAAAAGGAACTAGCTATAAAACTGTGGTTTATGTCTTGATTCCTTAACAAATTTTTTTAAAAAAGGTATCGTCAAATACATATATGGTTATTTTAAGTGTTCTGCTAGCATAATTCAGACCTCCCATTGCTGTTATTGTAGTACATCAATGGGACTTCACTTTTGATTCCCCAAATGCCAATCAGGTAACGCATTCCTCTTTCTCATTTTATTTTCACTTACTTTTATCTTTTTTATTTTCTAATGGCTTTCTATTTTTAGAATGCATGCAGCAAAAATTATGAAAATATGCTCTTTTGTAGAAGATTTTATCTTGCTACTGTCAATGAGAAAATTTTTCTCTCCAAACTCTGCCTAATTGTACCTATCCTTAGTGCTGGAGCATCTAATTACAATAACATGAATTAAAACTGGGGGGCTGAGGGCATCAGCTTTTACTCTGAATGCATTTTTCTTCTTTTTTCTTCTCTGAAGCATTATGTAGCATTTCTCTGTTTAGTTGTATCAACGTCCTGTAGTCCTTAGTCTGTAGTATGGACTTATGTAAAACTCTATTCAGGGTTAAAAAGAAAACACTCTTAGGCTACGTGAATAACATTAGTTTTTTAGTTTTCCACTTGTATGTCCAGTAAATCATTAAAAAGTAGTCTGAAAAGTCAGAATGTGTGAATAGTGTTGGTATATTTGATTGAATTATACTTTTTAGTTCTTGGATAGATAAACACAGGTAAATACACAGAAATAGCCTGAAAGAACATACCACTGAGGAGTCCTGGAGATGGATAAATTGTTAATTTAAGCACATAAAGAGTTGTGTTAATCAAATTCTCCTCTGTTGCTCTTTTGGCCTGGAGAATCCACTACTGTTTCGCTTGTAATATATTCATGCAACTTTTCGCCTATTTGTTTTTCATTTTCATACATTAAGCAAAGTGTGAAAATTGAAATCTTAACTCAAATATAGCTGGAACATCCCAGGGAGGCTAGTGGCAGCCTTTAAATGTTTTCAATTGTAAACATTGGGCATTACATCCATATTATAGTATATATAAATATTTTGGAAGACCAAAATCTAAAGTATAAATTAAGTCATTCAATCATGTAGTTGATTACTACAGAACTAAAGAAGTTCAATTTGCCACAGAAATGCTAGCCTTTTCTTTATATATGTTATATGCTTTTGATAAGGCTATGAAAGTTCTCTAAATGATTTGTTTTGGCTTGCTGGAAGATCACTGAATTCTCTTTCAGTGATCAAAATGCTGCTGCTTATGCATGTAATTTAGTTTTGCTGATTACTTTTTACAGTTTATTTTAATTTGACTTATGTCAAGGGGTTTTTTTTACTTCTTTGAGAGAAAATCCATAAAGCATTATTCTCTCTGCAGAACCAAGACCTTGCCTCCTTCAATACTGTACATAAATCACTCTTAAGGGAAGATACTGTTCACTCAGAAAAGTGATTTCTAAACACTTTAAGTTTGTGCCAACTTCAAACAGATTCCTCCAACCAAAATATGAATTCTGCCTTGTAGGTTGAAGATACTATGGAATAATATTTATGAATGTTGACTTTCCTTTTTTGACATAAAACATATGATGACTTCAGACAATGATGCCTGACACTGCTCATGTAATGATTTTTAGAATACTGGGGCACAACTTGCCTTAGAAGAGATGTTATTTTCAGTATAAGAATTGACTATCCTTGCCACCTAAATTTCTATTGATAATATTTATAGTAGGATATTGCCTTTTGTGAAGTATGAAGGTACAGTTAGAGGGGTCAGGCAACATATGGGCTACAAATAAAAGGCATGGTAGTGCTGGTAGGGGAGGAGAATTACAGTCTTTGAAGTGGAGGATTAACTCCACTGACAGTCTAGATGGACATTCAGACTGCAATGGGAAAGAGGCCCTAGAATCTGGCCTTTGCTTCTGCAGTGAAGAGGAGGGGAAGTAAATTTTGTTCCAAATGTATTTCAATTTAATAAACATCTGTCATGTATATTTAAAACTGCCATTTCAGGATTGTAATTATATCATCTGAAAATAAGTCCTCCTCAAAAGAGAACTGAAGTGACAGGCTGAGGAAAATGAAACATGACGTTGCTCATTCTCCTTTCATGCTAGAGCTAAAATTTAAATTAATTTTCTTCTTGTCAGAAAGTATTTTAATTGGAAATGATTTTTGATTGCAGTTTTCAGAGGAATGAGATTTTTCTAGTGTGTGTGCATAGAAGTTTTTCAGTGTCTCCATAATATTTTCCTAAACTAATTATTTGCAGATATTTTAAATAGATGACAGCTGTATTAGAAATTCAAAAGAAAGTTAAAACATTTTAAAAGCTGAGATAAATGTAAAGATTTTTACTTTTATTTTGTTCCTCAGCCCCTTTGTATGCAGCCATGTTGTGTCTGTTGCTATAGTTACCTGCTTGTTGGGAGAAATGAATATTTGGTATTAGGATTAACTAGACTGTAAAAGTTAGATGTGCTACTTTAGTTCAATTTAGGTTTATCACAATTTTTTTTTACATCTAAATTTCCTGTAAAAATGTTGAAGGAAAGTTATGGAGCCATAATCTTATGAGATGCACGAGTCTCTATAGCCCTATAAGTTCATTCGCACTCATTCCACAGTCCTCTGATGAATTAAAAGACCCTAATTGAATTTTCTTCCAATATACTTTAATTTTCAGCTTTTGGACCATATACAAAAGGAGTTTCTCCTATTAGTATCTTAATCTCAGTATCACAAAGGACAACAGTAGTCATGCCAAGGCTATAATAGTTAGTGGCTTTCTGTGCCGAAACGGAATAAGCCAGCCTTTAAGGGATAAAATATAGATGTTCAGCCTAATACCTCACTGCCAAATTACTTCTGATTTGACATAGTGCTTTTTTGACACCCAATTTGTCCATCAATAGAAGGTGCTCTAAATACAACTCTAAATAACTACCCAGGTGACAACTCAGTGGATGTTACACATCAGAGAGGAAAAATGTCTACAGACTAATAAAGGGAACATGTGAGTTTATTAGAAGGATTATAAGATTGAAGCAGTTGCTACTTTGATATTTACTTAGCATTGGCACTTAACCGCATGCATGAAACTCTTGCAGAAAGAGAGACTTAAGGAAAAACATCTCTGCGACGTGTTTTCATGCAATGCTCTCTCAGTCATGAGAAGTGACAGAAACCTTGTTGACTGCAGTTGTCTTTTGTTACCCTAATTTCTTAGAAATTTTTTAATCATTTCTATGTACTTTCCCTAATGTATCCTTGATAAAATGCAAAACTTAGAGAAGAGGCAAACTGAATGGAGATCACAGTTTTCCTAGAGGATTTCTGCCATGAATGATAGAAAGTAAATACTGAAATAAGAGCAAGATGTTTTCAGGTGAATTTGTCAAAAGTGTACCGCAGATGCCTGGAAGTGCAGAGATTTTCACTACTGTGATTAGGAGTTTGAGAATAAAAAATAGTAAAATCTGTGCTGATGGTAATAAAGGTCTGATTTGGGCTTTGTTGAGGTAACTGGAAAATTGTCTTCATTGATTTTTGTGGCAGACTTTGATGATAATCAAGATTTTTAAGCATTATTACTTCCCTGGAGGTGTTTAAGGCAGGGGCGGACGAGGTGCTAAGGGACATGGTTTAGTGGTTGGACTATAGGAACCACTATACTAGTGGTTGGACATAGGAATGGTTGGACTCGATGATCCAGTGGGTCTCTTCCAACCTGGTTATTCTATGATTCTATTCTATGATTCTAGAGACAGACACTGTCTGAAAATCATGCAGTTAACTTTGAAAAGATTAAGTTACTTAAACGAGGTTTAGCTGAAAAGTTAGGAAATGAATTCTGCTTTAGCTCAAACCAAACCACAACCTGGTATAGAGACTGCATTTAACAATGGTGCTCCAAAATTTTCAACACCAGAGCGAACATAAAAAAATAAACAAAGCTTCAAGAGTTATACTCCATTTCATCCAGCAGCAGAACAGCAGATAAGGCCGGCAAAACACTTTTACCTCAGTGAGCAGCAGTTATAATGTATGTCAGATTGTACTGCCACTCTGAATTCACTGTACATGGATATGGCTGTGTAAAGCACATTGATATCCTCCTGCTTAAAGAATGACACAGTTTACCTTGTAAAAAAATGCCCTTAGTGCTATGTCATCGCCAGCAATATGTCTCTTTTTCCCCGGAGAATAAGAAAAGGCATTTGTTTCTTACATAGTAAAAAATTCCACTAGCAATAGCCTCAAGCCTGCAGTGGATTTTCCATCTTGCCTTATTTGTTGAGGGAATGGAAGACAGAAAATTCACAGAGATTTTGGAATATAAATTAAGAATTTAGATGACATTTTGATGAAATAGATAAGCTAAAGATGCCTTGTGCTTTAGTTGGAGCACATCCTGTCTTTTCCAATCCTATCCAGGGAAGATATATTACATAGTATAATTCAGACTATTACTGATAAGTGTAATGGATCAAACATAATATTCCAAGTTTCAATAAATAGTTGTGAGAAAGGTAACTTTCTAAAAGCTTTCCTATTTTCTGTACAGCCCATCTCAGAAAATAATAAACAGTATCTTTAAAACAAATTGTACAATGTACTGTGGAAAACATATTGCAATAATTTATATAATTTTAAACATATTTTTCACTCCGTTGTAAATATTGGAGAAAACTGGAAGATTGTGTTGTGGCATATTGCATATAAATATATTTCCTATTCATACACAGGCATAACAGTAACCACTCAAAGACATGACAGCTGATTTAAGACTTGTAGGCAAAAAGGCATCTGTTCCAATATAAGGTAAAGTCTAAGAAATGAATAGCTGATCTTGTAAGAATTCTAGGAGAAAGTAATGGGTGGAGAAGAAAATGAGAAGCAAATACAAGTTGTTCAAGAATTTCTGAAAGGTCTTACAGTACCTAACTTAGGCTTTTGAGCAAGATGTGTTCTTGTATATTCAATGAGGAAAGGGCAGTTTTGATCTTGGATTTGTCCATTACAAATGCCATTTCTCTCCACTGACACATGGTAAGCCAGACTATGCCGTAAGATGCTAGACGATATGAGCCCTCTCCTCATAATCATGAGGGGCAAGTGACCGCTCTCATCAACTACTGCAAAACAAAACACCCTGGGAAGAGCTGGGGAATAAAAGCCCTGAGAACAAATTCTGTTTTGCGTGATCATATCCTCTCTGGAACACTGCTGTGTGGCTTTTTTACTATTGTGAAAACATCTGGAGAGATACAATAATGTGTATTCAAAATCAGAGTCACATGGTTTCTGTTGAAAATAATTCTAGGATTTTCTTCTTCATTTTGGCTTCTAGCTCTGAAACTCTAAAAAGAGCAAAGATTTTATTTCTCTGGTACATGGATTATATTGTCTAATAGCAATCTCTGTCATAGCAGAAAAGAATAACAACATCCTTACCACATAAAAGTCAATGCTTCATCTCCAAAGAGCTTCAACTAGTCACATAATTCATGACTTTTCTTTTTGTCTACTTGTGAAAGATTCATGAACACTTCTGCTACTGTCTACATCTGTCTAGTTCTTAAATAACATGAATTAGGAAGTTGCTGTTCCTATTCCCTTTTTGTTATTGTTGTTGAATGCTTTTCTCAAGTTGCTAGGCTGAGACCTAGTTAATGCAGAACCATCCGTTTCTACATTTCCTTTACAAATTCTACAGTAAATCGCATGCTGATGTTGGCAGAGAGTGACCAAAACAAGCACATCTAAGATTTATCTCTTTGTTCAGCCCTTTTCTGCAGTAGGTAAAACCTCAAATGGCCTATCTACACATCTACTGTTTCCTGGGTAATCCATCTCTAGAAACAATCTTTCATGGGTACAATTATCTCCCTGGGAGGACCAGAGACTCCTGTGCTGGTGCACACTGATTTATTTCTCTGCTAATCCTTGTGTGTTTGGCAACAGAACATTGTGGTAGCCGTTACATTAGAAATTTATGCCTTGAAATAATAACTGGATGGCTGAGAACAGAATAAAAAAGATTGGCTTTTGAACTATTTATCTTAAAGCTATTTTCTCATCTGCTTCTATTTATTTCATTTTTTCTTCTAAAGTTCTAGTCCAATAAATAATATCTTTTCAGTGGCTCTCACCTTTTGATGAATTTCTCTTTTTCAATGAACAATATATATTTAAGAAAATAGCATATTTTTAAACGTTTTCAACTTCAGTGAGATTAAAGGAATAATATAAAGGAACAAAGAGGATTTAAATTTACTACTGCAGTAATAAAACATAGGTCAATTTAGTACTCTGGAATGCATCAGAGAAAATCTATGGGGAAAAAAACAGTCAAAGAAGAGAAACTGGGATAGGGAAATTTGCAGAAGGCAAATACTTAGAAAAAAATACTTAGAAAAAATAGTTTTCATGATTCAAAATCTTTCATTTCATAAATATATAGGTGTTTTTTAAAGATTTATTCTGAAGTAAATGGGCAATTTTTGCAACGTGGAATCTAAAATACTTAGTTTTCAATCTTAATTCATAACTTTGTGTTTAAGGTTTCAAAAACATAGAACAAATAATATATTTTTTAAAAGACCTATTAAATAAGTCTTTAAGGAATGTAAAGTATAAGTCAATCAGCAGGTAGAGGTGTTCACCAGATGTGTTGGGGCTATCGGTGATTATGATGAAAATGTAAACAGGTAAAAAGCATCCATACTATTTCTGAAGAACCTTGATGACTTTTGAGAAGAACAGTTCATTTCTGAATATCCAGATGTTCATATAATAAAGTGCTATTTAAAGTTAGCACAAACTTCCCTCTATCTCTCAAGATAGCATCACACCTTTTGAAGACTTTTAAAAGATATAAATTGAGTGCTTCAGAAAAAAATACAAATCAATGCATATAAGCATGGCAGAAGAATGGAAACAAGAAAGAGTTTAAAATGTTATTTTATTCACATTGTTTTAGATTTTGTGAGTCATACAAGCTTCTTCTCAACTGTAGAAAATTGCTTCAGAAATTGCTCCAGGCAGTTTGCTCAAAAAATATGTTTTCAGATTTGTTCATAGACTTACTACACTTGTTCACATCTCCTTACACTAAATGGACACTAACAGATACTTTGGTTTTAGTCCCAGACTTTGAACTTAATCAAGGTGTGAGGTTTTCTGAAATATAAGCACAATTTTTTAATATAAATATTTGTGAGGGTTGCATTAAGGAATTTTTTCCATGCTTCTTTTTGTTACCTGGAAGCCAGCTTGCAGTATGGTGAAAATAATGATGTTGATATTACTGGAAAGTAAAAATCTGGTAAGGCTAATGCCTGCAATCAGTATTTGCCTAGTCATGTAAACAGAATATAAACCGCATATAAATAATATTTCAGGCTTCTAAAAATGTATGGGACATAATGACGGATTCTGTGAAAACAAAAAGATTTTGGCAAATGCTTTTCTACACACTGTCCCATGTGATTGATGGAGAGAATATTTCTGAATATGAAGGTTAATTTCTTTATCCTCAAAGAGGTTGTAGTTTCCAGGCACCTTAGAAAGATTAGCATTGATGTTCACAGTTTAAACTTCAAGAGAAGATAGCTCTGGTGGGTTGTATCTGATATTTTTACTGAAAAAAAAAGAATAAAAATCTTCAGGTTTTTTGTGTTAAAATGTACTTAATCTGTTTAACAGCTCTGACTATTCCTTTGGTTATTGTTATTGTAAGAGTGGGCTGGTAGTTTGGTCACCACAAGACGGTGCCCAAACCTGAGTGCAAGCCAAAGTCACATTCTTCCAGAAGCTACACAAAATCTCTGGCCAACCTAAAGCCCTTGCTTAGTGATCATTTTCCCCACCCTAATAAGATGATGTTAATCCAATCAATGTGGATATAGCGAATGTATACATGGCCTGAGTGAAAGCATGTGGGAATGGGATAGTGAACAGTAGAGATTGGAGGTGAAATTCCAGTACAAATGGGTAAAATGAGATGTTTTGCTCCACATTTAATCATTTAAATAAATGAGGTCAGAATTTCAGAAGTGTGGACTTTACCAACAGGTGGGACTGCTCAACATCCTTGAAATTAGATTGTTTTCCACATAGCTGGTGAAAGATGAAAGATCTTCATTTTTGACAACTAGAATGTCAGATTAAATTGCATTGGCTTAATCTTAGCAATCTCATGAAGAGGAAATGGCAATAGAGTGATCATATGAATATTTCATATATCAGCAGAGGGGAAGTAATATTTTTAAAATATAATTTACATGAAAATGTTCCTCAAAGACACACATTACAAATACAGAGGATATGAGGGATATCAAGTGAGCTAGTACAAGGAGGAAGACAGCAATACATTTTATTACATCCCCTTTAATCACAGGAAAATCCATTTTCAGCTAATCAACTTTTGATGTGCAGAAAGATAGGTTCTCACAAGTTCAAATAGTTCTGAAGATGCCCACTCTGTAGCCTGTTGTTCACTTGACCTGTTCCTTTTATGCGCGTTAGCAGATAAGGAAATCATAGAAAAAGAATTTTAAAATATTTACCTAGAAAAAAAACCGTACTGAACACTTAGATCATAGGCTTTAAGACAACTGTCATAAGTAAAGTACGTTTATTTTACAACCAGCTAAAGTCTTTGGAATCTTTGTTTCATCAACAGAATGGCAATCTGTTAAACAGCACATAGTTTTCATTCAAATGCGTGCAGGCCCTTGCAGATCAGAACTTTCTTTGTTGTTACTATTTCTTTCATAGAATGGTTTAGGACATGAAAGATCACCCAGTTCCAATTCTCTGCCATGGGCAAGATGATCAGGCTGCTCAAAGCCTCATCCAACCTGGCCTTGAACATTTCCAGTCACGGGACATTTACAGCTTCTCTGGGCATCCTGTTCTAGTGCCTCACCACCATCACAGTAAAAGATTTCTTCCTAATAGCTAATCTAAATTTCCCCTCTTTCAGCTGGCAACCATTACCCCTCATCCTATCCCTTCGCTCCCTGATAAAGGGTTCCTCCTCATCTTTCCTGTAGCCCCCCTTTAAGCACTGAAAGGCTGCTATAAGGTCTCTGCAGAGCCTTCTCTTCTCTAGTCTTGAACAGGTCTCTCAACCTGTCCTCCAATGGGAGGCATTCCAGCCCTTTGATAATCTTTGTGGCCTCCTCTGAACTAATTCTAACAGGTCCATGTCCTTCCTTTGCTGAACACTTCAGAACTGAACACAGTACTCCAGGTCAGGTCTCATGAGCAAGTAGAGGGGGAAAATCTCTTCCCTTGACGTGCTGGTTACAGTTCTTGAGATGCAGCCCAGGGTTTGGTTGGATTTCTGCGTTGCAAGCACACATTGCCAGCTCACATTGAGCTTCTCCTCCACCATATACCACTGGATACTATTTCTTTGTACAGAACATACATAGAGATCGTGATTGTATAATGTTGGAACCTTAAGTACACAGATAAGACTGTTCTCAACCTGTGTCCCCTTACAGAGATCCCACCTCGGTAAGAGCAATCTGAGCCCCTTACAATGACCTTATGTCCTCAGTTATTGTGAAGAGCTGTTTAAGTGGATGAGGAGTTGTTCATATATGGAAAATATTAATGTCATTTTCTACAAAACATATATAAGAGTACTATTACACACAGGAAAAGTCTTATTTTGGACTGAAGTTTTGAACTGTCAATCCTAGACCAAGATGTAATTTGGCTGTTAGAATGGGTTTATTTTCTTCCTAGACCCAGGGTTTATATTATTCCTACACTCCAACTGTTGCGGTTGAGTGATTTTAAATTAAAACACAATTTGTACAATGGTGGTGACCCATATTATTTATCAATATGCACTGACTTTAGATCGTACACTAATACATTTATGTTAAGTTTAGTTGTGCTGCATATATTCTACTCATCCAACTTACTGCTGAAGTTGAAAAAACCCTGTTATTTACAAAAGGAATAGCTTTGATTGTTGCAAATGTGGTTTTGAATGTTGCTAGTAATGGAAATCAGGTATGCCCATGCTGTGCTTGCAAAGTGTATTCTTTCAGTTTTACTAAAGATGTAGGATTAAGTTAATATGCTAAACACATCAGAGTAGTTCAAGGTAAAACAAGGAAGTGTATTCAGCAAAACTCATCCGTAAATCCCAGACCCAAGAGTTATTTATCTGGCTTCACAGAGCTGTGCAAGCCCTGATGCCAGATGATGGTAGTGCTATGTAAACAAATGTGTAGGGCAAGACTGGTGATATTAAAGTATAAAAAAATACAAATATGTACCCCAAATTTTAGTCAAAATCCAGATTTATGAAACAAGATTGGAAAAAAAAAGTAATGAAATGTATAAATATTGGTCAATGTACTCTGAATAAGTCTTACATTGAACAAAAAACTCATTATATAAAGTCAGTAGTGGAGGAAAAGCTGGTATGTTGTTATGTCCTCTAGGTAATACAATAGGAGAATTTAGGAAGAAGAAAACAGCTTTAAATTTTGTAGAAATTCAAGTTTTGAGCATACTTAGTTCAAGATTGTTGTAGAACCTGTTCTTATACTCCTGACATAGGTGAAAAATGCAAAATGCTTGTCTTGAGTAAAATTTTACTTTATTTATACTAAAAAATAAAAACAAGTAAAAAAAAAATCTCTCTCTAGTGAACATGAGGCTTTGGTTATATCTTTCTAGAGGAAAAAGGATGTTGGCATTCAGCAGAGATTATTTGCTTTAAATTTATAGTAGACTTGTAATCAGCTGGTCCATTTGCTGACTCAGAGCCTCAGGTGCAGGCTGTGTGATGCTGCATGAGTGCAGGTGACAGGATTTCCATGCAGGTGGTTGTGGAAGTTAATGGGTTTAGGGTGGAGGAAAGCAGAAGCTAATTTTAGATATCAGTCTATGGTTCTTACCACTTACATCCAGGGCATGAGTAAGTGGATTCTTGTATTTAATGGTTTTCTCATTTCCAATGTTGTGCTGATTCTCATTTGCTACTGCACTTCTTTACAAGATACACTGTGTCTTTCACTTCAGAAACAAATATTCCACCCCTTGGAGACTGCTGATTTTCTTATTTCATTCTGTTAATTAGGGTGTCAGAAATGCTCATTCCCTGAACTGAAATGTTGGAAAACAGTACCCATTTCATGAAAATACTCAGCTACTATTTTTAATCCCTTCTGTCTACTGAATGCTGAATTTATAGTATTTTTTGAAAAAAAGAAGAAATTGTATCAAGAAGAAATGCTTTGCAAGCTTGTTAATTCTCATGAGGTTTTTAATATAAACCTTCTCCTCAGAGAATGGGTATGCTTATGAAGGGATTTTATTTGACTGCATTGTAAGAGAGAATTCTTGCTCTGTCCCAGATACTTCTTACCTTCCAAAACCTTTTCAGCATGGCTTTAAGAGACTAATTCCGCACCTATGCCTTAAACGAATTGTTTCTGGCTGTGGAACTGCAGGAAGAGACAAGTCACTTGATGAGTCAATGTCTCTCTGTGCCAAATCCCTTATTTTACAAAAACGCAGCTGTGCCTGTGTGCTGAGAGAGCTCATACTGCAATCCTGCTGGTAGAACAGTCACCAAAAAAAAATGTCAGACCTCAGACCCCTAGACTTTCTTCCAGAACCTTCAAGAAGGGTCCTGTGCAAGTGCATCAAGACTTCCTTTCTGCAAATACCCTAATCTAGAAATAAGATACCTCTGGAGGTAGAGCTCTGCCCACCACTAGGAGTTTCCAGACAGTGCTGGAGCATGTCATGGTGATCTTCTTGCACGTTTCTATCTCTTTCCTCCCTTTGTTTCTCTCCTTGTTTTTTCATTTTTCCTACTGCAGATATAACAACCAATGCCTCTCTTATTCCTAAAATTGCTGGTGCAAATAAATTTCTTTTAAATGAATCATTTGTTGCTGCATTGCCTTAGTATAGCCCACAAATTTTATGGAGACACCCAGGGTCTACCCCAGTGACCCCTGGACATAACAATGCCCTCGTTTTAACTGTTTTATTTGACTTCTTGTTAACTTTGATCTGCACGACAAACAAAGCACAGGAAACAAAATCATTTTTAGAAGTCTTTTTAAGTATGGGAATTTTAGTTAAATGGTGAAGCATCATTAATTTTATCAGGCCATATAAACAGAAGGAAAAATAAGTCAAAATTATAGAAAGGTCAGAATCCATGGGTATCTATAGTTATTAGCAGAGCTTTATGGGGCATTAAGAATTGGTATACCCTGGTGACTTCTAAACTTATTTTTATAATTGACAAATAAATCTAATTCCTTGCCTTACTGCCATGGGGTTTTTTTGTTTCCCTAGAGCTAAGCACTATAGATGTGGAAAATGATATTCTGTCCTTAGAACTTTTAAGTATTATAACAGAAAATGATACCTGAGATTCTGTTTGAACTTTCATTCATTGTAGGCTGTTGATGCAAGTAAAGAGCATTTGGGAAAGCTAATATCCCACTCTTTTGTACCTGCATTAGGTTCTGCAGTGCTAAGAAGGGGGGGAAAAAAAACATGTTGGTGTGGGCTTACGATAGGCAAAGATTGTAGACCTGTTCAGTAAGAAGAAATGTGTTTTCAGCAGAAGAATGTACCAAGGATTTTTCTAGGTGACAGACACTGAATATGATCAGTCATGTGCTTAAGGACCACAAAGTTATTGTCCTCCATTAAAATTTAGTTATAAAGTAATCGTTTGTGAAGCTGACTGTGGCAGCACAGTTGAATGCCCGTACCTGCATATGCATGGCCCTTGCTGACTTGCTCCATCTAGGGGATACTTCACATAATTCGTGTTTCCACATACACTTTTAGCCTTTGAAATCTTTTAACATCATTCAAGTGGGATTTACACTAGTGTAATGAAATCAAAATCTGTGTTGTGAACAGCACAAATTTACTTTATTCTTACAATAATGCAAGGGTGTTTTATATTTCTCATACACTAGTCCAGAAATAGTTTTAAAGTCTTTGAGACAATTTGCATGACCTAGAACCACAAATGCTTGTTATAAGGTGCTCTTCACCATTCTTGAATGACCATTCTCTGTGCTGACCCTACATTATAGAAGTGAAATACAGAATCAGTCATTAGCTGCAAGAAAAAGCATTTTTGTCATGTTAGACACTGGTAATTTGCTTTAAAATGTTGCTTGGGCCTAAATTGGAACTTTTGACTTTCATTCAGACATATTATTTGTTATTAATTGATACTGATTTTTCATTTATTAACACTGTAAAAACACATGAGTTGCATTAAATTTGTGCATATTCTTTTCATTGGCAATACCTGTGTCATTAGCAGTATATTTTAAAGGTATTTAGCTGCAACAGCAAAAATTTTATGCAAAATTAAAATAACTGTCATGTTAGTTACAACTGTACCAAAATATTTGGTTTGTGAAGCAGCTTATTGCTGGATGTGAACTCAAGAAGAGCGCATCTTCATTCTGCTGCTATTTTTAAAAGCCCAAAGGTAAAGGTTAATGATCAGGAGCATAGAGTGAATAATGCTAGAAATAAGCTTGGGCTACTGTTCTTGAGCTGAAATACAAGAAATGACACACTTTGCAGATATTTGGTATGAGGTCTCAGTTATGTTTCTAACCCAGTTGATTCTTACCCGTGAAAGGCATAGGGTGCTTCCATTGGTGTCAGCTCTAACCATGTTGATATTCAAAGGAGTACAAATCACATGCTGTCCTGGTAGATTTTGTGCTTTCTGAGGGTCTCTGGGTCACTCAGGGATATCAGACAATAAGTATGTCTCTCAGTGGCAACTGAACTTATGGGAATGTGGCAGCTGAAACAGAATTTAAAATTATAAAAGTTAAAAATGCATGTTGAAAGCAGAGTTGGATCAGATTGAGAAAGGAAATCTAGGGGGTTTTATTACAGTGACGGAGGTGGGATAGTGGCAATTTCATCAATTTAATGTGCTCTGCGATAGCACCTAATACAAAATACTCCCTGTTGTTTATACTCTCTCTGGGGAATTACCAAACCTTGTTAGCATTGTACGTACAGTCGTTCTCTCCTTTGCTCCAGCTGTGACCTTCTTAGTGCCCTTGCCCTGCGATGGAATAGCCTGGAGTCTCGCTTTCCCCTGCCATTGCCCTCACAAGGCTCTGAACTTTGCCACCTGTCTCTTTTTGAACTACGTGCAGGCTTGACATTTGCCTTTAACATTACTTTGGAATCTCTTATGCCCATGATCTATGTATACCCTCTCCCTGCATTTTTTTCTGTTAGGCTCTGAAAATATAACTTGTATTGTCTTTCAATGGAAACAGCAAATTGCTCTTATTACTCATTCCCAGTCCTTTGTTGCAGCAACCCATTATGAAAGAAATAACCACTAGAAATAACAGAAAAGGACAAATACAGCTGCTGAATTGAAATCGCAACCACCTTTTGACCTTGATGACTTTCTGTCTCCAAATTGTTCTGCTGTCTGTGGCCCCTCTCATTCAAGATTTCCCAATGCTTGCCCTGTAGTCAGAATGCCTTTCTGTGCCACTGAGAGCAAAAATATGAATTGTTACATCAGTTTCACAAATGGAGATGAAGGATGAGACATGGAAATACTGAATGTCTAGGCCAAAATCAGCTAAGAAATATGAATTAATAGAATTTACTTTAATCACCATTAAAATAAAAGTACACAAGTAAAACTAAAAATAACTATACTTACCTAGTTTTCTAAATTAAACCCTGTGAGGGTTCTTTTTTTTTTTTTCTTTTTTTAATATCTTACAGATGTTTAATGTTGTGATTAATATGGAAAGATATTAGTGACTTCTTGCTTTATTTTATAATGGCAATACAATAAGTCAACAGTAATGAACAGCTTAATAGTTCAGAGTATGTTTTTCATTTATCTGACATTAAAATTGCACCTGCACAAGCACAGAAATTGAATTTCCATAACTAGAAAATTAGGCTTGAAAGCTCACAAGAGAAAGCATTTTATGTGGCTTCAGACAGCTCCTGCTTCAACTGGGTTAGAAACCCCACAAAATTTCTTTGTACAGTAGGCATCAAAAGTTGCTATAGATGGGGGTTAGGAGAGGTAATGTGTATTAAAACCTAATATTCTGTATCGCTCATAGAGATGCAGGTAATATGTTTCCATGTGTGTGTGGTACAAGGCATTTGATCCTAGGCATAACTACATATTTCATAGACTTTGTTTAGAAATCAAAAGTGAAAAGTCTGAGTACATGTCTGTATGTCTCAAATATTTATTTGTCATCCAAGCTCCTGTTTAGTTGAAACATTTGGAGCATCTCTATCTGATCCCACAAGATGTCCCATAAAAGAGTTTTGCCTGTGGGTATCAATATCTATATGCAACACAGCTGTTTGGCTCAGCAGCGTGATAGATTCAGCTTTTATGAACATAATGAAATGGAATTTTTAAATGCAGTAAAAACAGACACAAGACAGCACATCAAACAGAATAGAGTCTGTCTGTGTTCTCCCTTTCAGGAGTGCTGTACGCTTCTGTGGCTTTCAAAAATAAGAACTGCTCAGGAGATTCTGTATCCTACTTTCAGCATGCTGAAACAAGGGCTGCTCTGCTTTGCACAAATCAAATCAAGCCGAATTGCATATTAATCAGAGCCCCTTTAGCGATGCTTGCCACTCGGTAGCAAGCCTGTAACACTTTCATCCTTGCACAGAATGTGCTGTCATAATTGGTTTGTGTTAGGCGTTAGAAACATTTTGTGACTGAATGACCTGTAACTAATAATAAAGCAATGCTCAAATGTAATGAAGGTCCTTGTCTTCCAAGCACTATACAAATGGGTTCCATCTGGCAGTGTGGTGACTTGATGTGTGATTTATGCTGGACTGTTACATGTTACAGGTTGTAAGATTTAAGGAACCTTATCAAAATGCAGGGGTTCCTACTATAGCTTTTAAGCTTTTGAACCTTAATGGAAACTTCAAAGGCAGAAGTTTAACTAGGAAAAAACCAAAAAATTTCTGATTTAAAATTTCAAGAAAAAAGATAATGAGTCTAGGACAGAGAACATCTTTCCTATGCTGTTTAGTTTTCAATGATTATCTGGATCGGCACAAGGATGAAGCAGAGACTGCTAAAAAATGAAAGCAAACAGTAATGTAGTTAAAATATTTGCCTGGAAAACTCTCTGTGCCTCCCTTTTAAAGACCTGAACTTCAATCTGTTTTTAATGAGACTATAATGGCGTTGAATTTTTTTTCTTGACATATATTTTGTTGAAACATGCTTTCCAATCAAAAATGATGGTCTTGAAGGATTGGTGTTTTCTGATTAAAAGTCTGTTAATAATAAACCTACAAGCTGGTTAGAACAAGAACAAAGATTGTGTCATAATTTGGAGGTCCTGGTAGTTTCATACAGGAAAAATGGAAAAACGTTTTGTGAAATGAATGAAATACTCAATTCTTGTTGTCACACGTTCAGAGTAAATGTGATCAGCATGTTAATTTTTACTTTAAAAGAATTTGGAAAGATCATTGCCAGCTTCACTGCTGATGATCATATTTAACACACTTTCCTTTTCACCCTAATGGTGACTTTTTTTTCTCTTTTCTCATGTTCTTTGTTCCTTGTTCCAGCATTCATAAGGTTCTTCATAATTACCCCTAAGGAATAGGAGGTATTTCTGCTGTATTTGCTTATTCTTGGGTGGGAACAGTACGATTTGTTAATGCAGCAGGTTCACAGCTGGAAGGGATGCTGTCGGATAGCTCTGTCTTTTTTCCTGTACATTGTAACCCAGGGAATGTGGAGTGGAGAAATGTGGCCGCAGGAGGAGTACAGTGACAGGAGGTTGTTTTTTAACTTCTCTGGGGAGAGCAACAAAGTGTGTTCATTTGGGAACAGAGATATCAGGAGTGCAGACATAGGAGAAAGACAGCAAGCTGAGAGTCTCTCACGCAGGAAACAACAAGAGACACCTAACAAGAGCAGGGAGCCCATATCCAGCCAAGCCTCGGTGATTATGGAGAAAAAGAGAATTCCTAGAAGGTCTATTTGAGTTTGTTACAGATTGAGAAGGCAGTAAAATTTGCTGGAGGGAGAGCAAGACTGATCCCCACCAAGACTGCACAGTGCTCAGGGGGAGAACATTTTCTATTTTCCAAGCATTTTTCAAATATTTCACCCAGCAAAGTTGTATTTTCTTTATTAAAAATGAAAATACTGTAACTACCCACATACCACAAATCCCAAACTTACTCTAGCTACTACAGTTATTATTGTAATATGATACAGTTCAGAGATTGATGATATTTTCTCTACCTCAATGCCTGACTGACTTGACAGCCTGTCACATCCTTGAGTAAAGACTTGTGCAATGAGGACCTGCTTCTCTGAACCATGTCCATCCCTTATCCAAATTATTTTGATGGATTCAGTGTGCTTTCCAGATTAGATTCATGTATTTTGTTTTGTAATTTTTCCCATTAAGGATTCAGTAGAAACACCCTCTCTAAGCAGTATACTTTTCCCTTTTTGCCTGTTTTATAACTTCCCATCCAGAAGGTCTTGGTATTTTAATTCTAACCTTAAAAGAGGGTGGAGGAACTGGTAGTAGGATTTTCAAAGAAATATTGAAATAACCTTATTTTCTTATCTTGTCTGTATCCATTGACCTACAAAAAGTAAAAAGCCATATTTGTTCTTTTTTTTTTCTTTTTCACCACCTGTCTCCCTTTCCTCTTTAGTATAAAACTTGGAGATTGAAGGATTGGTTTTGTAATTGTCTATTGAAGACACATCATACTATTGACCTGCAATATTGCTGTTACCATGTCTACAGCTGAGACAGTTCTTTATACACCTTCCTATGCCTTTACTTAGAAATGGGTTACTTTCCCTTTTTGGTGTAGGTGGGGGATGGAAGTTTTCATTATGTTCAAGATCAACACAGCTTTTCTTGTATTGCATTACTGTAGCTTTTCAGGAAAAAAATATTCTAGCAGTTTTGTGATGCGACTTGGTACAAAACTTAATAAATTAAAGAAGAGCAAAGTACAATTTGATTCATCTCAGTTCTGTGCATGATTCACCATTATTAAACTAGGAAATTTTTCCGGGCGTATTACTGCATGGGGTCTTAGCTGCTCCATCCTAGCCAGCTGTGCTGTACTCAAATGCGCGTTCCTGAAGCTCAAAAACAGCACCAGAACTTTGTTAGTCAAGCTAATGAGCCCAGCTGAACAATAGGAGGCACCTTCATAACGCGTCTCTTTTAACCGATGACTAGCAAAGGCAAATGACGTTGCCCAGCATAAATCTCTGTTAAGGCTGACAGGCATATCTGCCTGGTGCCTTTAACGTGGTTCCTATTGCCATGTCTTAACTGGGCCTTATCATAAGCCTCCCAGGGGGAGGCTGAGGGGAGACCTCATTGCTCTCTGCAACTACCTGAAGGGAGGTTGTAGAGAGGAGGGTGCTGGCCTCTTCTCGCAAGTGACAGGATGAGATGGAATGGCCTCAAGCTCAGCCTGGGGAGGTTTAGGCTGTACATTAGGGAAAAAAAATCACAGAAAGGGTCATTGGGCACTGGCAGAGGCTGCCCAGGGAGGTGGTTGATTCACCTTCCCTGGAGGTGTTTAAGGCACGAGTGGATGAGGCGCTGAGGGACATGGGTTAGTGATTGATAGAAATGGTTGGACTCGATGATCCAGTGGGTCTTTTCCAACCTGATGATTCTATGATAAGTCATTCTTCCATGTTTAGGACTGCTTTACTGTAATTACTACTAGTGTACAGGAATCTCAGTCTTGGAATTGGACACCAACATGTCAAGTTAACTGTATGAATATGATGTAAAAAATTCCTTATTCTTCCCTTTAAGAAACTGAGATAAGCATCTAGGAAATGCAAAAACAATGGGAAATACAGATAAAGGTGAAAGTCTGGACTTTCTCAGCTTGGTGGACCATAGTTGTAGCATCCTGGAAGTCCATATTTTATGGGAGGCTGAAAAGGATGTTGAAAGAGAATACTGAAACACCTTCACAGACACATTGAGTCTTGCCTCCCATGTCTGGGGGTAGTACAGCAGAAAGCATGAGAGACTGTTCTTGGTGCTAAACAAGAGTTAATAAACCTGATTAAAAGAGACAAAAATAGACCCTGATAAAGAAGAATCTTCTGCTTGTTTCTTCTGTGGAGTTATCTTGTATTTCTTAATTTCCTAGCTTAGCTTTATCAAATACGTTCAGTCTTGTGCCAAACAGTGAATTCTGGTCTGTCCTTTAGATGCAGAGATCATTTCAGAATCAGGAAGTGCAATTTGAGTTGCTATACTCTCAACATTTTTTCAGATTTACTTTATAGATACACAACTGTGTTGACTGGGAGGCATTTTGTCATATGTGTCATCCTGTAGTAATTGGTGCTTTTCTACTTTTCACTACTTTAAAACACGTACTTTCTTCTTTTGGTGCTACAACCACCACCTCTTGCTGGCAGGTGGTTAGTCATGTCATAGAGGTGCCCCCAAAGCTTTTAAGTTGTTCTAGAAAAGGGGCTGTAACTAACAGCGTTACTTTTGAAAATGAAGAAAAATAGCATAGTGTAATTCTCATTCCCTGGAGGCCTGGTTTTATAATAGATTTCCACTCACCCACCTGCCTTCTGTGCATAGCAGGGGATATACTTTGTATGATTTGAAGTGATAATTAGTAATGATGATCGGTGGCCACAGGAGGGAATGTAGATCCAAAGCAATAAATGAGTCTCAACAGAGTGACACATCACCTTCTCATAAGATGGTTTAATCTTACCTTTCCTTGGAATTAAGCCTGTGAGTTCCTAATCAAAATGCTTAGAAGTAAAATAGTAGAGTGTATACCGTTTACTGCTAGCAAATGGTAGAATCATAAAGGCATACAGAAATATTCCAAAACAGCATTAATACAACTATGAGAATATAAATTATTTTGAGAGGAGGCTTTTTTTTTTTCTGTTTATATATAATTGTTTGGTTTAGTTTGTCATAAAATATATTTCAGGAAGAGGTCATTGTTATGATGACATATTTGTAGGAATACAATTTAAGTAGAGGATTTAGTTTTGTTGATATTTGGCGTTTATTTGGTGACATAGCTATTCCTTGATATCCCATGGAGAAAACTCCTTTTACCATGTAATAGGCGAAGCCTACTGAGATGTCATGCAAGCAGTCTAAAGCATGCAGCCAGGCTTTTGCAGCAGCAGCATTGTTCAGAGCTTACTTAAATCTATATGGACAAACCTGTGATGCCTTTCTTCCTTTAATACTGGGGGATGTTATTCAAAGGTGTAACAAATGTAATTCGGATGACACCTGTTTGAATACTGCCTTGACTGGAATTTAATTTTGCTTTCCAAATTAGCATGTTTCATTACTGTCCTTTTCCTAGTGATAAACAAGATAATTCATTCTGTGTATTTCTGCACCACAGAAACATAAAAATTTGTCAACTGTAAATTGCTGTAGGTGTCATTAAAATTCTCCCTAAGCAACCTAATACATTCCGCATATTTTTTTCAGAGACACTCAAAGCTATTTTTAAACCACCTGCTGTGTCTATACATATTTAGACCATAATGGGAAGGCACTGCTGAGAAATTCAATAGAAAATAATTTAGAGAGGGACATGAGAGTAAGTCTTAGAAAGTTCGGTAAGTTAATGCACTAGTTTTAAGTCTTTGTCTCCCCACTGTGATCTCGCATGCGCTCTTTTCTGTGTGTCAGAGCTTCAGATTGGTTGTGTTCCAATTTACATGCAATTGCATTCCAGTCATACAGTTTTCTGTGTTAGGAAGCCAGAACCTTGTAACACTGACAGAAAGTCTGTAGTCTGTCTTTAGAGAGATGTTGGTGCTGATGCACAGAACGACTCTTGTAAGCACAGAATTATAGCAACTAAACTCCATGGAAGATTGCACAGTGTTTGTCCTGGGCTTTTGGTAATAGTGAGAACCTTTTTGTATATTTGCACAAATGCTTTTACCCCTCTGTAATATCTGCCTTATGGCCATTTTGTCTTTTTTACCTATTTTTAAGGGAGCCTTGTGGCTCATTGCATTTAGTCCTAAAATCTTGTTCTTAAGAGAACTCTTCAAAATCAATCAAAGGATTAGGATTTTTTTCTTACCAGCCTCTTTCAACTAATAGGAGTATAAACTAGAAAGGGAGGAAAGGTACTCTTGTTTTGACCACTCTTCTCTTCCTGAGGGTATTATAGTTTCTCACAAGTTCTGGATGCCCTGTCTATATAAGGGCATCCATATCCATCAGTCTTCAAATTGCTGTAGCAGCCAGTTATTCCATTCATACTTTATATTAAAGGTTGGTTGATTGTAGGTTTGCCTCCTCCCATTTAAATAGCAAAATGTTCATAAATAACAGTTGAGAAAGGAGGCTAATTTGACCACGGTAGATTTGTTTCTGCTTGCAGGGTGGAAAAATATCAGCTTACTCCCTACTATTCCACCTCTTTTTTTAGTTTGTGCTTCCTAATTGAGTGACAGATATAAAGTAGGAGCAGTGGTAGAGGGAGAATTGTGTTGAATAAATGATGTAAAGTACTATATTACCTGAAGTTGACTTGTGCTAGGAAGTTTAGTAAGTCATGACAGTCTGAGATAAGATTGCATTAGCCTCAGGAGACAAACTCCTACCCTGTGGCTGTAATGGGTTTTGAGAAGCTGTTAGCAGTGCTGCTTTTATTTTCCTTGATTACATTTTTTCCACTTAAAATAATCTCATTCTTTCACCACTTATAAAGCCTCACTAGGCCAAAATGTTTAGAAGGGCAAAAGAGAGAAAAGAGAGTGTTGAATTTCTCTGGACTGATAATTTTCTTGAATAGCCAACATAGGAAGAACACAGAGTAACGGACGTTCGGCTGAAGCATCATGCAGCTTTGAGATAGCACGAGCAAGTTAATGCTGGGAGTGGAAACAGCATAGATACAACACATTGGTGAACTGCTGCTAACTAGCTCTGCTGACGAGGCTGATAAGGTCCATCGGAGGGCTGTGTTAACAACACTAGCTCTTGTAGGACACCAACCAATCTCTCTTCTTCTGCTGTCCTTTGCAACATAATAGTGCACTCTGGGATGAGGTTTTTTTGTGCTGGGTTCTGTTGTTAGAGGAGCCTCAGAGTGTTTTGGTGAATCAGACTCATTGGTAGGTCTCAGAGCAGAAGAGCAGTTCTTTCCAAAACTGGCAACAGTGCCAACAGAGACAGGAACAAGATTCAGGCCAGCATCAATAATCCATGTGAGGTTCTGCCTAGAAGGCTACGTAATCCAATGCAGTTTAGTGATAGTTTGGTGTCCAGTTCTTCTACAAAATATTTATAACTGAAGTGGGGGGCGTGTGTGTGTGTGTGTGTGTATATATATATATAAAAAAAAATCATCTTTTTCTACTGGTGCAAAAAGTGCTGCAGTGGAAATCACTCGCTGTACTGTACTATTGACCAAGATTTTTTGCCTGAATGCAGATGTTATTGAACCTGTAGTTTCAAGTTAGTATCTGAGCTCTATGTCCACTGAAGTAAATACATGACGATACCTTAAAAAGCTCTTTTCCAGCTCATCCTGTTGTTCCCAAATATAAACCTTAGGTGTTAATATCGGTGCCATGTTTTAATCCCTGCATAGGGTAGGGTAAAGCACTGAATGTCTTTGCTAAGTAAGATGATGTTTTGCATTAGGAATCGGAAGCTATTCCAAGATGCATAGATTTGCAATTATAGCTTTATCCTGGGAGTAAGGATACAAAAATCATCTGGTGACACAAATTTGCTCTGTGACCTGGGGAAATATTTAAATACTTTGTGCTTCATTTTTCTCCTGCTGCTACATAAATTTTTCAGTGCTGCATCTTACACCAATTGATTTGTGTCTTCTGTTTAATCTGGCAATATAAAATTCTAGCCTTTTAGTTATGTAGTGTGACTGAATGTCTTTGCAATTGGTACATCAGATACTGGCCTGATATTTTTTTGAATTTTTTTTAATTAATTTCTATCTTGTCATGATATGCCTGTTGCTTTGGAATAAATTGAAACACTTGGAAAATATTGTTCTACTGCTAATTTATATTCCTAGTGTTACTTAATGTCAGAATTAGTGGCATACGGTTGTCTTGGTGCAGGTGAATCAGTTTGCAGTGTCAAGTCCAATTCTGCTTCTATTTAAGATGATAATAAATCACCCACTGAGCTATGCTGTGCACATTGTGGCCTATACTTTGTGTCGTTAGAGCTTGTTTAAATTTCTGATGAAGACACAGAATAATGTATGCTCTTGTTATGGTTTCATTATACAGGGTAAAATGTCTGTAGGATAACACATCCCTAGTCAATCATCAGTTTGAGAAGTTTTCTCTTTTACTAACTAATACTCCATCACTTTGATACCTTACAGTCAGGTTTTACATTCACCTCATGTCCTCAGTGTCTACAAAATAGCACAGAAAAATAAGCTAGCGCCCAATGCCATAATAGTGTATGCTGTTCGAGCCCATATGGTGTTAGTTTCTCAAAAATAAATCACACTAAAAACTGTGGGTACATACAAGGGCCTTTTCCAGTCTTTCTTGGAGGAAATGGTACAAAAAATATTTTAGAAGGGCAGTAATGCGTTGCTTTGTAAGAATTATATTAAACAAATGAACCTGGGATGGATTAATATTCACAGCATTAATACAAATTAAATTTTAATTACTGTTTAGTAAACCACATATTATAATTTAATAGCTAATTTAAAATCAAAATTACAGTACGTAGTGTGAGTTTTTAGACCAAGAAATTGTATATTCTGTATAGTCAGAGCATTTATGCTAATGATTTCATGTATTTATTAGATAAACACTTTTGTATACACCATATAGAGAATTTTCTTGTAAACAAATTTTTTGTCTTTTGGGAAGCCGAATCTTTACCTACAGCTCTAGAAAAACAATATCTCTAGAATTCAATAGCTCAACAGGGCTGTGTTACCTTTCATCAATTTGTAAAGATTCCCCTGGGCAGACAAGGGTCATCCAGGCAGCTGTAAGGCAAAAACGCTTTTAAAACTGCATGCTCTTTCACAAAATGAAAACAAGTGGCAAATAAAATAATACTTTCTTCAAAATATCAAAGCTATTATCTCGGCAGTGTTTTCAGCCTTCTCTGTGCTGATGCACATAAGGACGCTAGTTATCTCTGAGGTGACATGCCCCTACAACTCACGGATACCCTGTCTTGACTTATGCAATAGGTTCTTCTACTGAAGTCTTTATTTACAGATTATGCCAGATTCTCCTGATTTATTTTTACTTAAATCTCAGTGTTTGGCGTTTCCTTTTGGCATAGCAAAGCCTTCAGAAAACTACCAAACAGGAAAAAGTGAAATATCTTCAGTGAAACAAGAAGCTTGTTTTCAGGTTTTGAAATTAAGTGCTAGGAATTTTCACTCATAAATTTCACTAGGATTTTGTAAAAGAATCCTGAATTATTAAACATCTTCCTAATATAGATGAAAAAGGAACTGCTGGAAAGGAAGAAAACAAAAACAAAGAGCAGCTTCCTCAAGATGAGAAGGAGATGTTCCTGTCCAGCTCAGATATCTCTGTTTTCTGATCTTGTGTTTTAACAGGGTTATAAGTCAGTGGTTTGTTGTATGGCCCTAGAACAAAAGAGGACTAAACTAAAACAAGGGAAATATTCTGTATGATACAAAAATCTATCTCCATTTCAGGAGCTGTCAAAATGAAAAATGAAACCACAAGTTTGGCCTTTAAAAATATTAATTTATTTTAAAGATGAAATGTAAAAGTACTGGGACAGAAGTAACCTTATCTTCAGGAAGAAGCAAGCAAGACTAAATCCCCATTGCTCTTCCTAGATCTCTGATGACACTTTCTTGCCACCCTTAAATCTAAAAATGAGTGTGATCATCATTTCTTACCACCATAAATTCCTGAAGGATTTTTGCTGTATTATTAATGAGGCAGTCATCAAATGTATTAAACAGGGCTTAAGTTATTATATTTTCAATGGACTTTTTATCAGTTTTCCTGAGCGATGCAGATTCAGTTCACTGAACTGAATACTACAGCAGTATTTCTGAATTACAGCTGTATCCTATTGACAGAAGAAAGTATTGGCCATTGTGATGTCAAAAAAGTAATTGGTGAGTAATCAGCTAATAAACTGTCAATATCCTGCTAGGTCTAATGTAGAGTATTCACAAGCATTTATTAAAAGCCCATATTTAACTGTTTAGTTAAGTATAATTTAACCTTTTTAGGGATCATCCTGCCTATCTGAGACTATTGATTCCACATAGCAAGCTAATCAAGTGATGAATCTATGACCTTTATTCACAGTGAAATAATAAATTAATTTTTTTACTGGCTTAAATGATATCTTGATATATTTTTGTCAAAAGATATTGCAGATATTTCTCACAAGTTATGTATCTTCATTTCTTATATCTGATGTTTAGGCTTAACTTTGTTACGTAATCTAAATAGTGCAAGTGAGAAAAGAAAACCTTTACTAACACAGAAATACTGAAGGAGGTAATAAAACGATGTGCAAGTTTGATACCACAGTGGACCATTTTCAAAGAGTTAACTTACTATGATTGTCATAAATTAGTTCTTGAAGTGGATATGAACAACTTGCTGCCACGTGCCTGCTTTTTCTTCCTCACAGAGAGTAGTCTGACTGCTGGATCTGCTGGTGTTGCTGCTTCTGTTTCCTCAAGGAACTGCAGCTCCTGAGGATGGGAACAGGAGGACTAGATCCTCCTCAGATGCACAGCAGCTTCATTGCTTCCCGTTAAGCTGCACGAGATTGTACCAGCTGAAATTCTGAAACTAAGTACTTGCTGGTTAATGTCCATTGTATTATCTGTCCTTACAGAGAGAGGGTGTTCAAAAAGCAGTAATGAACCGGCTATTTCAGGATGTAGATTTCTCATGTGGTTTTTGCTCATTGTCCGTCCAGCATCAGGGCTGACTACTGCCCAGAAGCTGCTCTAGTTTAATTGAACTTAGTGATAGTTCGTGGATTCTATATTCAAGTTTACAAGTGGCTGACTAGTTCTGAATAAAGGTCTTGAGGCCATGAGAATGGCATGAGCATTGCTCTTGAGAGATCTCCCTTTTCTCTTTTTGAGAGCTTCAAACACTGCTGACTTTTTTAACACACTTCTTTCTGAATTGTGAAGTAGTTTATTCTCTGACCTTCTTAATTTTGAATGGAAAGCTATGGTATCCAAGACTGTGACTGCAATCGTGTTACAGGTGGATAAGGTGCAGATTTTTTTATTGAAACTACATAAATGCAGTACCTAAGCAAATTGGAGATACAAATAAAAATTACTGTGTATTACTTTGAGGCCTGAGTAGGTGATAGAGCATTTTTAGTAACACAAGAGTGCAGCTGACAGCTTTCCGGAGTGAAGCGTGTCATACTTTTGTTTTTAAAACTTAATTCCTTTTCCAGAGGATTGGAGCTTCAGTTTTATTGATCTCGGAGGATAAGGCAAAACCAGCACCATCCTGGCTCTTGCTTGTATTTTAGAGAAAGGAAAACTGACCCCACCTGTAAGATGGCTCTAACCAGGTCATGCAATTACCTCATTTCAAATATGTAACTGTTTTGAACTGAGGAATAATATAAGTAAAGAAGCTTTTCACACTGATTTTTATAATGATGCCATTTAGAAACTTACTACAGAGTGGTGCTGAGCCACTGCATTGTTTCAGAATTGGAGTTGCAAATATGAGCATAGAGGTAAGGATTCTCCTGTGGGTTGGTTTTATTTTTTAACCAGATCTGTGTCCACAGATTTAACACACACGGGATAACTGGGGCAGGTGTATGTGCCACAGTGCTGACTGCCTTAATTGCTAGTTTGTCGTTGATTGGCAGTCAGAGCACAGAACCTAGCACAATTTTCTACTAAAACCTTAGGTATTCCCCTCACTCCCTTAGTCTGACGGCTTCTGGACATCCTGTGAATATCACAGGAAGAAATCCACCAGAATCATTGTTTCAGGTGTCTCAGATTAAGGCTTCCTATTTAATTTTGCCCTTATGCTGACATTCACTATCTATTCTACCTGCCAAAGAGATAAAAGCTAAATTTTCAACATAATAGGCCTAAGACGCAGCTTTTGTTCCATTAACATTTTTTCTGAGATTATGTTACAGTCTGGTTGTATTGAATTTTCTAATTATTAATATCTTCAACAGTGCCAGCACAAGCTGCTGGACAGAAGTGAACCTAATCATAAACCAATAATTTTAGTAGTAAAACATATATTATAGTTCTGCAATTAGAATTGAAAAAAATATAATGTGCAACTTGTATCATTCTTCTTGAAATACTGACTATGATAGTGAGTCTCTTTTTTACTTTTTCCAGTCATTTGGTGGCATTTTCTTTTCTTTAATGTCAACTCCCACAAATCCCCAGTTTCAGTTGTCAGGCTGCTACTATAGTGACAGAAGTGAATGAAAAGCTGTTGAGTAAGCAGATAGTGATGAGTGCTTACAGTATAACGACTGCAAGCCAAGAGAAATAGAGCCTGTAGTTTGTCTTTTGTATTCATAAATACACCTGCCATTTCTTTCTGAGGTTTAATTTTCCTTGCAGCTTGTTTTAATACTTCAAGCAAGTGAAAGTTCAATACAGGAGAGCATTATAATGAATATTTCCCATTGTTTTATTTCCTAGCACCATAACCAATGAGGCAAATAATCCACGGCCATTAAGCTTTCTGCGTAAAGAATTGAAAGGTATGAAGAGCTTACAACAGCATGAATAACAGAGATCTTTCCTTAGGCCATCAAAGGCCTTTCCTTAGGCAACACAGACTATCCCACATGCATTCTGTTTTTCAAGTACAGATGATTATCAATTAAATATTAGAATATTTTTATTTTTTCTATAGAAAATAGTTGTGTGTCACTTGGCCATTGAGAAATGTAGGACAAATGACTTAAGAATTTAAATATTCTTTATCTTTTTCTTCTTTTTTTTTTTTTTTGCTAGTAGAGTGAAGCACAGGCATTTATCCTCCAGGTAAAAACAACAGATCAAAAAATGTGTTCCATACATCTGAACACTTACATATCAAACCTTACGTGATCATCAGAGAACCCTGTCACATCAAATAAAAGATAGCAATTAAATGGTAGAAACAAACTCCTTCCTAGGCACTTGGAGCATTTAAAGTTTGTCTCAAAAGAAAAAAAAAAAACATATGAAGGTTGATCCCTCAGAAGATTTAATAAGCAAGAATATTCCTAAACCAAACCAGATATGCACATATCTCCAAAGCTTAGTGCCTTTAAAATTCTGATGCTAATATTCCAATTAGAGTCACTCGCTAATAAGCACTCAGCAACTGACCTGAGCTGAAACCCACCCATTCTTTCTGCCTCCTAAAGCAACCAAACTTTTGATTTTACTGGAACACTCAGTAAAGATTATAATATTTCACAAAGAAAACCATTGAATCAAAGCAGCCACAACTAACAGAAACTAGGAGGACACATGCTGTTTTTACCATAACATAATATTTATGAGGATCACAAGCTTTCAGACTGCTGATTCTCAGCTAGGCAAGCAAGCTCGTCATTAAGTAAAGCAAAGGAGTAACATGAGGGGTGTGTATATCAGTGGTCTGAAGCAAGGAAACTGTGCAAGTCATTATAAAAATAGGAAGATCGTCTTTCTAATTTATAGCTAAAAGAGAGGAAGTGGTTCAAGTCATAGACTAGGAACTGGAACTTTCTCAATCTACTACTAAGTCTATGAGTGATTCTCAGCATGACCTCGGTCATATCACAGAATTGTTTAGATTGGAAAAGAGCTTTAAGATCATTGAGTCCAATTTTAAAACTCAAGCTGCCAAGTTGGGATGATGAATAATTCCAATGCCCATTAAAACGGGTGCTATTTAGTGCTGTTTCTCACAGTCTGGGAAGAGAATACACTGAAAAAGAAAATGTGTCTGATAAGTTCCATGGAATTGAGTATGGTTGGGCTTGATGATCTCGGAGGTCTTTTCCAACCTAGTGATTCTATGATTCTATATTATAAATCCATTTTAACTACTCTGTCCTCCAAACACACAAAAATCTCAGGCCCACAGAGGCTGATCGGTGGAGTCCAAACTCATTGCCCACTGTCACCCTCCTGTAGGTCGTTCTTCATAAAGAAATGTTTTTAAGCAAAACATAAATTGTCCCAGGCAAATTTTGCTAGCACTGTGTGTGTGTTAGTTTGCCTTCAGACTAGGCTCATCTGGAGCAGTCTTCAGGCAGCAGTGTGAGTCCCAATGTTCTCCTAGTCCCCACCCTGAGGCATTTGGATTGTGCAAAATGACAACTGTTTATTAAGGAAAGATGATCTTTTTCTTGATCTTAATAGCTGAGATCACTGCATTTTTAAGTCCCAGGAAAGCACAACCCATCCATCCTGGGACGCTTTTTGCTCCAGGGCACATTCAGACCTTACAGCCAGTTTTTAACATGTTGCATATACCATTATTAGTTGAGAATCCTGTATTCATTCAGCATTTCCTTGTCAAACCTGGAGAACTGCAGGCGGTTTCACTCCCATGGAGAGATAATCTTGCTCGATTTTGTCTCCCATTGTGATTTCCCTTCTGACAGGAAGCACGGCTGAATGTATGAGTTTCTCATTCGGTGCCTTTGAAATATTTTTTGAAATAGGGATAGCTGCAGAGAAGGCAAGCTCAGGGAGAGGGAGAATGCTGGAAAAATAAATGTATTCTGCCCTGGATAATCCATTGCCAGCCTTTGAATTCCCATTGACAGAAACATAGATGTCCATCTTTTTTATTCTGCTTTACTTTCGTGCACTACAGTTCCGCTTTAATAAGTTGCATATCTCCCTTCCAATCTGTTCTGTTTATTGTAATGTTAACTCAGCATTTTCTACCTCTAGAAATCCGTTTAATGTAAAGTGACCTAGATATGCTTTTAAGGTAGCAGGAAATTAAATTCTATTTTGCTGTTTTCTTGTGAATTTGAAATTTCCCTTTTCCTTTTTTCCTCTCTCAATAATATTTATTCAAACAATATTAAAATTTATAATGAGACTAATATTTGTTAATCTTAGTTCAAATACTGGATTTGTATTAAAATCATGGTTTCAAACACTTCCACTAAGAGAGAGAGAAAGGGCATTGCTTTTAATACTTTCATTACTGCACTGCTCTTGTTAAGCTTGAATTGTCATTATGATTATACACCCTAATTTTTACTATTCCATATTAATTATATTTAAATCATATTAGATTTACACTTGCCATACCCACTTGGATTTCCATTTTTCAAAAATGCTTTGAAGTAGTTCTAGGACATGAACCTGATACTGCAACTCTGACTCGTTTCTTGGTTTCAGCACAAGATTTGTGCATATAAATTAATCGTGTGAATAACAGTTTCTTAAATTCAGTAAAGGTTGCAGGACACTTCAAAATAATACATAATCTCTGACCTGCAGAAAGGTCAGGAATTACATCTTGGTCTGATTAAAGGCAGTATCAAATGTTGGTCCAACAGCTGTTGGAGGATGTTCTTAAATCTGAATTACAGGTTTCCTGTGTTCCCCGGTATACATTCTAACACAGAGAATGCTAATCTGTAGAGAACTGAAAAGTTGCCTTTGTCTTTTTTTTGGCATTATGAGATGTCAGACAGTAACACAAAATTACATTTATCTGCATATATCTAAGATGCACTACACTGAAAGCATTTTGACTCAGGATTTGGCAGAGCTGAGACAACCAAAATGAGTAGTTCAAGAATACTCACATAGAGCACAATAAGCTGCTGGACTAGTAGCAGGCAACTAATCCTTTGCCTTCATACCAAGAAACAAGGTGAGCAGGTGAGGATTATGATTTTGAAAACTGTCCCTGTGTCACAGAGCTCCCCATGGCTAATCTAAGTATGGCACTGCTTCTTAGTTCTACAGATACGGCTAAATCATAACACTCTCTAGCTTTGAAATGTTCTTTCAATAATATTACAGATGTCTCTTCCCAGTTCAAGGGAGTCAAGTGTTCCTTCCTGCTAGAAGTGCCTCTCATACCATTCTCTCCTTTGTTGATTTTATTGCTTTTAGTCTACAATAAGTGCCTGGAAATGGAGCTTCAAATTTACAAAATTCTTTACAGGCCTGATCAATCATAGTTCTGTCATGTCTACTCACCTTCACATCCACTTGTAACCTACCTCATGCATTCACCTCCCCTCTGCCTCTATAGGATAGTAGATGTTATTTGCTTAATTACAGTTTGTCCTTCCTGAATGGAAAACAGTGATTTCTCTGTCACTAACTCTTACCTCTATTTCTTCTTTAATTCTGCAAAATAGCAATGATTTCTTTTTTTTCTTTATAGTGTATTTTGGGAATTCCTCCAAGGGAGAGTTTTATGTCAAACCACTTTGTAGAGCAACATGCCTCCAGAAATTTCTACAACGAGTAGCATGAATGAAGGATACTGTGGTAGTACAAAAATGTACAATAGTAGTACAAAAATGTACAGAAGCAGTGTAAAATCTGTTTAAGGCAGTGAAAGGCTAAGTCTGAAAATGAGAATAACCTAGAACTATTGGTTTGGATGCAAGAAAACAAAGCCTAGTTTTACACAGGTGGAGGCAAACTGTTTTGTTGGCAGATGCTCTTAGAAGATATAAGTGGGATTATGAAGGTTTAAGCAAAAGTGGAATTCAAAATAAGGCATTTAATTTTTTTTAATCATGAAAGGAATCTGATAAAAAGATACATAGGACTAAATAAGAAAATAATGAAATTGAATGGGAATTTCCATTTTAAATGGAAAATTCCATTGTTACTTCTTTCATCAGAAAGTAAATCCTATGGAGGGGTTGACTTTTTCCCACCATAGCGTGATAAGCTTTTTGGTAAAAAAGCAATAGCATAATCAAAATCCATTTTACATCATTTTTGCTTGGATGATTTAGAATTAGATCAATTTATATTCTGTGGGTATAATCCAAGAAGAGTATAAATGCAGCCACTAGAATTGTTTTTGTCTATGAGCGAAGCTAGTATCATTTACTGATTCATTACACTCTCAGCAGGGTCCTTTATTTCAAAAAGCTACCTGGAATTCTTACTGGCAATAGAACACTAAACTCTAATTTTTTATGCAAATCTTATTTTAGAGTTAAAGAAAAAAATTATAATAGTGATTAAAAGTAACATTTTATGGCTATTATGATTAGAATTAGTTGTAAATTGTTCAAATGGACATGGAAGCGTTTTTTTCCCCTTCAACTCCAACTTAGAATGCTCCTATTTAACTAGAATATTATGTTCCTGATAATATGCCTGAAATAATAGACAGTGCTTCCATTAATATTTAACAATATAAACATCAGGCAAAGGTTGTGCATCTGGAATCATAGAATATGCTTTTTGCATCAAGGTACTAATTTTAGAAATAACCTCCGCGTGCCTAGGCCTGCTGATGTGTGGTTGTCATCTTAAGTCAGTAATTGAGTTTTCTGCGCATTTTGACCACTGGTACAAATTTGCAAAGCAGATTACACAGCAGAAATACAATTTCCATCCTGACCTTTATAACATTGCTTTCTGTGGTAGGAATTGGAATGTTTATGGAGCGAAATATAATCTAAGCGCAACTAATTTGTAAGAACGTGATTTCTGACGTTAACCCAGTAGGTTTCATTTTGATTCATTTGATAACAGATTATGTAAAGACTTGGCATTAGGGGAGGTATCATAAAACTTATTATCATTTGTTACCTAGGCAGAAAATATTGATTTAGATGATTATAAATTTAAACTCAAGGAAAACTTTCATTTTCAACTGCTGTGCAAAGATTCTCAAGAAACCCTTTCTGCAATGATCAGTCGCAGATCTTAGCAAACAAATGGTGTTGTTCACATTCTTTCAAACATGGGATGAAGCACTCGTTTGAAAATTCTCTGCATCAGGTACAATCAGATGATTCTTCATCGTCTTGCTAGTGACACGCTTTTGTTGTGTCACATCCTCTGGAACTTCTGGGGTCTATTGGTTCTTGTCCCTGTTGTTGTCTCCTTGCATGATCTGGTGTAAGAGCTTGCTGTCACCAGTTAATTATTGTAAACTCCATAGCTGTCTATTTGTTGTGAATTGAAGGCTATTTCTGCATTAACAGATGTTAATGCTGTGGAGCAAGTTCATGAATTGTTCATGACTTAACAGCCATACTGTACACTGAAATTTTTCACTTCAGATAGCTCTAGTCTGGCCCCCCAGACTGAATCACACTGATGGCCGGAAAGAATTAAGTGACGTCCAGAGCATATTCTCCTGCTGAATTTCAGCTGAAACAGATCCAGTTCCCACACTCTGTGATGTAAACTGTAATGTAATAAGTGTAAGCAATGGGAAGGTTCACTTCAAAAGGTCTTTTCTAACCATTGCTATTGTCAATTAGATACATTTAAGTGAACTTGACTTACCTGATCGTTCATCTAGGATTTGGTGTTTGAAGAAGAGATGAAGAAAAGCACGTATAGGTCTGCGCTGTCTTAGAATGATTAGTGCAAGTGTTGCATTGGCATCCAGACAGATCTCAGCGTCTAAACTTGAGTAATCTAAATTCAGCTCTTGTAAGATGATAAATTGCTTGATGGTGAGAATAAGAAAATAAATAGCATTATATTTCACTTAGTTTCCTGCAATGCATGCCTTGAAAAATGTGTGCTAATAAATGCAGTCGGGGAGTACTGAGGCCTATAGTGTCCAGGATTTAAGCTGTCATGGTTTTGTTGCTTTATTCAGAGCTGATTTTGTGGAGAGGAGGAGGTGTTGGGAATAAGTTTAGGTTGAGCTGCTTCAGGCTGTACCTATGCCTTATTCAGATCCATTTCTCGATTCTTGAGAAGATAAAACTCCAGTTATTTTTTTTTTTCCCTTGCTTTGGAGATCTTTCCAGGGACACGCTTTCTTGAAAGAGGCAGTACTTACTTTTTGGAACTGTTCAGTATCCTCCTCCAAGGCATGCAGGAATCACTTCAGGGCTTCTTGAACCTGATTCAGACTCAAGAAGGAACAAACTCAAGTACTGATAAGCGTACTTGACAGGCTTTTGTTTCTTTGCTCAGTGACAATTCCAGTGCCCCAGGGCTGCAGGTATAAGATCTGTTTATCAAATGGAATCACTGGTAACTGACATTGACTGCCATCCACACATTATAGGAAAACTATTAGTTTTCAATCAACAGAGGAGAGTGGAGATCAACTGTGGGCTGTTGCTGTTGTAGGAAATATTTCTATCCTCCACCAATGAATTAAACAATGCCTAGAATTTCTCATTGTTTTCCAATCTGTGTTGCACAAACATGGGTATAGACATCCTCTTACAATTACTGACGAACAATGTTTCCCAAGTTCTAATGTGATTATACCTGCAACAAGGCAGAAAATATTGCCTTCATCCTCTTGGTTTGAAGTATTTGAGGGCTATTTTCAATTTGTATTTTGAGACCTTTGGTTCTCATTCTCTTGATGTCACGATGATTTGGACTACAGCCTCTTGTGCTTAGTTCCTCTTTGTTTTCTATTGAAACCTGTAAGTTTTACAGGAGACACAAGCATCTTATTTTGTGGCTTCAAAGCAAATATGCATGTTCATTCATAGGCATGCTAAACTATAGCTTAATAAATGTGTAAATAGACTCGGGTAGCCCATTTAAACTCAGTGGATCTGTGTTGATGCACACTAGGCTGAGGATCTATTCAGGTTTGAAAACTTTGCTGGCTGCACATGAAAATTTCTCTCTAAAAGTTACAGCAGAACACCTTCACTCATCTCTTTGTGCACTGATCCTTATGATGTAACCTTTACTTCCTTCATATACGTATGGAATTCTCTTGGCAGAGGTATTTTAATATAGAGATATTTGAAACTACTGGTAACCGTGATATATTACTATGTAAGAGAAACTAATCCCTCCTTTATGTTTTTGGATTTAAATAGACTAATTTCTGCCTACAGCAGGGACTAAGAACGATTCAATAATTTACATCTAATAATTTATTAGAACAACTTTGCCCTTCTATCTCTTCACAGATTGTCTGCAAATGGATTGTTCAGCTCTAATATGTTAATGGCTGAAAATTATTTGAATGTTTTTTTAAGCAAATATCTTCTGCTCTCCAGACTATTTGAGTTGCAAATTGTGACTGTTGAAATGAAATATATAATTAACACTGCAAATAGAGCTGATTGGGTATTAGAGGAGAAGAGTTTTTATGGAAATATATTGATTTGTTGAAATAAGCATTTGTTACAGAAATGTGGTGATTAAAAAAAAAGCTTTGTTGAAATAAATATCTGTAATCCAGAAGGGAGTTCTTATCTGGAGTGTTGCTGATAGCAAGCTTGATGTTTGGTACTTTAAACTCGGGACAATCTTTGGAAGGGCTTAGCAGTAATGACAATCTTAGTGACATGTAAATACAGAGGGAACATTTGCATATATCAGGGCCTATAGTTGCATACAGACTATAATGTAGTTCTCTGTTGCTTATACAGACCTAGTACTGGGGAGTAGTCATTTACTATAGCTGTGGTCTACTGTTGGTGGATAAGGTTTAGGTGAGATGAGTGTGCTAGTTCAGTTCCTGACAACTCCGTGTATGTAATAACAATAGAGCGATTAAATGGTGTAAAATCAGGAAGAGAAGTTACATAATAATTGAAGCTTTCTCACTGGAGTGAAAGATTTCTGTGGTACTGTTTAATTATGAGGAACAACTGGATTTTTTTTTCCTGAAAAAAAAACCCTGAAATTACATCTATTGGGCCAGAAGGGAAGCTGAAATATAGCTTGTCATTTTATCTTTTTTTAAAGTATGATTTAATAACGTTTAACAGCAAGCATTTTGCTTAGGACATTATGATTCTTGTTCTCCATTGCTATTCAAACTTTTTGTAGCGCTCTTTGCTTCTAGCACAGCTGACATTGAAAATGTTTCTTTTATCAAGTCATGAGCATCACGTAATTACCTGTTGCAGATCAACTTGCAGCACTGTTCCAAACAAACCGTACTCCGGGAAGTTATCTTTGGCTGGTAAAAATCCATGTAGGGATACTAACTTCAGTGGTGTTATTTTATGATAATTAAGGATTATGTTTAGAATATTGAATATTTGCTGTCTTCCCAAGGCTTATTTTTGGTATCAGCCTCACTAATAAAAATAATTTAAATGGAAAAATCTCAGACTAAAGGGACCTTCAATCACTGTTCTGTACTAGAAATTAGTGATCTCTACCCAATTTGAAATTACTTGTTAACAGCATTCTCAATGTAAGGAAGTTAATGTCTGCACAAATACTGTAGTGCTTGTAGCTAAGAGCTGAGCTGCACATGCTTGTACAGGGAGTGAGTAAGCAATAGACAAATAGCTTTTCTCTGTAGATTTCTAATATTTCTCAAAGGAAAGCTTGTCTCCCCCATCATGATTAGTAACCTTCTCCAAAATGATACAAAACCAATAACAACTCTAAATCCTAATTTCCATATCAGTCAAAACTGATCATTTTGCACAATATACTGAAAATTGGCACATAGAATTCCCATGCTTCCATGTAAAATGAAACAAACATATCCATGTATATCAGCTGTATAATTATGTCAGCATTATGAAGATTTTAAGTCTTAATCCTATACATCTATATATTAAATAGTTACAGATTTCCTCTTGATAGGAAACAGATATCTCTGGCCAGGAAAGCTATTTTTATCAAGCACTTTGGAGCAATTTCTTCCCCTTTTTTAACAGCAACTGCTGAAGGAGAAAATTTAGCTTCCTGTTGCTTCCAGATATACCTATGTACTATGTGTCTTCAGTGGGTAGTAAATAAATACTGATTTTCTTCATAACTGAAGTACATTATTGCAGTGATTAAACCGTAGAACTTCCTTTATGATAGAAAAATTTGGAAATTGTTGAGCTAAAGAGGATTTATGTTACAAAATTACTTGGGTATTTGTATTCATCAAACTGTAATGCTAGCTCTGAATGCAAAGCCTCTGTGTATATTGCCCTTTTTACGCAGCAGCAATTGGCATTTAAAATAAATGCTGATATTATAATTATAAAAGCATTATGTCTGCCAGAGCTGTTAATAGTTACGTTGCTTCATTTTTTTATTTTACATTTGTTAAAATCCTGACAGCATACTATGGAGCAATGTAAGACTGAACGTTGATATTGCTACTCAACAAGAACATCGATTGTGTCTGAATAGGACATATTCAGTACATACTGTATGCAATTATCAACTTAAATGAACATGCAAGCATTTATTTAGCATGAACTGACATTATTTAAGTTCTAAAACCTTTTTTTCTCTGGTTAGCATTATATTATAAAGGCATTAGTAACAACTGTGTTGTGGCAACTCACTATTGATAGTGTTATGAATTAATACGTTGTTCATAAACAGAAGCGAAGCATTGCTGCATTGTTAGAGAAAATACCAAAAACCACAATACAGCAGAATAACCTCTCTTTTGGTAGTAAGTATTAAGATAGTCTGAAAGGATGCTTACGTAGTAAGTGTATCTGCACTGAACTGTGTATCCCTCTGTTGTGATTAGATCCTGTGAGCTTTGTCAGGAATATGAAAAAGTGCCCTTCTGGTCTCTCATTTCTTACTAAAGCTGAACCAGTTATGTCAAGGCAGCAGGGGAGTGAAATCTGATATGTTAACACTGCTGGGTGGTCCTTCAAAAAAAAAAAAAAAAAAATCAAGACACAGCTCACCTCCTTGGCAAACCAAAGAACTTGCCAGTGTCACCCCTGCTGTGGCTAAATGACTGGAGTGAAAACTTACGGGGAAAAGATATTTCTCCTGCTGTAATTATACAAACCCTCTCAACAGTGTCACCCTCCACAATGTCACAGTTGATAACGTTAGGTCGCTGTTTGTTATTATTTCATTTATTAAAATCATCTATTATTCTTTTTAGCTGTAGACTCGTTTTGTTGAGAGTTTTTGCAAATATATATTGTTAACATCTTTCTGTCCAAATGGTATGAATTGGATTGTTTTTGCAAGACAGGGGTTAGGTCACTACTTTGAGAAGCAGGGGACCTGGGTTTAGTGATGGGCAATGCCATGGTGAGCCAACAGTCTGAGTGACTGTGAAGTCCTAAAGTGCTATAAATTGTGGGTCCTGTGTTTATTCATGGTTGGACTCGATGATCCAGTGGGTCTCGTCCAACCTGGTCATTCTGTGATTCTGTGATTCTGTGATTGCCCTGCTCCAGCACAAGATGGGAGCAAGGGCAGGGACAGGACTCGCCTGAGCCGTACGAAAAGGGGAAAAGACATGGAGCTGCTGTGACTTCTTGCAGTGCAGCCCCTACCCTGGGGGATCCCCCAGCACAGACACTGCCCCCCTGCCCTACTGAGGAATGGAGTTAGGGAGAGCGCGGGGAGCCGTGCTCTGTTCTCAGATCCCCACTTCTGTGTCTCAGGACTTACTGGTGGTGTGATAGATCACACAGATCCAAATAATTGCTACTAGTGCCTGAATTATCTTGGCTAGAAGTATGAAAAATGCTCAAAAGTTCTATATATGCAATCTCCCAGTATAAAGAGAGCACCTGATGGGAACATGCTTCTGCTCTCTTGCTTGGATCTGTTAAGAATTACCTTTTCTAACAAAGCAAATATTTGATGACAGAACTAGATGTAGGAAGTGCTGCATGGCAAGAAAGTGTGAAGTATTCATAATTACATGAATTACTACTCAAAATTCAATGTTTTTCACATTCTATTGTGAGCTTTAACATTGGAGTCCTGTCTCAGAAATTTCTGCTGCAGTAGACACAATTTCTAGCATAAATGGGCTTGCCGTTAATAGAAAATGGGACAGTTTTCAAAGGAAAAAAAGGCCAATTTGCGAGTAAAAATGGACCTCTTTCTGAGCAAAGGGGCTTATAAATATGAAGTGATAAATGGCTTTGCAAATTTTCCATACCATAATAACACCTTCCTAATAAAAAGTATGAAAAAGTTGCATCTGGGAGGGAAGTTCTATTCATGTTTTAATATATTTAAAACATTTTAGTATATAAATATATGAAAACTGTAAATTTTGTTCCACTTGGTAAGCTGCATTTGTTTTGGTGGCACGTCAGTAATATTTCTTTGTGCATAATTATATGATGTTATAAATCAAAATCCCGTTCAGGGTTTGCTGCTTTCTGAGATGAATTTCATAGACTAATGTTGCAAGACTTAAGGAAATACATTTCTTAGGATCCCCTAAGTGGCATTGACATCTGATTTTCAGGTAGTCCATATGTTTTTAGAACTTAATATATCTTCTAGTGTGACTCATTGATTTTACATGCAAATATATTGCTTCATAATAGCTGATCTTACAAGCGACTGACATGGTTGCTTCTCTCACACTCTAAAAATGATTCACAATTGAAGTATTAAGGAACTGGATTCTCCTTACACATGCTCCAAGAAAGTTGTTTTGATCTATCCAGGAAAACGCACAATGCAAAATGCACAATTTGGTAAATGCTTTCAAATTACTTAGCTGCAGAGAAGATTCTGTCACCCGAGAGGTGGTTTTGCTAAGCTAGAGAGAGGAAATCAGTCTTCTGAAATTTTAAATGGTGAGATGCAGGCTGGGAAATGAAGGGATTGAGAGCAGCCTTGCCAAGAAGGACTTGTGGGTACTGGTGGATGAAAATCTACACATGAGCTGTCAATGTGTGCTTGCATCCTGAAAAACTAACTCTGTCTTGTGCTGCATCAAAATAAGCATGACCAGCAGTTCAGGAGATGTGATTTTGCCCCTCTACTCTTCTCAAATGAGACCCCACCTCTGGAGTACTACGTCCAGCTCTGAAGTGCTCATTAAAGGAAAGACATGGACAGTTGGAGCTGTTCCAGAGCAGGGCCACAAAAATCATTAGAGGGATGGAACCCCTCTCCTATGAAGAAAGGCTGAGAGGCAGAGATCATTGTGTTACTCTGTGGAGTTTTACACAAACTCTCTGGACGTTAGGTCTCTGAAAAAGTGTTATCTAAAGGACTTAGGAAGAGTGATGTCAAAAATTTATAGCCTTGGTTCTTATAAACACAATTGGCTGATAGAGCTGGTCTGAGATTAGAAAAAACAACCCTCTAGCACTGGTACCCCAGTACCCCTTTCAGATATCATTATGTCCCTTTGCCCCAAGATCCAGGCTTATTTTTCGAGGAAGGTTTGAAAAAGCATTCTTGAGTACACATGGTATTCTTACCGTACAGTTTTAAAGGTGACTGCAGCACTTCCCCGTCTGTGTCCTCCACTGATGATCCAGCACATATGGTCTTCAGGCAGATGTTTCTATACAAGGCAGCCATACAAATGGGGAAAATATTCATTTAAATTATATGCCCCATCTTGTCTCCAGTGAAATCCATGTCAAAATTCTCCATGAGTTCCATGGGAGCAGGTTCTGATGCTGCTAATAGCTCCCTTTGATGAGATGTATTACTAGCTCATTGTCCAGCTTGAAAACAGATGTGCTTTCATGCCTGACACGAGAGGTGAATTAGAAATGCTGTCACATTCTCACTGCAGAATGGTGGCAGCGAATGTTTTTTTCCATGTTATGACTGTCTTTTGGTGGAGGGAAATTAAGGATGGCTTTGGCTAAGGACCCATGTAGTCTGATGCAATATGTATGCTGTCAGATAAGTAACCATGATAGAGGAATTGAATATTATAGTTGCAAATCATTAATATTACTATACACATTTGTTTTGTGCAAGAATTGCAAATGTCACCCATTTTAAAAAATACTTTCTTGTTTCTTACAGTGAAGCAAACAGATTACCATCCTAAATGCTAATATACAGAATGAATGTGATTTAGTATAATAAAGTGAATTTATATGTAGGTTGTGACATTAGTATTAAATTATGCACCCATCATAACACTGATGAAGAAAGCTGCTAAATAGTGGTGCATTGAAGTTAGAGCTTACTCTTAAAGAGCTGGTATATTTTCATTTCTTTCCTAATCCCCTTAAATAATGGAATAGATTATATACTGTTTGCCAGTATTTTCCTGTATTCCTTCATAGTGTATTCCTAGTCAGTTTTCCATTGTAACAGCTGATGCTCATAGAAATGCGTGCTTCTGTTTTAGTAAAGCACCATGAAATCAGATCTGTTTCTATGATGTGTTTCATCAGGCCAAATTAAGGGCTTTATTTATATTTATTTATTTATTTATTTATTTTCCTGATGTGAATTAAAAGTAATATGTCATTTGTGGTAGGCTTTTTTATTTTAATCTTTCCTTTTCTCTTGTGTTTTTCAGACTATGGAAACGCCAAAATATGAGCTAGTTATAGAAGCTAAGGATATGGGTGGCCTTGATGTGGGACTAACTGGCACAGCAACCGCCACAATTCTTATTGATGACAAAAATGACCATCCACCAGAATTTACCAAGAAGGAGGTAAGAGTTTGCCATCTGTGTTCTACAAAATGGTGCACACAATTGTAAGTAGCTTGTTTCTAAATACAAAAGTGTTCCTTAATGGAAGGAAATAAAAACATACCTCAATATGACAGACTTCTCCAGAGCTGCTGTTTTCTTCTTTTACATTAATAAGGTTGCGCACAACACTTCCAAAACAAACTACAACTGCAAGGTAAAAATTTACATCAAAAGATGTCATTCAGAGGTCAGCTGGCAGGATGAAAATCTGTAAAATAAGTTTGTTAGTTGTACTTTTTTCCCCTTGGCTCCCAGAAAATAGAGAATTCTCCCTTGCTTATGTTCTAACATAGAGCTTTTGATGGCCAGGGACATGGATGAAAACAACATGTTTTTTCATGGCTTCAGTACTTCATCTGTGAGACAACTAGTGTTGAGAGTTCTGTAATGAAATCTCTAGTCTTAGAAGCTTGACATTTAACCTACAGGTGGAATTTTTGAGAAGAGATTTTTCTTTTTTTTCACTGCAAGTTTGAATTCTACTGAAAAATGCTGAAAAGTTTGAAAAAAATCCAAATGAAAACTACAGTAATAACTGCCTGAAGGACAGTGCAATAGTACTGCAGCAAAGTTTCTGGTTTCAGGCAAAATGTGTAGAAAATTTCCTGCCTTTCTCACTCTGCTCTCTTCCTTCCTCCCTCTACATTTACTGTTAGTCCAATATATATATACACACCTATATTTGCCTCTGGCATTTGGAGAGAATTCATGTATGTCAAAGTTTCACCTAATAACAGCTGGTTTGCGCTTTGCTATTAAAGTTCTTCAAGACTCTGCAGATTTAAAGGAATATTCCCAAGGGATAAGTAAGCATGAGAGATGCTGATTTTAAGGTTATTTTAGAAGGACAAAAGGAAGGCCTATTGCTGTAGAAGTCTTGGATTTCTCCTTAAGGTATGCTTTTACCTTTTTTTATCATTTTTTTTTTCTGGCCCAATTTTAGTGATTTGACAAAATATTATTTTGAAACAAATCGCTGCAATTGTACTTGAATATTTATTTATTTTATAAACGCAAATTGGATAACCAGATTATAAAAGGATGGAGAAAGCTTTTTTTTTTAATATAAGAAGAAGAAAGATACAATGACAATTTTGCCAACAAGAATGTTATCTTTAGCTAATCGGTGACAATAGCCACTTTAGTAAAATGCTTTGGAAGAGCATTTTGGTCACCATAAAAGTACCATGGAGAGACTGATCCAAACCTTTCAAGTACATAGGTAATAGCTAAGTGGTTCTGGTCAAACTATTAATTCCCTTTGTTACCCTTTAAATCAGGCTTTTAATGCCCTGAAAGCTGTTTCCTGACAATCAGTGGTTAGAGTATATTTAAAACATTGTAATTTTTAGCAGTCTGGAACATAATAATATAAAAGGACAACTCAGCATATGCAGAAACAGAAAGAAGTTGCATCAATCGATATCAATGACAGTTCCTGTCATTCAGACTCCTACCTACCTGAATTTTCAAACTTTGAGATTTCTTCTTTTGAAGAAGAAAGATTTGCTCCTTTTGAAGAAATCTTTCTATGTATCTTTCAATAAATTAAATTATTTTAAAGAAGTCTAATTATGTTTGACTTAATAGTATGGTAATTTGAGAAAGCATGTTAAAAAAGTTTGGTGAGTATTTAGCTCCAAATGTACTGTTAGTCTCTGTTTCTGTGGAAATTCAGTGATATTTATAAATTCAGTTCAGTCAGTGATAGCAAAATCTACACTATATACTTGAAAGTCTGGTGGTTTCAGTACAGAAATAAAATAGTAGATAGGAATAGACAGCATTATGTAGGTTTTTTTTGAAAATTCCTATATTATGCAAATTTTTGCACTTTTAAATGACACAAGAATTTTCCCATAAAGAGATATTTCTTTATTTTTTCTTTTTTAATACATTGTGACATGATTTTGAACCTTCCACTATTTAGAGATGTTAATGACCTTAGAAATCTTCCCTTTGCCTTCCCTAAGTGGTATTCTCGTTCCATGAATAAGGCAGTAAAATTCAGTCTTCAGTGCATGGTACTAAGTCCCTTTAGAAACATGTGCTCTATTTTAAAAAAGTAGTCTAAGAGGAGGAGAGTGTCTATTAATAGAGCTAATGCCACTTTATCTGGCTTATTGTTTAAAGTACTTGCTTATTGTATTTAACGGTCACACACCACATGCTGCAATCCTATTGATTTGAAGAAAACTTGCCAGAAAAAGACATATTTTCAAGATAACTTTTGAAGTAGAAAGTTCAGATTCAGTAAATCTGAAGATTTGATTTCAGAGTGCATCTTCTGTTATTTACTTTGAGGTTGGTTGCTTTGTGACTGGTTTCTTTTGGTACTGAAATTCTTTTCCAGGTATTTTCCTCCTCTTTAAGTTCTGAGTTTTTCTGAATGCATGTTTCCCTTGTATAAAACAAATGATTGTTTACTGGTCTATGTTTTCTTCTGACGGTGTAATTTTTACCTAAAATAGCTCTGCTGTTATTTGTCACATGCTGTTCATGCAGCCTAATTAAGCCAAGTTTTCAATGTGTCCTCTTCATCTATAAGCACAGGGGCCGAATTAATTCATTATTTGACACAGTGAAAGTCAACGAAGTTGAGAGCAGCATTTTTTCAAAAGTCTGGACACTGCATGTGTACAGTACTGGGTGCTCCAGACTAGGCACTAAATGGTGTTTTGTGGAATGCAGAATGCATTATTATATATATATCTTAATATATATGTGATTTCGGTAATATTAGTGCCAAGAAAGAAGTGTAATGATTTGTCCTCCCTCTTCTGGCTTCTGTCCTGTTTTTTAGAAGATATTTTCCTAAGGAAGAAGCTTACTTTGCCTCTCTTTAATAACAGATTCTTCTTCCTTGATGATGAATATATTGTCTTTCCTAACTAAACGCTTTCAGGCATCTGAGAGAAAAATGCAGTGGTGTGGCTTAAGGGGATGATTTTTCTACAGTCCACCTAGTTATCTCACCTGTCTTTCACCACAGACTTGGAAAAGTTGTATATCCCTAGTCATACAACAAATAGTAGCGGGACTTGTCAGAGGGCTGTCATTTGTGCGTAAGAAAGAGAGAGTTCATTTGGCCAGGGAGCAGTCTCATTCTCAAGATGATTCCTCTTTCTGCCATTTCCATCCTCACCTTCATTTTCATCCATTTCTGGGACAAAGCAATGTAAAATGGAAAGAATTCTGTCACATCAGAGAGCATAAGATTTGAGAAACTATTTTTCCGAGTTTGGAATTTTTGTGTATACATTCTTAGAAATAAATTTTCGAGTTAAATAAAGAAGCTTGAATTCTGTGAACAGAATAAAATTTGTGTAGTTTGACAAAACATCACCACAATGATATTTGAGATATACTAGTGCTGAGTCTTGAGTGAAAAATATTTGCTCACGTTTTGAATACCTACTGATATATGGTTTATAAAAGAGTAATAAATGACTAATGTGTGCTTTAATAAATCATTCATCAATTCCTATAGAGACATGTAAGTGAATAGGTTGCTTGTCACCATGATTTATAATGACTCCCAACACTGTCTTCGGATTCAGTTGTGCTACCCGCTGGAGTAAAACAGCCCCTGGAGTACAATATGTATCTCTGCTTGTGTTTCAAAGAGGGTCTGAGACTTTCAGAGCAACATCTGGAGAGATTTATTTTTCAGTTCAGGCTACAGAGAAATATACTTGTAGCTTTGAGAATCTGTATCTTGTCTCTTGGTGTTGGCTAAATCATATTGAAGACTAAAACTGAGCTAAAAGCACATTTAAGGTTCCTCTTGGCTCTTTTTTCCATACTTTTTTTAACAAAAAGTTATCTCTTGGACACAGTACTTTTATTTTCCACACTAGACATACCTTACAGACCAGATCTGTCCATTCAGTTTGCACATTTAAAAACAACAACAAATCTTACTCCCCTTTTTCTGAGATCTGAAGTCAATCTTAGTCTTTCTTCTCATATTTTACGGGGGAAAATGTTGCTCTTTGAGATTCCCAATTAATATTACCTCTTTCTCTGTGCCTCTTGCCAGTGAGCTGGAACCTACCTTTGGGCACTAACAATGCTGTTAATGGTGGTTTATTCCCCTGCAACTCACTCCTCTAGACCCTTATATCTGATTTGGAGAAACCACTAGTGAGGACCAGAGTTCTGTACAAAACTGAGCAAGAGAGTGCTGTCCTGTGTCTAACACACAGTTCAGGAGCCAGGGTACCAGCCCTCACTCACTTTCCTGTAGGGAAAGGTTGCTTTGACTCTCGGTGCAGTCAGGATTCCAAATGTCTGTTTTCTAAACTTAGAAACTTTCAAATGACTTGGAAAATGCCTGTTAGTGTTTCTGAGATGTGTTGTGGTGGTACCAAACTAAGGACACTTGGAAGACTTAAACCATCTGCCTTTCTGGATAAGTGAAATTACCTTTTTGTTATTTTTCTCTTCTTCTTCAATACTGTATGTCTGCTCTTATCAGAATTAGCTGGTTTGAGGTTTCTCATGTGATGAAGAATGCTCAGCATCATTCAGGATTGAATTACCACTCAGGATTGAATGCCGTTGCATTACAAGTAAAAATGAAATAATTGGAAAATTGCTTACTCTGTGCATTGACTAAAATATAAGACTGTTCAGAAAAAACAGGGTGTGGAAGATCGGTGTTTCCTGTGCTCATCCAGATTCATACTGTGTCCATAATAATTTGTATTCATGTGGCTACCAGCGAGCTATCTGCATAACCAGTGTAAGCACTTTGTTCAAGAACTTTTGCAAAATATGTTTAACATTGAGTCCATTCACTTATCACATAATTAGAGCTGGATACACTGCATAGCAGTAGGCAGCAGACTTCTACATTTATCTTTGCTTGTGAGGGTTGAGTTCATTGCTTTGTTTCTCTCCACCAAGGTCATGAAATACATGAAGTTGTCTATTTAATCTCTAGATAAACACATTTCAGTGGTACATAAAACAACAGAGTGCCTGCTTTATAATCTGAAAGCAGCTGAGAAACACTTGTATAAGTACAGGATAGATCCTGTGAATAGAAATCATCGTTGAAACAGTGTGAAAGGAACACAAAGGCGCTTCCCTGCTTCTACAGATCTGATTTTTTCCCAGCATTCTTGCTCTCTAAGTCAACTTACATAGTAAAATTGTATTTTTATCAGTCCTTTTCTTTTCTCTTCTCTCATTTTTTTAATGTTCATTTCCTGCCTTTAGTTTAGTTTCCTTGATTCGTTATGACCAGCTGGTCAAAGTGGTCCTGATGCAAACTTCTGTGTGAGTCCTTGCCTTTTGTAACCCTTCGGTTATGCTTGGAAGGTCAGCAGCAACTCAGTGGTAATAACAGCAATTCTCACTACAGCTGCTAAATTCTCACCACAAAACCATTCCAATGCTGTCTATCCTCTGAAGACTTCTTCCATCTGCTTCTGCTAAAAGAAAATATCCAAACACTGTGAGCAACAAAACCCCATAAAACCACAATTTATTGTTCTTTTCTACAAGAAGTGAAGGTTAATACTCTTCTTCAGTGTGGTTTATGAAGTGTGAACTTAGCCAGAGATGTTAAGGTCTGAATTACAAAGCAAACAGCAACAATAAGAGTTTTGACTGCATCTAGACCAAATGCCTTTGGGTAAATAACAAGAAAGTAGGAATTAAAGAGAGAGGAAGGCTCAAACAAAGGCTCTTGAGAGAAGTGCAAGCTAAACAAAAATAGTGTATTGTCTCCAGACTAAGTCTTGGACCACTTATTCAGGGAAGCTGTATAAACTTAATTATTAACAGTAATTACTCGGAATGGCCATGTGATTTTCCAATTAAACTTTTTCTTTCCAGCTGGAATTCTGCATTTGGACTGCCTTCTAGAGTTTTCAATTTTAACACAAATTTCTAAATCTGAGCGTTTTGCTAAAGAAATTAATCTTTTTTCTCTGAATGTGCTGCTAGCCAGCTCTGTGGAAATAGAATTTTACTCTTCTCCAAGAATGGTTTATAGCATATTGCCCCTCATTAACCATTCAAGGAGTTCCACCTTGAACACTGAGTGCATGCAGGTGACATCCAACCCTCAAAGAATCTTCACACAATTTTTATTCCATAATAATATTGAATACTGAATATTACTGATTAAGGTATGAAAGAATGCATCGCTCCTTTTCTCAAATTAACTTTTGGATTCTGTATCAGGAGACCTCATTTGGCTATTTAGCATCCAGCTGACTGAAATCCTAATTTCCATGTGGAAATATTGTGGTTTCCATACGTGGTATTAATTGTAGAGTGACTCTTTAATCATCATGAACTCAATCAGGGTAGAGAGGGTGTAAATTGGTGGGCGGGTAGTGGGGTACAGATGACCAGGTATTACCTGTGGCTTGAAGAGACCCTTATTTTCTGCAAATAAAGGGTTATATTTACTCACATGTGGAATATGGAATCTTAATAGAAATACCAGGAACTCTTGTATGACACAGACAGCTGATTTGAGGAGTAATAAATATAGGAACTGTTAAATGTGTAGCAAAATACCATTCTAATCCCATGAGTAAAGAAACCCACACTGTTAATATGCCTCTAGCATCTGTAGGAGTTCTATTTTAAAAGTAGGATTACACAAGATAACACACTATAGATCTTAAAGTATTCAATTTGCACCAGACAAAACCCTATTTAATAGCAATTACACAATATGTGCCAGCTGATATCATAGTTGCAGTTTATATGAGCAGAAGGGATTTATAAAGCTGAAGTATATTCATACAAGAATAATAGTTATGTGACTCCTTAGGTCATTCCACTCTAGTGGAATGATCAGTTTATCAGTTTCTTCACTAACAAGTGAGTTTCTAAGATTTTTGTCAGCAACATTAAAACTGATTTGGCTACTACAAGATTTGCTAACCATCTGTGTGTACGAATCAAAACGTCAGGATTATTTAGACAAAATATCTTTTTTCCTTCTGCTCTGAAACATTAAAATAGCGAACCAATAAAAATCAACATGCTAAAATGAGCTGTACATTTATTCAAGTAAAATTGTTAGTAAGTGACTATGAAAGAGATTCATTTGGAAAGCGATAAAATTCTATAGGTCTGATTGTCTCTTGAACTTACTGGAATGAAAATGGTGTTGATATATTTAAGAAAAAAACACATTAGGAGATTCATACAGAACTCTTCGCAGTTATAGTGTCTGTTGAGGAAAATGGTTCAGGAGTGTAATTTATTCATATCCTTCTACTTTCTACTTTGGCTTTTTTCCAGGCCTTGTTTGCCTTGGAGTCCCAGATGCTTATTTGCTTAAAGGGTAGCCCTTTCTCTAGCCTGCTGTCTAACAGTCACTTAATATTTATTTGTTTTTACAAATGTTTTCTCCTATGTTCCCAGTCCATATGTCACAAGAAAAAGTATAGTCCCAATGCTACACAGAGTATTGATATTATCCTCATCTCCTATTCCAGATTTTGCACCCCGTTATGAAAATTTCCTGAATCCCAGTTGTTTACCTGACTCTCTGCTTCCCTCCAACGCTATTGCTCTATGGCCAGTCCTTTGAGTTTGTGTTCTAACTCCCATTCTTCTTCCACTTATCTTGATGCAGCTTTTTTAGAATTTTTCCTCACTTCCTTGCATATTGTGGAAGATTTCTTCAAGCTACTTACTTGTCTAGTCTTATCAATATTTGATTCGCCCAATGCTGAAATTTATCATTGTCTTTTTGCATCATCCTTCAAAATCTCTTCTGCCTCCTTCATCATTCTCTTTTAAAAAACAAATGCACACAAAAAACCCCGTAACAACCAACCAACCAACCAGAAAACTTTTATCTTTTACTCTTTTCCCCTTTCAAACCTACTATTTAGTCAGCAGCCTGTAAGGAGTCTTCTCTGAATGTTAATAATTAATTTTTCCTTCCTCTGCAAGCTCCTTGAGTCATTTGACTGTCATTTGACTCTCAGAACCTGATTTTCTAGCATCCCCTTATTTTCTCTCTGGTCCTGTTTCCAGTTCCTGCTTCAAATCTACGAAGACTAAGTTCAGGGATGTATCCATTGACTCCTTTTTGCTGAGTGTGATGTGATGTGATATTCCCTTTCCTTTTGCTCTTATTTTCCTCTCTTTCCCTGCTGCATGTTTATATGGAAATTTCTTCCAACATTTCATAAAAATCTGTATTTCTGACCTTTGTCATCTGATGATCCTATTTCTGTGCTAGTGATTTTTCTCCTTTAGTTTTATTTATGGAAGATCTTCTCTCTTCCTTTCCTTGATGCTGTCCCTCAGTGAACTCTTCTTCATCTCCTCACTGCCTGCTTCCTTTGGGAACCACCTTTCTGTTTTCATGACTTAAACCGACAGTTTGCTTATGACTTGCAAAAGTCCATGTACACTCTTTGTCTGCCCTCTATAAATCGGGTACCATCACTGTCTGCTTCCACACATCATCTCATTTTTTTTCCTTTTATGCTTTATTTCCTCCTCCTCAGCTCATTTGTTTTGACCGCCTTCAGTAACTGAGGCCAGCAGTGCCCATATGTTATGTAGTACTGTCAGATATTCCTAGAGCAATGATTTTTCTTCATTTAGAAGACTGATGGTAAGGAGAGTGCTCCTGTCCTCAACAAGTTTAAAGGGTTGAAAGCTATCTTTTAGTTCAAAAAAGTTACAAAAATGTAAGGAGTTAATGTGAGAAACTTTCAGAAGGTACATAAGAAAAATAAATCTCTCTAAATAAGCTTAAATCTAAACCAACAGTTGTCTTTTGCTGAAATAATATCAAGGAAAAGGATTTATCTGTAGTATTGATATTCTTAGCTGCCAGTATCCAAGCTATGGCTAACATCCAAACAGTGTGCTCCATGGAGAAGTGAATGCAGGATTAGACTAAAATGTAAATCTGGGTTTTATACACATGCATATCTATATACATAGAAACACAGGCTCACAGTTGTTTACATACCTAAACTGAGGATGAGATGTTTTATTGTCCTAAAATTGCATTTTCTCTAACATAGCTTAAACCAAAATGTGAAATTTGTGTTGATTTTACTTGTCTACTTGAAAATAACACAAGCATTTGAAAACATTGAACACTGTACATGATTAATTGATTCAGTGTTGAACTAAGTTAAGAAATAAGTGTATGTTTGAAGACAAATGAAGGGCATGCTTTCTAAGTTAGCAGCTCTGACCTTTTCAAGTTTTCCATCTTAAATAATAATTGAAGCCATGAGTAAATAAATTCAACTTTGCCTGCAGATGTTGAACTCTCTAATGTCCTTTTACTCTAACATAGCCACTGCCTGATACTAATGGCAGGAACAGTTTTATCATGCCCCATGCTGGGGCTGACTGGCAATCTCTAAGAACCGTTTTCTTTCCTGCAGCCATATGATTAAAATGCAGTTACAATCAATAAATCTGTGCAGTTTCCGTCAATGGTAAGTGTTCGCCTAGGGGTCTTCTGTGTCCCAGAGGTATTTATTTTCTTCAGTTCTTCTGAATTCACAAGAGAACTAAATTGCAATATATCTTGTTTACCTAGACTGCTTGTTGAGATTGTTTTTGGATTGCCTGCTGGAACTGGAGAGAGCAATACAGAGCGTATGAACACACTCACATGCTGGTAGATATAGACATGAGTAAGGTGCTTTTAACAACATCGGATTCCAACATAGCCTCTGTGAAGTCTTTGCTTTAGGAAGATTAAGTATTTAAGCATGCACTCCTGACTTATTTGGTATGTTAGTGGGAAGCAGTGTAGGGTGGATTACAAGAAGAGGTCTAAGATTCTGACATCTGATTTCAGCTGAACTTCAGCAGTTTTTAAGCATGTCAGGGTTGCTGATTTCCCTTTTCGTGAATGAGGATAATCTCAGCTGATCAATGAGGCAATACACGAGCAACTAATCAATTTTAGATTCTCTTTACTCTAGCAGCAATCACTTTAATGCAATCAATTAAAAGGGAATTTTAATTATATTACAAATTGTGCTTTTAAAGGAAACATGACAGTTATTATTGAAGTCTTAATTTATTATCTCCCATGGTGATCAGTTTGGAAAATCAAAACATAAGCTTTTAAAATGTGACATCCCCTACAGTCTCACTTGTTTATTTCTTAAATTTATATGTCATCTTTATAAATAATGGTAAAATAGAAACAATGAAGCAATTGCATTAAGCTCATAACTTTTTCCTTTTCTCATTTTTATGCTATGGGAAATACAAGAGAGGTAATATTCCTGCCTGAATTCAGCAAAAGGTAGCATGCATATGTACAGCCAAGAAAATCATCTAGTTTATTTCTTTGAAAGACTGCTCTCAAAGGGAAGTAGGTGCCTATAAATGCAAACACTAGGTATTAGTCATTGGAAATAATTGCATTCAGCTACATGTTGCATATCTTAATTATTTATTCAGAAATAATAAACGTGTTTTGTCAATACTTACACAGAGGGTTTGTCTGTGTTACATAGCAAAGCTATTGTAATGTCTTCCCTGGACTAATTTGTAAGTATTCAGGGAGAACCTTATTCACTTTTAAATGCCCAGACTCCAGACCATAGGTTGAAACTCACTTATTCCATAAATTTATTTTTCTTAAATTCATAAAGTATGGGCAGCATTACAAATGTTAATGCTACTATTATAGGATCATAATTTAAAATATCAGCATTCTCAAAGGTCTCCAGCAGTGTGTCATTTCCCTACTTTATTAAAATAAATGAACAGATGTACAATTTATTTCTGCTGAACTATCATCTAAATTCATAAGCTATTTCTCATGTGTCTGAAATCTGTGTTGGTTTCCCATTTTCTTTCCCTTAGAAATAAAAATTACACTCTCACATTTATATCTCTGGAGATATAAACGAGAAGTATACTCTCCACTTCATTCACTTTAGACTAATATCCTCAATACAATTTAAATCCCATCTCTTCAAGACTATTCAGCAAAACCTAGGCACTGGAACACCCAAGATCCGACTGGAAAACTCCCTTGCCATCTACGTTGATGATTGGCAGCTGGACTCTGAGGACACTATCTGTTCTCTCTGACAGAATGAGGTGACACACAGCAGCATTTAATCTTTCTGGTTGGCATTTACAGTGCTAGCGGAGGTTATGCAATTTCTTAGCAACTAGTTAGGCAAAACAACAGAAGGACAAATAATGACTGGTAAGTGGGAGAGGTGAGAAGGTTGGATGCAATTATGAAATTTGTAGCTAAGGAGCTCATGGCAGTTGTCTTCAACCTCTCATGAAGATTTTTTAGTTGTCTTGCAGCAGCCTGGGAGCATGGCAGGTGCTCCCTGGAAGTGATCAACAAACAAAACAAGACAATGGGGAGATTAGATGGAATAAAATTATGGAAGCATGAAAGTGCATGAAACAGACATGTTGCCATGGAAAAAAAGCCAATATAAAAATCCCAGACAGTGTGCTCTCAGCCTATTGTATTTTTTATTTGTTGCAAGGTTTGTGGGGTGATATTTTGCATTAATTCTATGTGAGGAACAAGTGAATAATGTGCCCTAGGGGTTCTGGCAGCAATTTCTCTGTAAAACATATTTCTAGAGGTTTATATTGTAAGAAAGCCATAAAAATTTTTGATGGTTTGAAGTTGACAACAGAAGTCTCAGTCTTAGATTGTACTTTTGTTATTTTTTTTTTTATTTTCTCTGATAAAAATCACTTTGGCAAAGAAAGTAGTGAAACAGCATGTGAATCAATCTGCCTTCTTCATTTCATAGCTGCTCTGGAATTTAAATACAGGCCTTTAAATACCTTTTTGCAGACAATTCAGGAAATGATTAAGTAATGGTTGAGATTCATAAGAAAATATTATTTTCTTCAGAAACTTTCTCTGCAGTGGCAGGAGCAGTTTTTCCCTGTGGGACTGCTAGGAAAGAGTTGTTAATTCACTCGTTAGAAATGGAGGAATTGTAGCTGGAGCAGGTATTTTTTTTATAATGGCCACATTGCTGACAATCTCAAAACAATTAATTTGGGTATATAGTTCTGCCATTCTTGTTCCTTTTTAATCCTTCTGCAAGCTGAGATCATAATTATTTTCCTCTCCACTTTCCTTGTGTTTTGTTACCAAAACAGAATATGACCAGCTAGGAAAGCAAATGCCAGGGGCATAAATTTTGTCTTTTTTCCGTAGTAGGAACGGCAAGTGTGATTTTGTAGTTGTATCTGTCAGTACCAAATCCACTATAATGAAGAGTCTTGTATGATGAGTGCTTTGAGACTGGAATCTCAGATTGGGAAGTTCTTCCCATTGCTTGCTTTCAGGCACAGAATAAAAGGGGATTTTGGTAATCCAGTGAGCTTCATGGAATTTAAGGTGCATTGTGGATGTTAAAAATGCTAGAAAACTATGCAAAAAAAAAAAAAAATGTTTAGTTCCCATTTCTGTCCTGTATAGATTCTTGGATTTGGGTTTATCACAAAATCTGCAGGGCAAGGGTCATCAAGATATCGTCCAGCCCCTTTCTCCTCTTTGTGCTATTTCCAGTATGCATTTGTTTTTCCTTCAAGAGCTGTAAAGATAAAGTCTCTATGATCACCCAGCAATCTACTGCAGTACTTCAGCTACCTAGCTAGTAGCAGGTTTTGCCTTGCCTCTGATGAGAATTTTCCTTACCTCCACCAAAGCCCATTGCTTCTTTGCCTTGTCCAAGGTGGTGCATAGACAGTCCTTTTGTCTACAATAGCCCTGTGTGCATTTGCTATATAGATTAGCTTAAGACAATGAGCTTTAGAGATCTCCTTCTCTGATTGTTCTTTGCCTTCTGTGCTGTGGCCAGGAATTGTGTGCTATAATACAGCTGGGACACCCCAGTGCTGAGCAGATGGAATAATTACTGCTTCTGTCTTGCACTTGGTACTTCTTTTTACACATCTCAACGCAGTTTTGCTGTTTTCACATTAAATTGCCTTTCTTGTCCACAATTCTTTTCCAGTAGCAGAATGAATGACAAAACTAACATCTGCTGTACGTGATTTCTTCTTTCATCCTCACCACAGGAAGAGAAGAGTGTATATTTTTTGAGCATTTTGATGTGATGGTGTTGGGCTGCTGTTTGTTTTCTTCTGTAGATGTATGTTTGTGTTTAATATGAGAGAATTTGATGACATAATTTGGGTGGTTTTATTTGTTTTAGGTTTTGTCAGGCTGAACATATTTCCTACACAAATGAAAGTCTATAAGCACTGCCCATTTAGGCACACTGGGATCTTCTCCATATCTCTCTGCTAATACACCTGACTTCTAAGCTGCCATTATCTTGAATTTTCTACGGGTTTCACTTAAGGTAAAGGAGTCTGACGGCTGTGTCAGACTTTCTGCGGTGAACACAGGATCTTAGGAGGACATACATCAATTCCAGAGTCAGGTTAAAGTGACTTTCATTAAAAGAATATAACAATATAGACTTTTTCATTCCAAAGAAACCCAAAGGAACATACAGAAAATGGATCCTTTCCATAGGCAAACAAAAGATTAAATTGCAACTTTCTCCTGCTTGCAGGGAATATGGTTGTGGAAGACTTTGTTTCCTTTATTAAAGAATCTTATTCAGGAAAGTCGCTTTAATTTCTACAGAAGTATTGTAAATAATGGCTAACCATGTTATTGTATTATTAATAATAAAATATTGTTGATGGTCAAAGGGAAAGCCCACCTTATATATAAATCCAAGAATCTATTCTTAGTAATATTGACAATTAATCCAAGCATCATTATTAATCCTGACTGAATTACCATTGGGGGGAAAAAAGTCTTCTATTCAGAAAAGTCTTCAGTAATGATAATAAGACTATTATCAATAATAATAACCATTTTCCTGCCACTATTTTCACCATTTCCAGCTTCCTCTGGGTTGTAGAATAGGTATTTTCATTCCAGTGTTTGTTGTAGGGTTGTTAAGGCAACTTGCCAGCACCTGGAATCCCTTGCCAGGACAAATGTGATGCTCATATCGACAATTTCTTATTCCTCCCTTTGGGATCATGCGGGGTCACTTTTATGTACTTGCTAATATGCTTTTACATGTTGCTTTTTCTTCATTGATCTGAAGCTCCGTGTTATATCCAAATTTAATACATATAACGGCTTTTGAATTTGTTAAATACTTTTTGTTACCCTTAAAATCACTTTGGTTCAGCTCCAGGTCAACATTTCTTGAATTAAACACTGGTGAGTGGTTTACAGCTGTGGGATCTCCAGTGTCAAGGCTGTGCTTAGTGTCTTGTTATCCTGTGACTGTACTGCTCCACACTGGCTCACCACTTCTCAAAGCCCCTTTTGTCATAAAAGGCCTGTATTTCTCTGAACTACATCATTGTGATGAAACTTTGGTGGCATCATACAAAGATAAATGAGTGAAAAGAGCAAAATACTGTTACAGCAAAACCAAGTAAAAAGAAGGTGCAGACAGGTCAAGGAAAGTTCAGGCAGAGCAAGCCTGACAAATCTCCATGTTGATATTTGAGGTCTTGTAAACTCTGAACACGCCCTGTTTCTAGCAGTGGCAAAAGCACATTACAGAGCTACGCAGTTACTGTGCCCTTCTGTGGGAGTGAGTGATGTGCACTGACTCATTCTGAAGTGCAACGAAAGGTCTCCATCATGATTAGTCTACTGAAACGGTAACAACCAGCTCATCTCTGGGTCAGAAGGCAGAATCGGCGGCTGTGGTTTAGCCTCAGGACCCACAACAAAGAATATATGTGTATGAGCAGATTTGTATCTGTTCTATAGGATGCAAAGCTAACTAGAAGGAGTCATGCTGAGCTGCTGGGCATATGTATTCAAGTAAGAAGTGCCTTGAGGCTTTCAGGGAGTAGTAAAGAGGTCCTTTTTTATCTTTCATCTCATACTAGTTGCTGCTTCAGGTGACTGAATATTGTGCCAGTATCCTTAATGAGCTCTACCAGCCTCCATCAGAGCACACACAAGGGTGCTGGGTTGACTGAATATAGGACTGCAGAATATCAGTCTCTTTGCTTATAAGAAAAATTAATTAGTGCTCTAACAAACAATATTAAAAATCTACCAAAAGTAAAAGAAGAGCTAAAATCTGGTAGTGACAAGAGAGATAAATAGAGAGAACCAAGAGGACTTTTCTGAGCTACCATTAGAGTATGTAACCAGGAAACCCACAACTGAACTATGAAAGTGTATGTGTGTGTATCTATGAGAAAGTTTATTATACAAGTTAATGCAGGCATCTCTTCTGTCTCCGATTTCCCTTTTCCCCTCTAAGCTTAATGCTCTTGACTTTATGAGTGAAAATATCACGAGTAATTTAACTTACAAACCCCAGTGGAATATTAAATTAGAAATTAAGCAAAAATGCTCATCAGCTGGAGCATAGAAATCCTGGGCAGATTTTCTAATGCAGTATTACAGCAATTGGAACACTTTTTTTTTTCCCCAACTGCTTCACTAACTGAATTGATTGAATTAAATGTGTTCTGTGGTGCTAACTAACCTCTGACCCCAGTTACTCAGGATAATGAAGGGGGTAATCAGCCTGCCACGAACTCAGCTCCAAAGAAACAAGAATATTGTAAGGTTTAGGAAGCCTATGCTGACATTAATCACATGTCATCAGGGTTTGATTATAAATCCTAAAGACCACCCAAATTATACAACATGTTTAATTCACTAAAAAATAGGTATCTACATATTAATCACCAAGCTGAATATCTGATAGTGATTGCTTTTCTTGTGAGTGAAGTCAGATGTCGACACTCTAGAATGTCCCACAGTTTAGTAATAAATATAATGATCAGCATCAGCACAAAAGTAGCATTAGCAAGATTAAAAAAGATTTTGTTCTGACCTCAAATCTTTTTTTTCCCTCTATTGCAGTTTACAGCTCCATTGAAATTGTTCCTTATGTTTCCACTCTAATTGTAAGCTTACTCAGAAACAAGAAATAGTACATGTTTCGAGCTACCTGCAAGAGCAGCATTTTTCTCACCTCCAAAGGGAGAAAGGATGTCTGCTTACAGTGTATCATACTGCTGTGTATAGAAATAAAGAGATATTCATTGTCTCTTAAAACTATTTCTCCTAGAACTACAAGCTGAGTTGAGAAATCTGTATCTATAAATGCGTGTTTGGATCCAATTAATTGCTACTGTATTTATTTGCTCTCCTTGGGAAGAGTTCAGGGTGGCAATATTGATGCAGGTATATTAGCATACTATGTAGAAATTTGCTACGGAAGAAGAGGGAGCAGTCGTAAGAGTGGGGAATAGCACAGTTCTTAATAAACTAGTTTTCCTGATACGTGTCCTGATTTAATGAGCATTCAACCTTGTGGAAAATATTTTTTGGTATAAACAAATGATAATATGAAATGCTTAGTTATCTTTTTGGTGTCACCTGTATTTGCTGGTAATTGCCTTTGTTTGAATTTGAAATCTGGTCTACTTGGAATCAGACAACTCAAGGATTTCCAGGCATACCACAGCATTAGCTGTGACCATAATAACCATGATGTGCTGCTGGGCCAGGCCACATTTGCTGTTCATATTCAGGTAATCTCTGCAGCCCATACAAACTGGGTCTGGCTTGATTAACTGTACATAGACTTTATGGCATGCACACACGTCTTTCTTTCCAAAGAACACATGTAATGCCTTGGTCTGTCTTGACATAAACACAGAATGGGAACTTGGAAAAGGAGCATTTAATTTTCCTTTATTACAAATATTTTTCTTTCAAGAAAAGATGAAACAAGCATTTGCAAAAGGAGCTGAGCAGTGGGGGATGGAAACTATGGGCCTGCTGAAAGTAGAAAGTAATAAATCTGTTTAGCATATCTTTGCTTTTTTCCTGACCTTTTCCACATCTGTACCATGCAAACCATACGTTTGTTACTCCGTGCTTCAATCACTGTTTAGCTGCAAGTGAACTCCTCTCAAACTGCGTTTTGGAACCTCCTATCACAATTCTATATGGGGAGACTCAGATCTCCATAGTCATTAGTCAAATAGATTGAATTCACTTCTATTATTCTTTCTTCTTGTCCTTGGGAAAAGAATTTGTCTGTGCTAATAGGGCTGGAGACCCCAGGAACTGGTTGTTCCCTATCAGGGTAATCAGAGCACTGTGCTTACCTGGATATTCAAGATACGATAAAGACTTTTCTGCTATAGCAGGAAAACAAAAGAGGAAGGAGACTATTAATCATGAAGGTTTACTTCTATCTATGATCTCTAAATGATTCTTCGTGTATCATAGCTTTTTGATATAGCAGTAATATTTACGTTCAATGAATGTTGTGCAAACAGAATGGAGACTAGATAAGAAAAAATAATGTATATCGAGCAGAAGAAACTATGTGTAGTAGTAGACTTCATTTATCACTTGGTTGGCAGACTTGGAAGACTTGGTGTGTTCTGGTAGTTTGAAATACAGAATGTTCAGCACAAATTCTCTTTTCCCTTTTTCCACAGACAACCAAATGCTGGCTAGGGATTTCATTTTTAAAATTCAGACAAATTCTGTATCACTGCAGATAATACTGCCTGTAAACTTCCATCTGTACCTCCTGCCTCCAATGGAACAGTGTGAAACCTTGCAGAGTTCTTATCTGCTTCCAAAAAAAGAGTTTTCAAACTGGGCTAACTTCAGACAGCTCTCAGCTGGAGGGGCTTGTAAATCTAGGGCATATCATACCCATCAGTTGGCACAATCTAAAATGCCAGAAGTTTGGGGAATTGATGAAATTCACTGCTAAAATATTCTAGAGATGCAGGTTGCTTTGAATGCTTTGAATGGTGCTGCTAGGCACTGCTCACCAAAGACCATGTGAAGAAGCTTAACCACTGTCAAAACATCTGTTGTTGGCAGCATGGATTGTGATCTGCTGTAAACTGGCAGAATGAATAACTCTCTTCTTCGGAAGCAATGTCCTCTCAGGGCAGAATAAGCAAGATTTCTCATTGGACGCATATGCTTCTTTTTATCAAAAGGCCCAAAGATTCTGCCATTGAGAAAGTCTCATTTACATTTTAATTTCCACCTCTTTGCAAATAAATGTTTGCTTCTTAACCTGGTAAGACTATGGTTCAGTTTTGCATTATTAAGGTCTGAAAATAGAGTGTTTTCATGGCATTTTGAAAAGTATATAATGGATTTGGAAAGCCCCATATGAATTTGTGATTTCCTTGTCCAATGAAATCTTTGGAAGTTCTGCTAAATTGTGACTCAGTTCCATCTGTCATTCAATAGTTAAATTGTATTTAATCTATATTTTAAACTTGGTCTTGAACTAACTGCATTCTAAAACATTGTGACAGTAGCTTGATGTCTATATATAAAGAGCTTCATAGACTCATTTTTCTTTCCTTATTTATATGCACAGTTATCATTTTAAACAAAGCACAAATAACTACTGGAGTTCTTTGCCAAAGAAGCTCATAATGCGCTTGTCACTTAGGTTCTTTAAATCTAGCATTACTGATTTTTGAGAACATTTTCCTCAATTTTGAGTTGTTAATACTGAGTCACAGGAGGTGACTTTTCAAAATGTGTGTGGCCAAATATTTTAAACAGCCAACAGCATTACGAAATTCACTTAAATTAAACTATGTGCATTCAAAAAACTGTGAATGAACTATCTGTTTGGTGTTCATGGAAAGCAAGAGAAACACTCAGAAAAATCACTCCTAGTACAAGTTATAACATTTTAGTTAATGATTTCCTGAGTAAAAAGAGCATCATCTTAAAAGGTTTTTTTTTTTTGTTATTGTTTTTCTTTTTCCCCGACAAGACATGTATAAATCCTTGCTTGTCAGAAAAGATTTCTTGGTATTTTATTTTTTCATGACATCTCTACACAGTTATAGCTCATATCAGTTCTAAGGGCATGTTTGTAACATATTCAGGAATTCATTGCTAAGTTCTCAAATAATAATAATAATAATAATAATGATGATGAAATTAAGATTTCATGGAACATTCATTCATAACTGGCAGTAGTTATATAAATGAATGAGATCTCTCTAGAATTTTATCAAGGAAATTTTTGTTCTTTGAACTATTTAGCATGAAGAACTATTTTTTTTAACTTCTTCAATTAGTTTGCTTTTGTCTGACACTAAAAAAACAGTTTTCATACATGTATGACAAGAAATTGTGGAAGTTACCTTCCTAAAGAGAAGTCACAAAATGCCCTAAGTGTAAACATAACAGTAATTCTAAACTCATCAATAGCTTCCATCTTGAGAAGCTCTTGCCACTGCTCTGCTCCCTCCCCATCAGTCAGAGGCCACACTGCATTTATTTATACCTGAGAGAAGACAAAAGCTGCCTGAGTAGTTTCTCCTTCATTGCTCTAAATCTTCCAGACTTTCTAGCAAATTGACTGGCCTCTGCATGTGCATGTTGAAGTCAATGATATCAAAATAATCTTTCTGTTGTGTGAAAAATTCCCCTTTTATCTACCACTCTGATGTTCAGAGAGGAGTGAATTCATCTGTCCTGCTCTTAAAGAGCACTAATGGTACCGATAGAAACTTCAACAATTAAACAGGACATCTTTTCTGAACCTATTCCTTGTCAAGACAACTCCTGATACAGTGCTCTGGAACTAGCAGGAGGAATTTGTTATTTATAGTTCAGACCCATGGAATTAATGCATCCCACCTGTAACTTGGATTAGCAGGTGAAGAAGTCTTAGGGGCATAGAAGAGGTTGCATAAATTCCTTGTAATATGAGTAGGTGGATTACACACTTTTCCCTGTTAGTAAGGCAGTATTAGTGAGCTCAATGATATATGCTCAGATGTTAATCTTTAGCATCAGAAAAGTTGGTCTGTGTATGCAAAAGCCACTGCTAAAAATGTAAGAGGAGCTTTTAGCAAGGCCTGCTTCTTTTCCCTCATGACCATCATTAGCATAAGTGAGAACTGTGAGGGCTGATGGGGGAAAAATCCTGTAAAACCTTTCTGCTCCTAAAATGCACTGGATGGAAAAAAAAAAAAAAAAAAACAAAAACCACAAACCAAAAAGAAAAATCCAGCTATGTCATAGATTTATAGAATCATAGAATAACCAGGTTGGAAGAGACCCACCGGATCATTGAGTCCAACCATTCCTATTAAACACTAAACCATGTAGTTTAGTACCTCATCCACCCGTGCCTTAAACACCTCCAGGGAAGGTGAATCAACCACTTCCCTGGGCAGCCTGTTCCAGGGTCCAATGACCCTTTCTGTGAAAATTTTTTTCCTAATGTCCAGCCTAAATCTCCCCTGGCGGAGCTTGAGGCCATCCCCTGTCATCCTGTCCTCTGCCACTTAGGAGAAGAGCCCAGCTCCCTCCTCTCTACAACCTCCTTTCAGGTAGTTATACAGAGCAATGAGGTCTCCTCTCAGCCTCCAGACTAAACACCCCCAGCTCTCTCAGCTGCTCCTCACAAGGCCTGTTCTCCAGCCCCTTCACCAGCTTCGTTGCTCTTCTCTGGACTCGCTCCAGAGCCTCAACATCCTTCTTGTGGTGAGGGGCCCAGAACTGAACACAGGATTCGAGGTGCGGTCTCACCAGTGCCGAGCACAGAGGGAGAAGAACCTCCCTGGACCTGCTGGTCACACCATTTCTGATCCAAGCCAAGATGCCATTGGCCTTCTTGGCCACCTGGGCCACTGCTGGCTCATGTTCAGTCGCTGTCAACCAACACCCCCAGGTCCTTCTCCTCCTGGCAGCTTTCTAGACAGACTTCTCCTAGTCTGTAGCTGCACAGGGTTGTTGTGCCCCAAGTGCAGGGCCCGGCATTTGGCCGTGTTAAACCTCATGCCATTGGACTCTGCCCAGTGGTCCAGTTATTCAAAGTTCATTCTATTCAAAGAAGACATCCAGCATCTTAGAAAGAAGATAGGCTTAACACTGCCTTGGTGGGAAGTGCAACGAGGAAGAAATAATACATAGCTGGGTTGGCTTGAATATAGGACAAGTAGCCTCATAAATGTGAAAACCAGATATGTCTGTGGTCCCTAGGCAACACTGATGCTGTAACAGGTGAACAGGTGTAGTTTGCTCTTTCAGGCTTGGTCAGATCATCATTTCCTATATGTTTTCTATGTTGCTTTAAACATATGGTTTGTTCTACCTAAGGGGAAAGAATTTTTGTTAGATAAGAAAATAACATCATTATTTCTTTAAGATTTTCTCAAAAATACCTCAAGTGTAGTAAATATAATTACATTTTGCTGTCTGCTGTCCACCCGGAGAAAGGGTATTTGTTTTTCTCTTATATGAACATCATTCTAGAAGTGTTTGTTGTATTTGTGGTTACTTGATTTATTCTAGAAATAGTTGAACACACCTTGTAATTATAGGTGGAAAAGTGAAAATAAGAATGAATCTTTTCTAAATTATTTATATATTCTGAAAAAGAAGAGAGATGTTTGTCTTCCTTCTGAATCTTCAGATAACTGTACTATATTTGATGTATACCCTGGAGGTAACAGGCTTTGAAGCAGGCATTCAGTATATGATTAATACATGTTAGAATTATCTTTTTACCTTCACTCAGCGAGGCCATGGGTTGGGCTGAAAAAGTCAAAGTCTAGTGAAAACAGAAGTCTTCGAAATGATTCAGAGAAGTGGCTATTTTCAAGTATTCTTCATCATCAGTTATTTACAGTCCCTGGATGGCTCTCTAGCCTTCTGCAAGCACATAAATGAGACAATAGCAGTACACCACCAGCTCTGAATGGGATTTCAACACTGCTGGGGAGAAAAAAGAAAAGCAGAAAAGAAAGATCTTGAATTAATTTCTGAATCTTATGAGGATCTTACTCTGTAGATCTTCCAAAGTTTTCTAATAGTTATGATGTTAGTAAGATTTTATTGCACTCCTTAGCAATACTTTTCCAAGCTGACTTTTGAGTAGCAAAATGGGATAAAGTCATGTTGAAACTCTCCTTGCCTTTTTTTGATGATTTGTGATAAATATCAGTGACAGAAAACATCTATGGACTTCGCAATAAAAAGGCACAAATTTATAGACCCTGCAGAAATTATAACTTTGTTACAGAGAGCAGAATTTAATCTTTGGCCTTCCATTTAGTTAATTAATTTTTTTGATTTCTTGCTGTCGTTGCAGGCTATAACATATAGTGGACAAAAATTTCATTCAATCTTTCATTATCGAGAAGTTCTTCTATTTTGTAAAGTAACTGGTCCATGCCTTGAAAGATCACAAGGCATTTACAATACATAGCCTGTGAAATTCATTCAAAAGTGAAAAGTGAAAATGCATCCAAAATTATTATGGTCGATTTCTTATATTCAGAAAGATTTTTTTCTAAGCTACAATTGCATTCTATCTTTAATTTCACCAGGGAGATGGAAGAATATTATGTACCCAGGAAAAAACATAGAATAAGATGAAAGAAACATTTTAAGTTAAGAAATAATATAGTGCTACGAGCAAGCATTATAGCAGTAAGACAATGACAATTACTAACGGCTGTTTAGGTGACTCATAGCTTTAATTTGTGCTTTGCATCTAGTTTACACTGTCAAATCCTTGTCATACTACAATAATGCCTTATATTTACATAGTGTCTTTCATCTAAATGGCTTCCAGAGTGTTTCATATATTGCTTCATGTACAACTTACATCAATTGAATCTGCTATGCTGATAGCGCTATCCCTGTAGTGAAATACAGCAGCTATTTATGTCTATATAGTAAAGGCTATGCACTGTTTTAAGAGAGAAAATACCTTCAAAATCTATAGAAGAGATTAGGAAGAATGTAATACCAAGTTACAATTTACCCTGACCACAAAATGGGGGATTAAATTGCTCATGTGTAGAGTTCAGTATAAACAGCAGTTGGTGAGATCCTCTGTTTCTCTGCCCACCAGGAGCTCCTGATGGCAGGCCAGCACATTTGATCATTGTGTTGATGTGAAAAGTGGCAGCAGAAACTTCAGTATCACCTTTTTTGTGTGTAAGAATGTTACGCTAAATATTTCCATCTAGTCTTTCACCTGCATAGTTTGTTAGGTCCGATGAGCTGCGAGCATCAGATTGCTTGATTTATTTTTAGTTGTCAAGCTAGGTTCATTGTCCCAGTGAATTCTTAAGAACTGCTGACATCTATGAGATTCTCATTCCCAATTGCTTGAGAATGCAAACCTTTCTAATCACTCCAAAAATTCATTTGTCATTGGAGATGTTCCAGATACAGAGCTACGGAGAATACAGTGTTTCCTTAACAAATAAATATTGTCCACTCAGGTGCACACATAGTGAATGACTGCATGCAAAGTAAAAGACACAGACAAAAAGCAAGCAGATTGCAAGGTATTGTATAAGCTTGTCTTCACATTTTCAAGAAAGTAGACAGAAAAATATGATTGCAAAAGCAGTGGACTTTAGTGGAGGAGGACAAATATAATACTACTGTTTCTCGGGGAATTTGTAATACAGACATGTGAATTAATATATTCCATTATTTCTCATCTTTTATGATCTATAGATGGGGAAACACATGATAGTAACAGAACGCTTTCAACAGGGATGTCATCCTGATAAATGCAAACTGACATGCAGTTTTAATTTGTTTGTTCTTGACTGGGAATCACAGCATGCAGAATCTTAATGAGCCATGGGGTAGTGATCACCAACCCCAGACACGTCTATCTTTCAGTGTCTGCTGCTTGTGGCAGCACTTTAATTTGGGTATATTGGCACCTCACTTTAAGACAGGTTTTGGAGCCTTCATAAAAGTATTAAGGTTATTACTGCCTGCTTGTGCTGTTGCTGGACAGTAGATTTTGTGGTGATTCTGGTACAGTTAAGTTCATTTGTTCCTCTGTTCTCTGAGAAGCCAGTAAATAAGTCCACAATTCTTACAGAAGCTTTAAACAAAGCTGTCAGATAAGAATCTGGTTTTCATACAGGTTAGGTACCATTTCCAGTTTTATTTGAGGCTGAGATGGGGTCAGTGCCTGGATTCTCGGGTGATAACTTTTTAATAAGTGATCTTTTCATTTATCTTCCCCATGGTGGAAATCTGAAAAGACTTTTTTTCCTGAGGCCCTATCGAGTCATAGAGTTCAGTGTGGAGGAGGGTTTGATTCAGTGTTATATTATATCCTGGCTCCACTGGGAATCAGTAACTAAAATTGGCTGTGGTTCAATTTGTTTGTTTCCACACTTGACTTCTCCCTTTAGTTAGCCTTTGATGCAGGCCTTATTATTCTCAGTAGACACCTTCCATCTTGAATTTCCTACACTCAGTAAGATAAAATACCTGCCTCCTTGGAAATGTAATTTTTCATTTTATCTTCACAAGCTTTGCACTTAGTTTGGAGCAGGCTTGCAAGATCTAGGGAAGGGTGAAGCAGAGTTTAATTGCTGAACTGAGTTTTTTTCTTCTGATCAGAGCTATCCTGGATGCTGTTAGATAGGCTGTATTCTAACACAGATGTTTTGAATGTTACTCATCTCCTTGCCATCCTTTTACTGTCTCCCATACTGTAAGAAATACAAGCTGCTTGCTTTCACTCTCAGGGACTTCCCTTCCTAGTGGAACGATCTTTGTGATCTCTCACAAGAATGTCCAGTGGTCAATATCTGCTTCCCATCAGTTTATCATGACAGCAAACATTGCTCACTCATTACATTTTCAGGTGTCTCTCTGCTTCTTTGCAAGCTATCCTCACCCTCTTGGAAGAACTCTTCACCTGCAGCCATCACTGTATTCCTTGGTGTCTTTCGGTTACTCATTTAGTCTCATTTGTCTACAAAAACCTCATGATTAAGTTCAGACTGCTCTCTGCCATTCACTCATAGTTTACTTCTAAGTGCTATCAGTCTGTTGTCCGTCTTTCTGTATTTGTTTCATAAGCTTTTGGGAAATCAGGTCTTTTCTTTTCTTATGTTTATAAAACACTCTGTATGATAGAATTACCAGAATTTCTAGGCTGTGTGCATGATGAGCACAATAAATGACTATCTGGCATACCAGTCCACAGAGCAAGTTAAACTCATGTATTCGAACTCTCAGTTATAGTACATGCACACAGCTCCTTCCACCCAAATGCAACTCTGGCCCAGGGTATTTGACTTCTAAGTTATTATTTTTAATATGGGTCCAGATGATAGCAGTTTAAATAAAGTACTGAACTTATCTATTTTATTCTTAATTTATAGTGGTGCTTAGGGGGATATGCAGATATTTTAAAAGAGTAAAATCAATTAGCTTTTGATCCAATTATTTCTGTTAGCCTCTATGGGGTTTTATTTCAGAGCACTGGATCAGACATTCCTGGTACTTTGAGAATGTAAAACTTTCGTTTGGAAATATGATGAACCTGTGGTTCTCTTTTCTCTGTTTGCATAGCTAATTCCTATTTTTGTCCTTTCATAGTTTCTAAATTCCCTTCTTTACTTTTGTTTGTGAAAGGCACCCAGTATAAAAGAATTTTCTAAATACTAGGGAGTCTATTCTTTCTATAAAGGTGGCTGAACAGGCAAAAGGGTTCACCTTCTACATAATATATTCTATATGTTTCTAGGCCTCTGTATTTCACAGTAGATACTCATCTTTTGCCATCTCAAATATGTGATTTATTCACTTTTCAAGTTGTAAATTTAGAGTAAAGCCACATGACAGCTTCTGTGATTTGGTCATTCTGCTTTTTTCATCCACCTTGAACAGATTTTAGTCTAATGTTCCAGACAGCTTCAAATACCCTCTGGTTTTAGATAGTCATTTCTAAAATGCAAAGAATGTTAGGGGTAAGTGTACCACTGTGCTTATAATTATTCGGCTTGGCACAGCCTCACAGCCTTTGCCTGTAGATATTGTCATTTCCTTGATCTGCAGGTGTCAGAAGCTCTTCAGTGTCATGCCCCCACAAAAATCTGTCTGCTCTTTCTGCTCTAGTAACTCACTGCAATTGAAGCTATTCGGCTCTTCCTAAATATGGAGAAAACAGGAGTGCAGAAGAAAGCCAACCCCAGCAGAGATATCCTTGAATTAGATATCATTAAACTGACATTCAATATTTTTTGAACTAGCTGGCCCATCATGGCAACCTTTTCCATCATAACCTGGTACTGGTGGGGTGAGCATAATAAATTTATCTCACTGGCTTTACAATTATGTATCTGATTAAAATAGCCAGGTCTTTAAATATTTTACCCTAACAGGTCTTGCTGTTCCCAAAGTGATTCAGGCGGTATTGAACATGTAATTGAATCAGACTAGTGCATCAAGGAAAAGATTTTTCAGAAAGATCAATATGAATTAGGAGCAGATGCCCAGTCAAATCTAAAGGTTAGGTTCCTCAGGATTAGGTTATTTGCTTGTCATCTTTTTTAACAGCTAAATAGGAATTGTTTGGTACTGAACACTTGTTGGGAAAAATCTCTTGCCGTTATGGTTCTAATGTCTCATTTTATACATCCTCAAGCTGAGACAATATTAAATAATACAAAAATATTCATCACGCTAGTAGCTTATCTTCAGTCAGAGTTAAGTCCAAGTGTGCTTTTCACTGACAGCAGTTTTCTGTGCAGGAAAGAATACAATCTTGGTAATCATTCCTCTGTTATGTCCAAGATTCTTAATAGAGTTTTTCTTCTGATTGATTTCAAAGCAAGGGAAAATATTGTTGTATTATCATTTAGAGTTAATTAAACTGCAAATGAGCTTAATGATCTGTCTGAAACAAAGCTCAATCACAACCTGTTACATATTAACTATCAAAATCAAAAGGATCTTTATATTCTTTGTTAAATATACCAAAGAAAATAGAAATAGCCAGTCATTAATGTCATCCCTTTATAAAACCAAATGCATACACTCAAATTATACTGCTAAACTGAAAAAGGATTTGAAAAGATACGTCAAATCTATTGGAATAAATGAAAAAAAAAGATAACTGGACAGGGGAAGACATATGATTGTCTCTTATATTTGACTATGAGGAAAGCCATTTTACTTACTATTTGTTCAGATTGTGAACTCTGTATATGAGTGAAATTACGAGGTTTTGGATTCAATATTCTCACAAATTCTCTGTAGTCTCTAAGACGGAACAAAAGACATTTAATCTATTCAGGTCTTGAAGCCACTTGGGTGATTTTCTCCCTTGAGTGATATAATGTAATGTACTGTAGCTTTGGAGCAATGCATGTATGGCAAAGCCTATTTCTATCAATAAAGTTTGTAATTTTGGACTTTTGAAAGCTTAATACCTAGAAATACTTTGATTTCTTAATGGTATTGCTGATGTTCAGCGCTTCTCAGAATTAGGTACGTTATCATTCTGGTTTATTTACCTATAAAGTAAGTATTATCACTCTTACATACAGTGTTTTTAGGACATCAGTCCCAAGTATTTGAAAAGTGAAGAGTATTATTAAGTCTGACCCTTGCAAGCTTTTACAATTATTTGCCTAATTTTTTTCATATATAAATAAGGATGATGTTACTTTTGGCCTGCATAGTACATTAGAGACAATGTTCTCACAGGGCTTGGCCAGCTGAACAGCACAGCAGTGCAACAAACCTCACACAGCCCTAAAAAATTCTACTGCAAAAAGGAAGTAACACTGATTTATAGTTACACAGACAAGTGGTAACATGAGGACCAATTATTTTTCAGTATCTTAGAGCAATCCCTCCAAAAAACAATATGGGAACAATTTTTGAGAAAAGAAAAAAAAAAGATCATACATCAATTACAGTGCAACGAAAGATGAATAAGGGTGAGGTAATTTATGAAAATAATAGTCTGAAATACAAAACCCAATTATTTGTAAATAATAGTTCATTCAAGAACAAGAATGTGCTATACTAGTCAGCTTCCTTTTCTGCTTAGCTGGGAGCGTTGTTCCTTTTCTGATAGCACATGTGCCTGTGCAACATTGCATGTACATTCAGGATTAGCTTTTCCGGTAATATCAGATTAACTGTTGTCTTGTGATGAAAATCTTCCAAAGCTTAATTCTTATCACATTTATCACATTGCTGCTTCTCTGCGATCTGTTTCATGGAGAGCAGCTGTAATGTGCTACCTTACATTTCATGAGTGAGAATGTATTATTCAGAACCTATAACATCCAGTTTCAGTCAAGGATTACATCTTTCTCCTGTTGCAGTAAATAATTAATGCTGGCTTGGCTATTTCATATACATGTATGTGTGTGTGGACATTAACTGAAAATAGTAACAATTTCCTCTATTTTTTTCTAGTTTCAAGCCACAGTAAAGGAGGGAGTCACGGGTGTAATAGTAAACTTAACTGTTGGTGACAAAGATGACCCAGCAACTGGTGCATGGAGAGCTGTCTACACCATTATTAATGGAAATCCAGGACAGAGTTTTGAAATCCATACCAATCCCCAGACTAACGAGGGAATGCTCTCTGTTGTCAAAGTAAGAAAAACTTGCTGTTGTGCTGTATTCTTACTGTGAGGTCCACTGCATAAGAGAAGGCACAGCAACACTATGTTACTCAAAATATATCATTGACTACCAGCTCTTGTCTAAATTATATGTGTAACTCCTTCTTCCATCATAGTAATCTTACTTCTTTAGTCATATGGACCTGCCTCTTGCTAACTGTATTGTGCTTAAATAACAGGTAGTTTTGCAGTGAGCATCACAATTAATGAGACTTTAGAACACAGTTTTGTTTGAGGTGAGGGGTACAATTAGAATTCAAGGGTCACATTTTGTTCTAAGAGAACACAAATACCATGGAAGTAAGAGATGTGGCTTTAGTGAACTGGAGAGGCATCTTTAGCCCCACCTTTGTAAAGTCTCATAAAAAAAAAGATATTACCTGTCTTTGTATTAAAAAATCTTATATCTCACACTTAAAAAAAAATATTCCCGGTTGCTGTCTGTACCAGAATTTTCTCTGCTTGACTTCAGAAAAGGTGTTTTCAATTCTAAAGACAAATGGAATGCTTTTTCATGGTAGTGATTTTGATTTCAACGTAGGAGTTGAGAAAATAGCTTTGTCTTACTTATCATAAGTAACTATTAAGTGTGACTCTGATTTGTTTTCTAAATGCATGTTATATCATAAATAAACATGTATCAGATTATATGTGTGAGATGTGGCAAAAAGATTACATACTCTTGGTAGAAGGACATCTCGATCTTTCATTAAGTCTATTAAATTCAATAGCTTTAATGTACTTTATAACTACCATTGTATCTAAAGCTAAACTCTGACCAGTTGTCAGATGCAGTGAGTAGCATTGTCTCTTTCTGGCTAATTCCATCTTCTGCAGTTTTGCAAGGAAAAAGTGTTAATTTCTGTCTTTGCATTTTGAACTCTTATTTTATATGTTTTCCAGCCTTTAGATTATGAAATTTCAGCATTTCACACATTGCTGATCAAAGTAGAAAATGAAGATCCACTGATTCCAGATATTGCCTATGGCCCCAGTTCTACGGCAACAGTTCAGATCACTGTTGAGGATGTGAATGAAGGTCCAGTTTTCCACCCAAACCCAATGGCAGTGACAAAACAAGAAAACATCCCTATTGGTAGTGTTGTGTTGACAGTAAATGCCACTGATCCAGATACTTTGCAACATCAGACTATTAGGTAAGTGATTATGTCTTTTGTGCCTGAGAATTTGCCTGTTTGTACAGAACTAACATAGTTGTTTAGGATCAACGTAGTAAGTGGTTTGGGTTTTTTTTCTTAAAATGAAGAGATTCACTATGATGAAAACAAAGAACTGTATTAGACCAGGGGAGATTTTCCAAGTTATGAGACTACTGCAGTAGAACAATAAAGTGTCACAAGCAGTTAACATAGCTTTGCGTAGTATTTCAAAATGACTATTAACCAACTTGTTTATTCCTCTTTCTTCATAAGAGCCAGAGAAAGCATGCAAATGTTGAAATTGCGAATAGAAACAACTTCTCTGTTTTACATATGGATTCAATCAGTTTATGATCATTTATAATGTCCCTCAGTGAAATAGTGACCACCCATTCAAGTTCAAGGGCTGAGAAAATATTTCCCAGTGAAACAGTGAAGCCACAGCAAGATAAGACCTGGCCTTATCCAGATAGATGAAAGTAAACAATTCTGTGCTATGATAATGTAACTCTATACATTTGCCAAGTTGTAAGGAGCCAACCTAGACATTAAATGGTGCCATCATCTTATATTTTGACCCACCTGGTCTGTTTTTGATATCAGATTTACTGAAAAATGAAAGATCAACTCTTTCTTCTCCAATATTAAATTTACTTTCCAGGCAGCTTTTCTCACCATCTGAGAACTGAGGGTTAGGCACTGCAAAAATCTACATCCGTGTTTAATTTTTTTGTTCCTACTTACAAGTCTAATTTCCCCTATATATCAGTGTATGTAAAAGGGCATAAACAAGTTTGTGAGAATGACTTCAAAACTTTACCTGAACAATCTGTAATTTACCTGAAGCAAAACTATATGGTTTTAAGACTATGCTTCTATAAGTTGGATTATCAAAGTCCTTACTATGATTATGGTGAAGGCCAACCAGGCACAATACAGACTTGTAAACAAGATATTACGCTAAATATCAGTGACCATGATCAAGCAATATTTTGTGCCTGCAAGAAGCAACGAATACCACATTTGTATTGTGTGTGCTGTGTGAACAGTGTACATCACCCCCAGCAGAAAATATAACTGTTCAAAATGTACGGGTGGATACAAACAAAAGAAAACCAGAGAATTAGTAATGTTACCTTTTCCTATTTTCAACCTATAACAACTGGGATACGTCTAACTTTAGGGATATTTTAGTTAGTTTTCTATAAAAAACTTGTAGAAGAGGCTGACAATTATTTGTAATCAGGAAATTTGGTTATTCTGCTAGATATAACATCATAAATGCATTTGAAGAACCATGAATAGTGTATAGAAACCATTTGTGCCATTGTCCATGTCTATTCTTTGAACATTGCGTATCTGAATCAGATTCAAATTACTTATCTCTTTGAAAAACATGGCTTACTTCGTAAAAATTCCTAAAGACAGCTGTACTTTTGAAGCAATTTTCCTTCTTCAGCTTGAAGTGTTTTTGCAGACTGAGAATGAATTTCATTTAAAAGCTCAAACAAGCTGGCAAGATTGTTTTACACTGAAAAAAAAACTCGAAAGCACCTCCCTTGAGCTCTAGCTCTTTGTCTGCACATGATTAGCAGTGAACTTCCATGGTGTCAGCTCTTCTCTGATCTACCTATGTTAACATTTAGAGGAGGAAACTCAAGGCAGAGTTAGAAATGCCATTCTGGAAACAAGAACTGCATGTTCATACTGACCAGCTAAATAATTTAGGCATCAAATTTAGTCTTACTCTGAATCACATCTATATAAACCTAGGTTAACACTGACTTTCATAACTATACCCAAATCTGTATTTTCTTATGAAAAGTCTGCAGTGAGCATGATGAGCTTTGGACTATGAATATTGTATAAAGGGAAAAGGCAGAATCAGTGGTATTACCTGAACACATACTTCAGGGTGAAAGTCATGTTTGTTGTGCTGTGATCACTCCCAAAAAGAAAATGAACTTGTTCAAGTTGGATCGCATTTCTTAGATTCATTAACCTATATTTTTTTAAATAGTTTAATTCCCTTTGAAATTCCCAACACTTTTGGGATTAAAAAAAATTAAAGAAATCCAGCAGGCCTGATTTTAATTATAACCCAACAATTTATTAATAGAACACTAATGAGGTTTCTGAAATTTGATTTCTTAATCATGGATCATTGTTATTTTTGTGGCAGATTTAAGAGTTTAATTTTGAGTGCTTCTTCCCAACCTCTAAAATTTTAATCAGAAGTTTCAAGTGTAGATGTCAATGAGAAGTTAAAGGCCAAATTTAATAACATTTTCTACCTTGGGAAATTAAAGGAAGAACCTCACTCTCTGAAATCCATTATTAAGAGTAGATCTTAATTAAACACCATTACAGTCCTCAGTATTTTTATGTGTGAAGAGATTGGTTTCAATATTTTCCCATTATTTGGATTCAACATGTCCAGGGTACGCAATAGTTAGACTTTTAACTATGTGTAAATAAGTTGTTTACAGCAATGTATTTGTAATTTTTTACTTAAAGCAATGTTGTTCTTCGGTTTCATGGTTTGTCATGGCAATATATTTTTATTACCTACTGTGTTCTTGGATTTTAAATTATTTATGTTAATACATTATTGCAGTGTTTATTCTCAGTTAGCAATGTGGCTCAATGCTTCAGAAATATCTTCAGAGGAAAATTTTATTATAGCTCAAAAGCATATCTAATTCATTAAATAGAATGAAAATACAGTATTTGAAGCTGTAGAATTTAGAAACAGAACCCAAACTGCAATGTGTTTCATGGTAATATGAAAGACTGCCAGGAGTTTCTGAAGTGATATATGTGAATAAGGTATATATTGGTGTGTGTAATTTTATTTGCACCTGAATCCAGCTGACCTCACATAGGCTAAGGGGTTCTGGAAGCGTAAGTGCATTCTCTTTGTAGTGGTCTCAACTGTTGTAATTCGAAAGCCATTTTTTTCCTTGGAATTTGTCAAACTTGTATTTGATTCTGGTGTCCTTATATAGAATCACAGAATCATAGAATTGTTTGAGCTTGAAGGGACATTAAAGATCACCCAGTTCCAACACCCATGGCAGAGTTGATCAGGTTGCTCAAAGCCTCATTCAGCCTGACTTTGAACACCTTCAGTCACGGGGCATTTACAGCTTCTCTGGGTATCCTGTTCCTGTACCTCATCACCATCGTGGCGATATGATATTATCATATTATTAATTTAGTGAAATTACACAAATATGAAACCAATAAATCTCCATTTGTTTGAGATAAATCATTTTGGATCAGAATGGCCTCTAGCTACCCAGCTGCCTGTTAACCCACAGCCTGACCCTTCAACTGCTATAACACTGCCATTGTACTCTCTGTGCAGTTGATAGCCCCGCTTGTCTGTAAATTATTATTGTTGTCATTTCCAACTAAGAGCTACTAGACTATCTGAAAGGTGGATAGACTCTTTCTCTTTATGTAAAGTGCAATTTTCTGCAAATTAAGTGTATATATCAATGAGGCTTTATCCTTGAACATCAGACTGAGGGGACAATAAAGATTAACCTTAAATGAATCATGATTGTGTATGGTGAATAACATGGTCTTTTCACCAAGAGTCTTTTCACCAAGAGTCACTGGAAGGTGGACTGGCCATTTACTATGGGAACAGGAACTTTTACTACTGGGCCATATTTTGCTTTATGTTACGTCATCATAGGTTTGGGGTCAGTGCCTATGTAGTTGCTGGAAGTCAATGGAAATGTTCCAAACTCTTCTTGCTGGCAACTAGGATCTGTGTACTCTGTCAAAAAAATGATCACCTAAAACTCTTTAAATCAGTGCTGAAATTACACTGAAGTGGGATTGCTTGCTCAATGAGTTTCTTCCAAATCTCAAATACTTTAGGAAACAAAGGAGAATTCACTGGAAAAAGCAAGTTTACTTCTGTTACTTCTCTTTGTTGTCGATCACCACCCTTACCTATAGTAATACATAAGCAAAGACAATTCAAAAAGCCTTTTTCATGTCTCTTTCCAGGATTTTTTTTAAGAGATCCTGAACCTCTCTGAACAAAGATAAGACTTCAAATTACATTCATCGCAAATACTTAAGGGATCAATTTTGAATACTTTTTTCCACATCAAGCCTTTTTAAAGCACTTTTGTTGAGGTGGAGGTCAATAAACTTGCTTTTTTGGAAACACTACAATCACATACTGAAGTACTGTATAATGAGAGGGAGATAGAAGGTCTTAAAGAGTGAATCCTTGTGAAGTGACACACTTAGACATTTTTAAATGTGTCTCCTACAGGCTAATGGAATTGTCTTTGATTCCTAACATCAGGAGATTTGTTTTCCTTGCGCAGACAGAATAGTTCTATTGTTATAAATGAATGGCTGAGCCATGCTCTCAGCATGCAGTTCCAGAGTTTTTCACTCTAAGTTGCACCCAAGAGTATCTCAAGTTGGCCTTGCGGTTTTATTTATGGGCTGCCTGAGCCCAGCCGCTGGGAATTTGTAGCACATCTCTACATTTGAAGTTTCTGTATATTGGACTGTGGAAATTGTTTTTATTTTCCTTCCTTTTTTTTAGTTGGATGGAAAGCCAGGTAGAGAAAGAATCAACTCAAAGCAAAAAGTTTTTCCTTCTTCATCTTTTCTGCAAAATTTTGAAACACAGAAAGACTAACTAGAGAGCTGTATGTATTGAGGTACCTGACAAGCAGTGCTAGAAAAGGAGAGATTTAAGCACTTCTGAAAGAAAGAACTGGGTTTGTTCTCTTATGCTACACAATTACCACCTGTAATTTCAAGTACTGGCTAGTCAACTCTTAGCTCAACGATATTCTACACAACAGTCTGCTTGCTGAAACTGCTTGTTGAATGTGTTAATGCTGTCTGTGCAGGTAATCACTATGATATATATATGTTACTATCATATTATTAATACCAGAAGTGAAAAAAAATCATCGTTGTTTTTGTTGTTGTTGTTTGACCAAATTGTCCTTTACTTTTCGTTTACTGACAAAGTAAACAAACTCCTTTTCCCCATACTCTTTAGAACTATAGCAAAATGGGAAACAAGAAAAAAAATCTTTCTGGAGTTTTACTGTACCTCCTTTATTCTCCTCTCATACCCATGGATACTTGCAACTCTGGAAGTGTTATAAAGGCTTAAGAGTAAAATGAGGCCATATTTTTCGTGTTCAGAAGGTGACTTAGAGCTGGCCAGACTGCACAGATATATCGCTAAGCCTGAATTAACGTGGAAGAAGCAGCTGGTAAAAAAAAAGTCTCTGGTGGGAACTACTGAGATGAGACTGAAGAGAATAAATGACTGGAGTAAAATCTCAGTGCCAAGAGAATTAAAACATCTGCCAAATCTGGAAACCATGCCATATAAAAGCTGTTGTCAGCATCTAACACTGAATATTCAGGAAAGCTACTTTAAATTCTTTCAGCTTCAATATCGGAGCTATTCTATTACAGAACCTTCTTTTCCTCAGAGTAGTGAACAGATGTTAATAGTATGCTTTCCAAAATCTGTTATTCAGTCTTTTTACTGTTCATAGACATTCCTTGGCTTGCTTAATTTACAACCAACCTGTCAATACCTCCCTTTTAGCACCTTGGAGACTCTCTCTGAGTCCTTGATTTCTCAGTTCCTTCTAGTGTTTCTCCCAGTGGTGAACACATCTAAGTCTCCCCAATTGTTTCTTTTTACCCTCTTCTTATTGATTGTCTCTGTGTCGGGGAATATGTTAGGGCACTTTTCTCTTTGCCTGCTTTTTTATATCTTAATTTTTAGTGCTCAAGGACAACCCCATCTAACCAGTTGGTACTAAGCTTTCGGTATGCCAGCTTTTGCTTTGCAGGGAGGTGGGGGAACTCCTACAATTTCTTTGTCTTATCTATGCTAACAGCTAATCTTACTGCCTAGTTCTTCCTAGTAGTTGCCAAAGTTTAGGGGAAAGATTAATGTACTTAATCTCCACTGGTAAATGGAGTTAACTCCAGCTGGAGGCCAGTTACAAGTGGTGTTTCCCAACCTCCCTGGGAAGGCTGCTGCAGTGCTTGTCAGATGATCGTATTCCTATAAGTCTCCATCTGCTCTACTCCGTTGATATAAAACATACTTAATACTTTGATATTAAAGCTCTAGAATTGAGAATCTGTGTTTAATGTAATTAAATAAGCCATAGAAACTGATTCTAACTTCCCTTGATATTTCTTTAAGAATCTCTAGTTCTTGATTAGTGAGGATGAATGTAACATTTAAGATGAATATAATTAGACCCTCTGTCTTTAGCCTGCTTAACAGTACTGTGCCACATTATGATTTCAACCATGTCAGCACTCGGAATGAAAGGCAATGAATTGTGAAATTATAGGGCACATTTTTTATGTCACTGACTAAACAATATTGCATAGCTTCTTTAGAAATATAACAATAGGATATATCAGTCACAAGTTATGCTTGCAGTAGAAGTCAGATCTTGACAATAACTCAGTTTGTTATTACTGTTCTCTTCTAGTTTCAGAAAAGGCAGGAGTTTGCCTCTGGAAGAAGTGAAGTGCATCTTCATTGTAATAAGTTGCCTGTGAAGAATGAGGAGGAAAGTTGACAGGGAAGGGGATCATATGAATTTCTGTTAATATTTTAAAGCCATTGAATTCTTGAGTCCCGCTCAGCCAAGTTAGATTGCACATATGTTTTGGTATCTTGTTATAGCTTTCAGTGTTGCTTTGAAAGAAATTTATTGGGACTGATAGTATGTAAGATTATAGTTCCAGTGACCAATGCTATTTTATACAAAGGCCAAAGCTAGAAAACCAAGCACTTAAATAAAAGTTTTCCAGGAAGAATCTAGGCCAGAATCCTGTCATGAAGTGGAATTATAAAATTAAGCTGTTGTTCTTCTTGTGGAGTTCAGCACTTCTGTCTTTAAAGCAGGTATAGATCTAAGATGACAACAGAGCAGATGTTGTCTGACATTCGTGTCCTGATTGGAAAAGGGAAACACTGTAATTCTTCCATAGCTTTTTGCCTTGCTGTGAAGATGTGTGGTGCCAGTGTTATGGCTATATTTCACTAATTTGCCAATTCCACAATAAGTACAGAATAAACTATGGACACACTGAGTTCAGTGGCAAAAGTGCCACTGAATCTGACTGTAGGATTTAATCTCAGAGCAGAAACTTTCCCAAATACACAGAAATTCTCTGTATGTTTACAGCCACTGCTTAACTACAAGACATCCCTACTCTGTGCGTTTCTAAGTATAAAGAATGACATCTTCCTTTAGACTCACAGACAGTCTTGGAGTGGAATTTAAGTTCAATGAGGAAATTGTCAGAAGGTTTAAGTACTCCTTTTTACTAAATGGAGCTCTTCAATGTTACTCTAATAGGAAAAAAAATCTTGTAGAGTTCAATTGGAATTTTTTTATTAACTTAGTAATAAGGATGCCAATTTCTGTAAAATAGTTTCTGAGCAAGAGTGAAATTATGCATTCTGTTAAGCAGCAGTAAGGCTGCAGATTCATTCTTGGTTCAAATGTGAGTTTCTAGGGACTGACTTCTTCCTTATTTTATGACCGTTGCACTCTTGGTAAATATGCCTATAGAGACATGCATGCCTACTATATGTAGAGTTAGATAATTATTATCCATGTTATCCCTTGGGTCAGCTCCATTGGATAGTACTTAGCATAGCATTACTTTGGAGATACTAACCTGTTTCACCTAGATTTCACTCAATAGTCCAAATCCTGGACAATTTTACACATTTATCTATTTTTAATTGGCCTGTTGGAATGATGTTTCCTCTTTTTCCTTTCAAACAGGCAATGTCCCATAGAATTCCACCTGCCTAAAGCCCAGCCTCTCTGGAGAGTCAGCCCTGGGTCACTGGTGGCATTTCCTACATAAAAAACAAATGCAGCCACAGAGTTTATCTGACAATGTTTCAGGGCTAAACCTAGAAATTTTTGTATTAGTGGGGCACAAGGTTTACAGCTTCAAAAGAGAGCACTCAAAAGTTACTTCTGGCCCAGGAAGCTTCTAAGTCATTAACGAGTGTTTAGAACATATTTTAGTAGAGAAAGAAAACAACACACTCAATTTTGCATATCTCCATGTCAGTTGTGTTAAGTTATACTCACAGAAATGGTTAGAGAACTTTGGGTTTTAAGTACAAGAGAAAAAGAAGAAAAAGCCCATAGCAGCTTCTTCACATTTTCCATCATTGACCAGCAGATTTCTTAAATGATACACGTTTGTCATGTTGCTTAATGTGAATCAGAAAGGGGCTTGGTTACTATGATGATGTGCATAATATAAAAATTGTGCTTTATAGAGTAGATTTTCTGTAGGCAGTATATCAAAGCAAGCATTTGGATGTACACAGGACATTTACCCTAACAAAAAAGACATTTTCTAAACTGCAAAGGAATATTACTGAGAAGGGTTAGTCACTAGCTCACCTTTTAGCAAATAAAGGGCAATTTTCTCTGTAAAGAATATCCTATAACATTCTGTTTCTTTAAATAGCATGTTTTTTTAATATAGATTGTATATTATCTGCCAAAATATGTATAAAAGGGACATTTTCTCAGCCTTTGTGACATCCTTTCCAGAATACCAAGCAGAATTTAATATCTGTCAGTATTCTCTATTAATATTTATGTGTATGGAACCAAATCTGTTTTGCAGTAACATCAGTAAGACAAAGGACATTACAACAAATATCCCCTGAGTGAATGTACCTGAATGTGGAATCTGACTTGAAGGCTTTTGTTCAACAAGTGAAAACTAGTATTTCATTTTCCTAACATCTCTTGAAGGCACAGGCAGAAAGAAGGGGAAGGGGAGGGATTCAGTACAGCAACCGATAACAAATGTAACAACCTAGACTTGATGACATTATAAATAAAACTACCGAGACATGGTTATACACAGTCTTGAAAAGTTATAAAGGCCAGGCAGGTAAGAGGAAAGTCCCTGGGTTTTAAAGTGCATTTGGACAGCTTGAATGGCCGAGAATCTGATTCATAGAGATTAGAAAAGGTAAATCACACTTCCCCTTACATTTGTCATGGTCATTAAAGTTAGTGAGTTAGGCAAACAAAAGATGCTGGGCTAAAATAAAGGAAAAGATGAGACATGATAGCATACAGTGTTTCAGGATTTAGGACAGAAAGCAGTTGCATGTTTTTTGTATAGCTCAGTGTACTCAGACAAATAAGCCTCAAACAGGAAGGAGATTGCCTCTTACTAAAAAGAATGAAAGAGAATTAATTGATATTCTTCTCTAAGAACTGCACCCATGAAGTGCGTAATATATTCAAAATCATCTGGAAAAGAATGAAAACTTAATGGGTGTTATTATTAACCAGGAATAAATGTGACTTTTTCTTCATATTTGCTCATTGGATCCTAGTATTAATTTTTATTGAATATTATATGCTCACACTATCACATACACTACTGAGTTTCTCACCTACCATTTTCTTCTTTGTTACTGAATGCTGCAAAGCTGGAAAGTACCCAGTGAGCATTAATTCCTCTGGGCTACATAACTGTACAAAAGCATCAAGACAGTGTGTTCTCCTACTACAAATACATTTCTTTATAAACAAAGCTAAATTAAAAAACTAAAAAGAAAAACATCTCAACTGCCACAATAATAATACCAGAGTGACACATTTTATGGAATCAGTTAAGTTCTATTTCTTTGGAAACATAGTTATTAATTTATCAGCTCTTCAGTTTTATAAAAACCTAAAAGAATTCCCAGTTCCTCTGGATAATGTCAAACTATTCATCAAACATTAGAATCATAGAATAACCAGGTTGGAAGAGACCCACGGGATCATCTACTCCAACCATTCCTATCAAACACTAAACCATGCCCCTCAGCACCCCGTCCACCCATGAAATCCTCTTTAAGAGATGTTAGACACTAATTTGGTTGTTATTGTGAACTGGTAACATGAAATATACTCCTGGGGGTCAGCTCTACTTTCAGCGAAGTCGATGAACAATGACTCAGGCAGTGCTCTAATATGAGAAAAAACAAGATTCCAGCCATGCTTTTTCCCCTAGATCAGGTTCAGTTCAACTCCCAGGATTAGTGTTTTCCTTTTACTCTGGTGAAATCTGGATTCCAATGTGGATCTTTGCCATTCAAGATTATGCCTGATAAATAGGTGAAAATACACTCTTACAGGATTAGCAACCAATATTTCATGAAAATGTGTTTCTGGCGACAGAAACCTGCACCAGCTGCATATTTTATACCTGCTATCACATACATGGAGTTTTAACAGAGCTAAGGGGACAGTATTGTGTGCTTGATGAGGAAAGGAGAGGAAACGAGTAGGAGTGGAGCTGTTTTTCCTGTCAAGCCCCTAACTGCAACCTGCCAAGAAACTCAGAGGCTTTTCTAAGTCAGCAGAACATTACTGTTCTCCTATCATCTCTTGTGTAATGGCTCTCACCTTAGAAATAGCTGAATCTTAGAAATAAGTCCTGTGCAGGTTCAGCCAACCTAGGAATGCCCCAGCTCCATCAGCAAAGGAAACTACTTTGATTACTTTTTCTGTCAGTATCAGCTTCTTCAAAGATTTTCTTTCGGAATTGCTACTTATTGCATGGTCAATTTATTATGTGTTAAATTTTGTCTTTTCTTATGCTAGTCCCTTTTATCTTTGTCTTTTGTTGCTAAGCTATGAAAAAGCTACTGGAAATATTTATGCTGGTTCATCACAGCAAATACACTTTTATGTAAAATACCTGATATAGCCAGAGGAGCTTCTTTTTTTTTTCCTTGAAGACAAATCTCACGGAAATAGGACCTAGGTCTCAAGTAACTTAGTTTGAAGTATTTGGCCTTTATAATGAAATTTTTGCTTCACTGAGCTAGTTAAGAGTAAGCAAATTGCCGTGATTGATGTGCTTTCCTTTCCACGAATCACTGGATCTGTCCTTTACTGTGGCTATGCATTCTTCATAGCAGATACTTTGCATTCTGATTTAAAGGATAAGTATTTCCCACTTTATCCAAGACAGAGACTCAGACTCTTGTTCTTCATTGCTTAGAACCTTTCACTTTATTGTTCTTGACCTTAACTTGACAGACTAAGCAGAAGTTTCCTTTGTGGCACCTCTTTCACAGCTGTAACTAATGTTGTCTCATCATTTCAAGGTTGAGGTTTGTGAGTCTAGAACATATTTTCTGAGGAAAATTTCTATCCTGTTGCTATTTCCAGGATTTGTGGCTATGGTCCACTTTTCTGTGGTGGAATGGATTTCACCAAGCTACCACATTTTCAAGGTCTCCTTAACTTTTAAGTAACTGTCCCTTCAGGAATGTTTCCACTCTCTTTCAACTTTGTTAACATTTCGTAAGATTGCTTTATTTTGAATTATTACACTGTTTTGGCTAGCACCTAATTCCTGACTCCTGTTGTAGCTCATGCCCTGTCCCTGCCCACCCCCCCAACCCCCTTTATTTTTTCCAGATATTAATGCAAAATAAAAATAATGCTATTGTTCTCCAGTAAAAGTTGTAGTCTTTAAAAAAAGGAAAACACTGACAAAAACATCATCTTCCACCTTTAGGTTCATAATTTAATCTTCTGCTGGAGGTAATTATTGTATTTACTAACAAGCATGATATAATATGTCATATTTTTTCCACTTTCAAATTCCAGTGTAGGTTCCCCCACATATATCATAGCAGCATTTCAGTTTTAATCTATATGAAATTCATAGCTTATGCACTCTTTCCTAGTGTTTTCTCTAGCACTGAAGAGGCAAAAAAGGCTACATGTAGTAAGGAAAAAGATAAAGTCATGCTACTAATAATTTTGTTTGCCTTGAAGATAGCCAGAAACTCTGGTCCCAGAGATCCCACATGCATATGTTTAGATTTAGACACTATTCTTTCCATTTGTGTCATTTGTGAACAGACTTCTCTTCCCAATAAACATATGTAATTAATGGGAAAAGTTGTGCATGTTTAGTACCAAAGGAAGCCATTCTGCTAAATCTGCAGGAATCAATTAAAAAAAATGATGTCCTCCTTGGTATTGCTTGCTCCTCCAGTGTTAGGGTGAATAGCCTATGGTAGCTCTAGACTTTAACTATTTTCAGGAAGACAAGGAGTTATTTCCCATCTCTGGGATACTCTGGTCCTGATGTCTTCTAGATTTGTACTGGACTGTAATTCTTTGAAAAGTTTTGATGAGCAAAAGACAACACGAGGGAAACAAAAAAGGGAAGAGAGTGTGAAAGAAACAGATGAGTGATGCACACAGGATGCCTGTTGCACTACCTTCTGTTTTGAAAGGCATCGATATAACGAACGCCTCAGATTGGCACAGGACGTAAACTGTGCTAAAATGATTATTCAGCATATTCACCAATCCGTTACGCTTTCCTCTTGGAAATTAATTTGCAGAAACATTAATTCCCTTCCTTCCTTATGAGATGAGTCTCGAAGTTAATAGATGTTAATAGGGGCCAGGACTGGATCTTGTGAATATTTGTATCATGCGGGCTCAGGTTTCAAGGCTGCACTGGGACTGCAATTCAGGGCTCCGTCGTCCAGCCTCTCTGGGGAGCACATCCAGATGAGGCTGTTTTCTTTGGGATTTCAGTATTCACCAGAGCACAACTGGGGGTTTATGGCAGCTGGCAGAAGTAATCCTGTCTTGGGGTGAGCCAGTTCTTGGCAGGAGGATCCCCAGTCCAACAGGAGTTGTACGGATCCAGACAGACCACAGCTTCACAGTAATAAGCCACTTCTCAGTTTTCTTCTGCCTATCAGTTAGAAAAAATATCTCACATTGAATCTGTAGAAATGTGCTATTTCACAGCTGTGTTTAGCCGTAACATTGTAGTAGTGAATCTTCTGGGCTCTAATGAAAAATTTCCCATCTTTTCAAGAGCTACTAGGGCCCTTGCTTGAAAGAGAAAGTAGCAAATGCAATTGCAGTGGGAGAAGCTTCTTTTACTGGAAGCACAGTTGCAGAGAGCTGGCATGTGCAGAAATTTGATAGAGTATTTTTTGCCAAAACCTTCTTTATGTAGTTTATAAAAGAACCTTCAGCTCACCTCGCCATGATTAGCTTTTGAGGCACAATTCCTACAATGAAAAATACATACTGATTTGCATGTGTCGACAATTATTCTAAGAGTAATAACCTGATTATACTAGCATGTTAGTCCCAGATATGGTGTATTATTCCCTAGCTTTAGGAATTATTCAGATAGTTATAGCCTCTGGGATCATTTAACCATAGCCCTAATCACTTCTGATTAAAAAATACATAAATGAGTTTATGGATTTTTTCCTTTGACTGTTTTGTCCAGAAGGAAAAAAGAAAAAAACACCCTGAAAATTAGAGAAAAGTTTGAAAGACTGTATAGTAATAATAAAAAAAAATTTCATTTTCATAACATTGTACTTAACTGCCTAATTATTAAGTTGGGGTTTTTTTTCATTTGATTAATAGCTGTAGGTTTTGTGTTTGGGCTGTTTTATTATTCTAGTTGCAATGTCTCTCCTGTTACTTTCCTCATGTTTACCAAGGGTTTTACTCCTCTTGTTTCTCCACACAAATAACTAATTAGTCAACCATTTTCTCATCTTATATTTCCTAGTGGCAGGGGACTAGAATCTGAATTTCATCTAATTTTTCATTCTGTTTTGATCATGTCATTGTAGACAGAGAATCGTGATGAAAGCCAACCTGCTAAATCATTGATGTGACAAGCAAAATAAAGCTGAACCGATGAATCTTTTTGCTCAGATGGTGAGGTGGGGTGCATAATTTTAAAAGTGCCCTGCAGATGGAAACAGAAACAAATACCATCTGTAATGTGGCCACAGCCCTGCAAACTGTTCCCTTGGGGCAGAGGAACCACTTCCAGTGCTAAAATCTATGAGATTAAACCCCTAGCTTGAAAAATGCTTGGTCAGTAGTGTATAAGCACAGGAGCTCATTGCCTTCTAAGACTGATGCAGAATAGCACCAATATTTCTTTTTATAACAGACTCAAATTTCTACTGTGCTCCCTCTGATTCAGTGAGCAGCAGGAGATGACATTGGATATATATCGATCTGTCATCAGCAGTAAAGATGAGTGGCTGGAGCTCTCTCATTTGACCTTTTATGCTCTCCCATATGCTTCAATTTGCCTGTATTGGCAATACTTCATCTTTACTTGAATGAGACAAAATAACATTTCTGTGAGAGGTGTGCTACTTAATTCTGTCTGCTGGGCCTGCAGTCAGCTCTAAGTGAAGCCAAGAAATAGAGATATCTCAGCATTATGCTCTCCTCCCACCCATATGAAACAATGTTTATATTGCAGCCCAGTTAACTGCAAAAACGATTGAAGTGAGCAAGTTTTTTCCTTGGTTTTGTTCGTTTGTTTTATTTTTAAGCAAAACCATTCCTGCCAAGATTTGTTGCTTGTAGAAAATATTATCTGGCAGGAGGAGGAATTAATTTTTATTATTTCTAGATGATTTTTCTTAACTGTAATTTTAAATTGGAGTTTTACTTTTGTAAAATGAAAATAGAATGTTACAGTGTTTCTAAGTATAATGACATAGTGGTAGAGACCAAGTACTGTCCACAGTGCCCATTGTATTATTTTATCTGCCTTTTAAAATATGTTCTATCAAAAAAAAAGTGCACTTTCATCTGTAAAAATTAAAAAAGCAAACCCAAACACCTGAAATATTTCAGAAACATCTGTTTTACATTTTGAGCAGACTTTTCTGTGACTTATAAAGCAGATACCAGCCAGGAAAGGCTGTAGCAGAGACAAGTTGTCCTTCAAAATATTGGGTAGGCTTTTCTTGCTATAAGTATCTATGTATTATTTGTATTATAAACTGAAAGGGTAACTGAAAGCAGAAGGCTCAAATGGAAGCTTGTTCCAAAGAATATTCAGTATTTATACCCCATAGAGGAGTGTTAGCAAAAATTGCGGACTTTTTAAGGAGGTGTTCTCAGCCTTGTTGTGCCACAATATTCCTGCTCTGATTCTCAGGAAAATACACATTTCTTTGGAACTGCTGAAGTCAGTTTCTCTTAGGACTGAATCAATGGAAAACTGATATTAAGAGCAAATATCTGACCAAACCATGAAAGTGTATAAACTTTAAGCCTTAAAAAGGATCAGATATCAGTCTTGTGCAGCACCAGTGAATTTAGTGTTGTGTACATCTTGTCTGCTGCACATTCTAACAGATAGACATGCAGCTGTGTGGGGATTAGGACATTATTTCATGTGCCAGATTGGCACTGAGGTCAGGGGAGTATGATGCCTGCTCAGATAGGTTTAGAAAAAAATATGTGTATGCTTATTTGTATATAAACTCATAGGAACTTGAGACACTTGAGTATCACCCAGGAAGAAACTGCTGCAGTCAGTTACTACAAAGATTGTTAGGTCCAACCTGCAGAGCTAAGCTGTGAACTAGTGCATAGCTAATGAATTCACCCTGGACTCTGTCCAGTTTATCAAAGACAAACATGAATTTCCAGTGACCAAAATTGCACAGAGTGACTTGTGGCACAACATTGATGGGGATTTTAATTTATTTTTTTTGAAATTGTATTCTAAGTTGACATTTCTAGCCTGTGAAAATTTAGACAGTCTGCAAGCCCATAAATCTGTTCCATGAAGCTGAAAAATAACTATTGCATAAATCCTCTATCTTCCAGTAATTTTAAAAACACATCTGACCTAACACCTATCTCAAAAATGTCGCCAGAAAGTGTGATTTATTTCAGGTTTTATATTTTGTTAATGATATATCTGTTCTGATTAATAATAGGATATTTCAGTCAAATATGCTTTGTGTATTTTAATTCTTTTATTTTAAAGAATTTATCCAAAGTAATATAAGCATATCCAAATCTCTGCAGGAGACCACTGCAGGAGATATTTTACAGCCTAGTGCACATTTAGCATGCAGCAATACTTTTAGTAACAGCATTTTAATCCAAATTCAAAACCGTGCGTTTTGTATGATCATATATTTATTGGGAAAAGATGGCTAACTATGCTTAGTTTGCCATCTGTAGTGTGTAAGTCAGATATGGGGAATGGAAAGTACAAACAGGCAATAGTTTAGATTTCTTTTCCTTTCAAACTTTTAATAGCATCTTTTGAAGATTGTTGTGGGCTTCTTAACTATGTGTTTAATAGAGTGTGTTTACAATGGATGCAAGTACATTGTGGATTTGGTCAGCTGCAGTTAGGTTTAAGATTCAAAATAGGTCTTAAAAACTGTCAGTGATCGTTCTGTAGAATCACAAAGTTAGCCATATAGAAGACAAAGCTTTGAAAGTTAGTAACAAACATATACATTTATGCAATTAAATGGAAAAGATCTGAAAAAGCCCTTTAATGGGCTATTAGTTCTGTTGCCGTTATAAATTTCTCTTATAACCTGTGTAACCTGGCTCTTAGCTTTTGAGATTAACAAATGCTTACATTTGTCTCAGTAACATTCTATGTTTCAGGACTTCTATTTTCCCTGTGATACGAAATCCTCCCGCTGCTTTTTAGTCCTCAGTAAATGGAAATGCTTTTTTAGGTTGTGTCCACAGAATGATGGTAGATATCAGGAGTAGCTTTAAATCATAGAATCATAGAATAGTTTGGGTTAGAAGGGACATAAAAGATCATCTAGTTCCAACCCCCCCTGCCATGGGCAGGGACATGTCCCACAGGATCAGGCTGCCCAAGTCCCATCCAACCTGACCTTGAACACCTCCAGGGCTGAGGCAGCCACAGCTTCCCTGGGCAACCTGGGCCAGGACCTCACCAGCCTCATAGTGAAGAAATTCTTCCTTATGCCTAGTCTCAATCTGCCCCTCTCCAGTTTATATCCATTCCCCCTAGTCCTATCACCACAAGCCTTTGTGAATAGCCTCTCCCCAGCCTTCTCGTAGTCCCTTTCAGGTACTGGAAGGTTCCTATGAGATCTCCTCAGAGCCTTTTCTTCTCCAGGCTGAACAAACCCAACTCTCTCAGCCTGTCCTTGTATGGGAGGTGCTCCAGCCCTCGGACCATCCTTGTAGCCTCCTCTGGACCCTGGATTAGCTAGAGCTCCTAACAGGTTGTTATTGATAGCACTGAGCTTACTGCAGGATTTTTTTTCTGTTGATTCATATTACAGGTGTGAAAGAAAAATGCTACAACTAACGAAACAATCCTACTGGCTGACTTGATAGGGCTGCATGTTGTGTCATATCATCTTATGGGTGCCCTATACACTGGATGACAAACCAACTGCCATTATTCAACAGGGATTTTCTTTAGCTCTGTTATGAATGCTTAATGTTACCAGTTCACCCAAACTCTTATTCTGGATCCTCAACTGTCACATGCTTTCCTGAATCATCTCGTAGCCAAGTCTCCTGTGTACAAACCGTAGGCCTGTTTCAAACAACACATTGAGCCGTCAATATGTCTATTTATAGAGTGAAATTGCCTGGCATATTCCCTCCACAAGGCCCGCACACTCAGGCAGGGAGCAGTGTGTTGAAGGCAATGTGGAACAGGGAATTTAGCAAGTGTCAGAGTAGAATTGTGTATCCACTTGTCAACAGCAATGTATTTTGTGTAGGTATGAAAAACAGTACCGATCAGTTTTTGCCTCTCTCGTCTAATACAAAGCCATTTACCTGTTGACATGCTTTTGTTATTTCAGGCAGTGCTATTTGAATTGCTTATAAATTATGGAAAATAAAAAGGCCTAGCTTTGAATTATTATTCATTTATGCCCACATTAGGGAACACCCTAAGCAACAGCAGAGTTATGTTGAATTTTTCGTTATGTTGTGCCTATACTAGTGATTTTATAGTGCTGACAATGCTGTCTGGATGCACTCATTTGAAAGAAGTTGCAAAAGAAGACACAAAACTGTTAGGGCAGACCAATGCCAACCGCACCGGACATGAGTGGTTGGCATTGGCACTTTGTCAAACTGTAGATCGTAATGCCCACATGTAGGCTCAGATCAAGGCATTTCCAAATTGAACAGCAAGACACCAGCCTCTGAGTCTACCTCACACAGAAGGATGTGAAGACATTCTGTCTTATGGATCAATAGAAATTGTAGAGCTCTTCAAGAGTCATAAAGAAAGAAAAATGTATTTGGGTATTAAAACGTGAAAGCTCATAACGAAGTATTGAAAATAGACATTAGAAGCCTTGTTGAATAACTGATTTTCCACAGAACTACTTATTGGTAGTTGCTTTAAGCTTATGTGATAGGTAAATATGAGTTTCATTGGCAATCTCTCTCTTTCATAAACAGATTTTTTTGTTAATATGGTGAACTCATTTATACTTAATAATGCCTCCTTTATAATATTCGGTCATACTTCTTCACATTGAACACAGGGACTATGGATCTTGAATTACTGATCTGTAAAACAGAGTGTTTAGGGACTGTAGCAGCAGATTTTAGGCAGTAGCTTTATATCTAGGTATAAAATGGAAAGCAAGCCTGTGTATTCGCTCACCCCTTGAAATGAGTACATTTTGTTCATCAACATTGTTTATCGGTATCTCACAAAAGTGAAAACCCACAACTACTTCAAAGCCACTCTTCTACGGCCTTTACTGACACAAACTATTTAAATAAACAAAAAGCCTAACAGTGGCATAAAAAATAACTGCGAAACCAAATGGTAATATAGTTAGAGAACATTAGATATGATGTATTTTTGAGAATTACTATTACTACTTTCATTCAGCATGGGTTAGCAATTAGAGACCCTGCTGGGCAAGGCTGTTAATGTACATGTATGATATGTAAGTTGCTCTCCCGAAGCTTATAACCTAAAACCGTATGGGAGCTGGAATACCTTTGTTATCATATAGTCAAATAGCAGAAAAATTGCACAATGTCATCATTAATGAGTCTGGAGTACATTTCAGCTGGAGAGTTGCTGTGTTGCAATAAGGTTTTCTTTCTACTCTTTGTGGTACCATATGCTGCCATAATTAGTGCAAGCAAAAGGCAATCAGCACAGTGGAAAAGGTGGAGCACGGTGGGAGGCAGGTTGTTCTCTAAAGCTCTACATCATGAAATCTGTACATAAAGCCTATGTAGCACAATGTAGTTTTCATCCAGATTTTTAATGTTACACATGTTTTGGGAAGGGCTTCATCTTTCTCTTAGAACCACCACTGTTTACATGGACTTGTATATTATACTGTAATTTCTACATTTGTTTCTCCCAAATACCTGTGAATCTTCTTCCAGAAGTAGTTGCTCTTGAGTTTTCAGATGGACTTGCTATAATGAGGTGAATTTAATATAGGCTGGACTTAAAAATTACATAATGTCTGTGTTTAGAGATTTTTTCATTCAGAGGCAAGGGGGAGTTCTCATGCTGAACTCTTAGGCATAGACAATACAAAGTTACATTCCCTACTGATCATTTGACTTGAATAGTGTAAAAACCAAGAACTCTTGATTCCACATGGGAAAAATCTGGCAAATACCACACTTTGGAAGCCCCTGCCAAGAGCAGCACGTGAATCTGCCTAGACGTCTGGCTGCTCTTCTATGACATGCTGGGCTATCGCACTGTTGGCTGTGAAATTCTTTTTGTGGCTAGTGCAAGGTTGTGGCTCTGATTAGATTTCTATGCCCATGTTATCATCACTGTTCTGTATAACGATCTTCTGCGCTAATCAAGCTGCCAGCCACTGGCACCATGCACATCTGTTAGCAACCCCAGAAGGTGTTCTCTGAATTATTTTCCTGTATTACAAGAAGCAGAAGATACCACCTAGTAATTTTAAATATTTTCATATATTTGCTACTTTATTTTAGTTCTGCACCAAAGAGACCAAGTGCATATGTTGGTTTGTGTTCTCTTGTTCTGTATCTATAGCGTTTCTGCATGTTTGCAAGTCTATATTTAAGGCGCGTAGTTAAACTCTGCAGTAAGCAATTTCCAGTCTAAGGGATTTGGGTTTTTTCTGCTTCCTTTGCAAAACATGGCTTATAGACAATGTAAAGACATGAGCCTAGTGCAAGGAGGTCACAATCAAAATAGGTTACACACACTTGCCCATCCCTTGTTGTCATGTAAGCCCTTGGGAACTGTAAGCTGTTAGCATGGTTTAAAAGTAAAAAAAGAAATAAAGAAGATCCACAAAGCAGCACTAGATTTCACCACTGCCATGTAAAATAAGTCCAAAATGAACAGTAATTGGCACACTAGAGAAAATAGTTTTGTCTACATCCATGCAGAAGTATTGATTTACTAATGATTTTCAAAACTAAGTAGGTACATGCAGGCTCATAAGTTCATGTTTAAGCACCTAAAAAATGGTCTGAATTTCAAAACTGCTGTGCAATCAACAGATCCCACTGAAGTCAAAAGTAGAAAGTGAAACTTTGTATTCCACACTTCTAATTTTTATAGTGCTTTTCTTAATGAGCCTATTCTAAACCTTTTGCTAGCAGAGCCCTCAAAAAAAAAAGAATAAAGAACAATCATCTTAACTGTACTGCAATATACTGTTACAATGAGTAAAAAGTGTAGTTGGAAAGACAAAGCGCTACTCTTACAATATCCTGTGTCAAATCACAGGTTATACAATTCAGTTTTTTATTTGCACAGCCAACAGTGCTTTGTAGAGCAATCAGGGAAGATAATACAATCCATTTTAAATTCTCATTACTTTAGAAGTGTTGAATCTTTTTAAATTGTTTTGGGGTTAATTGAGAATTTGCAGTTTTACAATAGATTAGGAATTGTTTAGGCTGACCTTTTTTCATATTTTTATGCATACCTGAGTTGCAAAGATATAAACCCAACAATAAAAAAAGAAAGAAGTGAAATGAAATAATGATCTGCATTGTTACTATTTTAGTAAGTCATTTTTACAGGAGATAAAGCTCAGGTATTGATTAATGTTTAAATGGTTATCAAGTGGAAGGATACACTCGGTTGATGGAATGTCTCACAATTCACTAGCATTTGCCTTTGATTCTTTTTATTCCCTAAGGGGTAATTTCTGGTCCTGGGGAAGACAGCAGTGAAAATCTGAGTGACTTGTGGGAGCATGAATAAGTCAAGTATCTTCAGTATTTGTGTCTTTTTCTCATAAATTCCAAAAGTTTCTGGTTTCCAAATTCATCCTTTAGTTTATTTTAACATAATAATAGCTTATGAAAATGTGGAATTTTCCAAGGCTTTATGTATCAAAGCTTTGATTCCCACCTGGCCACCTGAACACCAGTGTGTTCCTTGGTACCATGGAAAAGTCAGTCTGGTTCTGCAGCCCTGAGGATGCTGCAGTTTTCAAGCCTGAAGCAAAGACTGGGTAAAGAACAGCAGTCATGTGGACAGTGGAGCCTGTTAGCACCTCTGAAATTAGCTATCTTCATCCTCTGTAGGATGATATCACTTCCCCTGGAGGTACACCAAAGAAATATTAAGTCAACTGATGATTTTTTTAGTGAGAGGTATTTGATGAATTAAGAGAAGGCTTTCTGCTAAAAGCAATTAAGACAAAGCTCTGTATTTTTTCTTTGGACAACCATTCTTTTGAAATACGAGTACTTTATCAACCTTTGAAGTATAACGTCATTCTCTAGAATAGTTTATCTAAATGCACCTGTGGCTCACATGGCAAATTTATACGGATTCTGGAGCCCTGTGCTTTCGAAGGCATAAATTCAACACTTGGTCTGCCTCCAGCTAATCCAATTATAACAGATACTGTGGGCTGGGAAAATATGTCTGTGTTTCTGGCCTGTATTTCTCAGTATGTGCACTGCCTCATTTATGTGTGAGGAAACCAATTTGCTCAGAGCTTTTTCCTTTTAACAATTTTTTCCTGCAGAATAGTATGGTGTCTGAGCCCCAAAATTTATCATCCAAAGGCTATTACAAGTCAAATCTGTTCTAATCTTTCCTACATACATGAGAAAAACCCAAACATCCTTGCTTAAGGACACCTTCCTATGGCATTATTTCAAATGTTGGAGAGGAACTTCCTGGGATGAGGGATGAGAGAGATCCATTCTTTAGTTCATTCAATACCTTTTACAGAGCCATTTTAATGACAGAATTTAAGCTTGAGCCATGCACTAAGTAATTTGCTTTTGTTTTTCCTTTACCTTCAGCTGATGCAGACCTGATCAAAACGCAGTAAAATTTGCTACATGAATCATGGATAACACTACTGGCTATGTCAGACATCTGACAGCTCAGAGCTGTGGCTCTGTCTAGCTTTTCTGAGATCCCAGCAAAAATCCAAAGTTCTCAAACTTTGCCTGATCAAAATAACTGGACAGCGAATAAACACAAGTTATACAGGACAGCGAGGTCTGAAACAACAATTGGGTGGATCAGAGTCAGCTGGATAGGACAGCTGCACATTGCCCCCTTGTTGTTAGCTATGATAATGGACATTCCTTAACAATCTGCTAGAGGCACAACATCTTTTTCCACTTTCCAGGAGGCACAAGAGACTAAAATGGTGAAATGAGTGTTAAGTAAGACCATATCTTTATTTGTTGGCCTGCAATTTATTCTTTTCTCTTCTAGCAGCCATAATTTTGTTTCATTTTACTGACTTTTTTTACCTCTTTAACAAACTGTTATTTTTTTTACTCCCTCAGGAAACAGTTGCACTGATAAATTATTTTTGGCAGCATTATCACACAGGACACCTTTCAGATGAATGCCATTACGAGGCACTGGCTAGTCACAGACTCATTAAACAGTAATAGGTTTCATGTCAATTACTTATGTTTTAAAATGTCTATAGAAGATTGTATGGCTGTTTATGACCTATAACAATTCACTACAAAAGAGAAAAACAGGTTTTTACACTAAGTATTGATTATATGATTGGAGTTTTGGTTTAAAATATTAACACATTTCATTGGAGAGGGAATTGGTACCAGTTAATTCAGCTCTGTGTTGTTATAACGCTTAATATGTCTAACTGAGTATAGAATTAGCCATGAACATTCTTACATTTATTACTTCAGTCAAGTAGGACAGTTCTTAGTGCATAAACTCCACAATATCTCTAAATATATCCAGTATCAGGTTCTAAATATTTGTGCCGATTAGTGCAAAGAAAGCACAACAGTGAATTTTGAGTAGAGGGATCTTGACAGACAGCATTTTCAAATACTTATTTAGACAACACATATGCAGTTGAATTGTTCCAAGATTCTGAGCATCTATTTAAAATCATCAGAAGCAGGAATCTACAGATAACAGACTCTAGAATAAATGTAGGCAAACTGGGTAGGCATACAACTAGCTTCCATTAGACCTAATGAGTCTGTAGTCTAATTCTCTTTTTGCTACCATAACCCACAATTTATTACACTTCCACCATGACACAAAATAGCTAACTGTAAGGAAAGAAATAAACACTCGAAAAATAAACTGAAAACATAACTTCTATTCTAGACAGAATTTTTATTCTGGAAAAAGGATGACTCTTAGAGGATCTATGAAGTATTTAAATACCTGTATTGGTGCAGTGATCCATCGAAAGTGTTAAGGTACTCCGGCTATACAACACAGCAGTAGGCAACAGGTCCTAAATAATGTTTTAAATAGTGATTTCTGTACTGAGCTTTGGGATCTGAAGAAATTGTCTCAAACCTCTCTATCAGTCAGATAAGCCTAACAATAATGAACTATTTCAAAGGGAAGGCACACTCATATTTAAATTGTATTTTTTTAAGTATTAAGGGTGAAAGCCAGTGAGTGTAAAGACTCTTCTTTTTTTAATAATGTAATGGTTTTATGTCTAGATATATAATTTGTTAAAAACTTCTATATTTTTCTCTAGGTATTCGATTTACAAGGATCCAGCAGGCTGGCTAGAAATTAACCCTACCAATGGTACCATTGGCACCACTGCTGTCTTGGATCGGGAATCTCCTTATGTTCAGGATGACAAATACACTGCTCTTTTTCTGGCAATAGACAGTGGTGAGTAGCTATTATGGATCATATTTGTTAAAGCTTACAACTTTTTCCCTGCTTGAAATTTCCTGTTGAGAAAGCTGCAATTGTGAAGTTAAGCACTCAATTCAGCACTTTGTTAGGTGGCCACCTGAAAGTATTTGAGATCATTGTGACAAATAGAAAGGAGAGGAATTAACTTCAAACTTATAACAGCTTTGGTTTAAGGTTACATCTCTCTCATTTTTTCCTACACTGAGATCTTAATGCTAGATATAAATCATCTATGATCACTCTTGGAAAGTAATTAATCATATTTATCAGAGTTAATGCCTTCATAATACTTGAGTAGTTAGTAAACCTCCAGCACCTAAATACCAATAAACTCATCCCTGATATGCTGAATCCTATTCTATTCAATACAATTATAGTGACAATAAAAACATGTAAAAATCCTTGTTAAAATGCAATATTTTTTACATATTGTGTGGATTAAAGTTCCTTCTGTCATATTTAATCAACACTAAACCATATAGTGAAAATTCAGTGAGTGACTTTGGAGCAGAAGAAGAAAAAGAAAATCCTGAACATTCCAAATCTCCAGAGCTAAATGCACAAAATAAATAAAAGATTTGTCTGTAATAGAACAGCTAATATGCTAAATTTTTTTTACAGCTGCAGCTGATTTAGCCCTGGTGATGAATTGTAAAATGTTCTTTTTAGGAGAGTAACTCTACATTTTTGTAACCACATGACTCAGAACATTTGCAGGGCCTGACAGGAAAAAAAAAATATCGCCTTAAGTATAAAAGAAAAAAATTCTGCTGAGATGATGTTTTACGTGTATATTCATACACATATTTTTCTTTGGAAATTTCCATGGAAAAATCTAGCAGTATCTTATTTTCTGTCTTTTACTTGCTATCGGGTACAGATTCTTCAGAAGCATCTTAAAATCCGGTACACTAGAAAATATCATCTTGCAAAGAAAGTAAAGGTTCAGGATAATATTACTGAGAGACAAAGTTGCAGATATTTTAAAAGTGGAGCCAAATATCATCAAAGAGAATAGATGAAACAAGAAGCTGAATGTTACCAACCATGGAAATGAGCTTGAATGAAAGCAGATTTTTGGATACACTCTTATGTTGTGCTTAAGGCATTGACAAGCAATCCTCATCTATTCTAAGTCAAAAACCTCACTACTAGGTGACCATCCTAAATTCCAGAGTTTTTTCTGTACTGGAAAAATGAGACAAGGAAAGAATGTCTGTATGTTGAACAACAGAGCAAGAGAAGATATTTAACATGGGTTAGAGGAAAGGAATCCTGTTCAGTTGAGGTACCGAGTCAGCCTCTGAGCAGCTGTTACTGTGTTTATTTGTAATTCTGCAGTACTGCGAGAGCAAGAGCTAATCTACTCCTACATTATTGACTTCTTTGAATGAAGTAATTAGAAACCACATGTGTGCATTTAGTACTGTCATGCTAAGGTGTTAATAATGATCATTCAGGAGTATTGTGCTACTTCACTGTATGTAGCTCAGCCACTTGTGGAAGTAGCAATAAATAGCAGAACTCAAATAGCTATTATTAACCTTTTGGTCTCTATCACCCCTGGATTAATTAGCAAACAGCTTCTGAAACTTTAAGCTCAGAGGCAGGTTGGACACCAGAAAAATTCTCTATTGGTCTGTATAAATATGTAAGATCGGAATTTGTGGGAGTCGAGAGGAGCAGGATCTGCTCTGGAGACCCAACCTCAATATCAGTCATACACAGCTACTTGCCTCAGGTCTCACTTGGACAAGAGAGTGGTGCTTGGGGCCTGCTGGAGAGCAGAGCTTCACTCAGGCCAGGCCTGTGGTATGACAGGCAAGCTTCAGTTCACAAATGGTCTACTTGCCATTTGATTGCTTCCATTTGTAGAGGGAACAATGCTCTCTTTGCACGCAGGTGCTGCCAGTCTGATGTCTCAGTCTATATTCTGGTTAAAGCAGCCAAGGAAGTTTTATAATCGATTTCACAGCTAGGTTTGGGAGTCTGCCTTGTCCCCTGCATAGAATCACAGAGTCATTAAGGCTGGAAAAGACTTCTAAGATCATCAAGTCCAACCGTCAGCCCAACATCACCACTAAACCATGTCCCGAAGTGCCACATCTACAAGTTTTTTGAACACTTCCAGGGATGGTGACTTCACCACTTCCCTAGGAAGCCAGTTCCATGCTTTACCACTCTTTCAGTAAAGAAACTTTTCCTAATATCTGATCTAAACTTCCCCTGGTGTAACTTAAGACCATTTCCTCTTATCCTATTGCTCGTTACACAGCAGAAGAGACCAACAGCCACCTCACCACAACCTCCTTTCAGGCAGTTACAGAGAGTGACAAGGTCTCCCCTCAGCCTTCTCTTCTCCAGACTCAAGAATTCGAGTTTGTGTTCAGCCAGTGGTCCTTCAACACCCCCAGGTCTTTTTCTGCCAGGCAGCTTTCCAGCCACTGTTCCCAAGCCTGGAGCACTGCATGGTAGGTTTGTAACCAAAGCGCAGGACCCATCGCTTGGTGGTGTTAAACTTCATACAACTGGTCTCAGTCCATTGATCCAGCCTGTACAGATCTCCCTGTCATCTGCAGACTTACTGAGGGAGCACTCGATCCCCTCATCCAGATCATTGATAAAGATATTAAACAAGACTGACCCCAAAACTGAGCCTTGGGGAAGAGCACTTGTGACTGGCTGCCAGCTGGATTTAGCTCTGCTCACCACAATGATATGCAGTTATGACTGGGACTGGTAAAATCCCTGGAAGATGTTCCCCAACTTATTTCCAGGCCTCTGACAATGTTATCTAGCAAAGCTGTGAAACCCACTACATTTTTCTAGCCATCATAACGAGTGTCCACCTTGAAAAGGAATATGACTTTAGATGACAAGTCATATTGTGGTAGAATAATGTGAAATGAATACAGAATTCCTTCAGCATTTTCAAAGAAGCTCATGTTAGCTTAGAAAGGAAATAATCAGGTTGAACATAACTGTATGCATTCTCCTTAAAACTGCATTGTCCACTAACTGCAAATCTCTTTCTTGAAGTCAGTGAGTGCAGCCTAATACCAGTGAATCTAGTTTTCTGTGAGAGGGCAGCTGAAGGCAGGATTAAGAACTGCCAAACGAAATAGGGTGGCAAATTGAAAATTCAGAGGCATTTCCAGTAAAGTAAGTAATCTGCTTGGACTAACAGACTTGGGCTGAAAAAGGAGGAGAGGATAAAAAAAATCCTCATACCTAATCAGAGATGATACCTTTTTCAGAAGCATTCAAAGTAGGTTATTTTTTCCTTTGGCCTCTCATCTCCAAGTCAGATCCGAAATGTGTTGGCTCATGCACTGAGGAAGTCTGAGCTGCCACAGACTTTGCTCTTCTTAACTGGAGAAATCACAGGTCATGTCCAGTGCAGTGTACAGCACAGTGAAATGGTACCCAATGCAGCTCCAAGAATAACGCAGAGCACCTCAGCCCAGGTTCAGCACTGCACGTCAGCCTGTGAGGCTCCCTAGACAAGCCAGCTCAGTTAGAGGTCTGCATGTCCATGTAGCCACATCAACAATGCCTAATCCATCTTCCCCTGAGTTTGGTTTCTCACACTACTAGCAGGAGTTTCGGCAGTTAACCTTGTTAATTGTCAGTATAAGGGGATAGCAAACATGATGCTTACCATGGTAGGGTTTCTATGAGTTGTGTGCTGATTTTTAATAGTAGTTATTATAAGGTAAGGTTCTAAAATCACATGAAACTTTTGATCTTAGACCTTGCTAAAGTACCTCATGTGTACACTAAAACAGTTAATAAACGTATTTTATTCTATTAGTATTCAGACCACATATGGTAGTAGAATCACAGAAAAGATGTTGCGATCCCATGATCACCTCTTTTTAAAATGACCTGACATTCATGTGCTGTCTTGGAGGCAGCTGAAACCAAAACCCACAGTGGTATATTTTTTCATACCCTTTCCCTGATGTCAATAGAGAATCTGTCATTGGATTCAACTGGCTTCTTGTTGTTATGCTTCAGTGCAGGGGACAAGTGCCAGGGCATTTTTCTATTTGTAAAATGTTGAAGATTTTCTGTCAGAAGTAATAACAAGAGCTTTACGTTTGGTAGTTCTTTATATAAATTCATCACATCTTTACTTTTTTCAGTAAATCACAAAAATATGTTTTACCAGGACAGTAACCATGAATGGACCATAGAAAATTGAGTCATTCCAGTGCAGGAAATAATTTAGTTGCTTACGATATTCTTTTTGAACTTCATGATATTATTTTTCAGCATTACCAAATTAACTGCAGAGAAAGGCAGTTAAGTATGAATTATGTTATTTCTGATCTAAACAGTTCCTGTACCTTCCCAAATGTAATTGAAACAATGTGTAAGGGCAAATTTAATGGACACAATATTAATTATACAGATAATAAAATTTGACCTTTTATTGGGGAAATTTTACTTTTCAAAGTACATTTGGAATGAACATCCTAATTTCCTCTGTACTTTTGATTTCAATAAAGGCCAAGGTAGTGTCTTCAAATCTGAAAACTTTTCATTACAGACTTGTGTAGACATAGTCTCTGGTCTATTAAAGAAGAAATTAAGCACTAGTAAGAAATATCATGAAACAGAGTTAACACACTAAAAAGTCGTGAACTCTGTTTAATCTGAGAATGAGCTCATAATGGGACAAAGTCAGGTTTATACAAACTTGGAAAATATGCGAAGTTCCATTCAATTAGCAAAAGTGCCAATAATGGTCATAATTTTATTTCCTGCATTTAGCATTTTAATCACTAAAACCAATGCAATATCACAAGCATACAGCACAGTTATTTGGATTATATCCATAAAACAAACACGCTAAATGCAGACAAGAAATCATTTGAGTTTGAGAAAACTGTGTAACCAGATTGTAGCATCATCCTACAGAGTCTGTTAAATACTGGGGTATTGGGGATGACTATAATAAATAGAGATACGCAGAGATGGAGTTACAGGTTCAAAATTTTAACTGAAGTAGCTTTAATTGCCATAGTAAGCACTGTTTCTTACAGCCATACTGTACAAGTGGAAGCAACTGTTTTCTTTTCTGAAAGTGGTTTGCTCCCTACATGACATCATCATCTCCAGAGTTTGACATGATAAGCTGTTACGTGGCAGTCATCCAGAGTCACAAGGCAGGTTGTCCAGCGGGAAGGCTGAGCCGCAGGAAACAATCTCCAGGAGCAGTAGCCTCTATTTAATGGAATATATGCATTTGAGCAAGGTAAAGATTAAGAAATATGGAGGGCTATATAAAGGTGTGATTCTAGACTGGTGTGATTTCAGTGTTTCCTTTGAGCTGCATCAATCAGTTTTAGAAATAACCAACTTGAATACTGCTTTAGGACTGTGGCCACTTGTGTATGTGTAAATTAGGAAGCTGAGTGGCACTATTTCAATTCTCTGACACGCGTGCAAAGCAAAATGAGGAAGAAGAGAGTCACGGTCTAGTTTTCACATTTTTCATTGTTCCCAAGGACCAGCTGAACTACACCCAAGCAATTCCAAAACTCATTTATTGTGCAAGTCTCAATACTCCTAATTATTAAAAAGAAAAGTTATCATTCTGTTTCGAGTGGTAACAGACAACATCTAGGGAAAAAAATGCAGTAACAAAGAGATGTGCAACAATTTGCAATTAGAACTTTTCCTTACATGTATCTAACCTGTCTTCTTGCTTCCTGGTGCACCTAATTAAATTACCAAAGATTGATTCCACCCAAAACATGCTATTTTCAAAGAAATCAGGCAATTAGTTGCTATGGAAACCCAATTAAGGCAGTTTTATATGCCTTATCTTAATTGCTGTATTAATGAAGGAGAGAAAATAAATTGAATACTCATCCTTTTCTTGCCATTTTAAATTTCAGTAAAATATGAATTGCACACAAAATATTGTTTTAATTTGTCATCATGGACTCATGATTAGAAAAAGAAATTAGAATGCTGAAAACAGTATTTAAGACGGATGGAAAGTGTCAGTTGCGATTTGATATGCTGAAAGAGCTGTGCTTTTTTGAAATGTGATTACTCAAAAATAGGATCTGCATATATTATTTGAGTGAATAAATGAAGGATTGTAACTTTTAAAGACTATTTCATAAATTTTGAAAACTAACTATATGCCAATACATGCAGATTATGCATAGGAAATTTCAGCTCATGGACCTCTTCTCTACATGTCAGCATGACAGCAGTTTTCAAATATGTCAGAATCTGAGAAGCGCACCCAAGTCTTAGAATCTTCCCGCTATTCTGCTTCAATTTATTTTGGTTGAACCATTAATAGATTTCACCTTGAAGAAAAACTGTGATGGAATACACCTATCTGAATGGGATTTATGCCTGCAGTGAGGGTACCTGCTGCCAAATCACCTAGTACACACACATTTTCTGATTAGAAAAAAGGCATATGGACAGGGGAAAAAAATCCATGAGGGAGGGGGCAGAAATTTGAGCTATACAGACAGACAGTGCAATACATGGTAAGGCTAACATGTTCTCTCTATAAATTATTATGCTTAAATATGTATTGCGAGAAATAATGCTTCATGCTTTTTAATGATGTGGCTGTGCAAAACAATTTGGGACCTTCTAATATGTTGTTTTCAGTCTTTCTTCTCCTCCTTTCTTGCTGTATTCTCTGGAATATATATATATAGCTGAAAATAGAGAAATTAGTGAAAAAATCCATATCCAAGGAGAGAACCTAGCCAGTCCTACAATTCACAGTTAGTTACATAGGAGTAAAATGAAGGAAATTCTGTAGCACCATTGCAATTCCAAATTGACCTCAATGTGACTGTGGTTCAAATGTAGTTTATAGAAGTTTCAAGAGATAAGGCTTTATTCATGATGTTTCAGAGGAAAGGTAATTGTGCCAGAAACTAGCAAACCCACATTATCAAAGGCTTTTTTTCCCCCTGCTCAAATATGAAGAAAAATTGTTCTCCCTGTAATTGCTCACTCATTTTGTATCTATGTAGCTTTATTAGCCAGTAAAAAAGAAGCAGTAGGAAAAAAAGTTTGGAATTGAGCTTTCTGACTTACCTAAGTGATAGTGCAAGTGAATTAAAAACTGCTCCTAAGCGGTAAACCATAAATATTCCAGTAAAAAGTAGAATAAATGAATTTCCACTCTACCACTCTTTCCCTCGAGAGAGAATCCATGTGTCAATGGATGTCCTATTGCTTGCTCTAGGAATTAAATGGCTTTTTAATTTTTTGCATCATGGTGTGGAAGGGCATAGATAATATGTATTAATTTGATGGTGCTCTGAGCTTAATTTAATAAGAAGAAATGACTACAGAAGTCTTTTCACCATTCATAATGAGCAAGTGAAAAGGGACAGTTCATACTCCATTCTTCCTAAAAGCTGTTCTGCCTTTGAGCAATACTGTGCCTTAGATCTGGGTGGCAGCTGGATTCTTTAGAATGGTTGACTTTTCTTCTTTATAAATTTGATAAATATTGCCAGAGTCTAAGGTCTCTGATGTTGCATTTACATAAATATTCCTTTGCTGTAATGGCCAAGATACAATCCATTGGTGTTTTAAACAGGGAAGATTCCCTGTGTTTAGCTTTTGATTCCGTTATGTGAACTTTCTAACAATAAATGAAAACATGAACTCTCATTCTCTCCCAATCTTAACACCTTTTGATTCGTTTGTGTGGCATTTTTCTTTAGCTGATTATCAACACTTTGTTCCTTAGTTGTGCCATTAAACAAATTACATTATTTACAAGTAAACTGAACTTCATCTAACTTATTCAAATCTCATTTTCATTCAGCACATACTTTTTTGTGTTTGATAAGTCTTATTCTCACTCATGCAACTTATTCTATTCTAGATCAAGTCAAGTTTGGTGTCAAACTAAAAAAAAAATTAAATTGGAGAGAAAATATTTCTTAAAGATTTTCCTCTTGGTTTTCATAAACTGAATAAAATTTCGTTTACCTGAACAAATATTGTTATTATGCCCAATTTCTTTAATTTATCATATCCTTTGAATGTTAAAATAAAAATATTATAAAGACCCAATTCTAAAAGGAAAAAAATACAAAAAAAAAAAAAAATACATCACAGTAATTCCAAAGAGAGATTTCAAAACTTCAGAATTCAGAAAGCTCAAGGTAGAATGAATAACATCAGTTTAATTGCTTTATTTTGGGTGGTATGTTTACCAAATTATGTGATTTTATGTATTAAGTAGCAAAGTTCAAGCAATAGTTTTACTTGGATATGTTCTTAAGAAATATACAAGGAATGCTTTAAAGAATATGCATCTTCATTTTCAAGGGTAATCTAAACTCATGGTAATCACAAACACCTAAACTTTTTCATTTTCTAAGTTCTGAATATGTATTTTTATGCTTGGAAAATGTAATAAGTGACATTTGGGTTAAACCTGAGATTTGCTGCAAATCAGAAAGGGAAAGCTGGAAGAAAAGGGTTAAAGCTTCATGAGATTTTTTTTGTCTTTGAGATACCTTTAAACAACTTCCATCTTGAAAATGGTCTGCCAGTTCAGAACAGTGTTTCTTACCGGCTCCTGTAAGCACACACTGGCCATTTAGTGTAGATGGATAGCTACTTTTAACTACCCTTGTGCTCAGCTGTACTCCTAGAAGAGAATATAGTGTCTAAGCATGATAACTGTTGTGATTTCAACAATGAAGTGCCTAAATTGTTTCTCCCACTGTTTCTATTATTTATAGAGCTCAGTTAGTGGAGAAGAACTCTATTGAATGTGAAAATAACAGGTTGACGTGGCCCAGGTACCTGTGTAGCATTAAGTGAAAAAAAAAGTATGAACTCGAAATGCTTCATGAAAATCACTCTTTGTCTTAAAACATATAAAACCAGATTTCATTTTAATGATTTGAGGCTGCATAGTTATTAGGCCTCCACTGACTATATTAAAGTGTCTGTAGATATGTCTGCACAAGATGTGGTGAGACATTGAGATATGACTGTGCACTTACATACACGTGGTGTGGATCTTTATTTCAGTCCTTTACGGTGGCAGCAATAAGAAAACAAGGTTGCAGTGCAAGCACATTTACATCATGCAAAGGACTAGGATGCTATGCAGAGAAACTTCAGTCATATGATGAATTTCCCTTTGGATACCCCCAAAAATTAAGTCCTCAACTTTCATTGATTTCTTAGGGGTGCTTGTCTTCTTGTTGCGTGAGACATATCAGAAAATCTCACCTGCTGTGCAGCAATTCCTAAATCTGTATATTTGCTCTCATTTCAATTACATGAAAGCTGTTGGTATTTGAATGTACCCTGATGGGGAATATCTTTGTTTGGTTTCAAATCAGTCTAGATACTGTCTTTGATTTCACAGAGCACAGCTCAGCTGTATTAGAAACCCATACATAAAAGCATCACCTTTCTGTAGAAAAACTAGAAAGTGGAACATGAAATGGCTCTTCACATCCATAAAAATGTTATGCTCAGATTAAATGCATCATCAGCCATTCAACCATGTGATTGCTTGTTAGACATGCCATTTAATGCAAGTCTTGATACTTAAGAGAAATGTCATCTTAGTCCGTGGCCATCATTGTGCATAATTGGTATCTTTTTAAGAAACTAACTACCTGATTGGCAGTCTCATTTGAGTAGTTAGATGTCTAAATGCCATCAGGATTCCTATGGGAACTTTTTGGACCAAACCCAAATGCCAGTTTTCAAATTTCTTGGCTGTGTGTTTTTACAGAGGGCTTATAATTTAAGATTTTACACCTAAATTTATCGTATCATTCTGCATGGCTTTTCATTAAACTTCAATCATACTGAAGTTTGCAAAGTATCTGTTTCTATAATATTTCATTTATTTTTTTTAAAATAAAGGTAACAACATGATCATTTATACTGATAGTACTAAAATCCTGTGTAACATCTACATCTTCTGGCAATAGTCCCTTGCATTACAGATTCTAGGGCTCCCACAAGTGGCATAGCTGAAATATACTGTGACAAGCATAGGAAAAAGTACAGATTCATCTTAGAACATGTTGCAGTTGGAAATGTATGATACACTTATTGGAACTGGATCACTAATGGACCCGTAATGTCTCTATCCTGGCATTAGACTGCATTCAAAGTTTCTAAAAGGAGGCTTTAGTTAGGCAATAGCTACTGCTGTTGTATGATGCAACGAGTGAAAAACAGATTACCAACAGGAGATGAGAATGCCATAGGGTATGATTTGGTCTATTGTCTGGAACAGCCAGAATTTGAAAATCTCTCTGTCCCAAATGGCTCCAAAGGCACCTAAAGGTTCAAAGTGTTCAGCCTTAGGAGGAATAGGCAATGTAGTTCAGTGACAAAAATGGGAGCCGAGCTCTTTTGAAAAGGTGCTGCCAAGGGTTGCTAGACAGACCCCTTTATGTCGTGAGTTACATATTAATTCTGCTTTCAGCTGCAAGGTTTTACAATACTAATTAAAAGAAGTTTTATTTCAGAATTAAAATATGCTATGGAAATCTTTCATTTCAAAACCAAAGCTGTCTGGAGATTGTGGCTTTTTTGAATTATTTCAAAGGCATAATACTGTGAAATTTATAAAAGTCATAAGCTGTCCATGGATATGTAGTGACCATTTTTCCTTGATTCATTTATTGTTGTATTTTTAATGACGAGAATGTTAACAAGCTTCAGTTTATGACCTTGACATTTGCTTATTTTCCTCTTCGAGGTCTTCAAAATTCACCAAAAGGTTTTGTTTAAATCATTATGAATAAACCAGACAGAGAATAAGTCATTGAAATGGACAGAAGCAATTTCCTTTCTCTCTCTTTGTGCGTAATAGTTGACTGGCCCATAAGCCATGCAAAGACAGTGAATCATTAGCATGGCAGAGAAAATGCAGCCATATCTGCATTTGACATAATAACAGTACATTCATAATGCTGTTGGCTTCTTAATTTCAAAAGGCAGATTTTAATATTACTGACTTCAAGGAAAGATAAGAAGGGCAGTGCATAAGACATTATCAGTCCAGTGTGGAAATAATGCATTCAAAATTAAAGACAGCAGTTTAATTAAGTGTATGAAAGGCTGGCTTTTATGATCATATTTCAAATACTCAAATGTCTTTTCATCCATTCTGCCGTATGACTTTACTTAATAATATATCAGGAACAAAAAATGTATTGGAGTCTTTCTGCAAATTCAATTAGTCCAATAAAAAGTGAAAAATAGTTTCTTTTTCATTAAAAAGAACTCAACCCTAACCCTTCTGATGACAAAGTGCAAGATGAGGAGGAAGGGGAAGCTAAAGAACTATGAAAATTATGCCTTTGTTATGCATTTATGTGTGCATGAAACAGATGAAGTGTCACCATTAGTAATATTTGTTATTGAAAAGACTAATTGCATTCTGTTACAGTTAGTACTTTATCAGATCCAGACCACAGGGTATTTACTTCTCCCTTAGGATGAATCTGCAGTGCAGCAATAATTCATTGGTTTGTTGGGCTGCTATAGGCAGGGTAATTATGCTAAAGTGTGCCTTTTTTGGTGCTGAACTTAAAACTACAACGACACATTGCACTAATGCTTTATAGGTTAAGTGCAGCCTCTCAAATCCTTTCTGCCTGCTAAGCCTTTATAGCTAAGGGAAGTGCAGAGATCACAGATCTTGTGTACTAAACCAGAAAAACATGTAACAAACAACCCAGATGTGCAGTATTAATAAACAGAAATTTCAAAGCATGGTATACGAGGAAGGAATCGAGGTGCATTTAGAAAACTTTTTCAGTTAAAGTGGCATGGCAAAGGGATCCGTAACAAGATATTGAGTGGGCTACTGGCTCAACCACGGAACACATCTGTAGTGACTGAAAGTTATTACCACTTGTCAGCTCCTCTCTGACCTCTGTGAAATGAGGTGCTAGTCTCAGTCAAGCTGCCAGTGGGCAGACATCTCCGTTACAAACATTTCCAGCCCCACTGCTGGTTTGTCAGTCACAGCCTTGGCGCAAAGGCTTGTAGTGGTACCATGGTGAATAAACAACATCCTCACCTCGGAAGCTGGTTCTTTCAGGTCAAGGCTGAGGCAGGTTGGCAAATAATCTGAGAAAGCCAGAAACTCCACTGCTAACACAGGGTGGCTCTGGGTAAATAAAATATCTTGTTTTCCAGAGTTGCATGTTGACAGGTTTCACTTCTACTGACATAAACAAACGTGGCCTCAAGGGTTGTCGGGGAACGATCTAGTCCTGCTCTATTGTGGGCACCCAGCATACAAATTGATTCCGCTCCGCTATCATTTTTCCTCTTACTGGTCTTGTTCTTGATTTTTCTAATATCTATGCTGCCTGTCTAGGGGATGTTTCCTACTATGTTTCTCAGTATGTGTTTATGAAGAGGTTCTTTTCTAGATATCTATTTATGTCATAATCTCATTTTAACTTCAAAATATTCCTCTCCCAGAGGTTTCCTTAGAACAATTATCCATGCTGTAGAGAATCAGACAGGCTGGATTCTGAAAATACAGCAACAAATTTACAATAGTGACTCATCAGGTTTTTAAAGCAATAATTGCCATATAACAGAGGTAAGAACTATAAAAATTATTTCCCTTTGCAAGCATGCAGGTACAAGTAAGAGCAACTGTTTATGAAAGTATGATTTAATAAACATATGTTTACTTTCTCATACAGGTAACCCTCCTGCTACAGGTACAGGAACTTTACACATTACCTTAGAGGATGTCAATGACAATGTCCCGTCCCTTTATCCAACACTGGCAAAAGTTTGTGATGATGCAAAAGACCTTAGAGTAGTGGTATTAGGAGCATCAGACAAAGACCTTCATCCTAACACAGATCCATTCAAATTTGAACTGAGTAAGCAATCTGGCCCAGAAAAACCGTGGAGAATCACCAAGATTAACAGTAAGTATATTACTTTTTTATTATGCATTTTCTTGTGCATTTATTCCTCCCACCTAGATTCCAGTATACTCAGCCCAAAGCCGCCCATTATGTGAAATCAGGAGAAGTTGTGCTTGAAAGTCTTGCAGGATGGACCCATTGCTGCTGTTTTACACTGTGCTGGTTTTGCTCAGACCAGCTGCCTGGTGGGACATATTAATTGGCTGTCTGAAATTTCTCTGAAATTTGTTATTAGTTTTGTAAAAATTACCATATTTAATGGCATGGAATTTTTATGCATGAGATACATAAGTTTTTGCTATAGGACAGTATGAAACTTTTGCATGGGATTTAGCAATGGACTTGGAAATGTTTCTGATTTTTAGTATTTGGACTCATCACAAATTAAATACCCAAATGCACTGTGATACATTATTGGTAAGAGGATCAAAGCCCATGCTATGCAATTGCTGAAGGCCCATATGGCAAATTCAGGGCAAAAAGTGCTACATTTCTTTTTAATGTAAATGATATCTGTTTGTTTTCTGTCATCATTGAATTTTTTAGTGGTTCATTTCAAATTCTTCTTAAAAAAAAACAAAACAACTTAATGCAATTTCTCTATCTGGCTGAAGGACAAAATGGAGTAGTCATTTTCTTTGGTGTTCTCCAGACTTCAAACCACTGCTCTGTTAAACCCCTAGAAGAGTTATCACACTCACACGGGTACCAACAGCTGTTTGGACCCACTGAGCAGTTCTGTGACTTAGAGATTACTTCCCTTCACTGCCTTCTTAGTCAAACTGGGAAGCAGTTAGCCAGATTTGCCTGTATGTCCTCGTGAGAAGGTTTTTTTGCCTGTGGCAAAGGTATATTCTTCCCTCTTGTGTTCCCTCTTGTGTTACTTTGGGGATTACATGTCTTAGCATTTGATTTGTATATTAGTGTCCTCAGGCAAATGCTGACAATAATTTGCAGACCAAATAATATGTTTAAACAAAAATGTTTATTAGCAGTCTTTCTTTTGGTGGTATTTGGAATAAGTTTGCAATTAGCTCTCAGCCCATGAAAGAATTTCTGGACTGCTTCTACTTACCTCCAATTCAGCACTTTTATCTTTTCCTTAAAGTGTTCTTGGTTTTTTTTCTTAATTTCCATGAATAACTGTGGGGTGTCTGATATTGTCTGCGTATTCTTCTTCTCTTCCAAATAATGATTATTTGGCTAATTCTCATTTTATCCTTTGCAGATACTCATGCCCAGGTCATCTTGCTTCAAAACCTGAAAAAGGCTAATTACAACATCCCAATCTCAGTGACAGATTCTGGAAAACCACCTCTGACTAACAACACAGAACTGAAATTACAAGTCTGCTCCTGCAAGAAATCCAAAATGGACTGCAGTGCAACTGATGCCCTTCATATCAGCATGACCCTTATCCTTCTTTCACTCATCAGTTTATTTTGTAAGTCTTTTCCTGAGCTGTAAGTAATGGAGTACTATTTAGCTGCTTGTTTGTATACTGCATAAGAAAACCTAAATTTATATATTGATATCATAATGCAGCAAGTTTGGGTTTGGTTTTTTTTTCCTGAGGAAGTAGCTGCAAGAGAGAGGGAGAGGAGGTTTTTTCATAGTCAAAAAATAGCAACGAATGTCTGGTTGTCAAATCAAGAAATAGATGTAATGATTTTAAGAAGACTCAAAGAGAATTAGAGCTAGCATATGAAAAACTAAGAAGTACCAGCTGTAGTAGCAGATTTATGAGACACTTTCATCTCTCCCCACTTGCATTCAATTCAAAAACAGAAACAGGAGATTAAAGGTGTTCTTGTAACAATAGCTGTTCTAGGTCACCATGAAAATGAGTACTGTCTGCTTCAATCTATTTCTCTGTATAAAGTGCTCAAGCAACTGGAACGTGAGGAACTTACGTTCTGGGCTTGGAGCCACTCAGAATTGATAATCAAATCGCAAGTTTAGGTTGGAGGCCAGAGAGAACCGATATATAAAGTTTGCTGCTTCTGAGAAAACTTTCTAAAAGCAACTTACAAAACTTGTAATTTAAATTGGAAGGAGTGAAAAAGAAAAAATCTCCCTGAATGACTGAACAGAAGGAATTCAAAGCCATGTGACAGCTTCCAGCAATATTTTTTTTAATGCAATATTGAGTTCCTTATCTGTTAAAAAGAAATAACTATATCCTATAACTATGATAGTAAATCTGTTGTTTAAGGATTATTACTGTCATCTTACGTTAGTAAAATACACTGTATAGTGAATTAATATCTGAGCCATGGAGACAGGCCTTATATTCTTGATGAGATAATATCTACCATGAGGCAGAGAGAGGTCAAGGCAGAGAACAGTTACACGTCTAAGGCTTGACGTATGCTTGATTACACATCTTGTCAGGTTTTTTCTTATCCCAAAAGGTTAACATGAAGGTCATTGTGAAAGAATTAGAACTAGCTAATGTTTGTGATACTCTTTGAAGATGACAAGGAATATATAATTGCTAAGTGTAAGTTCACATTCTTTGTTCCCATCAGTGACATCTGAAGTATCTCCATTGGCTTTGGTTCAGTGATTCTGGGTTTAATCTACTGGAACCAAGCACAGACTTCCACTATTAGAAGTAATACATTAAAAATATTTTACAGTACATGACACTATCTCATCGGTGATATAAATATGCAGTCCATTGATTTAAATATATTCTTGTTACCACGTCATAAATGCTGCTAGTGCTGTACTGGGCATGACTTTCACTACTGGAATTACTTATCTAATATGATTTGCACTTGAACGTTATTTACCTTAAGGCATCTGCGTAGAGTACAATGAGGTAGAGAAAAGATTGGCTTTTGAAAGTTAGCATATTGCTTTTTTTCGAGACCTAAAGAAGTCTCATTGTTTTTCTTACACTGAATTATAAAAAGCAATTCTAGGTATTGGAAAACTCTTCTTGACTACAGATCTTTCCCAGCTCAGCTGTGGGCGGAATACAGACTCCTGGCACCTGAACGGTGGTGCATGGTGCTTTGAATGACAGAGGGCTTCTCTCTTCTACTATAAAAGAATAAATAGCACTGGATAGTCTTTACTTTGAAACAATATAGACATGCCCAGAGCCTTTCTGCAACCTTAAGTTTCTTCAGAGTACTGTAATAAGCATGGAAAAAGCTGTAATTTTAAACAAAAAAAAATTGAATAAGATTATGCACATAATCTGCTAGCAGGGTGAATGAAATCGAAAAAAGGGCAATAGTGGGTGAGTTGAAAGGAAGGGAGGGCAGTCTGAGGACAGCGGTTGTTTTATACACAGTTGTTGGGAGTGAGAGAGTGAATTCCAGAAACATATTGCAACATAGATCTAATCCTCAACACAGGACTACATTTTTTGCTAAGATTTACTAGTATTCAGCTGCATGGTTTGGGTTCACCCAATTACACAGTGTGAGGTTTGTATTCCGTGTCTGGTGCAGGTGCCTAATCATAGCAAGCATTACTACTTTCTTAACTATTTTTCTCTGGTGTGACTGACTACATGGAGTCATAAAAGAATGAGGCCAGGAGCCAGTTAAAAATAATATGATTCTGTATTTGAACTTCTCTAAAACATGCCGGTATCGCTGCATTCCCGATTCATTTTCACACACAGTTTTTTTATGACTGCGATTAGTTCCATTGCAATGTTTTGTACAGTCCAAATATTTATCAGAGTAATCAAAGATTATGATGCCATAAAAACAAAGAGAACTTTAGTGCTTATTGAACAGATGAAATATCCCAGTTCTAGTGGAAAGTTATGGGTTTAATTTTTACAAAAGCCCTTACGTGGCTGACTTTGCTCACAATGTTTATGTTTTATGAGGCTCTTGTTCTTAGGAGGTAAATCCTTCAGTCAAATGAACTTTGTTATTCATGCCAAAGTATTTCTTTTTTGTATTTGACATCTGATGTGAGGCTAGATAGACGTATGAACTACACTGTGTGGCAGAACTAGGCTTTGTATCAATTACAAAGTATTTACTCTATTATTATTTAAAGAATATTTGAATTCTGGAATTTTGACTTGACAATAATTTCTTCACTTAATTGCATAATCATAGAATGATGATTGTATTTCATATTTCTTTTTATATTTTAACAACATAAAAGACCAAGTTAGATTCAAATGTGTTGAATCAAGGGACTAGAAGAACTAAAAGCACAATAGTCATGTCATGAACAAGCAGAATTCAGAGCAATTTCATTAGTGGCTCAGACAAGCTACCAATAATATTTTACTTGACTTTCTTGTTAGGAAAAAAATCTGGTTTTTAAGCATTTCATGTTGGAGGGGGAAACGGAAAATAAGATAGCTCACTTAACTGTCAAACATTGATAAGAAACTTTTTCTTTGTTAACCTGGAAGTGGACTACAAAGTTGTAAGTTGACTTGAGCTTAAATGAGTAAAGTATTCCATTATTATGAATAGAAAGCAAAGTGAAAGTCTGGAGGGGAAATACTGCTATGAAGAAATTAAATAAGCTGGAGGTCTCTACATTCAAATTAATTTGTTAAACTGGGGATGAAAGGCCTCAGGTGTGTTGAAAAACAGGTGTCTGTACTGTGATTGCAAAGAAGCCTTAGAGATACTCCTGAACTTAACTTCCTATTAATTTCCACTAACTTTTCCTGTTTCAATACCTGATCTCCCCACCATAATGGTTTTTTCTGATTTGAGGAATGCAGCTACAGGGGTAATAGACAAAATGTCTTTTTTTTTTCTTTGAAAATTATGTATTTGGTATTAAAGAATTACAAATATTCAAATTATATTAAACTGATGGATTTGAATTTACCTGCATGTAGACAGACAGAATGAAAACTACAGTGTTATCTTTCACCTAGTTCATTTCTCAGAGCAAAAGAAACATCTGTGTCTGTTCTTTGTGCAGAACATCAAGTATCTGAAGCAATGCATTCTTGAATGGCAGAATACTGAGACAAATCATAGCAAGTTTCAAATGGAAAAGACTTGTAAAGTCAATGCTCCTTCTATTACAAGTAGAGATTTCTTACCTGGTGATTCACAGTTTTTAGCCTTTATTGTGATTTATATTGCTTAGTTTTAGACAGTCAGAATTATAGGGTATTTTTTTGTCTGGGCTCAACTACTATTTAGTTTTTACAGTAGTTTGGATATTTTTCCAAGAAAAAGTTCATCCCTATTCCAATTAGTTCCAATGAGGAAGCTTCAGAGGAACCATTCCCAATAGAATTTGCTAAAAATAATGCTTACTCTTTTTAATTATTTTTTTAAAAAAGAATCAGTTTAATTAGCAAGACTCTGAAGATTTGCATGATAGATTTTCCCATTTTTGAGAAGCAAAACATTGTTATATTGGCTAGAATTTTAAAATCTACCAAGATGCTCTTTTCTGCTGTGAAGAGTGGTTTGTTGGGTTTTTGGGGTGTTTGTTCTGCACTATTCTAATTTATGTTACATTCTTGTATGGAAGCACTTACCATTTGGGTACTTAAAGTAGCAGCTAAATCTCACTTTCCAAAACCATAATAACTGCAGCAATATCCACTATTACTGTAATACTTATTACCTTTGTTACAGATGCTTTTGTCCATATTAACATTATTATTGTTATTGCTAAACTCTCAGTGAATATAGACACTTTCTCAAATGCTTGTATGAGAAAAATATCGATATTCATTGCCTTAAAGCTTTTGGTTTATTAAACACTAGTAAGGAAAAGATGGCTTTGGGGCTCAGGGATTACCTTCAAATTGACACAGCTTGATTTAAATCTCACTTTTAACACAGACCTCTGTGTCCAGTCTCCTAATTTCTCTGCAGGTGTACTCAGTCCTGCAATTTGTAGTGCAGTTAGCTTTGGGAGCCCACCTAAAGTTAATGGGGCTTGAAACAGCCCAGAAGTCCATATGTATGTATTTAATTAGAGAAAAGATGTTTATATACCTAGTCATTGGACATGACAAATAGAAATACCCTCAAATAGCACATCAGCATATTTAAAATGTTCTTAATGACATTACATTTTATTGAGTCAATTAGGTGGGAAATGGCATTTTATGCACATTTTAAACCACCCAAACATGTTCCAGAAGTATAGACATGAAAAAATACGACAGTTTAGAAGATGTGTGTTTGGAATGCAAAAGAGAAAAATGTTACTAGCAAATACAGCTCCTTTCCTAAGAGCTGTAATATTGTCCCTGATGGTCATTCTGTAGACATGAAATGAACATTTAAGGAGATTGGTTTGATAGACCATTCAGTGTTGTGAATTCAAATGAACATTTTATGTTTTCATTTTCCCAACAGTTCTCAACAGTAAGTGTTTATACACAACATTTTGTATTTCTTTTCTGAACAACCTCTTGAAGCCACATAAACATATTGCTTCATATATTTATAATCTGAATTGTTCTGGAGTAGTATAACTGAAAACTAGAACTGAAAAAAAAAGACTAGCTCAAATGTTCATTCATGGCCACTAAAGTCCATGGGAGTTTAACTGTCTCTGTCCTTGGATATTCCCTCACTCTATCGCATCCAAATACCTCAAAATGTGCTCTCCATGCAGACAGCTTGCTGTTTAGCTTTAGATGTGACATGTGATGTTAAAGATGAATGGAGATATTTATTGTGCATAAAGCTTAGAAGATGTTTCTTTTGCTTCTGTGTTAGACAGCTGCTACTTACAAAATCCTTAAAAATGCCATTGATGTTTGGACTACATATTAAGGCCTTACTTTATGCATGCATGTGATTTGTATATACCATTGGTTAATACTCATGTAAGCTGTCACGTTCCCAAGTTCTTCTTGAAAAATTTTGAAATAGGTTGATGTCAATGTTGATGGAGTGCTTAGGGACATGAATTAGTGGTGGCTTGACAATGCTATGTTAAGGTTTGGACTCAATGATCTTAAAGGTCTTTTCCAACCTAAACCTATATGATTCTATAGCCAAACTTGGCAACTTTCTAATTTGATTTTTCCTTTTCTGTGGCTTCTAAGAACAATAGTTTCCTCTTACTTTTATTCTTGCATAATAAGAGGGTTTTTTTCAGAGTATTCTCTTAGTATTTCAAGCTGGAACCACTGTACACTTACAGAACTGAATGTGTCTGTACTACTTATGCTCATATTCTACTTATTAAAAACTGATAGTAAACTAAGCTGTACTGCTGTGCAAGATGAGATTTGGCTGCTTAAGCAGTTATACATTGCTCTAAAAGGTTGGCTAGTTGTTACATTTGATGCATTCCATTTTCACCATGAAAAATGAGGAGAATTGGTCGATGCTCTATTTCAAAACTGTACCTATTCATTTCACTTGCTGAATATTTTCAACTGTTTGGCTAGCTCTATCAGATTAGAGCATGACAAAATATACTTCCAGATTGCAGACAGTCACCTCTGCAATTGTTTTCTTTAGTAAGATTGGAAAAGAAAGGAAGCATTTATTTCTTATTGGTCAAATGAAGGTGACTTTGCTTTGGCAAAGTACCTAGCGAAAGTTCACATAAAAGAAAATAATCTAGAATATCTTTGCTGCTTTACCCTAGAAAACACCACTTCTCCCTCTAGTTAGTGAATAGGAATGCTATCAGGCTTTATTAGATAAACATAGCACCACAGTGGACCAGGCAGTACGTGTTTCTATATTTCTAGGCAAACATAGTTAGTCTTCTAGTTTATCTGAGGAATTATTCTCTCAGATGGTGTTTCTTTCATGCACATACATTTCACAATTCAAAAGAACAGACCATTGCATACTAGGTATATTGAGGAATTAAAGCAGAAACAAGGATTCAAGAGTGAGCAAGGCCCTTGCCAGAAATCAGAAGAGTAAATCAGCACCTTTTCAGAAAGATACGCCAGCATAATAATAATGAACACGTTAACAGAGTGAGATTCACTCTTGGAAATATCATCTGCTGATGTCAAACAGATACCCTTTGAATATTACTTCAGCCTCAGCAACTTATTCCCCTGTACAAGCTGATTACTTTGGATTGGCATGTTTCTCCACTGCCTTGCCAATTTTGGCCAATTGCATAGCACGTGCTGGCATATTAGCTTCTGAATTTAAATATTGACATTGATACATGATAGCCTGCTGGAGCTTTGAGTAGAATTATGAGACACTCATTTTACAAATGCAGTAGTAATGCACACTTTTTTTTTTTCCTGTCATTAAGAACTTTGAAATTATTTCTTCGCATAAATTGGAAACAAATTATACGTGATGTTATAAGCTGCAAATTTTGAACATAAACTCATTTACTCCTCTTCCTTATAAACTTTTCCACAGGGTATTACTGTCCAGTGAGATCACTAATTTTCTCTAGTCACAAGCATGCCTACTGATATTCCTGATACTAAACCCACATTTCTTAATGCCAGGATTAATGATTCATGGTATCTGTCTTGGGACAGCTGTTTCAGTCTTTCAAATACAGTGAGACTGGGGGTGAAAATATTCCCTTCTTTTTTGAGAAGTGGACAGTCAAAACCCACCAGATTTTGACACTTGCAGCAAAGCCTGGACAGTGTTTTGGACCACTGAAGAGGTCACAGAGGAGCATAGCTATTAATTGATTATAACACTGTGTGATGCTTTTTGTATTGAAAACTACCCATAGCAAATCAACCAGTGATGTACACGAAAACCGTTTGGTTTTTTTCTAACTTCTACATGAAGTCTCTAAACTAATAATTTTGTATCTAATTAATGTCCTTTTAGAGATGGTAAATGCAGGAAAGAAGTACCTGGATGTTGATTAACTCCCTAATCAGAAACATGGTTCTGATCTCTTCTATAATTTTCACTTTATCTCTTAACATTACTGAGGTTTTGATAGAGCCCATGATGTAATATAGGCTTCTAATCATGCAAAGATTAATGTAATATTTCTGATGAGAGGGTAATTGAAAGAAATCTGAAAGAAATGGAGCATGCATGAGTTGAACTCCAAACTCCAGCTGTGTTAAGTCTCTTCTCTATGTTAAATGGGAATTAGAGGATGAATGCTTCTTGAGTAAAGTTCATTCCTGTACAGAGGGTCAGCATGAAACCTAAAGGCATTTAATTTTTATGAGGTTTTAACTGCAACGTAGGAAGCATAGTGTGTGTAATGAGGGGTGAGTTTGGAAGGAACACATCTTTCAAAGGCTTTGAATTACTCAATATAGACTTGTTTCTTTAAAATAAGCAGGGAATCAAGTCACTAATACGTAAATATTTTTAAAGAAAGCTAAGGCTGCAACAGGGAAACCTTGGGTGCCTGTGAATTTTCAGATCATTTTCTGAGATCATAAGAAATTGTTTTGCAAACAAGATTGTTTACTGGTTGATTGGAAAGATTCTGCTGGAATATGAGCTCTTGGCAACCTGAACCACCATGAACAAGCTCACATGCTGCCAGTTGTCTCTTTTATAGAGTGAGGCATTATGAAATCTTTGTCTTGAAGAGTTATGTGCATTTTTTTCTCAATTTTCTTTCATCACGTGAATCAACATAATGAATGGGCTTAAATTAGCCCACCATGAAACAGATAGGTAGCTATAGTCATTGAAGAAGTCAATATTATATAGAGTTAGTCTGTATTAGGTGGCTTTCTCCTTTTCTGAACCAATTCATTGTCTAAAATCCCATGATTAGAAGACAATTAAGGTCTCAGTCCTGTAGAGTTTTCCACCAACAGGTCTTTTGACCTTCCAAATACAGTCAGCGTCAATAGACTTTAGCAGGGGTTGAAAGTGGATTTTGTTCCATTGAAGTTCTATATTATGAAACTCCCTGCCCTAGAATGCATACAATATTAGACTTATATCCCATTATTCCACTCCATGCTGTTGGTACATTAGCTCCAGATAAACACGTATATTTGCCAGTTTCTTGACCAGCAAAAGCAAACAGCAGCTTCCAGTGCCAAAGTACTAATGCCAACAGACACCATCTGTTTATGATAATGAGCTGTGCTTTCTTATCTGAGACCCATTAACCATAACAGCAATAATTCAGACAGCAAGTACATAAAACCAACCCTGCCTATTTCACTGTTTTCTCGCTATTTGACTGCTGTCTTAACAGGAATGTGGCTGAATGTTTCTCTCAGGTGTTGAAGAGGCGGAGCAGAGGACACCTGTGAGATAAAAATTAAGATCACATTAGAACTACTTCAGTGAGAAAAAGAATAGTTATACATAGCTATGCTAACTTTATACTTCTTTTGTATTTCTTGGATACCTTAGGGAAAGGTGTTGGCTGACCATGTAACAGCAACAATGCGCACACCACATTGTGGCTTCCATGTCTGCAGCCGTTTGCAGCAAATTACTTCTTCTAGGTAGATAGAAATCACATTTAAAACAAGACATGGTGTATAACAATTCTTGAGTGCTGAGACCAGCTACAGAGATAGGGCTGCTCTTAACAGCTGAAACAAAGAATATAAAATAATTACTCAGCATAATGATTATTAGGGTACAGATGTAAACCTGCCAGGCACAGGTTTACCAGGACATTAAGTACCCCAAAAAAAGAAAGATAGAATGGAGCAGCAAATATGCACCCTGCACACATTATTTGCACATTTTATGCTCAGAGTATTCCTTAAATAATAATATTTTATATGCTGTTACCAGCTGCAAACTTTAAATAGTACATGATATAGAATACATCAGATGAGCCCAAAAGGGGAAAAAAATGAAGTCAACACAACCCCTTTGAAGTCAGTGGATAAACACTAAAAGTCAGACACTACTAACTTTGCTGTTTAAAGAAGAGACTCAAATAAGAAGTAGATGATAATAATTCAACAATTTGGCAATGTATGTGTTTTTCTGGAACTTTCATTTGATTCTTCTTTATGGGGAGAATAAAGGGAGAAAAAAGCAAACAAGAAAACTACAGTTTCTATGCAGAAAACAATAATGAACATTGGAAATCCAGCTGTGAGAGCAGAGAAATTTTAAATATGGACCAGATGCTTATCAGATCCCCAAAGAATTTATTATAGAGCAGTTTTGTTGATTTCAGTAGCTCTGCTTACATTCATGGTTGAGTTTTCTGCACAATACTTTGGTTATTCTTGATTTTTTCAGGTTTTATATTCAAGGAGTTACTAGCCAGAACATTTGTCCAATAACACCTTATACAACTGTATTAGAATATTTTTAGAAAGTACATTTGTAAATGATAACTTTGCTCTTAACCACAGAAACTTTAAGTTAGACAAACTTTTCTTTTGGACATAAGCAATTTTATATCAACCTATATGCAAGAGAAAGATCAAAGACAGATTAAATCATGAGTATTCTCACTAGCAGTACCAAAAAGATTATTAGCTACAGAATTTTTACAGCCCACATTTTTGAATGTGGTATCTGATTTGAAAAGCCAGAAACTACTACTTTAGGAATCCATTTCTACAAAAGTGTCAAGTCATTAGTAATGAGTGGAGTGGCACATACTATGCTTACAAACAATGTCTAGTGTATGATAATTCTTTTGGTTCAGCTTCAGTTAAGGTTGGTGATAGGGTCAAGGTGAATTCATAATAGCTTTGGCAGCCTTTACCAATGCCAAGATTTTTGTAGATGTGTCAGAAAAAGAAGATGCTAAGGAGACAGTATTTTATGGATGCTTGTAGGGAGCTCCTCATATTACATGGGAAAGCTGAGGAGGGAAGCCCAAATAGGTTTATTTAAAAAAACATAAATGAAAGCTACCATCATGTGCTATGAATGACAGAAAAATCAAGTCATGTGGGGATAATCCAGGAAAACATGTGCAGCAGGGAACAGGCCATGAAAGAGTCCCAATGGCAGGGGATTTGTCAAAGTAGTAGACTAGGAAAAGATGCTGTACAGCAAAAGACTGGCAGGATATGAGCACAGTAGCTTGAATTTATCAAGGGCTGTGAAAAGATGTTGCAAAACTGCTAACTGAGGAGAGTCTGTGTAGGAGATTTAGCTGTTTGAAAGGCTAGAAAAAGCCCTTAGGGATGATGTGTGAAAAAGAACCCTCTAGATTAAGACATAACCTAAATATACAGACCCAGAAAGGAGATTCCATGACAAGAGCCTCCTCCAGTTTGTTTCTGCTTTTAGGCTTGAATAAGAGGCAGGATGATAGTGCTGTCCTGAGCAATCACAGGAAGAACTAGAAAGGAGTGCTTCAGGGAAAAGATTTAAGAGATCAGTTTTTGCTGTGCAAAGCTGTCAGCTAAACATGGAAAAGTTATCAGAGCCTAGAGGTCAATATTTTAGTCTAAATGAAAAAGCAGGTTAAGAGAGTAAGGTCTCTGAACTGTCAGCACTGAAGTGGTTGCTGAGCATGTATGAATGGTGTCATAGAGAAGGGGAAGAAATTAAAGTGGGAGGAAAAATCTTTCCCCAGAAACCTGGGAGGGAAGGAATGAGAAAAAAGGACGTGCTAGCAAAGCTAATGGAGAAATTTTAGTAAAATGGCATGAAGAGTCACAGAAGCCAAGGGAAGCAGCAGTTTTCCAAGTATGTGATTAAATAGGTTGAAGGCAGATGATAGGTCAGAAATTTCTGTAAAAAAAAAAATCGGTCTATGCAGGGACCATAGAGGTTTGAGATGAAAGGGAGAAGGAATGTAGGGTGATGCTTGAAGAAGCAGGTGGGATAAGAGGGAGAATGAAAAACATGTTGTAAAATAGAGAAGCTAATCTTCAACAGATAAACTTGCATAGGAAAAAGTATAGTCATAATTAAAGCTGAACTAACTAGTTTTAATACATACTTTACTCAGAAAAGGCAAAATGTGTGATAAACTAGTAACATTCATTATATGTGTCGATATGATGTAAAATATACAAGCTTTTCTTCAAGTCTGCACCTAAATCAACATATATTGCCCTTTATTTACAAGCTGTTGGTGAAGCAGTCACTAGCTTTTTGAATTTGTGTGAAATTTATAAATACTGTGCTGACAGATTCCTCTGGTGAAGCTTCAGTCTGTACAGAAATTCAGTGCTACAGCTTCTGCTCATTCATCGCATACGAGTGTCTGTCCTTAGCAGGAAGACCTCCAGGGATCTCCTAAAGATGCAAAGTGTCTAGAGTTATTTCCTTTGAGTCAGAGTTGGAGAAATGCCTTTTAATGACACCAGGCTTTGTGGCCTTGATTTGTTGAACTTGATTTGCCCCAAAAGAAAAGCAGATCATTAAAAAATAGTGCAGAGCACAAGCCAGCATCTAATAATGGCCATTATGTTACAGTTTATGATGCATACGTCTGTGGTTTTGGCAAAACAATTGATATTGCATAATATCCAAAATATAGCACTGAATGAGCTGGTATGAAGAAAATTAACTCCATCCCAACCAAAGCTAGTACAACCAGTAAACCAATACTGTAAGGTCAGAAGTTTTGTTTGTTTGTTTGAGAGGAGCCAGATCAAACTTAGCTCTGTGTTTTGCTAATGTGAGGTCCAATGCAAACAAACAACAAAAGATATTAACCCTATGCCTTGGGACCAACCAAGTGTGGAAGGGGAAAGACAAAGAGGGAGGTGATTATAGAACATGTTCTAACCTGTCAGTGTGAGACAAGGTTGAACTCGACTGCTTCACTCAGTCCAAGTGGACACGTGTTCAAATATAGATGTTTTCTTACCCTTGCTCAGAAAATGTCAGTGTGCGCCAGTCCACAACTCTTTGTGAAGCATCTTTTAATAACAACATCACCATGCTTAAGAACTCATCCTGTTTGGAAGACCTGGCTCCCTCATCCCAAAGATCCACTTGATGCTCAAAGGAACCTGTTTACTGTTGGTAGAAGATGTGAAAGAAAAAACAACAGAGATCCCCACCACCTTTCAGAAAATGATCTCTGGAATTTCTTTGAACTTGTGTTACTATCGTATGCAGCGGTGTGTCAGCTGAGCAGGAAACAATTTGGAAAATGATTGTAGTGATTTTCTTTATTTCTTAAATCAAGAGTTGCAGGCACAGTGTCATTTGTGTGTGTGTGTGTTTGGATTCATATCATTCTTCCTATTTTCTGTTTTTACTACAAAGCTGAGTATTTGCAATTTACTAGTGTTCAAGCAAAGCTGAAGCGATCCATTAACTACAATTAATGATGCATTTATTCCTAATCTCTGTTTTTCTAAATTTCTTTACTGCTTTTGTATTATCACAGTGACCATCTGAAACAGGTGAAATCATTCCAGTTTGTGCCAACTTCAGTTTATTTAAAAAAAAAAAATCAGTGCACATAAAATTTCTATTTCTGTAGCAGCATTAATATGTTATGCAAGCTCTTTTATTCTATGGTATATTCACAAACTATAAGGCGCTATAAACATGTATTTTTTAAAAGATATTATTTGATTGCTCTTTGCTTGTCAGCATGTGTGCACTCAAGGGAGTGACTCACTGGCATTTTACTTGCACTAACATAAGTGATTGAGGTGTCAGATGGGGAGAATCAGGTCCTGGCTCAAGATTTATGCTCAGACCTCTGCACTACATCTTCCTGAATTGCACTACAAAGGTCTCTGAATGCCCCAGGTGACATTTGGGGGTTTCCTCTTGGAGATTTCTGTCTTCACAAGTAATTGCTTCTGAACCTGGGTAATTTATATTTAATTACTGACAAACGTGTATGCACTCCATCAGTAATTTGATTGGGGAAAAAACCCCAAGACTTTAAAAGATACTGTGATCTGCATAGTAATAATCACACACATTTCCCGTCATTTAGGTCTGTAAGAACTCCTGACATTTGAAGCTGTCCTACTGAGTTGCCATGGCAACAAGAAAAAAGAAAACGTCAGATCTGAAGATTGCAGTTTACAGTTACTGTTCTTCACTACTAGGCCTCAGTTGCTCCAGATTCAGTTTAATTTGCAATCTCATTTAATCCGTCCGACTATACATTGGTGTTTGACAGCCTCTACCCCAACTTCCATTTATTAATGGATTCCTCTTGTGAGACGCAAGGTTTATGCGAATTTTCTCAGAATGTTAAAAGACCATGACATGTAAACTGGACCTTGGGGGAGCAGAAAACAGATTGACTCCATTTTTTTCTATCTGTTGACTTGTTGCTATTCAACTGTTCAGAAAATATTTTGTCTGTGGGTTAGTATTTGTATATGTATGAGTGTATGTATATATATATAGATTTATATAGAGAGAGGAGTTATACGACAGGTTTAGCTTTTATAAAATATTCATCTGGAATGTGCGAGGAACAAAGAATAATACAGCCGCAGATGAATTGTAGCTATTCTACCATGGCTAAACCTACTCTATTTGCTGTTTATCGTGTGGCCAGAAGGAGAGAGCCTATTGCAATCATATCACTACAACAGCCACTTTGTTGACACCAAATAAAGCAGACCCAGGGCTCTGCAGTTCCACTTCTTGTACCTCAGGTTCAGTAAACAAGAAACACAACTCCCCCTGGCTTGTTTCTGACCCATCCAAATGGAATTTACAATCCAGGAGGAGCACAGCGCTTCACTCCCCAATTCAGTAGGAGCGGCACTGGGAGGTTTTGCAAAGCTGTGATTTGTGAGCAAGTGGGAAGCAGCCCAGCCGTGACCAGCACTGTGTGGGCCACGATTTACAACGATGGGAGTGCTGGGCTTGATTCTAAAGGGGCTAAAGTCAGCTTTCTTTATGTTTCTGCTCATAATTATTTTGCTGGAACAGTTTACAAAAATTAAGTCTTTATCAGCTCTGCAGACACAGTTAAGTTGGTCGATGTCTGCACATGGGAAGCTGATTGGAACAGCAAAAGCAAAGTATTTCTCAGAAACGCTGGTCTCTCTCTCAGCCTCTAAGCAGGTGCCATTACATAAATAAGTGCAAGGAGGAAAACGGATGCCCTGTTATATAAATATATTCACACACATATATATAGTGTTGAATATATATATACATACATACACATGTACACACAGTTTCCAGTTAAGAGTAACAAGAGCGTTTCTTTGTGTGTGTAAAATCACCACACTTGTTTGCAGACTTGGAAAAAAAAGGGTGTTCATTATATGTGAATAAGAGTCCTTTTTTATTACGTGAGCATGTAAGGTTAAAAAAGCCCTTCTAACTGTATCAAGATTATCATCTTGTTAATAAATTGTAAATGATCCATCAAAGCTCACACCAAATTTTTATAAAATTAACACAAAAAAGTATACTAGTGACAGACTGTGGCTTTTATTAGAGCTTGCCAGTAACTAGGGTAAATGTCTTAGAATATTTTAATAAACTTGCTTATTTAAAGTTTAAACAAGCTTCCTTATGCAATAGAACTTTGCAGCTGCATTCTTTAGTTAGCCTTTTTACAGTACTTATGAGTCATACTGTATGTTGTCTTTATTACAGTGAGATTATGAGCGTATCTTCCACACCACATATATTTTTCAATAGTAAAGCTTTTTGGAAGCATTAAAAAGTCCAAACATACATTTAGTTTTTCATATTGCTACACTAGATATTAAATGTGTGTTGGTGGTTAAAAATTGCTGTACAATAGCTTTTCTCTGACTTCCTGTATTGTACCAAATATGAAACAGGCTTTTGTTCTTTGGGTTTTTTTTATTTAATCAAAAGGAGTAATAACAACAGCGACAGAGGAAAAATTAGTTTGTATTGTGAACTTTCCTAAGGTTGTAGGTTTCTTGATAAGATACAAGCTGCCTTCTGACAGAAACCTATTTTTCTCTTCCAGCTTAACTCCTGCAGTCCTGACTAAGTAAAATCTCCCACTAACCTTGTTTCTCTTACAGCACATTCTAGGTGTTTCAATTACCAAAGTGGTACTTTGAGGTTAGCAGGAGATTCTGTCAAGCAAGAGCTTCAGGAGTGGGCTGTGTGGCAGCTGCAGGCATTTCAGCAGAAAGTGTCTGATCTCAAACATTAACATGAGAATGCTTCTGATTCTCTTTTTATCTGTCCCTGCCTTGTAATAATCATACAACCCTGCTTTATCTTCAACAATCATGTCTTAAAAAATACAGTTTTCAGGCAAATTTTTCAAGAGGAAAAAATTGACAAATGCATAACACCACTGGATTTTCAACATGGCTGTTTCATGAATGCATCCAAATGCACTTAAACATTAACTGCACCCTCTGATTTGATCTACAAGTGCTCTATCTTGAATAAAAGAAATGATAATGTTCTCCCTCACAAACACTCTTCCTCTTTCTATCCAGCAAAATCCACCTCTGGAAAGACACTCATTGACATTCATATCATTTCAATCAAGTACCAGATAAAGTTACACTTTTCCTGTTTAAATGAGGGCTCACGTAACATTTGGTGGATCATTCCAAGGGCATCCAAAAGGAGGAATAAAAGGAAAATCCTTTCTGCCTGGAACTAAGCTAACAATAGGAAGAATCTTTCTACCACTTTGTGACAGAGTTCAAGAGATCCTTTTTCTTGGATACTACTGCAACCTTTTGACATGTCAGTATTACAGCTGAATCTGAATCAAGATGCATCAAAGCCTTCATTAATCACTATCACTTTATTTCTGCACCTAGATTAAAGCTTCTCAGTCTTCATGTGTGTCTCTAAGCTTCAGACAATCACTCGACTACCTAAGCATGCAAAGAGAAGATGAAGCTGCCATGTTAATGTTTCTCCCTCTCTATACTCGAGAACAAACTCCATTTAACAAGAGATTTTGGCACTTTCTGTAGCCTTATACACATGAGGAACCATATCAGAATCTTTTTCCTACCTGAATAAATTGTCGGTCCTGACTCAAAAATGATGCCCATGTCCTGAAACAAAGGAGCAACAATAATTTATTAGGTTTTTTACAATGTCATGAGAAAGTAGAGAAGTTATCAAATTGGATGTCATTTTTTAATAGATAATTATGTTTAATGTTTTTTTCAGCCAGGCTTGCTGTTTTTATAACATGGCACTTATTTCTACCTAGCCATTTGGGTCACCATAACATTTATTTCAGTCCATGTTTGTAGACATACAATGCTGCCTAGAGTTGGAAAGGCAGTAAACTGGTTGATTTTCATTTTGCAACATGCACAAAACTTTTTGTGCAAAAATTATTTCACTTGAAAAGAGTGTCTTCTGTTAAAACACCAGTTGGGTACAACAATCAGTAAGAGGAGTTTATTAGCAAGACAAAGGTCTCATTTGTGGTGTACTTGCTAATTGAACCCTCCTCCATACACCTCGCATATGTGCTTTTGCAATATGTCTATGTGCATTTTGTTCAGTAGCTGCAGGTCTGAAGATTAAAACAAAGGGAAATGAGCTGAATTTCCTACTGTGAACTGAGGAAATTTAGGTAAGACAGGAACACTGGCTAATACACATTCCTTGTTCTCATCAAGTTTACACTTGTATAAATCAAAGAGCAACTCCATTAATAGAATAGCTTGAGATTCAGTCAATCCTATTTGGATTAAATTTTTCACCTAAACCTCCCCAGATATTGCTTTTACTGGTTTGCTGTGAACAGTAAAGCAGCAGTATTTGTCACAGGATCATTGATTGTTTATATTATTGAAAGTTTGTCTTTTGTGACATATAGAGAAACGTACAGCTTAGGTACCTCCCACAGGAGACTCACTTTCTTTACCAACCATTATAACATGTCTTAAAGGCACCCGGTACAATTTGGTTCAACCTTATTTGAAATGGCTGTGGCCTCTAGTCAAATAATATGTCCTGGTCCCTAACTTGGTCAGCTGAGTTAGGGATTGCTATAATACAAACCTCATTTATTAAATTATGCACTTACAATCAGTTTGGAGGGCCCTAGCTTAAAAGTTTTATCATTACCAAGACAGACATATGTTATATAACTAACTTCTACATGATCAGTCCTTCCTTTGCAAAGACCTCCCTGTCTGAAATACTGAGAAAGCTGCCAATTTTCCTCTTAATTGCTACTAATATACTCAGCTGCTTGAAACAGCAGAATTTTGTACACAAATAATTTTGCATCACTGTTTGTCAAAAGGCTAATTTTCCTTCTGAGTGGGTTTAGTAATGCCTTATTTATTTTAAAAAAGAAAAATGAGGTAAATTATATTGAAGTCACATCACCTTGAGAACACAAGTCTAAGGCAAAACTCTAATCCTGCCTTCCCTTTGTTACTCTAGTAACTCAGTTGTCTGAAGATATACTGTTCAATGCTAACAAAAAGATAACTAAACTAGCAATTATTTTCTTTCAATGAACTCTGATCTATAATCTTTAGAATTAGCATGCAAAGTACATTAGTAATTATCGTTATAACTGCTCCATTTAAAGCAGATATAGCTGACTATTTTACTATGTAAAACACATAACCCATTGACTAAACTGTTCTCTTGCCTCACATCAAGATACGCTGGTTGATTTGTATGTGTCCAAATGAAATGGATACACTCTCAAGTTACTAGTTGCACAATTGCTCTGTGTGTGTATATATGTAGATATATAAAGATATACACATACATATATTAAAAAATATATAAAATATATGCAGATAGAGGGAGACTAATAAAACATGGGGACTTGGATTAAGTAGTTTAATTCAATGAATTATAGATGAATACATGAGTTAAGGGACAGCACGGGTTATGTGTGTTATACCAGCATGATTTAAAAGAAAAAAAGGCAAAACCACACATACTAAAACACAGGCTTATCCCAACTCTCATATTGTATTTACGCTACCTTTTACTGTCCCCTCTTAACACAATTATATCATCTGAAGACAAGCAGACTTGTTTACTGACTCATTTTAAGTTGTCTGTGTATCAGCAGGTGACCAGAAAGGTAAGGGTTCATAGCAAGAGTTCTGCATTACTGTGCTTTCAGTGGGACAGCTATTTGGGAAAGTTTCATCCACCTTTTGAATATTACACTCCTCTTCTGCATCAGCAAATGGCTGTATTTGATGACTTGGGGTTAAAACAATCATAGTTTAAAGACAGACTGTTCATATGTATGTGCATACACAGCCTGCCAGACACTTTAGAATAAGAGCATGTCTGGTGGGCTGTGACAGTGAATTCAGTAAAAACAAGTTGTGTTATTACTGCCATTTCAGATGGAACCCTCCTGTAAAAAACACATTTGCCCTATAACAAACTCTGTCTCTAAGTTACCACCAATTTGTTTTATTATTATTTTCTTTCTTTTATTAAAATTCAGGTAAGGAGGAAAATATTTGATTTTATTTTTAAGATAATTAATTCAGCTACTTTTCCAGGTATTTTTTTCTTTGGGCCCTAGTTGCTGAATTGCTTGCTGTTTCTGAGGTGTAAATAAACATTTTGATTTATGACGTGGTTGCAAAGAAACTTGTAATTTATTTGTGAAATGCTCAAATAAAGGATGTATGGGCTTTTACCTTTTGTCTGGGTGTAGACCTTCCTGACACAATACAGCAGGAATAGAAGACTACAAAACAATCTTGAGACTGCCACGGGTATGAAATAGCCTGCACTAAGCACTGGAAACTCCCACGTTCCTCTAAGTAAAGGAGATAAATTGCAGCCTCATCACCATGATGTAGAATGAGAGAGGTAAACAAATTTTGGCCTCAAGAAAGAAGCTGCAGGTTATTCAAAATCCATTCAGGCAACAGCAATGATTCACCTTCCAAAGCTTCACTTTCATACAACCATAGAATCGTTTGGGTTGGAAAAGACCTTTAAGATCATCAAGTTCAACCCTTAATCTAGACCTACCAGGTCTACTACTAAGCATGTCCCATCTACATATGTTTTTAACACCCCTAGGGATGGCGTCTCCATCAGTTCCCTGGCAGCCTCTGTTAGTGCTTGACAAATCTTTTCATGAGTAAATTCTTCATAATACCCAACCCAAAGCTCCCCTGGTATAACTTGAGGCCAATTCCTCTTGTCCTATCACTTGTTACTATGGAGAAGAAACCAACATCTACTTTGCTACAACCTCCTTTCAACCTCGATGTCTTTCTTGTAGTGAGAGGTGCAGCCTCACCAGTGCAGAGTACAGGGGCATGACCACTTCCCTACTCCTGATGGCCACACCATTTCTCATACAAGCCAGGATGTTTTTGGCTGCCTTGCCACCTGGGCACACTGCTGGCTTGTGTTCAGACAGCTGTTGACCAAGGCCCTCAGGTGCTTTTCCACCAGGCAGCTTTCCAGCCACTCTTCCTCCACTGCCTGGAGCTTTATGTGGGGTTGCTGGAGTGCAGGATGCAACACTAAGACATGTTGAACCTCATACAATTGGCCTCAGCTCATTGATCCAGCCTGTTCAGAGCCCTCTGTAACCCTTTAATTACAAAGGGTGCACTGAGCCAAATCTGGGTTGTATGTCCCTAGGTCGGACTATGCACAGGACCTTGGATGGATTTCTGTCGCGTTTGCTTTCTGCTTCATCTTCCCCACCTACTACCACTAGCTCAGCATACAAAAAAAAAATAAACAGCCACAAAAAGTGAACATTGTAAACAACACAGAAATAGGCTGAACGAACATCGATCAGTGAGGACTTCTGTGGGATGCTACAGCATTCCGTTTCTGTGACTGCTGTCATGGCCAATTACAAGATAGCCTTTAACAGCTAGTGCTGTCATAGTTTATAGTCATGTCTGCTATCGTCCCCCCCATGTGTGACTCCTGCTTAAATATACATGCAGATATGGCCTACTTATTGCCCTGAATCAGAAAATCTTACTCCAAAATTTAGAGCGCATACTACCTTCAAAAGCAAACTGCTCTGGGCCAGTTTGCCCCAAAAAGCTTGCAATGCTTTAATGCCCTTCTATACCAGTAAATGCAGAATTCATTAAGAAGACTTACCACTTCAGCATGCTGCCTTTGTAGTAGAGGGACTTAAATTCTGTAAGACAGCTACTGTTTATGGTTTTCACTGAGCTCTCATAATCTGCTGTTATGAGGGGAAAGGAAGCGGAGTGTGCTTTCCTGTGCTGTCAGCAGCTCTCAGACACGGCAGAAGAGGAAAAGAAAATAATTCTGGCCCAGAACCCAGAGCAGGGAAAAAAAAAAAAAAAAAGAGTAGAAGGCTAAGTAGAATGAAATCCTGTACGAAATTTATTCCAGAGCAGCATGGCATTACTGTCTCTTTGCCACGAGTTCTTTTTCTTGCACAAAGCTAGAGCCTATTGGCTTTCTGAAATCCCTGTGAGTTTCCTTTTCAGATGTTCTAGGAAGTTATCTAAAGAGGCAAAGACACATAAAGATGGAATATTCCTGAAAATAGCCTCTTGCTACATCTGAGGAAGAAAGGAAGCTGGAAGGAAACATTTGAGTATAAGCCACAGCAACTTGCTTTCACTGAGACCCACCTAAAGCTTCTGCCTATTGCCAATGTTTTATCAGGCACTGAATCTAAAGGGGGCTTTTTTAATGTGGTCTCTAATAACTACAGCATCAAAAAGTGTGACTCAAACTTGTGGTGTAATTGAGCAAGAGGTCATTATCTGAAAGCCACAGCAAAAAAGTGTCACCTTCTTTGATCTCAGTTGAGATCAGTGCCCTAAACTAATGCTGTGCTTTGTATCTTAAAAGAGGTGTTTGAAACAGTACGAAGCTAAATCATAAGCAAAGAAATGTTAACAAAGAGAGAAAATGCTGAACAGCTTTTAGCTGGGTACAAGTTTTCTGTTGCCCTTTCAACCTTCTTCTGTCTCATCTAATACCACATATCCTGGATTGCAGTCTGCTGTTGCTCTGTAACTTTGCACAGTTCAATCCAGTTATATTTTTTTCTCCAGCAACAGTAAATCAGAACAGTCCCTTCTGGCTTAGGTATAACCTTCTTACCTGCAGAAACAAAGCAAGGGTCATCACTCCTGCTGTAAAACTATTGGGATGCTCTTCCTCAACTGCCGCACCTCTGGCTGGATGCTACTCATCCGCCTCCCGGTGCCTGATGACCTTCACTGCTCCTGTGGTTACAGCAGCAAGTAAGTTACTCTAGTCCAGTACACTTCAATATTATATTACAGTTTATTTTATCACTTGTGACTCATTTTGCAACTTACTGTTTCCACATGCAATTGTGGGCTGCTCACCATGATTGCTATGGCTGGATCCACTTTTTATGACTGCCCAAACCACGAAAAGCAAAAGTATTTACACTACTTGTTGACCACAAGGTATACTGAAAAAATCAGGATGTAATATATAGCTAGACTCTTCAAATTAATTAATTGCTTGCAGTGTTCTGCAATACAGTTACAGTACTGGAGTAATTGCTTTGGAAAGGGGGATGTTCATAAACAGCTTTATGTGCATGTTCAAAATAAAACAAACTGCAAAGCAAAACTCGCATAGTGTTGTCTTTACAACCTGACTATACATTTTTAACAGAAGGATAAAGAGAAATATGTAGGCAGTGCTTATGGACTGGATTAAACCTTTGTCACTAACAGGCGTTTAAAATTATAGTTTTTATAAATGCATCCACTGTTGTTTACACCTGTTATCTTGCTTCATGTCAGCAACCACTCGGGAACAAATTTTGTACTGGGCTAATTTTGCCATTACAGTTATCTTGCCAACCTCACTCTTGCTGTCACTGATCTGCTAGGGCAGCAGTAAGATAACAAGTCTAGCCTGCACTTGGAAATGGCAGCAAATCAAATAAAGCCTCTTTATACACAAATGATAGTTAAAAAAAAAAAAAAAGTAAGAAAGAAAAGAAATAAGCACATCAGCTGTTTCTCATTCTTTCTGGTATTTGATTAGCTGCAGTAAAACAACAGTGCTGGAAGATACCTTCCCTGGGATTATAACCTGCCTTAGGGTTACAGCATGTATTATTGACTAGATTAGTACCAAGGGGGTTAGCCTTTGGCAGGATGTGAACACCTAGTTCTTACTGTCATCACTAAAAAAACAGTTGCCTAAGAATAGAAACTTCTTCCTCTGCTCTGACTGATAAAATAATTATACAACTATAAACTATTTCTTTTTTTTTTTTAAAGTCACCATGAGCTCATACGCACTGAAATGTTTCCTGTATCTCCAAGGTAACTTGTCATCACTATTCATATTGAGCAAAACCTCTAGAGAACAGGTGCCCCAATTAACAGATCCACAGCTTTTCATATATTGGATTGCCAAAAAGAAGAGAAAAATAAAACAAGATTGGTGATGTTTAATTCATATGAGGATCATAAAGAATGTGACAGAATCCACAGATAAAGGTGAAACAATATGTTGTGTTAATCCCAATAACCCTTGTTACAAGACATTAATTCTAGACAAAAGATTTAGAATTCTTGGTGCAATAAAATTCATGTGTGCAAACTTTGTCTGTTAGCAACATCATGTAAGAAGTAGACTCGTGCTGGAAAGCCAAACCATGGTGCCTGGCAAATTTTGTCATTGTTACTTATGGTAAAATCTGCATTAATCCATATGAAAATGGCTTGCTCTTGGATCCTGCATAGAGAAATTGAAACAGTAATGACTCCAGAGAGAAAATCTTTGAGCTGGGCAAAGCCCTACATCCTCAGCTCTGCCAAGGGCTTAGTGCAGCTGCTCACCATCACTCTGGCAGAGCTGACTGCAGGATTTTGACTTACATGTACTTACTAAGCTGTGTTCTCTCATGTCTTTACTCCCACTAGACCACAAAGTGCCCTCTTCTCACTCTGTTTCAGTGACAGGGAGAGAACTGCGCCCTAGAGACAGTAACATAGAAATGATCTGAGGGCACAGTTCAAAACCATCCTGGCACTAGAGCCAGTTGGAGACTTACCCTCCTGGCAAGCGCAGCTGCCTCAGCGTGATGACCAGAGAGCCTTGTGCAGAGGCACCTCATGTCAGTAGCTCAAGCAGGCACCACCTTGGCCACCCAGACACAAGGCTTACAAAGTTTGGTAGCCCCATCGTCACGGGGCAGCTGAGCAAGTGTCAGAGTCTTCCCCAGACTCCTGCCAGGCACTATACTGTCTATCAGCCCTGATGTGCACACCAGGTACCACTTAACTCTGGGCTGCCAGTTAGCATCTGTACAAAATAAGCAGGAACACCCATCACCAGCAAATTAAACAGCAGTGGAAAGGGGGTTTTTGGATGCTTCTTTTTTTTGGCCCCTTCTTCCTCTCACTCAATTAACAAAATTCTCATCATCTCATTTCTAGGCCATTGACATCCAGTCATCATTCCTGCACCAATGCTCTCATTTGGCACTTTACTAAAGACCCACCAGTCTTATTCTTTTATCAGTCCCATGATAAACCTACTTTAATTCTAGTTGCCTGTCATCACCTGAACAACTTGTGGGCTGCAGTACTTTCTCATACTCTTAATTTCTGTTCCTTGGAAATATGTGTTTTTATCTTTAGCAAATGAGTGCTAAGTACCTGAATGAAAATTTGCGCTCAATGAAACTTCATCTTCTGGGGCTGAGTGTTTGCAGTTCAAGACCTGTTTTATTCAGTTCTTCCTTTCTTCAATTTTAAACAAAAGTCCTCCTGCCACTACAGCTCTTCTATGTCTCTGATCCTGCTTAAGCTAAATAACAGAGAGAGGCAGAACATGTGTTTCAATGTCATTACTCAGTGAAAATAGTTGCATGGATGCAACAGATTTATTGTTAAAATCAAAGTATAAAAATGTACGTATATATGTGTGTATATATATATAAACATCGAGTGCAATGTGTTTCATTATTGTCCCCCCAACCCCCAAAAATAATAGGCTATTTTTTTAATTGGTTATTAAACAGTGAATACTCATTAAAAGCTCAGTTCATTGGGGAAAAAATAGTACAATGCAATTAAACTGTACTGCAGACTAATTAATATGGGAATTGAGGCAATTCAAATACCTTTAAAGAGATGGAAGTGGGGAGGAAGTGGGGAGAGTAAGCAGCACAGACTTGTACCAGTTATCTTTATTAGCCTAGCAGATAGATTTTCTGCTACTTTAGGAATTTGCTGAGGGATCTATTTTGTTTATTTAGTTTCAAAGAAAATCAGAGGGGGGCAGAAATGTTTTCTAATGAGTTCTTAAAAGTCTGGGAAAAAATGCTTTAAAAAAGACAATAGATTGGTATATTACTTATCCCCATAACATGGTCAACTCTCACTTTGTTTCTTTAGAGACCTGCTCTTGGCACACTACATGCTTCCTTTACACAAATAAAACGGAAACATACTAAGTCTTAATACAATAAAATTCTCAGCCTGCTTAGCTTGCCACTCATGCAGCATCATTTCCCTAAGGGAGATCCCTGATAGTTTGTTCTCACCAAAGGTCTCAGTGTCAAGAACCATTGTTACAAGCTGTCCAATTTCGTGTAAGTCAGAAGACATTTACCAGCTACAAACCAGACTTTTAATGAGAAGTATTTTGCTGCCTCTCTTATAATTGAGATGAAAGAAGGTTGCCAGATCTCTAAGGAAACACCACTGAAGGACAGTAGCATTTGTTTGGGGTTTTTTAAAGCACTCAATTCAAAAGTTTAAAGAAGTAGTACGTCACATGAGCCAAGACTGTGAAAAGTTGTCACTCCCAATTCATAGTACTAGCATCAGACGAAGAGTTAAGTATTCAGAGGGTGCTGTCACAGAGATTTTCTAAAAATACTTGTTTATATCTAAACCCAGAGTGGGATTCAGACTAAAAGCCAAACTAAAGTCTGATGATGCTGTTGGTGTTTATGAGCAGTTTCCCTAGAAGTCTGGGTCTTGTTCGATATCTTGGCAGGAACAGCACAAACCAGCCTACTCCAGTTTCTGCTCTTTGGAGGTCAATCTTTCATTGCGTAACAGAAATCTATTGTTTATCATTCCAAACAGAAGTAAAGCATAGGTCCTAAATGGTTCTTGGCATCTGATGTTTGACTGACTTAAGATTTTGGAAGTCTAACTGGCTGGCTATTTATCGCTTTACACCTTGTGTGTGTTTATGCCACTGGTGCATTTACACTTAACCATAAGAATATAAATCAGATCAGCTTTGATTCACTAGTATTTTCCTCCTAGTTTTTGGAATTGTAAATTTCTCTCCAGGATGACAAACACTGATCTGACTCTTAGATCATTGTGTTATATAGCTGTGTTATGAAGCAAAACCCATTCACAGATACTCATTCATCCGAGAGAGATGTCACTGGCCTAACACAATGGGCTTCTTTCAAGCCCTCCCTTATATTTCATTCTGTTATTTCTCTGTTAATAAATAAATAAAATCCCCATTGGTTGATGGCTGTAGAAAATGAGAGGACTCTTTTTTCATGTCAACATTGTGTAGTGCTGATGGTGTCTGGCAACAGTCATATCCTATCTCAGACTTCTGTTCCGTTTTCCTTATTAGCATTTTTCTTGGTTGCTTCTGCCAAAGCCTCCTGGACATTTCTGAACTCTGTGAATTGTTGCAAATATTGCAACATCGAGGTGTGAAATGAACTCCATGGAAGCTCCTGGGAACCTGTTAACAGTGTATTAACAATAACCTAAGTTCACAGGAAACAACAGGCACCTGTTCAATGAGGAATGTTTTTAAATTGACACTCAATTATCACTGCATATTTTAGCATCATTTTTGTACCTTATCTAAGACCCACCATGAGCCTTGAAAGCCTGTTTACTAATTTAAAACCAGACTTCACAAACCATGACAAAAATGAGAATATGAAGGACTGGAATATACAAATAACTTGGCATTTTAAAAAGATTCTAGAAAACTATGTCATCTGTTGCAGTTCTGGTTTACGTGAATGTGAATTGAGATGACAATTTAGATAAGTCAGGTGCTTAATCTTAATAATTACCTCTAAGGTATTACAGTCATGAAAGAAAGATTTCCTTATTAAAAAAAAAAATAAGCTGAACAGTTAAAACCTTATTTGTAAGAATGGAATACCTTAAGCATTTAATAATTATAGTCAACATTGTTAGACTGGTAAGTAAAAACTTAATGTCTAAAAGTATTTTAAAAGTGTTAAATGTTTTAACTATTACCTGCATTATAAATAAATTTGTATTATTAATAGTATACTATAATATTAAAGGACATCCATATTCATATAGTGGTCCATGAATGATGTGTAGTTCTAAAAAAACCCCACAGTTCTTACTTATGCATACAACAGGGGAGCTCTGAAGAAGCACATTTTCTGTATTGCATTAATATATAACAAGTCTCTTTCCCACTCTGGAAAGGTTTCTCGCCCACATCGGTACCCGACACAAGGTCAGTGATTTGATTTCTTTTATGTATACCTTCACAACACCTATGCAGCCCCTGCAAGCATCGTGTAAAGCAGTATGTTCTCCATGTACAAAGCCACTTAAGAAGATGTTTTTGAACAGAAGGAGGAGTTGTGCTGAAATACAGCAGCCTCTCTAGCCTGCTGCTATAAGGATAGCCCAAAGTTTGTCAATTAATGACTCCCAGGAGACCAGGGGTGTTACTGTGACTATGGATAAGTCTAGATAGCAAACTGCTTTTAAATGTTCAAGTAAATCAATCAGCCAAAGCTGTTCATTCATTATAGTCCACAGGTTTGTCACTTGTGCAAGTGTCATCTAGATACAGATTAGATTTTTCTTCCCATCCATTCCACAGGTTTTTCACCCAAACTCAGCTGGCTTTTTCAGAGCTCATTTATACTTTTTATAATTCCTCCAGCCTGATCATAACTGTCTCTGAATAATGGATAATGATTAATGTCCCATTAACTATTGTCTTACTCTTGAATATTTAACTACTTTGACAGTAGGATGATGTATTTCCATTTTATTTTAATACCAGAAAAAATTAACTTCTGAACTGAATCTAGAAGCTTGAAGTTTGACATGTCTTTCTAGTCACAAACAGTTGTACTTTATCTTAAATCCTATCCTTCACATCCTTCAGGACTAGGACACAAAATTATTTCAAGTAATGAGCATTCCTAAGGATCATGAGGAGAGAGAGAGATAATTTTCCACCACGTGACTGAGTGAATAATATTGAATACTTAGTAGCTGAATTATTGTCTCATGTATGCTACACAGAATAATCCATGTCTGAAAATATTCTCCATTTATAGAGATTGCCCAAATAGCAATTGAGAAGTGTGCACATACACAACATATATAAATATGTGCATCATGTATGTATGGTTTATTAAAAATTAAGCTTCTAAAAAACAAGGGGGAAAGCCAGGTCATGGATACAGGTAATATTCAGGTTATCTTATATATCTAGATGTTATTCTTTATCATGCCAAAAAGATTATTGAAAATAATATCTGAAATATTAAACAAAATGTTTTCTTCTACTTCAGCAAAACACTATACTACTATGATTTTTCTTCCTCTACTCTACTTGGACTTTCTCCCCCTACAAGTGATGATCTAATAATTCTTTCCCACTTCCTTGTTAGCCTTTCAGAGACATGTTCTCTTCTGAATCCTCGTTCAAGCAAGTTATACTGGCACCATCTGAGTTACGAAGGGTAAATGTGTTCACTTTACTGCTAATCACCACTAGTTACATTTTTTCCCATGTTAAGTAACTTGTATTATCATCCCTGCCTGAGTGCATGCTTGACCTCTTACGTGTAGTACTTATTCCCTGTTAAAGTCTCTCTCTGCCTCATTTCTGGGTTATGTCTTGGATGGACCAAGTGATTATTTTTCAGCCAATGATTCAGTTTACACATAAAATAATATATCCCCAAATGATTGCCTTCATTTCAAATAACCTTATCTGTTACTTCTGGATGATGCTTTCTAATGGAGCATCTAATTTTCTCCTTTCTTCTCACTTCTTTGCAGTCACACCAGTTATAATCTAACAATAAATGAGACTGATTGATTAAATGGTTGAGGTACACATGAAACAGGCCCAACTGGAAAAAACATTTAATGGTGGTTAACTGCTATACTGTTGTATATACTACTTGAAAAAAAGAGCATGACTAACACAGCAGTCAAAGCCCTTTCAAAATGCCTTTCTGGGTAGGTTTACTGACATATATTTTGTCATGCCAACTCTAATTAAGCCTGTCTAATTACTTCTCTTACAAGGTTTTCAGGTTGAGCCTATAAATTCTTGAGCTCGTCATCTGCTCTAGGTGTATAAATGTCCTCTAGAATAATAGGGAGGAAATGTCTGCAGGAAAAATTAATACTTTTTATTAGACCATATGATGTAATTGGGAAAATAGACAGGCTTTCGGGCACATACTATCTTTGCTAAATATCAATGAAGAATTGCTTCACTGCATGTACAAAAGAATATCTTTTTTAAAAAATCTGTATCAGCTGGTCAGATAATGGTATTATAAACCTTTCCTGTCTCATATCCTTCTGTCTTTGAGACTATTGCTACATCCAAAGAGTATTCAATGAAGAATGATGAACGGACTTCTCTTTTGTTGGGTTTGTTGGCAGCAAACTGAAAAGGAGTTAAAGGAAATTAAACAGCTTCTACTCACAAACCATCTTGCCCTGGGAATTCTTCAGGTTTTTTCTGCAGAACAGATCTGGCAAACAATGTCTTCCCCAAAATTGCCATAAACTGGTGATATGGGCACACTGCTGTGAAATGCTACACATTAGGAGTTAGATGCTCCTATATATTAAAGGAAAGAAAGCAATGCAGTGTTTATTTTCAAACTTTGAAGGACCCTCTCCAATATCCACTAGGTATCTTTCTTACTGTTTGATCTCTAGGTAGGCTCTGAGGGCACCTGAAATTTAGCTCTTGCTCAGCCTTGCCAAGTGTGAAGGCCCTCCCAGAATGTCTTAAAAAAACTCAACCAAGCAGAAAAACCCCAACAACATAAAAAAACAAAACCAAAAGCCCCTCACTCATCAGTGGTTGGGGAATTTTAACCTAGAAGGACATGGCAGCTATAGATTGCAGCAACTGAGAAGTATCTGTCTATATTGCAAGTACAGACTCAAGTAGAAAATTGCCAAGAAAATATGACATCACTTTCCACGGATCCACAAGATTACAGAGAATTATCCTGTATAGAACCTTGCTTTTAAATGCAAGTAGTATTGAATTTTAAGTATGAATTATCAAGAATAAGCTGCTTATCTTTTACTTGCTATTGTTCACAGTAATGCTGCCACCGTGCTTCCCTGCGCATCTCAACAAGAATTTTGATTTGCATTCTTTCAATTAGCTGAAGTGGTCAAACCAGGGTTAAAAGTACAGTATTTAATGTAAGAAATATGGGCAGGAGAATCCAGGGTCCAAAGTAAACTCCATTTTGCAAATTCACACAGTAATTTAAATTAGGGTAAAAAAGCCACAACCCTATTCTCAAGGGTTCATTTGGGAAGAAGACTGGGCCTCAAGTAGAACTTAATTAGCACATGGCTTTAAACAGGTTTTGCTTGAAAGGCTGGTGTCAGAATCACAGTCAGGTTTCTGCTTTATATTTCAAACTAAAACAACACCCCTAGAAAAATAGAATGCAAAAAACCCCACCAAAACCTACACACAAAGGACTAAAGTAATACCTGTAAACTGCATACACTTAGCAGCAAAAAGCTTTTGTTGTATGAAGTTACTATAATTTAGTCCTTTGCTGCAACTTTAATTTGTTGAGGGAAAATAGAAAATTTACAATATATATGGTATTCTGACCAAACAGATAGCAAATACAAAGCTTTCCAAGTTCTAATATTATTCTGCATTTGTGTTCTTTTGTATGAAGTGTAGAAACATAATTAAATAATTCCATAACATAAAGATTGATGAAAGTGACAATTAAAAAAGAATCAATCTGATACATCCTATTGTTCACATTACCGTGCTCTGTAAAATGTAACTATCTACCTCCATCACTAAAGCTTTCATTTCCCATCTTGATTAGAGAAATACCAAAAACAATAATAATTTTTCACTAAAGTGAGCCTTTAACAAATAAGTAGAAAGAGTGCACTATGGATATTACATTTTCCACAGAAGATTGGCTTTCACATTAGAGCTTGCTATTAGTGTATTTCATGTCACTCTGTCATACTGTCTCTCACTCAAATCCTACATTTGTTGGAGCAGATGGAAAGTTAGTTTAAATTAATTGAAAGCTTGCTGTGCACAGCTTGTGGTACCAAGAACACACAAAGAAGAAAGGAAGATACATCAATTTTCTTTCTAACATACCTGTAAGTGTGAGAAAAGAACTTTTAAGAAACCATCAAGATATTATGCTTCCTTTATTTTCTTTTTTTTCTTTTTGAGAATGCTATACTGCTTTGATTTTAACAAGAGGAGGAAGACATGGTGCAATTTGCTGGACACACATTATTTGAAAAATAAATTCTACATTTTATTATGGATCACAATAAAATGACACAGAGAAAGCTAGTATTGTTGTTTTGTTTCTGTACTCTTAACTACAGTTCTTAGAAATATTGACAAGTTTGAAGGTTAATTGCCTCCTCACCTATTGTAGTTAATTCTACTTACTTTATCTGGATCCTCAGTTTTCATTCTGTCATCACTAAAAATCAACTTGTCTACTTTGTTCTCTGAAACAACAATATGTTATTAAGGCCTGCATCAATTTTTTTTTACCCCAAACTGAGATGGGCAGACTGATCTACTTCAACAGCCCATGGCTATTCCTTGGTACCTTTACAGTTAAGCCCAGCTTCAAAACTATAGTAGTATAAATTATTCAATTTTCAGTGGCTTTTTGATCAAGCAATAATGAAAGATTTATTAATTTGCTTTTTATTTTCAACAAAATATTCCAAGTATTTTTTCCATTGTGGTGTAAAACTTGAGGGTAGGGAGGAGCAGGTGTTGGGAGGGGAAATGTTTCTAAGATGGATAGCACCTGTTTGTTTTGGATATTATGTTCTGTTAAAAAAGGCTGTGGTGGGGCAGATAGGAGAAAAGATTAAGATTTGTACTTACATCTATGTGGCCCTGGCTATGATGAGACCCACTGCCATGAATCAGACTTGTGATGTACCTGAAATGGAAGAAATCAGTGAGGAAGAGAATTTTCTGGAGTACTAGATGGGAAAACCAGGCAGAAACAAAGAAACCTGCAACACAGGTTTGCTGGTCTTGGTAAGGAGGATGTGTAGTCAAGCTTTAGAAGTGATGGAAAGAAGAAAGCACCATGTCCTAGAAATATTTGAAGTAGAACTTGCTACAAACAAGAAATGCTTTCAAATTTGTTGCTTTGAGAAAAACCTCAAGGGTCCTGGCATGAAAATGGTGAGGTATCTGTCATTTTATTCTATCTTGTTGAGCTTTCTCTGTTGCAAATATTGCTCTGTTCTGGTTTGCATTCAGATAAAAGCTAGCTTTGGAGTTTAGATCCCTTTTGCTAACCTTGGTGTCTTTCTCACATATCTCATCTCTTTGCTGCCTAGAAATTTACCTTTTCTTCTCCTAAAAGGTCAAAAGAGAAAATGAGGCTGAAGCGTTTTTCATATTTGCTCTTTCAGTCTTGAAGAACTCCAAGGCTGAAGCAGAACAAAATTAAAACAACACATTTTGGTTGCAGAAAAGTCAAAAATGTCTCTGAAAAGTTCAAAGAAATCAAATAATTCCCAGATTTTTTCCCCAAATAATCAAGGTTATTTTACATTTACCTTTGGGGTAAAGGGTGCTTATATACTGATGCATTTCTCACCATTCTGACTAAAAATATCATGCCTGAGTTGTTGGGAGCCTTATTTCTGCTTGCAACTGAACACATTTGACCATCTCTACAACAACACAACTGTGGCAACTGCAAATGATAAAGATAAAATGATGCAAATATTTCCCAATTCTACCTGCTTCTTCCTTCATGCCCAACTCCTTGCTTCATGAGCAAGTTGCATAAGTTTAATGCCAGGGAAAATTTGGCTCTGAGATCATAATGTCTCTTGAGCACATGCCAAGCATCTTAGTTCATATAAAGAAAGCTCCTTGGGAATTCAAAGGACTGTACAGGTAATCATTGCTTGATTAATAATTTACAACACCAACAGGATAGAAATAAAAATTGGAGAATGACAACCTCAAAGCAGCTGCATGTCTGTCAAATATGTAAATTTTTTGCCCTTCTTCCTCTGTTTGGGCACTGCTTAACCCCATGTTGAGTTGTCTTTCTAGAACATAACCCTTACAAAATTCATGAATAATTAGATTGTCATAAAGAAACAGGGAATGAGTGAGAATTAACTTCCCAACTCCTACTTTCACTAGGAGATTAATTTACCTAAAACCTAATTAGCTGACATGCCACAAGCACAGAACCTCAAATGAAATTAAATTTAAAAAAAAAAGAAAAAAACAAAAAACCCAAAATCTTAACACAAAATTTTCGATCTCTGAATCTACCTACAAGCAAGCTTAGTGCTTCTTGGAAAAGCTGCTAGATTAAATCCCCAAAATATATTTTTTTCTAAAGAGTAAATTAAACCATTATGCAGCTGGGAAGAAATCCTTCAGCCTTTTTACTGACATCTGCAAGAAAAGTAAAAGTCATTGCATGAAACTTCTTTCTAAAGATAAAAGTATCAACTAGTTTTAAAATTACAAGTGGTTTAGCCAGCTGAGGGCACGCGGAGCAGTTTCAATGAGTTTGCCATTTAATGCCCACTGAAGCTTAATAGCAGCCAAATCTTTGGTTGGGGCTAGATATTAAGATGAGTAAATGAAGTCAGCAGGTGTATCTCAGAGCCAATGATGTAATTAGCACCTTAGTTTGGAGGCAATTCTTTCTCCAGCAGGGTGAGAAAATCAGGCAATAAGGAAGTCTCCCCATATAGAAGGATTTATTTCAAAGCTAGGAAACTGTGCTGGGCACAAATACAGAATTTGCTGGAAGAATAACAGGATAAGTAGAATCCAAAACACTAATCAGAAGAACAAGATTTTTATGGCTGGCTGAGGTTTACAAGTTATTGGAGGTTAAGCAAAGACTGACTATGTGAGATAAACGCTATTTAATTGGTGATGAACGGTTCTGACATTTCACAAAATTCACACAGGATACTCTAAGATCAGCTGAAGTTTAAGAAACTGCTTCCCAACTGCTTCCAACAGGACCCATTACAAGGAACACAGAACTTCTTCAATCTAAGGATGTACAAAAAAAATTCAACATTTCAATCTATTTCAGTGAACTCTTCCATACCAACCTCAAAATTATACAAAAGACTCTAAAGGAGGAAATCAACTGTATAAAAATATTCTGCTGACATTGAGTATTAACTGGGAATTACTTTTTTTTATACAAAGAAAGACAGAAGATTTTGAATATAAATTAATCTTCTTAGATTTTTCTATAAGAAAGCCTCTGTAATATCACTCCTGTATTCACTCAAACAACTAATGTTAACTAGTCTTTTCTTGGACAGTTCAAAAAGACAGGAAAATCTAGAGCTTCCCTCTGGGGTTTTTCTTATAGTTAAAAACTTTTAGTTTGCTCCTAATTTCTCCATGTCTAGGATTTAGCTTGTGTCATCTCTTTTCATAGCAAAAATGTCTTTTTGTACCTGCTGTGCTTTTCCCCACTAAATTATTTCCATTTAGTAACTGAACCTATTGTTGGTCATTTTTATTTCTCTCCAATCCTCAAAAAGTATTTTTTGGGCCTCTTCTCTGCTGTCTCTAAATTTGCCATGAACCTAAAGAAATAATAAAGACACCAGAACTACCTCAGGTTCTTTGGTATTTCTCACAGCAGTGGTGAATTCCAGAATGAATTCAGCGCCATCCAAGGCAGAATTCACACTTTCAACATTAAAACAAAAACAGGCAGCTAAGCAAAGATTAATTCATTGTGGTCAAAGGCAGCCAGGCCTCCAGATTCAGCAACGTTGAGAGTACATGGCAGCCACAAAAGAGAGGATGGGTAAGAGGCAACCTATGAGAGAACAAGCGTGGTATTAGCACTTTAGATGTTTGCCATTGATTTTATTTTTCTCTGGAGGTATTAGGAGAACATGTAATGTGTTCAGCCGCCTGTTGGCAAAATATTAACAGCTGGAAAAAGGGAGTGAAGCACCATCTTGCAGCCAGTTGGCACTCGAGAGTTCACCAGTGCTCCATGGAGTGAAATTTTGGAACATCTATTCTGTACAATTGCTGCTATATATTAGCTCTACAGTCATATGAGGTCTTTTCAGCAGCGAAGAGGCTATCTGATGCAATTCAATATCACAGCTATAGTAAGGTGAATGAGAAATATTTATAAATGCTGCTGCCTTACCCAAAGAGATCAGAGGTTTCAAGTCCTGTCGAATTTTGCAGTTGCCAGGGTAACAGGTTTGCATTTCTAATTGCCCCCGAGCCTGGGAGATTGTTCAATATGCAATCATCTTCTACTATCTCCCTAAACTACCTAGTTCTAGTTACATGAAACTTGTTTCATCTGCGAAATCAGTGGGACTTCCTGCCAAATATGGTAAGAATTTTCATGTCAAATGTCCCTGAGTAAACTAAGAACAAATGTTCAATTAAACTGTGCAGTAAGTCCTTCTCTTTTGATATCAGCCCTGCACAAATGATTGTTTATTAAAAAAAAATGCCAGAAATTTTAGCAAGCATCCCCTGAAGGGGGCTCAAACATTATGAGTTTTCTCTGCATATTATGTTAATTGAGTCTATCTCATCTTTATTAAATATACCACATGCATCCAAGGACAGGTGCAATTAGCAATTTTAAATTTGCTTTTTTACAAAAGAAAAAAAAATACAACAGCATAATGGAGGAAAGACTGCTGTGAAACTGCCACTAATGAAACAAAAGGGACACTACATGAAGGGGAGGATGTCATGAAGACATGTTTACCTACTTCTTTGAAGGCAGTTACCTTCTTTTTTTTCCTCAAGAAAATTACAGCAACTTGCCATCAACGAGGTTGTTACATCTTGATAAAAACACAAGCAGAATTAAGTTTATCCCTTGCATAGATTAAGCTCTTTTCTCTCTCTTTCTCTTTTCTTTAATTATTTTTTTTCCTCAAAAAGAACTTCTGAGAATCTTAAATTTTTCCAGAGAACTGGAAATGTTCAATGCCACCCAGCTCAGCCTAAGCATGAAAGAGGTCTGGCTGAACAGTTCGGCTGCAGCTGTCACTTGCCAGGACACCAAAGCCTCAGGTGACTACATTATTATTGATGGTAAAATGGCATAATGAAAAGACAAAAAAAGACTTGCCGTAAAAAATAGAATATTATAGACTACTCTCATATATCACTGAATTTCTTCAAATGTAGCTCATTCTTGATGACTTTAACAAATGTTCTCCACATTTTCTCTCTTTGAATCTCTTATTTATCTTCCTGTAAATAGTAACTAATAGTATGAGTAGTTAAAGTACCTAACCAGACTAAAGTCTGGATCCAGATCTGCCGCCTGTAAGTAACAACATCATCAACATCATTCTAGTTTCATTTTGAAATAGTTCCTTTTTTTTCTTAAAAAAAAACTCTCAAACAATTCATGCACAAAGGGAGAGAAAGTAAAGTTATTACATACATTATTGTATACAAATTATTACATACATTACAATCTTCATTAGAAATTACTCTAACAGCTTTGTATTCAGCCTACTAGTATCTTTGCTTCAAGAAGAGAAAACCTTCACCAAGTCTTTCCAAATGAGGTGTGATATGATACCTTCCCTGTTGCTGTCAATATAGTCTTCTACAGTACATGCAAGTGAAAATGGTACAGTGCTACACAAGGTACTACATAAAAATCCAGTGTAAGGAAACAAGGCTAGAGCACTTATCTTCCAGGAACAGAGACTAATTTTTTGGGGAATTGGCTCAAGCATTTGCTGTCAGGGTGCTCTACTGCTAATTTATATCAGTAAAAATAAGTCATTTTTTTAATGGTTGAAGACCTACACTGTAATTCCACATATAAGTCTATTCTAAAATTTATTAAGGAAGTTTCGGCATGTTGGAGCTATATATCTAGATGAGATCTAATCTTCATTAACTCTCAGGAGTTACAGCTGCAGAAGGAGCATCAATGCTAAACTCTCATATTGCTGGGTAGACTCACTATGCATGTTCACTTATTTTGCCCAGGGTCCTGATCCTGCCACAGACATCGCTGTTTAACCTCATGCAATTGAGGAGAGACCTCACATGCTCGGTGGAGACACTCAGGCCTCTGCAGTAGCAGAATATATTAAAGAAGGACTCAAGAAATCCCTTCCAGTTGTTATGTGCAATTGCTTTGGGCAAAAAGTAATACCATCTCATACAAGGATGCAGCAATGCCAGAATTTATTGCTACTCTGATTAAATCAAGAAAAAGACATCAATAGCCCAGTTAAAATCTCACCTGAGCAACAATACAAGTTGTTTGATTAAAGGAGAAAGAAGAAAGAATGATGCAATTAAAACTGTAGTATATAGAGTACACTACCTAATATTTGTCTTGATTGTTTGAGGGTTCTCCCCCATCAGGGTCACCATCCATGGCTTTCCTGGTGCTGCTAGCCACACATGCCTTGGGGAAGAATTTGGGGCTGAGGTGCAACTTTATCACCCCATGAACCTGCCAGGAGATCAGTATCAATTCTGCTGCTTTGGAGTTGGCTTATGGTTATTTTAATTTTACTGCCTGTCAACATTTTTCTCTCCTTATGATCATAAATTTAATGTTATGCCAGAAATATTTTCTCATCAGAGGTTCTCCGCTACACTTTTGCTATGTGTGTATCACTCACCATTAGCCAATATGCTGTAGGGAAGCATACAAAATTGAATTAAACAAGCCCAAAAATCTGCAAGGATGGAGGTTAGTGAATAACGCTCATCATTAAGCAATAACCGCATAACCTTTTAGTTTTGCTACTAGACTTGAGCTACCCAACTACTCTGTAACAAAGGCAAGCAAGAAAATTCCTTGAGCTAAAATGAAGCTATGTGGCATGTAATCTGTCACTACCGATAATAACACCATAGATAACAGGCTACAAGGACACGCAGCACAGTGCTAACAACCTCTTCGATTCTTTTTGTCTGTCCAGAGCTCAAAATACAAGACCTAGTGTCACCCTCCCTGGTAGCCCTTTACACGGATTTGGCCTCAGCAACAAGTCTGCTAAAGACTGAAAGTCAGAAGTATCCATCACAGAATCATCTCTGACTAACAAAAGCAAACTGCAGGCTGCAAACAGCCTAACCCACCTAATTTTACAGTCTCTTATTCTAGGCATGCTAATGACAAAACAGTCTTTCTAATTTTAATGCCATTTTGACATTCTTACCTGACTCAGACAGAGGAAGCCTGAGGATAACTTTATCACAAAGTAGCAGATGGCTGTTAATGATGGGGATCAGACTCTGAGTTCAGGGAGAATAAAATGTGAGAGTTCCTAGCCATGATTAATGAGGTAAAATGTATCTAATATGGACATGCTGCAAACAAGAGGGGCTAAAACTCTAGCCTGACAGAGGGTAAGCACCACAACAAGCAGTCTGGTCTCTACCTCCCAAAATCTGTAAGACCTTGAAAAAAAGACCAACCACTGCAACTGCAGGGACCAAAACAACTATTTACTTATTTTTACATTTGACCACATAACTTGTTATTCCTGCTATCATCCCCTACACTCACACACGTCAATGCATGCATTAGTCTGTTTTGATTTATTGAAGGATGTTTAATTGCAGGCAGAAATGGTACTTTCAACATTTACCTGCCAGCTCTTCAAAACTTAAGACACAGAATCTCATAATTTTCTCAACACATTAGCACTGTTTCCTAGAGACGTGGATAATCAATGGAGAGGTGTTGTTAGAAGCTTTTCTATGCCTCTATTCCCTTTCAGAAAAGCATCTGGGAGATATTCAGCGCAGTTTAACTTCAGACAAGTAAAAACCAGGAACTGAATCTAAGCAAATCATCTAGCCTTCCTTCACAGTCAGTGTGAGTCACTTCATCTAATTTACTTCAGGGTAAGACTCACTGCCCTTTGGAATGGCAGTTTCTTATTATTAACTGTATGAGACTAGCAGCCTAGCTTATCGATCCCTATAGCAAAAATATTTGCAGAAGAAACCCTACCTCAGCAAAACATTAGGTCATCGCTCTCTACATCCTTTACTACCTCCTGCAATATGGGAAATCTCTTTAGCATCATCTCTGTAGTTTGTGAAGAAGCTTAAATGTACCATCTAATCTCTTGAGCTCAATTTTGTAGCCAAATGCTATACCCTTAATGATACTAACTAGAATAATTTCTACCTACCTGGGAATCACAACTGAAACAGACCTCAATTCTGCAGTTGTAGATAACAGCTGCCCTGACACTCAGCCAATGGGAAGACAAAAGGGCAGAAAATCCTAAGCTTCATCACAGCCAAACTAGACACAATTACATAGCAGATACCAAAATAACCATAGCTAACTTACAACTCAAGGAATGAAACAAGTCCCACCAATGCTGTAAAAGTAGATGGAAAAACATCTGAAATATTTGTATCTCTTGAATTGTGTAATACCTTGAGAGGCCTCATGCCAGTTATCTCATCTAATTGCATATCTGCAACATCATGCTTATCATCATATGTCCTCACCCTTCCATTTTCCTCCTTCATTTTAAAAAAAACAACCAAACCAAAAAAAAAAAAAACCTAATGAAATTATCAAGCAGATAATGCCTTTCAAACAACTTTGATTTTCCAGAATAGTGCTCTAGGATAAAGGAAAGCACCTCTAGTGTCTCCCAAAAGTAGAAAACGATTACCTCATGCTTCTGCAGGGCTGACCCTAGAGTTTGTCACAGCCCACTGATCAGCCTTGTTTGGTCCTGCAGTATCAGCAAATTAGATAAACCACATCAATAGCTCACACATAGAAAACTCTGTCCTCCTCCATATTTCTTCTTATTACTTCACTCTACACAATTTTGATGGGAAAATATCCTCTTTACATTATTAAGGATTTATGCATATTTACAGAAGCACTTTTTTTAACAGATAACAGCGGTGTCCTGTGTTTACCTTCTAGAAAACATCAAGACAGAACTCTCTGTTTCTCTCTCTCTGGCTTTGAAGCTGGAGACATCCAGTAAAAAAAATCCATGTGCTTCAAAGCTTTGGTTTGTGTCTCAGTACCACTGCACGCAGTTGTTGGTTTGTACCTAACATACTCCAATTTCTTCAGAACTTGCAAGTGTTTTACTATCAGAGGGTTCCAAAGCTCGAAAACCGATGTCTAAATTTTATTGACCTATTTTTGTGAGATGGATACTGCTTTTGCTCTGCTTTATGTAATATGATGCAACTGTTAAGTACATTTTGAAATCTAGCAATGTTTCTTCCAACTCTCTTGCAGAAGCAGCATTTTCTGTATGTTTATTCCAATTTCTTTATAGGATACTTCTTCTGCATGACTGATTAATAGGCCCCAAGCTATACTCAACCTGCTACCCACAGTAAATTGTTCTTTCTGTTGTCTGTGTCATTTTTAAAATATCAAGCTGTTTTATAATTAAAGAGTCCCTTGAAGGTCTTGTTTCAACAAACAGTCATTTCTTACACTGTGTGAAGTTCTTGTGCTAATAAACAATTTAACAGCCTATATTATTTTTCTTGTCTCCAGAACTAACTTTTTATGGAACCTTCACTAAGCCAAAACTTGAAATGGGATGCTGACAATATGTACAGGTGCAAAACTTTAGCATGTGTTGTGTAGCTCAGTATTAGGTCTTTTTAATCTGCATATTGTGTGAGTTATAGAAGATTAATTGCTCACAGTAGTAGAAGCTTTCATATGTCACCCAGAAGATGGCTGAAGAGTTACTTATCTCCAGCAGCTTTATCCTTAATTACCTTTCACTCTGATAATTCCAGAATTGGGATTCAACGCACAGTGAAAATCTCCTCTATTAATTAGAGATTGTAACTTTGTTATACAATGTGTTTCCTATGATAAACGGCTTTTCCTTGAATACTGAGGTTTTTTAGAAAATTACAATATCTTTGATAGTTTTGCAATGCTGCTAGAAACTTTTTCCAGGTTTTTAAATATTGCAGAACGTACAGTGACTCTGGGGCTTATACATGAGTAAGCATCTATTTTTGCAGGCCATGATAAAATTGACTATAATTTCATTTTTCTGGAAAAATGGGTAAATAAGGTGGGATATTTTTTATTTTTAATGCAACTTAATATAAGTGTTTGCTTAAAATGATAAAAGACAACTAAAATTTGTGTCAAATTATGATATCAGATCCATTTCAGCTTATACAGCAGTGCCTATAAAACTGTATTTAATCACTATTTTAATGTGCTATACTTCGCAAGTTTAAATTTCTAAATATTTGATCATAATAGTTCTTTGATTGAGGTGTGTTTGAATACTAGGATATCTTATTTTTCTTTTCAGATGCTATTTCCTGTACAATATTAGACAGATTCTTTAGTTGATACAGAATGTCATAGTTCTGAAACACTGCAGGTATAACAATTTATGTCAAATATGAATTTGCCCCAAATTCTCAACTTTAAGAGCTTTTACAAATAAAAATGTATTAGATATTACAATCCTCACATCAATATTTTTTCAAATTACTTACTTACCTGTCTTTACCTATAAACACAACAAATTTATTATTTTCTCCTAGCAACTGTACTCTTTGTTCAGGTAATTCTCTGTCATAATATTATGCACTTGCTACATTTTCACTTTCTTTTATTACATTAAGTAATCCACAAATCTGTAGCTTCCTTCAAAATAGATATACACGTGACAAATTGTTGAGTTCCATGCATATGCTTTCCAGATACATCGAAGAAATAACACAGAACTGTGTTTCTATTACTCAGTGTTTAAAAATATCCTCCAAAGACCACACATGAACTCTCCATCACTTGCAAAATTAGTTTGTTCATTTCATCCTCCTCTGCCTTCAGAACTCCAGTTTCTGCAGTGACATGTTGGCTTTTCATTTGTCCAGCATCCTTCAGATTGATACAGTTAGATAGATGGGTTGAGTTTTTGAAACTGTTGGTCCCACTTCAGAGTTGCCCTTTAGCAATCTCCATGGGGCATCCTCACTCCTCATATCAAGAGGATACGTCAGAGAATCTTGCCACCCCTGGTTCAAGATCCTAATAAAGTAAAAATGTTCTCACAAAGAGCCTGGAGGCTTTCTGCAATGTCTTTAAGATGAGAAACAAGAGAGTGATAAGAATTAGCTTGCCCAAACCCCATGATAATGTTGCCTAGTGACACAGTTTATGTGCAGAGTGCAGCCGCCTAAAATGGCAATGCCCTGATGCCAGCAAATGCTCCCCTGCTCCAGATTCTGGTTACTTTATTTTATTCTCTCCTCATTCCAAACTCATCACATAGATAGGACATTAAATTTGCAGCTAATTTCTGTGAAAGTTTATCTTCTCAGTTCTCTGGCCTTTTTTATCGTAGCTTCTTTTGTTCATAATAGAGCAGCCTTTTCATTAATTCCTTAGCCTATAACCAGCATCTGAAAGAGTGTACAGTACTGTAGCGTACTCATCTTTGATCATCTGGCATATATATTTAGCAACTGTTGAACACATCCAATGGGAGAATTTCGGGGGGGGTAGGTAGATTCCCTTCTCAGGATTTACATTATGATATTCCTCCTCTCCTTACTTTCAAGGATACCCAGTTTTCACTATATTTCTGTGTAATGTGCAACTTTCATCTTTTTTCTCTTTTTTTTTGCAAACTAGATCACATTAGAATTTTTATCTATTTTCTGTCTCCACCCAGGAGACACTATACCACTTCCCTCCAAGTGTACAAGTTCCTCCAGCTACAAGAAAATCTTTGGCACTACCTCATTATTCAATAACCAGACTTCATTCCTTCAGGTATTTTTATCTTTATGTCCATAATCTCATAATTCATATCTGTGCCCATAATGTGATATTCTGCCATCAATACTTTATCTCTCCTTTTTGATTTGCAGGTCGGTTCCCTGCCTCGTCTTTCACCAGAGGGATTTAGCAGTATTAGATATGTACAAAGAAGGGCACCTAGAACAGAGACACGGGCAGCTTTCTGTACTGACAACAGCAGGGGAGGGCTTTTCAGTTTAGTAATAAACACAGTGTGATAGGAGTACAGAGAAATGCAGATAGTTCAGTAGAGTTGATTGAAAAACAATTGTTCTTTCTGGGACCCCAAGAAGCAGAAGGAAAAAGCAAACAAGCTGCTTAGGCCACAGACATTGCCCTGTTCCACACAGCAGGTCCCCACCACTGAGGAATAATCACTTACTTCATGGCTGTGCAGGCAGAGCACAGCTTGGATAAGGCATCATTCTCTAATTCAGACCTGCAGCGCCTCCAGCCTCTCCCATCTGTCTGGCCAGGTGACATGCTTCCACCTTTACATTTTTTATGTTGCATCCCTGCTCTACCTAAAAAGGAACAGCTCTTCTTACATACTCCAGCACAAATCCCCAGGGGGAAGCTGCTGTTTGAGGTTTTGTTTCTGTGACTTGTGACCTGCATTCAAGTATGCTCTGATGTCCCACTCCATCCATCAGATAACTTACTCCTAAACACATGGACTTTGAGCATGACATCTTTCCTTCCTGTGCACAGGTCACATTAGCCACCTTTCCTAAAATCTCACCATAACCACTCTTGATGTTTCAGTGGGGTTGATCCCTGACAATTCCAAAAGGGCACATTATCAGCATTGCAAAACTGTCTCTGCAAATAAGCCAGAAGCATCATACACACATTCTAGATCAGAATTCAGGCAATAAAAGTCCCCAGAGCTGTTTGGGTATCTCTTGTTAGAAGATGTATGATACACATTTCAAAAGTAAATCTGTCCTCTATGCTACTTACAGTAAAACTGTATGTGATGTCATTAAGTAGAATGCCAGAAACACTTGGCATAATTAAATTAATCCCTTCTGCATTCAAACAAAAGCCAGTAGGAAACCATGGATGAGAGAATAAGTGGATAGTTCAGATTTATTACTCTCCTCTTCCAAAATCCTTTAGAAAGTTACCACCTTTTCTTGATAGGGATTTAAGATATACAGTTTAATCCCTTGAAACCATAGTGAACGTGTAGCCTCCATCCTATAGATGCAGTGTAATGTAAGTGAAAAAAAGGAGAATAGCAAAGGTCTTGGAAACAACATATATAAAAACAACAATAAAAAGACCATGAGACTGTGCTATAGAAGAATGAGCCTGTCTACTGCACCTGTATGAAACAGGCTGGAAAACAGAAAGCAGACCTTTACTTCAACTTGTATGGAAAATGGGTCATTAAACAACAAAAGGAAATATAAAAAAAAAAGCCCATGCAAATCAGCAGTTCAGGGTTCTTAGTGTAAAAGCAAAGCAGAATTTCAGTAGTGAATTGACTAGAATATATTTGGGTTACAAATACACTACGTTATAGAATAATATTTTTCCTCTAAAGCACAGGGAGATAAATCACTTATCACAGCGTGTTATATTACATAAGAGATAAGAACTTAAAACCTAGTTTTTACTGGTCTCTGGTCTGACACAGACTACATTGGCAGACACCTTCCAACCAGGAAATTAGAGAAGATTTGTTACAACTTGCTGCCAAAGAAGGGTTGTACCAGCTGTCCAGTGCCAAGCTGTGACAAATTTTTCTTTCTCTGACTAAACCACAATTCAGGAACACTGGGATCTCGTATGCAGTCACTGCCATGACCTACAGCCAGTATCTCAAGGTAAATGTATGTCTACATAGATTGGAGGCTTAGCAACTATCAAAAGCAATTACCATTAGCAACTGTCAGTTTTAGTGAGGCTGTACACATACATACACATTTGTTTATAAAATACACATACATACAGTCATCTACAACATACCCTGATGTCCTGGCAGAAGGAAATCCCAATGTCAGTATTTTGTAGCAACTTCCTGCAGTAAAACTTCTTTTTTTCTGTTTAAGACAAAAAAGGGGAAGGGATAGTAAGACTTTAAGCTAAAAATGACCTAAAACCATATGTGATTTGAATTAAGAGATTCACTTCTTATTACTCTTTGACACTTTCAGTCTTTTTTTTTCTTTCTCAATCCTCCGTTTTATTTTTCACCTTTATTCTCAGTTTCTTTGTTCTCTTTTAATTATAATCCTGCTAAGCCTGGACATGCTGTCTCTTCTGCTCCAGTCATTCCTGGAATACTAACTAGGAAAAGACAGCAAGCAGTTTCTTCTGTATGCTCTCAAATTAATATCGGAGAAATGCTGAATCAAATGCCAGTCATGCCATAGTAACTCCAAGCCAAAATGGGATCATTAACTCAGTTCCTATTAGGAGGCTTGATTTCAAAGAGGGGATGCCCCAGAAGAATAAGAAGGGCAAGTATCATACTTAATTTCACAAAGAGTTGGAAAGGAAAATGCAGACAACTGGAGACAAACTACTTTAACTTCTGCACCCAGAAAAATATGAGATCAAATTATTGGAGAATAAATTTGTCAGAGCCTGGGGAATATATAAATGACTAGAAACAGATGACATTTTTCAAGAATCTATCACGTCAAACTTGTCTGGTTTCTGTTTCTGTCAAGGTAACTTGCCTAATGGATAAAGTAGTAGATGTCATACATCTTAAATTTAGTAAGGCTTCTGTTCAATAATTCCTAAATAGCAGCATAGATCGTTGAAGCTGTTGTTGAAGGGTTTATGCGCAGATACTGATCGGCATGCACCTGGACATGCCACTGCCTGGCATTTAGGTGCCCCTTTCACAGATGAACAGTTATTTTGAGAATCTGGAGTTTTGGACTTTCTTTCCTGCAGGGGCAATAATTGGGAACGTGGCACCTTAGCCCTCAGCTGCTCCTGTTTAAGGAAATATTTCTCCTGTAATTCCAGAATAAAGAGTTTTCCCTTCCATGATAATCAGAATATCTATTATAGAGGCTTTGAGGGAATTGATTCAAAATTAGTAGTTTGATTAGTTAGGTATACCACGTTGACTCTTACGCCATAAGTACTACCTCAGTACTCTATCATAAGGTTTCCTACTGTTAATTTATAGCAGATTATTAAGTACTTGAGGCAGGGCCCAGCTCATCATCTTATACTGCTACTTCTGTCACTGTAGAACACTGTTTATAACTAGCACATCAAGTTGCTACTCCAATGCAAACAATAAAATAACTATAATAACTTGTGTACCAAAATGCTTTCAGCTGGTAGAGAGAAGAGCTGATACAATGCAACACTGATAAAACTAAATGAGATATTTTTGGAATCACCTTGCTTCCGTAGCTCTGGCAGATCAAGCTTAATACTGTCATAATTGATTCCCAACACTGAAAGGGAAAACTAAAATTCCAAATCACTCAAACTTATTAAAGTTCTCCAAGTTGTTCCCAAAGGTAAATTGAGTAGGGATGTTGTGCCGAGAGGGGAATTTGACCAACAACATGCTACAATACCACCATACTTATACATCCATTTCCAGAGTGTAGCACGTTTTGTGATTTGCAAGCTTCCTATTCCTCATGAAGATGCAACTTAATGTGCTTCTGTGATGTCTTTTTCTTAAGTTCTAGCGAGATAGCTCAGGGTATATCTAAAATGTTACATAATCATTTCCAAGTTCTTATTTTGTTTCCTTCTCTTGGCATTTAGCAAATGGTATTCTTTTTCATGTAAGTCACATTCTTCCCAACTACAGAGCCTTTCACAAAAATCAAATTAATCTTATATGAAAATCAGATTCTTAGTATGAATATGTCGAATGTCATTGAATTTTTTTATCTCTTTATGCTCATAGGGCAAACCAGTGAAATATAACTGAAATGTCAAATGACATGAATGGCAAAGCGATTAGGAAGAAACTTCTAGAATTTGTTACAGATTAATATGTTAATTACTGCACATATTGTGGAAAAAGATTAAGTATCACCAAAGTAAATTTATTTTTAAACAGCCTTATTCCTCACACTTCATAAATTAAGCAGCAGAATATGTAATGCAGGAGGATTCAGACACTGAGATTGCTAGAAATTATGCAAAACTGCAAAGAATACAAGGTTGTAATACAGATACCGTCTTTGCTTTAAAATAAGCACTTCATCAAAAGAGAATTATGCTTCCTCTGAAATACCTGCTTTCATAGACTACTTCTAGGTATCTCTAAAATATGTTGCCACAATGACAATGTCAAAACTGATCAATATTTAAACTCTTTTTTTGTCATATAACATATTAAGAAAGACTAAACATTGATTCCAAGAACAACTATGCAAATACTTATCTGACATTAAAAAATAGCTGAGGGAAATAGCTGCATTTGCAAAAATAACAATTGACTACAATGTAACGTAACACTGAATCTTTAAACAGAAATGCATTTGCTGTGAGATATTTATGGCTGCATGAACTTTTAATTCATTCTTGAATTTGTATCTGCATGCAAGCTGAAAAAGCCTCAAAAAAGAGTCTAAAACAATAGCCAGAATGAAGACTTTGGGAGTTTTACCATGGATTCCTGGAAAACAAGGGTTTTGACTTATTTTCAGAAAGTTATGCAGATTCAATGGCCACTACAGTCAGCAGAAGGTTTTTTTGTTTCGTTTCAGTGGTTTTAGAGATAAGTTCAGGCAGAATGTGGGATGGAAATCATTTGCAGCCCTTCTGATCCCCTTCAAAAACACTGCTTTTGAATATGTCTGTACAGCTTGTCTACTCCATCATTAAAACATGATCTTCATGCTGACAAGTGCCTTGGGATAAACCAGTAGAGATACAGAAAATACAAGCACTGTGTGTTTTATAGGGAAAATAATGCAATTAACATTAAAACTAACGCTGTATAGTGTTTGGCTAACTCACGTTCTGGGCAACTTCCAAATATTTTGACACATTCAGTATGAAAAATAATTTCATCCTAGTATAAAGCATTACTTTTATAACAAGAAAAAGGAAGTGTTATGCTAAATTACAGATCCACCTGCCAAGAATAATCCTATGTCCATTGGCACATATAAGTATTCAGGTTAAGAAAATGACAGCAAATTCCAAACTCATTAATCCCATGATTGGTAATTACTCTAGTAATGCATGATACCCCTATCATTTTGAGGGTTTGAAAGACTAATTGTATCTTTTTAATGTTTTTTTGTTAAAAGACTTTCACCAGTTTCCCTGCAAAAGATGACTTCTAATTTATTCTGGGGACAAACCTGTAATGCAAATACAGGTTTGATATCTGGAGGCATACCAAGATCATAAGACCAGACAGATGTATCGTTTTACTACTGTTTCAGGATCTTCTCCTTAGCAAAACACCAGAGCAATCAAAATCAGTAATCAGTGTTCTAAGATACTACTAGGCCATCCTCTTATCTTTGTAAGGCCTTCCATGTGTGAAGGGGTGTATTGTCACTAATTTTAATAATTCTGTTTACTGTTTGCTAGATCTCTGGGCTGAATCAGGATCCCTTTGCTCTTTGTGCTGTTTTAGTGCATAACAACACAACACAAATTTTAACAAAACAGAAGAATTTTTCCCTATTTTGCAAAACAAGGAGAAGAGAAAGCTAAAGAGAAATACTGCCTCACCTCAGCTGTTCTTGCGAAAGATGTAGAAAGAGACAGACATCGGTGATAAGTTAATGTACATAATAGTGTTGTTAGATCATCACGGAAGAGAAATAACATCTGGTTTAATATTCATTAAGTTGACGGGAAAGAGTCTAAAAACTTAAAAAATCCCTTTGGTCCACGTTTACAGAAGTCCTGCTGATGACACTCCCTTTGGTCCATCTTCTTTGTATTGCTTTGCTTCTCTTCACATAGCCTGTTTGTAATACTTTCCTCACAAATTACCTATATCCTCACTGTACCTCTTCAAGGCTGACAATCAAATCTGTTATTGGCCACTTAAGTTGCAGCCTCTGGACTTTCAAATTGCCAGATAACTCTCCATATATCTGGAAAAGCATTAAAGATCAATCCCCATAGCTTATTGCCAGCATATCAGAAGTTATTCATTCTTAAAGTCTATAAACCTAATGGTTTTCTCAGGCACATGGCTAGTCTCTACTGTGCCTGTAGGAATTGAGACATATGTTGGTCATTCTCTATATCTGGACCTTACATAACATGTTATGAGAAAATCCAAGTCACTCTATGTGGAAAGTAAGCAAGACCAGGCAGGTGGTTAAAAAGTAGGACTGCCAAATGAAGTTGGAAAAGAAACTGTTATATCTTCATCAAAACACATTTTCATTTCCAACTCAATCATGTGTTTAAGGAGCCTTTGACTGATTCTCCCTTCCATTGAAAGCAAGCAAATCTAACAAACCACTTATGAAAGTTCCTCATATCCTCATAGATTTTTAATTGAAATGCAGCTCCCACAGCACCTCATTAGTTCATTGAATGTTGTATTAGTTTAATTAACCTAAGAGGTTTTTGCACCTGCCTCACATATTTACCCCATTAAGCATGTGCAGATTATCAGATAACTGCTGAATTAAACTAAACTACTGTTCAAACTGAATATTTCATTATAATAACAAAGTAAAAAGCTACTTGGCACGTATTAGCAAATATGGCTTCCTTCACTGAAACATATTTTCAGATTACACTGTGCCACTCATTCACTTCACCATGCTAAAGTTGATGCAAAAGGTTCCAATCAACTCCAATGGCCTTTAGATAAACTTTTAAATTAGGTGATGTTTCTTTAGAATTACTTCTCTAAGGGAAGATTACTAAAGAATGGGTTCATGTCAATCCAGTAACCTTTGTCTTTGCCTGGTTTTCTATATCCAAAGCATCTACAGATGCACCAAAAATTCAAAGTAGAACTCATCAAAGCTGAAGACTTTTGCCCTGTTTCATTCCTTGGGTTTTGTTTGAAAGTCGGTAACACTTTGTAGACTTTAATGAACCTTTTGGTTCAAAGGCAAACTCAGGCTGACTCATACATTACATGCTTCAGCTGTAATACATCAGAGCGCGCTATTCTTGGCAACAAGGGAAGCTCATTTTCCTGCAGAAAAGTGGGAAAATGATAGGGAGTACAATTTAAACTGTGGTAGAATTTTTTGCTCTCCGATGGTTAAATTCTGCCATCCTCATTCACACTGAACCGTGATTTAATTTGAACTTAGCCAAGTGATTCAATGGAGAAGGTTTTGCAAGAAAAATATTATTCTATACAATTACTGTATTGCAGCAAGGTCAAGAAGCCTCATCAAAACCAGCTCCTCAGTACACTAATTCCAGTCCCAGAGAGTTTTAAAAAAAGACAATAGCAGAACAAAGAGATTAGAGATACATTCTAGTCATTGCACAATAGGCAACCTCACTCTTCTCCATTTCCATGCCAAAGTGAGCTTGCCCACCCTGACACCCATTCAATCAGGCATCCCGTCATCTTGCAGCTGAGTCAGAGCAAAGACAGACAATGTTGTTCAGCATGGTGGGTAACTGTCTTGGCACACCAGATGCCAACTTTCTGTAGAGACATGGAGGAAATCTGTTCCTGTGAGCGTTATATCATCAGTCTCAGTCCTGGTTGGGCTACGAGGCTGGATTATGTTTAATCAACACCTAATAGCATATCTTAAACCTTGGACCCTCATTATGCAATCTTACTTAAGCTGACATGGTTTAATCAGCTGTCTTATTTTAAAAGATGCTTCACCAAATCAGTGCAAAACCCCTGTGTAGCCTATTACAGTTTCATGAAGTGCCATACAGCAATTATGAAACAGAAACATTTTCTTCACTGATTATCTCCTATAACTTAGCTCTTGCAGGGGGTGTAAGATACAAGGATGTATAGTGATCTGCTGCACCGTAGTTTCATTTAATTTCTCAACATAGTACATCTGCATGCTAGTCTTTTAATTTTCAGATACACTTACTCAACCCAGCACAAACCATAGAAGAGTTGAAATAGAGATTCTTTAGAGCAGACGCGCTAGACAGTGTAAAGAAATAAATCTTTGGAAACAAAAAAATTCAAATATTTTGCAAAATCTGAACAGACAAAATATACATAAACCCTTCATTCAACACCATGCACTGAATTTGACTGGTTCTTAGGAAAGCAAAAAGAGAATTAACTAATCTGCTGACTCTTCGACTGCCACTACCACTGGTGCAGCACTTTCTCACATTATTTGTTCTCTTTGCCAGGTGACCAGCATCACCAGCTAGCTCGCAGCAATAGATTTAAGATCCTCTTGATTCAACAGTTTTGCTGGATTGCTTAAACTAATTACTAGAATTATCATGAAAATTGAATATATCAAAATAGAAGTTTGCCAGTAAAATGAAAGAGAAACTGTAATGTACCGTACTACTGTAGTTAACTAAATGGAATAAGGTCTGAATAGCTGTTGCTATCTTTTCCTCAGCAAAATAAAAAAACCTTCCAGATTGTCATCAACAGAAATTGTCCCATTAAAGATAAGGAGGCTATCAGCATGGACAAAATCAGCAGGGTTTGTCTCCCAAATGGCAAGCTGATTAAATAGCTTTCCCTTAAGGGATAGCAGTGTAGAATTTTATCTACCTATCAGCAGACCTATGAATGGACTTAACTAGTTAGGTGAGTTAACATAATTGAAGATGGTGATGTGCTAGTTACAAAAAAGTCTCTCTTCTGCACTAAGAGCAAAACCTACAAAGCAGTTCTTCACTCAAGCATCATGTCTAGACTGTCTTCTTAACTGAATTCTTATGTAGGCACATATCTGTTCTCGTCCATAGATCTGCAACAATTCAAGTACCTTTGAGATTTCAGACATATGTGGCAGCCTGGGGAGCTGTGCCCAAGGTAACTGCTTTCAGAAAGCCTCTGTGACTGAATACATTTGTTTAATGTACCGCCAGTCCAAAATTATTATGCAATCATTGCAGATTTTCCTTAGCCTCTGATGATCCATGAGCATACCTGAAGGCAGGTAATTAAGAATCTAAATTAGAATTTTTATTCCTGGCAGTTAATTTCAGTCCGAGTTGATAGAGTATGTGTTGCAGAGCTAAAATATAAAATAAAATAACCAGTCCTTGTGAGTGAGCTAGCAGAAAATCCCTAACTTAATTTTTAAGCATGGCATTATCGTAACTTCTACAGAGATCCCTGGAGCAATGGCTGAAGGCAAAAAACCAAACAAAATGAAGAAAAAAAGTTAGCTCTAGCAATGCTAGAAATACAATTATTACTCACAAGTACACGTCCATTTATGTTATCATTCTTCCCCTTAGTCGTCTTCTTTATTAATCTACCACTTCTTATCATTTTTACACTGCAAAGTCTCTGAGTCACTTATCATGCACTTGTCCAGAACATAACAGAGTGAAGACCAGATATGTTTGTCATCTTCCAGTAACACAAAGCAGACAATAGAAGTAATAAGGAATACATTTCCACCAGGAGTGACTGCGGCACACAATTTGAGATGTAGTAACATGCCCCTTTTCACAAAAGTTACTTGAAGAAACACAGATAACATGGAAATCGCTGGTGAGTGCTACTGCTGGTGATATCTTTTCAAAAAAAACAAGAATAACTCCATAGTTTTCCCTTGCCATTCCAATAAAGATGATGCTTTAACCATGAAAATTAAGAATTAATTCAGCCACAACTCTGAAGGAAGCATATAACTGTTCTTAAAAAAAAATGCTTCTTTGTAAAAATATGATATATTATTGCAGGCCACCAAAAAGAATAATACAATGCAATTCACGTACCTAAAATACATCCAAGTAGCAACCGAAAAACATTAATGTGGAATCCTCCCATTTAAGTCATTATTTTTACCTAAAAATGGCATTTTGTCTTTGAACTCTAACTTTTCACACTGACTTAATCAGTGGGTCTCGTGGGGAAAAAAGTAAGAACCTGTAGCCAAAGGCATTTCAGATTTAGAAAGAATAAACCCAGAAGAAATAGAATGTCACACTCGAAATTACAGAGATGGCTGCAGGAGATCACACTCTGGTCTAGTCTGCATGAGATATGCAACTGGCCTAAAAAGCTTGCAAACAGAAGGAAGAGTGAACATTTTATTGCTGTTACTATGATCTTAAAGGCAATGGCTGTTCCCCCTTTCTATATGCTTTTCTATCACGTCTTCCCAGCTGGAGTCAGAAAATGAAGGACCACATTCCTTGGTGAACAAACACTTTTGTCCATTTTAGTTCTTTCTAGTATGCCACTCATCTCTAGTACTGAGGCCTTTCCAGAGGCACATCTGGGCCAAAACAGGTAGTAGCAAAAAATCTCATAAGCAAGCTGGTAGCTTCTTACAAATTCTCCAGCTCGGTCTGGCAGATAGAAGAGTTTCTGATAATCATCAAAAAACAGTTGGATGCTTTCTGAAGCTTATCTGAGCCAAACAGAACCTCAGGCCCTTCTGAGGTTTGTCCTGCACTCGTTTGAGTAGGCTTCAGACAGTCGTTGTATTGTATTTAGAAAGTGATTTTCTTTGTTGTGCTCAGAGCAGTAGCCAACAGAGTAAGGAGGCTACACTTCTATGCCATATCACCCACACTCATATGTTTGCTTTTTCAGCTTCTGCTGTTTGAACCTCTGCAATGGACTCTATACAGACATAAAAATTATACATGACACTAGGAAATGCATCCAAATGGAACAGAGGCTACTAGAAATATTATTAAAAGAGTATCAGGGAGAGTGTAGCTCTGCTAAAGGCTGCATAATGCTAATTTCCTAGGAACTGATCCAACCTTTACACTCGGTGGCTCAGCACTGCAGGCAGCACATCTGTTTGTTGCGTGAAGGTCTTGGGTTTGGGAAGGACTTAGCATTCTTCCTTGTGTGGTCAGCAGGGTGTCTAGAAACTGATGTTTCACTTGATGTGGCAAACTACAAAGCCCCAAGAATAATATCTGAAATTTTATCCAGAGAATAAACAAATAAATATGTCCCTTCTTCCCCCTTGTGACAAAGCCTAATATGAAAAATTTAGGTTTTCTCTTTTATGATGTATGGACTTGAGCCTGATATCTTATCAGGGAAGAAGATACAAGACTGCGTATACAACTTTCTTTTTCTTCCACCAAACAGCATTTAAGCCTGCATGTCAAGTTTCAGCATAATTTGATGGGGGAAAAGCCAGCAGCCAACAGTAACCAGGAGCATGCAGCACAACTAGTTGCTGCACATAGCCCTGAACCTTAGGCATTATGGTTATAGGTTGGAGTTCACACTACAAGGATAGGTCAGGTTGACTGGATTCAACCTACCTGGCAGCCTTGCCATCTCGTGTCTCTCTGTTCTGTGTTCCTGCATGAACCCAATCCTCTTTATTCCCTGCCTTGCACAATGCAGCCCAGTAGCCACATTAAGGAAATACCTGATACTTCTTGGAGTGAGTTACTCTGCGCCACATAGTCAGAAAGCAGTAAAACAGCATCAGACCTGCTGTTTTCAGCTAGCAAGCTAAAAAAATGCCTTTGGGGCCCTCCTATCTTCATTCTTAAATCTGCCCTTCTGAAAGGGAAATTGGAATATGGCCTTAAGAGTCTGAGAATCAGAGCACAGACCCATGGAGTGGCTGGCAGGCTATTTTGAAATCCCTCTGAGCAGGGCAGACCAGCCGCCTTTAGCACAGAAACCTCAATCAACAAGGTCTCTCTTGAAACTGAGCCAAATAATAACACAGTAGAAAGGAAAATATATTCCCAGTCTGCAGTGTGGGTAGATCGTGTTCTATCTGCTCAGCAGAATGGCTGTTAATGCTTGGATAGAAGCCCTGTAGATTGGCTAAAGGAAAACAACTGGCAAAATCACTGACCCTCTCTCATTTAAGATGATGGCATAAAATCCAGCCCTCTCTTCATCCAAGGTCTGTCCTCCAGCTGAAAGATAGGTGGTCAATATAAAAGGGAGGGTGTGTGCATCTTGAAAGAAAGCAAACTTGTTATTGGAAGAGTCCAGAAGGCTGAGAATCAGAAGGCTAGATGAAGCTCAGACAGTACCTATCCACCACTCCCTTGCAGGTTTACATTGGATCACTTAGGAGACCTGGGGATTGAAAGCTTAAATAGGGATATGATGGGAGAGGACCTGAGTAGCAGTTTCCTCGAGAAGTCTGATTGTATATCTAGCCTACAATACACACTGTAATCTCTGGCATTTTCTATTGATAAGCAGTTATATGAACCAACGATCATACCTGTAAAAGGCACAGGATTTGTCCACTGTCAGTGTAGTAAGTGCTATTATTCCTCTTCACACCAGGTATCAAGGTGCCACCAGACACCTATTTGATTGTGGTCACTATTTAAGCGAGAAGTGTGTGAAATGGAGGTCACGATGCAACAGGTTTTTTGGTTCACTATCCATTCCCATAACCCAGCGAACAAAAATCAATTTTATTTTTACACTGCCCTGACATTCAGTTCCCTAGCATAGCACATGCATTACTCTGGCAAGAAGCTGATAGGAAATTTGTACACTGGTGCATGAAATGAAAATTAAACAAGGCTGAAACTCACCCACCAAAACAGGAGTCAACTCAAGCTCTTGTTGGATACGTGTGAAGATGGCTTTGATGCCTCTTGCAGAGAAACACAGACCACACGTAATTAAAATCTGCACAAGTGAGTTTATGCCTGTCAACCCCTTAGTATCACCATCCTATTCTTTGAAGGGAACAAAAGATTCATTTTGATTATGACCTACCAGGAGCAGTGGCTGTTGCGTTGAAGATTGTCTAACACTACCTGCTGTGAAGCACATCATTGGTTTTAAAGGTATCAAGTTTGGGTATTTCTATGTAACAGGTAAAGCATAACAATACTCAGTGTGTCTTTGGTGGTAATTGCTATTGTGATGGAGAACGCTAGGGTGAAAAGAAACTGTAAAGTCTTGTTGGAAGCTTTTGAAACCCTGCAAAATCTTGTGAGGTAACTAATACTGGCCTGTATAGAGGACAAATTTGCTCTTCAGAACTGAAAGGGGTCCTGCAGCAGAGAGGCACTGGAGAAGAACCCAAGTAGTACTCCTAGAAGCAATTAACATCAGGTGCTGTATACAAACAGAGCTTGCAGAAGAGTTTGTTGGCAAGAAAGAAAAGTTCATTTCAGACCAATAATCAATCATTTATTTGTTACTCTTATTGAATTCCTTCACTTTGATTTTCATAATGTGCTAAGTGTGCTTTGACTTTCCACTTCTACCTAATTTCTTCTGTTTGTGGATATCTGAACAGTCAGGATAATCAAAAGTGGTTTTAGAAAGGGTCATGTTCAGAAATAAAAAAGTTTTGGAGAATGATAGGTTTTACCACCTCTGTGCCATTGCCCCACAGCAATTTACTCATCTTCCTCTTATCCTAGTTCCTGAAATACATGAGGCACAGCCTAGAATTCCATTTTAGCAGCAGGTTGGAGTAATAGATGCTACAAGGAATAGTGACATTCCTGATGTGTGATGTGCTGTGCACCACAGGGAGTTGAAATCTCGCTTTGTATGCCTTATGGCAAGCCATAAATTCCTGATTTTATGTGCAGATGTAAAAAGCTGTTTAGCAAATCCATTGGAGCATTCTGCCTGGGTCAATGTTATGACAGGCACACAGAATCCCAGTGGCATTCCTATGAGAAAATAACTGAACATCTTGATTCACAGATACATATTAATATGCTCATGAGAACACATCAGAATGAAGGAATACCTATTTCCATCTCCAGTGATTCAATATTGTTGTAGCATCCATAAGCTAAACTTCAGCTCTAAAAAGGCATTTACTGTTTCTGTCACAGCTGCCCTGAACATGGTTTGTGGGCAGCTAGTGACATGTAACAGCACTCCCCTTAAACTCATAATGTTCTATATAGTTAATGTTATTTTTTGTGTTTGTGTTGTCAGATAAATGCATATTTTTGAGAGTGAGTTCACCACTGCTTTTGGATGCTTAGAGAGACAAGGATGAAATATAGATATGTTGAGAGATTTGAGAGTCAATTAAGCAGGGACCATCCTAAATCATAACTAAGTTGCACACTAGAATTTTGCCATCAAATGCACAAATACCAGGAAAATCATTTCAACTGAGTGAATTAAAATGTATGCATCACCACCTGCACCAATGAGTGCTTTTGACATAAAGGGCCTTAGAAAGATAAGGAAAATAGAAGAAATGGACATGCTGTGACAGTTACACATGCTGAATATGTATGTTATTGTGTCACTTGGTGGAGATTATTATCAAAATGTGGTTAGATACAGCTATAGTATTCAGGCATCAATTCACAAATTTAACAATTGCTTTGTGTGCACAAACTTAAATGACAGTTCATAATCAAAAGCTCTCAAGAATACTGCAAAAATCATCAGCTTTGAGACATTCAGAGGAAATGTATACAGTATTAAATATTAAACGCTCAACTCTCAGCCCACAGAAACATGTAGGTTACATAAGAACAAAAGCTGCTCAAATTAGCTCAGTATTACAGTTGTTGTAGAAAAGTGATGGGAGTTGCTGGACAATCCCAATGTATGCAGAAAATCTGAATTAAATACATATGTCTTTTTGCAGTCGCTGCAATGAAAAAGTATGGTCTTTATCTAAGAATTCAACATTTCTCAGCTTGAGAAAAATCTTGAAACCTCTGGTTTTGTGGAGGATTTAGCTCTCAGGAAAGAGGTTTGGAAAGAACTTTCATCTTTGTCATAAATCCTACAAAGATGTGACCTTGCCATTTATAAAGCCAGAGAGCACATTTAGAAGACCTACCATTCCTGTAGAAAAGGCTATGAACGTGTAATGGAACAAGATTTGCAAAGGTTAGAGTGCATGAAGTAAGAGTATTTTCTCAGAATAAATCATCTTGACCAAAAGCAATGCAAAGTTGAAAGGCATAACTTTTCTCAACCATATGAAAGTCAGGTAGGTTTTTTTTCTGCTTGAAAAAGCATGCACATTATTCGAGCAGCTTTCAGATGTATTGCATTCTCTGCCAGGAGACTATCCATCTAAGCAAGGAGTCCCTTGTTTCAGATATCATTTAGTTCAGCACATAAAACATCAGGTGAGACTCAACATAGAAATTAATGTACAGTCCAGGGATAATGGCATGCTGATGGCTTGCAATGAAATCAGTTGCTAATAGATAATATTGATATCGTCAATGAAACAAAAATGCTCTCTCCAACACCATTTAACCATTTGCCCAAATGGCAGCTGAGAGTGTCCTTTTCTGGACAAGAATTAAAGGCTTAATTTAATTGCCACAACATTAATCGACTTTTTGCCCAGTTACACTGTGCCTTGAATCATTAAGGTTCTGATGAACTGGAAAACTGCACAGTGGAAGCCAAAATTTCCCAACTGCAGGTTATCAAATGCTCCAACAGTGGATAAAAAAAAAAAAATAAACAAACTATGTACTGCAGTAACACAGTGCATTGTAGCTGGAAAGCTCCCAGCCAGCAGATTCTTTTCAGAAACAAGTATAGATCTCTGGGATACACCAATTTCTCTTCTGCTTTCTTGTCTTCAGGTACAGGAGACAAATCCATACATGCAACTTGCTTAACCACATCTACCAAATTAGAAAGCAGAACAGCCAATGTCCATTGCTTGTATTTTGCACTAAGACATTCCTATTTCCTTTGCAAAACAATTTATTCAGCATGAACAATTTGGAGTAATATACACTACCTATTCTGTGCTACATAAGCCTTTTCATATGTAATTAATATTTTATTAAATTTTTAACATTAATTTTCTTATGAAATAAAAGATTATATTTTCCAGTTCATGGGTGCAAATCTACCTATAAATAATGTAAGCAATGTTAAAATATCAGCAGATATCAGTTTAATACAAAATAAATTACTTATTTCCCTAGAGAATGTTTAATCTCAATTATTGCTTATGGAAAGCACACATCACTAACAAGCAAGCCAAGAACCATCTCCTTTCCAAACTACTGCAAACATACATATTTTGATTACTAAACTGCACTATATACTCAACAACTTTACCCCAGTCCTTTTTACTTTACTTTTTTTTTATTTTGATTACTAAACTGCACTATATACTCAACAACTTTACCCCAGTCCTTTTTACATAAACAGGGATTTCTCAAAGCTGTTCAGCTCCTTCATTTATACTATTTCTACTTTGCCCAGGAGCAAGACAGGTATCTTAGTAAGCATCCAAGTGAATGGCGCAAATCTTATAGTCATTGTCAGAGCTCACAAACATCACAGTTCATTTGCAACTGACACCTCAACTGTAAGATTTCATAGGCTTTTGTAACATAAGTGGAGGTGCTTCAAAACTCAAAACTAGGGAAATATTCGGACACTGTAGCATTCTGACACTCCAGTGTTCTGTCCAACTGGCCAGCCAAGTTAGAGGGCAATGCAATCAAAACACAGCCTAGGTCTCCTGGTAGAATAGTTGCTGTCCTCAGCTTTGCCAGTGCTCCACAGCTTACCACAGAAGCGATAAGACAACTTAACACTTCAGGGTTGCAGAGGCACAAATGCAACTTGACACTATCTGGTAGCATTGGTTGTTTTATCCTACGGGTTCAATAGGACAGGGGGGAAAAAAAAAAAAAAAGCATTGCTTGTCACCAAAAGGAAAAATTAGTACAGACTCAGAATGAGTGCCAGGTCTATAATGATTGCACACAGATGTTACTGGAGTAAACTTGAGGAAAATATGATAAAGGCTGAACAATCAGCCATCTCGCATTGGCTGAAAATATTCAGAGTAGCTGGTTGAGTGGGAACATGTGCAAAATGAATGAATCTTGTATGGACCCCAGATGGATGAGAACATCTGCGATGATGATGCTGGCATTGAGAACTACTCGCATATTCATGCTAGCACTATTACTGGTGCTTCTCTGCAGCTTCTTATTGTATAGAAAAACTACAACTCTCATATCTACAGTCAACAGCTCCAAGATCATTGAGATATCCAGTTAACAACAGCATCCTCAGTTTTGGACAGAGTAAAACACTTCACAACATAAGCAGGCAACATAGTTAGTAATTCCATCTTTGAATCTACACAAACCTCTTGGTGGCCATCTTGGCTTCCATTCATAATCATCTTTCACTCACTACAGGAGAAAACACTGGCCTTTAGAAGCTTCACAAGCTGTTACTAACTATGTTTCTCCAAGGATAAAAGACCTTGCATATTGGTGCAGTGTGTTGCACAAGGTCATTTATACCCATATTTAAAGCTCCTCTTTGTTTTTAGATTAGTATTAAGGGTTTATATGCATGAAGAAAACAAACTATCTTTGCAGCTGCAAAACAAAACTGCATTGGACTCAATGCAAGTGTCTATGTGAGACTGAATATGGTCAGTGCTAGATAAGGTCAAGCCCCTTGACAATGTATTCCAGGGGATGAGCATCTTGTTCTAGCAGCTATTTAAGCGTGAAGTACAAATAAGTGCAATCAATTAGAAAACAATAATAAACCACTGTGTGATACAGAGAGATCATGAAGGTAGTTGGAGAGCTCATGTGGAAATAAACTCATCTTTCATACTCTTATTATAGATATAACTATTTGTTACCCAATGTTTCTTGCCTTCTACTGCTTATTAACATTGTGCAAGCTGCTTAGACCTATATTACTCGAATAAGGTAAATAATAGAATAAACTCCTTTCCCACTGTTTGTGTCTCTGCTATCGTTTGCACTTTCTAATGAAGTAATGAATCTAAGTAATGAAGGTTGGGAAGGTTTCCATCTCTACCAAGTCAAAAAATACCATATCAACAGCTTCTGAACGATACATGTCTCACAGGTATTCTTCCAGCCATTGCTATCCTGTGCTGTCTCTGACCAGTGTTAATAGTTAACCGCTTCATCTTCTACATCCTCCTATGCTGCAAAAATTATATTAGGAACTTTTGACCAGCAATCTCAGTGCTGCAACTGTTATTGCACCTCCTAACTAACCTTTATTTGCTCTGGCCATAGCATTTTGATGTATGTAAGGCAAAGATGTATCCAAGGGGACATGCTAATAAGCTAGAAAGGAAATTAAGAGTCAAATGTAACTTTTCAGGAAGCAAAGAATGTATATAAAAGCAGCAGTACTGTCCTGCCTGTCTGATCATAACAACAGAGCAAGTGGCTAAACAAAGTCTGTAATAGATGACAGAATGGAGACTGACTAATTTTAATCAAACAAACTTCTTTGCCTCAAAACTCTAACAAAAAACCATGCATTATGCAAATGTTTGCTTTTTCTTAAAGCTAATCTGTAACATATAGTGCGTGCATATGTGAAAATGCGTATATAAATCTGGATTTGTTACACTGGGGTATAAATTAGAGTATAAGCAGAACCATATCACATAGTTAATGTAGGCATTAATACAACTTTAAGCCAGTTTACATGGTTCAGACTTCTCTGTATTTGGCATGGCTTCTGACAGCCAGAACCACCCTGATCTAAACACAAATATAGCATTACCACCCTTTCTCTGGAGTTCCCTTTCTGCAACACCCTAAACAGTTTGACAGCAGCTCAGTAGCCACATACCAACACCACCATCCATCAGAGTAACACAAACTATTGCCTTGTTTCCTTTTCCCCACCGTTCACCTACACTAAATCTGGTTGGTCTTCTCCTGTATTCAGGCTACATGTTTTTGAGGCCAGAGATACTTGTGCATGCATCTCAGCCTCTCTGTAAGTGAGATTCCTAGTGCACTTGCAAAACAATCAAGTGTATTGGGGTGCTAGTAGCTTGAAGAACACTAATCTGAAAAGCTTCACTTAAACATGGGACTCCTTTGCAGTACTTCCTGCAACATAACCCAGACCTCGTTAAATTTTAGAACCATTACAAATATTACAAATATTACTGATGCTTTTCTGTCTACAAAAGCAGTGCTGTAATATTTCTTCACTTTCTGGTTTCTGCAGGAAGATTTTCCTCTTCTTACATAAAGGTTGTTCTTTTATTATTTGCCACCAGGAACTTAGTTAATGGAAACACTATATATATATATAGTGCACAGGAGGCATCCAACCTCAAAATGGTAAAACTGCAGTGCACAAGGAGCAGCTCTGAGGGCCCCACCCTACACAGCCTTATCTGTACCCATGTTGTATAGCTGAATTTTGCCAGGCACTATATCACAATTCACAAGATCTATTGCTAGCCATGAAAAAATTCACATTATGTCAACTGCAGGCAGACTTGACAAACTGGAGGCTACAAAGCTTTTTTTTTCCACCACCCTTCCTTCTGCAGCTTGATGCAGAGAGAGCTCAAACCTGCTCTCATCAGCATGAGCAAACTATATTGTCAAGGGACCATGTCACTAGCTGGCATAGTATGTGCTGATCCTCAGGCCTAAAACCATTCTCTTAAGGTATTTATTAATGTCACTTGGTTATATATGGAATGTTATTATATTTACCAAGTATAGTTTAGTAAACCCTACAAAATATTGGGATTCAAGAGAAAAGGACTCTATACATAGCACTGCCATCTGCCTCCGAGTGGTTCTGGGCAAGCTATTTGGCTTCCTAGAATTTACTCTTGAGTAATGAGGGTAGGGGAAGATCTACCTGACTAAATTCCACTAATGGAAAAATGCTAAGAATTAGTAGTTTTAGCAGCAAATTCTACTGTCTGTATTTTATTGCATAATTTGACCTGTGCACAGACTGCACAGAAGAGGAAAAATAAAAAAGCAGCAAGGTGACAGCATTCAATGCCTGATCAAACTGAGCTGCTCCCAATTTGTTTCAATATGTCTCTCAAGCTACAGCTTGTCAGAGTCACCTGAATAATCCTGGTATAATTCCAGTCCATATTTCTACCTAAAAAATGGAAAATCTTTAGCATAAAATTAAGACAGCTGGCAATGACACAGCACATCCATCTGCCCTCTTGCACCAGATGAGATTTAATAACAAATATGCCCAATAGGCTCAAATAACTTGGAGTTCATATTTGTTCTCAAGAGTGGCGCTTACTGACTAAAGTTTTCACTTCTTCCTCATAGGACTGAACGCGTAGGTGGGGTGCACAGAGGAAGAGATTTGTGGGAGAAATTCTGACAGTTTATGGAGACAGCTTCTCATAAGGAGAATTTGCTTTTGTGCAGTCATTTTGACGTATTAAATTTTGATAACTCTTTAATCACTGCAATTTAATGACACAGAGGCAGCAGGTGAAGGGGAAATCCATCATGTCAGTTCTAGAACCTGGCTCTCTTCCTGCTGTGAGCATTTAACATGACACAGTAGACTGAAGCTCTCTTTTTGTAGATGCAGTTCAGAGAAAAGATTTTGTAGTCTTCCAAAACTGCTTGATTTCCCTGAAGAAACCTTTTATGTGATCAAAAGTCATCCTTGATTTTCCAAGTAAAAAAGAAAAAAAAAAAGTGTCGTTCAAGGTACAAAGCACCTAGATTTAGACATAAGCTTTCTTAATTTTAAAATTGACCAAGACGGATTATTTTATCCTGTAGAAGAGTTTGTTGCAAGTGTCACTGCAAACCTCTGTTTGACAAAGTGCTTAGCTTTTAATTCACGCTTCATAAACGTTAGCTAATGAAATCAAAGTCCCTGGTGATACTCATGGCCTCTCAGGTAATATTATTTTTATTATGAAGTTCTTGTATTTTATCACACTGAATCTCCAAACTTATAAATATATAAATAAATTGTTTGCTGCAGATAGAGAGATGGATAAGCAGCCAGAATTCAGGTCCCATGATTTGATCTTAAACCATAGGCACACTGTTATTCATGTAGGTAAAGCACTTTGCTCAAATATTTGAGGCATTGAGGAAGGTAATAACAAGAAACCTTATTTTACAATAACTAGTAGATATTACTTGGGCTGTTTCAGGAGATACAGTTGAATAAGTTAAAAGCACATTCCTGGTGTAACCACACTGAAAGTTGCTGTATTGCTTTAACAGAAGGATATTGCTTTGTTGTTTCTGTTCACATTGAAGTTCAGCAACATTATTCCACATTAAAAGGTTCCTGTCAAGAAAATATTGGAACAACTATAGCTTGTGTCTTTGTCGAGGACTGATTTACTTTTTGAGGAGTGTGGATCTGGACACAGTCTTTGTTGGAAAAGGGTGTTCTTTGAGATCACATTCACTCAGCCAAAAATGTTTAGCCAGTTCTCACCACCCACCCCTTGCCATAGTGCCTAAATTCTTCACTTATTAATTTGATATTAGGTTGTCAAACATAAGTCACAACACGACGGGATCTTCCCACCACTTCAGGAAATGTAATCAAATTTAAGGTTTCACAGTATTCACCACCTAATAATTCTTAACTTGTTCTGTTTCAAAAACTAGTATATATTTACAACAACAGGGACACAAATATTATGACAAATGAATAACAGCCTTAGGACCACTGCTGTTGTTGTGGTTGCACTGTGAAGCCAGATTACTTTCTAAATGACTGTTCTGATGTGCCAATCAAAAATATCACTCTCAAGTTACTAAATGGTGATTGCCTCGTAACACCTCCTCTCAAACTGCTTACATGCACTGCCACAGCAGGGGTGGTTAGTACCAGTTCAGCTATTAATACTCCAGAGTGAATTCAACCAATTAGTCTTTCTCCTTTATCCATTTCCTGCAGGAAATTGTGCAAAGTGCTTTACCTCTCTCAGCAGTTGATGTTGAAGAGGGAAAGCAGTCACAAGGAAGCCCAGGCAGCAAGCATCACCGGGCTCAAGTACAGAGGAGCTGGTGTGGGAGACTTTGCCCTTAAAGTCCTCAGCTCTACAGCTCCTAGGTAGACCTTTGATTTTAAAAAACATGGTTTTCAAGACTATCTAAGCCAATTGTTACCGTAAGTGTCATAATTAGTGTAAACATTCCTCCTCCTCTGACATAGCAGACTTATTTGTTGTTTTCTACTGCACCTTCTGCACTAGGCCACTGTTGCTTCCTACTGTCTTCTTCAGCCTTATTACAAAAGTTAAAAGTTTCTGAATTAATCCCTTTCAGAATGAGGTTCTGCAAGGCGAAAGTTGAAGAAATGGTACACCAATTTCTTTTTACATCTTGAAAAATACAAGAATCTGACTGCAAGTTTCTCCTTTCTTCTCCCCCAGCTGCATATAAATCATGCATGACAACCATTAATTGAGTGGATGCAATTCAGCTTAAGAAGTCATTAGAAGTGTAATTTTACACTACATATCTGACCGTCAGCCTTCCCTCACTTGGAACAAATATATTGATTTCTAAGAGGCAAAACCTTTCTATTGTTTTATTGCAACCATTCAAATGAAAACATTCCTTCACTTAAAGTCAAATTTCCAAAACTGCTCTAAGGGCAGAAATGATCACCTTTCTCTTGTCTTTTACCTCTACCCTTTCTCATTTTTTCTCTTTGAACAAGCAGAAAAATTCAGCTTCCTTTCCTTTATATACAAAACTTTGGAAACTATCTCTAAAACCAATTAGAAGTCAGGCTTGTCATTTTCAATCCACTAACAGAAAAAGAAAGCAAGTAACACCACAGAGTAATGATGCCCATTTTAACACTGATGACTTTCTTTGGAAAGAGGTTGAAGTGCCATTTAGAATACTTACGCTCACTTGCCTTTATTTTGCACAGAATTGGCTTTAAAATGGATAAAGTCTCTCGGGTTCTCAGAAGAGAATGATTCTTTTTCTTCCCCCTTCTCACAAATAGCAGTCAGTTCAGTATTGTTTTCCGGTGAAGTAAGTTCTGCTCAACAACAACAACCCCTTCTATCTTGCCTGCTCTTAAGGCCACTCTTCTCCTCCTTTTATGTATTTCTCCAAATTATTGGTCCCTCACACAATCTTTCACATTTATACCCTTTCACATATTGATCCCAGGCTTTCTAAAAAGCTCTCCAGCTCCCACTTCAAAGATTCAGATCAACAGGAAGGCACTGAGACAGGATATACCTTTATTCAACTTTCCACCGTTGTAAATTACGGCAGAAATAGAAGCACCTCTAATTGCATTCTCCTATACATAAACTCCAGTTTCATCAGTGCCTGAATTCATAGCTGTGTTTTGGTCATTCATCTCCATCTTACCTCAAAGACGTTCAATAAAACCTGTAAGGAAACATTATTTTCAACACAAGCTATAACCATCCCTATGAGCTGGCTTTCTCCCACGGGCAATTAGTCAAAAACAATCCACAGTGAGAAATAGGAATGTCACACCTTAGGTTAGATCCTTCATTCCCTAATGGCTTCACGGAACATGACACTTTCCTAGCTAACATTGACTACTAAACTTCTCCAAAGGCCGTGATCCCTCGATGTCAGTGGTGCTGAATACCTGTACTGCACTTAGAGGAGCGGTATGAGTAGGTTGTGAAGACTAGAGTATCTTTTTGTTTAACACACCTTACAAACAACAAGGTGAAGACATTTCCTTCCAACTTCTACTTTCCCACATTTTGTTTGCTTGGAGATATCAGGATTTAAAGTTCCTGGCTTCTGGTTCTTATCAGAAGCATACACTTGCATTGATAGCTTTTAGTAAAAGTTATTATTAGGAAACTTTTCACTTTTATCTCTTATCACTTTCCACTCAAAAAAACCTTATCACTCCTTTCACTAAGTGTATGATAATTGCAGCTTTGCTATTACAGGTACAATACACACAGATTTAATGGACCAATTTGACAAGCTAAAAGAATTCTAGTTCCCTTATCTATTTAGTGTTTTAATAGTGCTTCTTCCTAATTAGTCTGTAGTTATAGTTACCAAAGTAATTGTCAATTACTATAACCTTAAGTAAAGCAGACTGGTCAGAGGTAGCCTGATCTTGCAGTGGATCAGAATCTTTTCCAAGGAATGAGTAAATACACTACAAGGTTTCAGTTAGAGCCAAATATCTCCCGAGGTTTGAGAAAAAGAGTTGGATTATTAAACAGCCCTCAAGACCAGTGTAAAAATCAGACGCTTCTTTCCAATGCTTTTCCAGCAGTAGTAAGAACAGAAAGGTGCTGCAAAGACTAAGTTAGAGAGATGTACTAAACCAGGACCATTTCCTTGAGCACCCTCCTGCTAGCCTGCACTTCCTAGGTTAGTCACCATATGTGCAGATTGTATTATAGCCTGTGGGGGATGCGCATCCCTTCTTCGGGGCTGAGGGAATAAACCAACCTGAACTCCACAGGGCTTCACTGCTTATTTCCTCTCATTTCCTCCTTCAAGCTGCTGCTCCCTTTCTACTCCAACAAAAGTGGTGATTGAATGTCTTTTCTTTCCCTATTGCACAGGCACACGTACCTTACAATGGCTGAATACAGGGGAGTCTTGCAAGAAACCTATATGCTGCTAAGTCTTTTGCTCCCAAACTACAGGTATAGGAACTTCTGAATCTGTATAACACACCCTGACTTTTATCAAATGAAAATGCATAAAGTATTAAAATACGAGTTAAGTAGCTGTAACTTTCTATGTGTCAACAAGTTCTGTCCTAAGCAGCATGGAAACTGTTTGAAAAAAGTCAGTTTTCTCTATGTACCATTTTGCATGCACATTTTTGCCTCAAGACACATGCCATAGTTTACGAGCTCTCATGAGATCCTAGGAAACATCCTTTTGTTTTGTAGTAGAGATAGCTGTTGGCCTCACAAGAGGCTTACCAAATATTAGAAAGGTAATGTAAAGAAACAATGGGATAAGAAACCACAAGGAAACAAAGTTTTTATCCTCTTCTTTAAGGTTTGACTCAATGGTAAAAATAATTGAAGTATTTCCTTCTTGGTGTGTAAGAAACATTTTTTTTCCCTGTTATCCTTAAAGATCTAAATCTACAATGACATAAAAATAAACGTGAAATTTTCTTCCCCTTCAAAGGATGCTTTTGGTGTCAAAAGGGATGGAACAGAAGAATTGGATTGTAAAATATTAGTAAATGTTGCAAACTCAGGACAAGTGAACAAACTAGTAATTCTCTCTATAGAAAGAGTTGGTTTATTTAATTTTTCAAATTTCTACTTTCTTTAATGCGTGTGAAATCATTTAGGTCAAGAAACGAAACACAATGCCATGAATATAAGTTGACAGCAAAGGAAAAAGTAAAAAAAGAATATAGCAGACAGCAAATTTAACAGCATAGGTACATGTGTATGTCTCCTAATCAAACGAAGCCTATGGAAACCTGATTTAATAAACCAGAGACTGGCAAGCAGTTTTTCTGTTTCTGTGGGACAGAATAGCAATTAGTTCTAATTGGTTCAATTCCCAGTTTGCAGCCCTCTGGAAGAAAAAATTAAGTGAACTAACTATATTTCATTGAAGCAGACAAAGTCTTAGGTAAAGCAAGTGCTGAGGCATCTTGGAGACTTGTGGGAATAAAAGTGTTTTTCACAAGTATTTGCACAAAAGCAAAACCATATCTTGTTAGCAATGCATAACCCAGATGTCAGAGCCATAGATTGGACCAACACTTGTTCCACAAGGCAGGCAGACATATATACTTAGCTCATCAGATACTTGCTTCCTTTGGTTCATTTCTCCAAAGTGAACACTGCACAACGATCATCCATCTTGCAAATAAAGTTTTATCCTTCTCCCTGCTCATCTTCTGTAAATAAACCAATTCTAATCATGATCTTACTGAATACATTCAATTATATGCAATTATTTGGATATTACTTATGTGAATAATTTCCAAGTGATTTCAATTGCAAATGCTACAGGATGCCAAACTCATTCCATAGCAGTCAGCGAACTTTAACCAGACTACCACAAACTTCAAAATAATTTGTTACTTCTTGTGCTGTACTGTTAAACACAACACCCAAATCAGAAACCAGAAAGAGCAATCTCATTCAAAAGCAGCTCTTTGTCTCAAGCCCTAGATGCACATCCTGCCCTCCTATAGCAAGTTCACAGAGAGTGAAGATTTGAAAATTCATTTCCCTCATATACTTGAATACAGATTATAAAAAATAACCCCTTCCATGACTATGGAAAGGGAAGACTGTGATTTTTTATCATTTTCTCCTCTCCATTTCCAAAAAGTAAGACAATCTCTCTACTGGGGGAGAATGGAAGAAGGGGGGCATGCAATAAAACTCTGCTAAAACACAGAAAATTCAAGTTTGTTTACTATTATAGCTTGAAAATATATTTTCCAAATCCTTTTGTCCCAGTCTTCCATAAGAATGCAAAAGGAATGCAAAAGAGAACTTGCCAACAAGCTTCATGCAGATATTCATGGCAGGGAACTTGTGGACTTGGCTTGCAGCCCCTCTGAGGCTAAATATTTAGCAAGATTTGCCACTACTTTATGCTTCCTGTACAAAGACCAGCAAGACTTTTCCAACAACATACTGTTATATCTGTGCTCTGATTTAGCTTCCTATTAAGACTTCGTTGCCTTTATACATATACAGAATCTTGCCCACTATTTTTCTGTATCTGCTTTGCTGCCTCCTTCTATCAGAGGCAAAACTAGAAGTTACATATTTTCAAGTACTTTTCTTCCAGAGATGAAAGTCCAGTGATCAGCAGCAATAGCTCAGTACTAATTCTTTCGACCTCAGGAGTCTGAAAAGAACAGTTTTGTCCTTACTTACCTCATAGAAGTTTGGCAGATCTGGGTGTTTTAAGAACAAAGCTTAAAAAAAATTAAGTATTGAACCTAAACTAAACAAAACTAAGTAAGCAAATTAACACATGCCAACAGACTAAACCTGTAACTCTCAAGCCATAAAAATCTCTCCAACTTTAATGAAAATTTGCTTGTATAAGGCTTGCAGGATCATGCACGGAAGAGTATAATTAAGGCCTACTGAGAATCTATACAGTGATTGAATTCCTAAATAAATATTCAATCACCCACTTGTCCCCCTACTGTAGAAACTTCTTTCTTCAGTGGACCACTGTGGATGTGAATCTTGGAGAGATAAAAACAGAAGGGGAAAGCGATGGCTATCTTTAAATATATAAAAGCTGGAAAGGGAAACGTTCCATACATGTCTATTATATATAAAGTGATAGACTTCAACTGGAAAAAAGAAGGAAAAGTCACATTAGGTAATAAGAAATGCTTCCTCAGACTAAGCAAGGCACTGAAACAATCTGCACCTGGAAGCTGCAGAGTCCAATAGATCTTAAAAGTATACCTGAGTCCAATGGGGAAAGAGTATGCGTAGAATGACCTTTTGAGGTCTAGTCTAGGTCTACAGTACGTGGAGGCATCCTGATTTCCCTTTTCTTCACAGTTATCTCAGGTCTGATAGGCTCTGGTTTTGTATACATCTTGTACAATTCTCCAGAACTGTTTCCCCTATAATTAGAGGGAAGGTTCTTCTTACATCTCCTAATGAGGCCCAAACAATCTTTCTTATACTTCCACTAGTCTCCAAACTCACAGCATTCTCTTCCAAGCTCACGCTATTCAGTTTGAAAGATGAATTGATTTTGTTTTCCTGTTGTTAAATTGGCAGTAAAAATAGATATCTCTAAGGACCTGCCATTCAAAAGTATAAAAACTTTAAAGAGTGTCAAAATAAAACTTTTCTCAGTTTTTCAGAACTTTTCTCAACCTGTTCCCTATCAAGACTGAGATACTTTTACAGACTCAACTTATGATTTGGTTTGGATAACTTATATAGACAACCTAAATAAAGAAATAAATAAAAACGCAACACAATTTCTCCCATAAAAAACCTGCAATAAGCTCTGTTCAAACACTCTTCCATTTCATCTCCTCAAGCTCCCACAAATACTGTTGCTAGTCTGTTAAAATGATTTTCTATCTGAAATTAACTCAGTCCTGCTCATATAGTCTTTCTGGTATCAAAACTCACACTCTACTGAATATGTTCTTAGGCTGTGACCGTACATATCTATGAGCTCTGAAAATATAGTTCATTCTTAAATCTCAAAGAGACAGAAGCAACAATCAAATGCTAAGATGGGCATTTACAGATAATGTTCATTGTGGGAAAACTTCAATGGTGGGTATACCATCCATCCAGTTCACAATCTAACTATTTTTCCATTATACCACCAATATCTCTATTTTCTCTTATTTTTTTTAACATTCTGGTTTGCAGCTGCATTCCACAATAGCTGTAATCCAGAGGCTGGCTGGTTCTGAGAGATAACTAGCCTCTGCCTTCCATCTGGTGCTCTGATTCCACTCCACCCATGTACCCATAACAGAGTCACGCAATCTCCTGGCAAGTCACAGCAGAGAGCCTACATGGCCATTGCTCATTTTAGTTTCTTTTTTGTTGTTGTTGCTCTTGGGTCAGTATTCAGCCAGATCATTTCCATTATTTGTGTACAAGTACATGGCCAGGGATGACACAAGGAAGGATGTAGCTTTTCTCACTCCTGTGCCTATGTAACAGGGTTTTTTTGCCTCTATAAGCCCTGCAAATAAACAAAGCAAAATCAAGAAAAGATGCTCAGGTTTGATTTCCCAACACCTTGTGAAGGGAATTGTTTTATACTGGTGCTTTCAAATGGAACTAAAAGCAATTAATACATAAAACAGTGAAATTCAGTATCTCTCTATAAGAAACATGAGGAATTTCATGCTGTAAAGAACTTCTTTACTGTCTAATGTTAAAGATATCCTTAAACTCATGTTTCTTAGGTAACATGAAGAATATAAACTCTCTTGGTTTTATTACATGCATATATTATTTGCACTTCTGTGTAGCTTCTGGCCAGTTAGAGTCTATAAAGCCACAAAAGAAAAAGATGGCCCATGACAAGAATCTAACACATGAGAAAAGTCAGTGCTAAGTCCACATCATGCACCAAGGGCCTGCGCCTCAGACCGGCAGGTAACCATTCAGGAGTTTTGAGGGCATTGTAACAACAGAGTTTCAGAACATAACTGAGTTTTAAAAGAGGAATTTGAAAGGGAACCAAGATGTGGCTTTGCTGTGAGCACAGGAATCTTCCCAGAGATGGGAGAGATGAGGGAGAAGTACAAAGTCTTTTGCTCCTAGTATTTAACAGATGGGATATAGGGACTGGCATCTGAGGCTGAGCAGATATGGGAGCTGACTTTCAATACTTTGAGATAAGAGTTAAGGCAAATAGAGGCTGCAAAAACCTTTAAAAGTAAACCTGAGAGATTTCATTTAATGCAATAAGGAAAGAGGCAAAGAAGGAATGCAAAGAGAACAATGACATGGTCCAAGGGGCAGATAAGGAAAAAGATCTCTGCAAAAGAATAGATTCAAGCAGGAGCAGTAAGGGAAAAGAGAGGGATGGTGCTGCAGTTTATATGTTAACCTTCTTGAGAAGGTTAGCTACAAGGACGATTAGGAAAAGCTGTATATTCCAGAGGCACTATAGAGAAAGAATCTGAGTGTTCAAGCTAAGTGTGAATGGAAAAGTTTAGGAAAAATATGAAAAAAAGACTGTAAAACATTCCTTTTTTGCAACCAACACTAAGTTTCACTTACAGCCTACAACCTTTTTCTCTCCCTTTTCCATTAAGCCACAGTTAAATCCAATTCTGTAACTATTGGTTTGCGATGGACTATCATGCTCACAGAAAGAAAATTTCTTCAATAAAGTTATTTTTTCATTTTGGTTTGAAGAATAATTATGCATACAGCACAAATGAAGCACAAGAAACTCCAGGGAAAGGAGAACACAGATTTAAAAATAAAAATAGGTTTTGTGGTCAGATGAATACTGCACTAGCAAAGACGACAAAAGCTGGTAGCTATGTTTCCATTCACTTCCAAAGGAAATTCCTACTTTTACACAAAAATTCCTTATTATATAATAAGACAGTAAGCAATGTTCACATACACAAAGCAGCAGCATAAAGGCATCAGTGAGAAGATTTTACTAACACAATTCAGACAACCCAGCCAAGTCACCTGCGGGGCTCCTGGCCACTGCCGGCACAGCAAGGACACCACTGTGAGCTCCCTGGGCTTTAGCTTTCCAACCACCCCAAGCCTCCTCTCACATCTCGAAAAGAAGTGGCAGCAGCAGCAAGGCACATCGAGGATTATACTGGCATTGAAGCGCTGCATCACCCTTTGGCAGAATAAAGCAAGGACAGTTCCAGCAGTAACTTACATCTGTTGCTGTATGAGGTGTAAGTAGTACTTCAGGTACTACCAGTTCCCCTGCAGTCACTAATTGTTTCCCTGGTGAGAATTCAAAGAGGTGATTTTTTTAAAGGGAAGCATTAAAGCCAGTAATGTGGTTTATCCACATGCAGCCATGTATACCAAATACATATGCTTGAAATAAAAAAGACTTTCTCCAATGGCCACCTCTCCAGGGGCAGAATTTCCATAGCCTTAAACCAAATCATCTTTGTCATGCAAAAGGCAGTTTTAGTAAAACAAGCACCAATGAAATACAGACAAAGCACTCCAGGGCCTCTGCTGCAGTAGGCATCTCAATGAAGCCAAAATCAAAGCACAAATAAATACATACATGGAAAGCAAGAACTCTGCTCAAAAAAAAAGGATATAAACATTTTTATATTTTAAATCTCTAGAAAAAAAATATTCTGCATATCATCTGCTAAATAGCTAGTTATACAAATTCATACTTAAAGGAACACCAAGTAACTTTTCCCAACTGTTTTAAGACATAGTGGAGTTTAAAACCAGTTTTCAACACCTGTTAAGGACCCAAAAATTATTTTTGAGTCCATACTAGAATTTCCTTTTGAAAATGGATTTGTGCTTTTTCTCACTGTGAAGGAGTAATCAGGAATTTTAAGTTCCATCTAAACAGTTATTTAAATTTCAAAGATGGTTTCTTTAAAAGAAAAAAAATAGGAATGTAAATTGGAAATTAAAAATTATTTTAAAAGGAAAAACATTGCATTATTAAAATTCTGCAAGTGAACATTTATTGAAATGAACCATCACAGAAGTGATCCCTTTCATTGCATTTCCTTAAGGAAACAACTCATCTTCAGTTTGAAAACCATGGCCAATTGAAACACAAAAGTTAACAGGAGTTCTTCAGGAAGACACCTTTATGTACGAAAAATCTGTCTGAATGATATTTAGCATAACAAGACAATATGTTTAAAAATAAAATGTAAAGAGTGTCAAACAGAAGGTCTTCAGGTCAACGCTTCATCCTTGCTTGCTCTATTTCTGTCAGAATAGTAGAACTAAATCAAACTGAAAAGCTAATCATCAAAATAGCTAGAAACAGGTATTGTGTTCTATATTTGGTAATACCAATTCACAGAATCACAGAATAACCAGGTTGGAAGAGACCCACTGGATCGTCGAGTCCAACCATTCCCACCAATCCCTAATTGTGTTAAACTCCAGAAGAAACTGTATGACCAGAAGCAGATCTGAAAGACAAGAGCAAACCCTTGTGAACACCAGCAAATCCTCTACTGAGGACAAGATACAGCACATCACTCTGAAGCAGAGAGATTCTGTGGCAGCTCTTACCCACCAGAAGAAAACAGGGGGAAACAAGGTCAGAACAAAGGCTTATTTCTGCTTTCTTTCTCTTCAGTTCTGCACAAAGGAAACAAAAGGATGCAGTTTGCATGATAATAATATCGACCAAAGCAAAGGTTAATACAGTCCTTGCTGCAACCTATCAAGCAGAGCACCACTGGCATCCTTCAAGACAACTGATGATCTGCTGAGGAGTAGACATACTGAATGTCTACATAGTGTCAAAACTACAACTAGCTTTATTTCCTCCTCACTGACTTTTCTAAACCATTAGGACACTAAAAAATGCCATTAGAAGTGCAAAAAGCATCACCACAGAAAGCAACTGTCTGTAACTAAAATAATTTAATTGCATATTGCTTAAAGGGGCAACAGAAGGAAAAACAATTTTGGGAGATGTCTCTTGCCTTCTACTGTACTATTTTTATTCCAGGACTGCACAAGTCCCAGATAACTCCATCAGAATGATTTAGTCATAATTTCATGTTTATGCTAAGTGCAGTAAAACATTGCCTAGATGCCAGGCCAGAACACTACCTGTGGGCAGTACTAAAAGAAAATGCACTCACGACCAGGCTGCAATATTTTCTTGATGCACAGTACAAGTTATGTTTTCCTTCTTACGGTCTGTGCCTGGTAACCTCACCCATCTTTCCAGTGGCCCTTTTGTGTTCGTTCGTGCTGACAAGAACGATAGTAGCATTAACATTTTATAAGAAGTAAAGAAATTGTCTCACTAAGCAACAATTTAGTTGGTTTTGTTTCTTTCTGCCCTTTCTTCCCAATTTATGATTTAAGGCATGATTCATGCTGTAATTGTTGAAAAGCCCATGCACATACTGTTCTTTTCAACTGCACCATTCTACTTGCTCAAATCTTCCTGTTATATGAAGTAAAATTTGAAGATTGTGTTTAAGAAAAGTTTTAGCATGCCTGACAAGGCCTGACAGAGCTTTGAAAAGGCTTGCAAAACACTGCAGTTACTTTTGGAAGGGACTAATTTTTTCTTCGTATTCATTCATTATAATAATTCTCAGAAAGTCAAGGGCTCACAGGAAGCCTATACACATTTTCAGCACTACCACAATTCAAAGAAATAAAAAAAGAAAAAACAAAGCCACAAAAGCTTGTTACCTTGAAATAAGGCAAGAAATGTAATCAAAGTCTTCAATTACAATTGGCATTTCTGATTCTGTTGCTGTAGGAGGCCATCTTGTCAAAACTTGCAAAGCAAGATTCCCTAGAGAGGCTCTGAACTATATTTCAGACCACATTATCAATCATTTCATCATCATGAAAGAGCTGTATTTAAACTCAGTATTTAATGATTAAATGTTACACATTAAGGGCTAAATAGTAGGAGACCTGCTTCAGACTATTTGTGCATGTGCAACTCTACATGCACATTTCAAGTCCAGTTTTGTTGCACTGAGTGCATGACACATGCATCCACTTTAGAATATTAGGGCTGAGATGAATCACTGCAGAAGAAAACATTGGAAATGCCATTGATGCTTTATTTGCAAAATTACAAATCAGTTCATGTAATGTGGAACCTGACATTTATGCACACAGAAATCATCACATGCATCTACGGAGGATCCATTTTCAAGCTACATTTCAGGCACTTACTAGCCCACTTTTATGTCATTACTGAAAAGACTGAGATATGATTTACATTATCTTCCTTTGGGGGTATGACACCAACAGAGAATAAGCGACTTCTTTTTCAGATAGTACTAGAGTTAGTATGGATAAAAGACTGAGGAAACTACTGTGCTACGCAACCAGGCTTTGTAAAGAAGGAAGCTTAGATATGACTGATGCCAAGAGCAAGTATGCATGTCATGAGGTCTTGTGCCTTCATGCATCTATCACTCTTTAGTACTTACACACTAACACAATAGAAGCTGTGCAAGTACTTCACAATCTTTACAGTAGTTAACTTCACATCTCTATCAACACTCTATTATCCAGGCCAGTGAGGAGAGGAGGATAAGGACAGAGGGAAAACACCAACAATGAAAAACTTTTAGTAGAAAGACATGCAGGGAGGACATAGTGAGGAAAAAGCAGAAGATAAAGATTGGCTTAACTGCCAAGTTTGGCAAAGTGCAATTCCCACATCACCAGTGACACAAGCATCTAAGTTTACATGGCAAATAACATGCTGCACATAAGAAGCCATGTAGCTTCTCAAGAAAACTGGCTCCTAAAACATCAGCACCGTGTTTCTGTGTCCAGCCTCTGTAGTTAATTCTGCCTGATGTCCAAGGAATGAAGCTATGCTCGGTTTACAGAGAAAGGTCTGATCTGCAGTGCAATGGGGAATCTGTCCAGCATCACATAAGTGGTCTGCAGCAAAACTGGAACTGAATCCAGGAGCCCAGAGCCTTGGGCTGCTCTCCTGCGGAACAATAGCTAGCACTCCTCAGAATACTGAGCTGATTTACTCAAAGCTTTTTCATTGATCTGATGACTACAAGAGGAACTGATTCAATTCTCTACCTAGACACAGCTCAAGAACCTTCAGAACTTCCAGAGATTTAACACACCCTCTAGAAAGTAAGTCATTCTGAAACGTGTCTGACTTTATCTATTTCCAGCCCCAGGCGCACGAGCTCATCGTACTCTTTCCAGTAAAAGACTATAAAGCTATCCACTATCACATATCCACTTCCCCAGAAGCCTCTTCATAAATGAAAGACTGAACATCAAGGCTAAAGTCCCAGAGTCCAAGTCATTAATAGAAGTCTTTTCAAAAGCTTTAATTTTTCCATGCAGTCAGTTCTTGAAATGCACTACTTGTTGTTATCATCTTCTTCTGCTCTTTAACTACTTAACAATGTCCTAGTGACTGATGGGAGCAAGACATGTTCTGCAACGCTGTGCACTGCAGCAAAAATGGGTGTGGGTATTTTGCATGGCCGGAACACACGTTTATGCTAGTGCTGATCAGTATTTAATGATTGTTGCCTGTACAAAGCAATATGATGTTTTCAGTGGTGATTTCCACAAGGGGACAGGTTGCGATTAGTAGATCAGGACAATTTTTACTGAAGAAATATTTCTAATGAGTGCAAGAAACATTCCTATTGGAACCTAAGAAGATGTAAGTGAACAGTACCAGTTCAAAAAGAAATGTTATATAGAATCATAGAATCACCACATTGGAAGAGACCCACCAGATCATCGAGTCCAACCATTCCCACCAATCTCTAAACCATGGCTTTTTGTTATTTAAAGTGATGACAAAATAGGCATCTATGCACAGCAAGTTCTCAGTTGCACTCCACTTTGCCTTTCAGCAGTTCAACATCTACTGTGAAAACCTGCCTGTAATTTTTTTTTTCTTTATTGGTGGAAACGCAGAAAAGAGTTGTTTTTATTTTGGCTTAGTATAGAGTTTTGAGAATTTAAAACAAAATAACAAAAAAAGCAACCAAAAATTCTTTTTTAAAAAAAGATAAAATAACAAACTTACAAGTTTATTTCATTTTCTTTTGTACCATTCTCGTAAATAAGCATCTACTTCTGCTAACAAATGAATCGGATGAGAAATGCAGAACACTTGGAGTTTTTTTCCCCCAGGAGAAACTGACAAGTAAGCAACATATCACAAAAGGCTACTGACAGTGAATGAAACAGTGCCATGATTTGACAAAGTAGAACTAATCATAGGGGATGCTGTACAAAATTTTACAAAGAGGGAGATAGATCTTTCAAGGCTGAAAACCCCAGTTCTTAAGTTAATAGGAGTTCTTAGCAGGCGTTTTTATGCAAGTGCTCCACATGACAACAAAAGAAAGTTTATCATCAGGGTAAAAATGCCAATGAGTAATCAGTAAAAAGCCATCAGTCCTCAATTCATCTCAGTTTCTTTCCAATTATCTCCTCCCCTTTCTACATCTTAAGCTCCGCAATAAAGGCATAAACATCTCCATCCTAACGAAGTAACACTTCGTTGCACTTTACTTCATCAGACTGGTTTCCTGTTTAACCACTATTTCATTAGTCCTGCAGTATGGAAGTTGAACAGGAAGAGCACAAACATGATTATCTGAACACAAATTTCCAGGGACTTCAAGCAGATAGTGAGTTCATATCTATCAAACTCCCATACTATATGTGAAATTTATCATGGTCAGAGATTAACTTCACTAGGTAAAGTTTTGGTGTGTTCTGAGACACATATTAATAACAGCTCTGCATTCATCTTTTCACCAATCTAGCACAAAGAATTAGCAAAAATTCAAGCAATTCCTCAAAGCTTGTGTGAGACAATCTTACACAGACATAGTGGTAAAATCATCTAACTGAATGGTCAGTCATCACATGAAAAGCGTGCTATCCTATGATTCATCTAAAGATATTCTAATAATAAGGTAAGAAATAATTCTGAAAAGCGCAGTAGCATTTCTTTGGAACTCATGTAGACTAAATTACTTCAATAGTATATTTGGGTTTAAGCATTCTAGGAAAACAGTAATACCTTAAGTCTCAACTGACATCTGATGGTATATCTGACATTTTCTGATAAATAAGGCTTTGCAGATTTGAGAAGGTTCAAAGGTTAAATGAAGGCTTTATTGTGAGCTTTTAATTGTTGGGGTTTTGTATTAGAATGTTGCATCTCAACAAACAACCCCCTGTACCGGACTCTCGCTCCTTCCCGGCGAGGACCATTGAGATGCAGACTCTAATATAGAGGAAGCTCAAATGGCAGTTTCATTGATTGCGCAGTTTGCTTTTATAGCCCTGTCCCTCAAGAGGCCCTCCTTCGTGGGCAGTCCCTAACCTCTACCGTCACATCCCGTGTTCTTCCGCATCACCATCCCTAACTTGTTGACCTACTCCACTCATATTAGAAGAGGAAGTATATACATTTCATCCATTTTCTGGTAGTCCCACATCTAGACCTGCTCATCAGGGACAATTCCAATTACAAAGGGTTACTAATAGTGCTAGGTGCACATGAGCTTTCGTTTTTCGTTCATAACGATAAATAGAGCAATAATTTAATTTATAATGGTAAATTTTTTAACGCAACTAACCAATTGAGCCTTCCCAATGATGCAATTCGTGTGTTTTATGTGACATAAAATAACTACACATTCACAGATGATAGATTGGCTGTTTCCTTGGTTTGTTGGGTTTTTTCGATGACTGTAACAGTATTACAGACATGTGCATAATTTAAAGTGACTTTTTCAGGACTAGCACAGGGTTTAAATATGCTTCAGCGTGTCAACCACCTGCCAAAAGTTTAGCTGAATCAACCAGTTCCAGATCATTGGAACTCTAATTATTATAAGCACAAGTGGCTCTTGGAAGAGCCGTGAGCTCTACATGACAGTGTTGGCAAGCACTCTACAGGCAAATAAATTAAACTTCACTTGCTGATTGTGATTACCAGATCATTCACTATTTCCTGATCCTTTGGTTTCACAGGAAATTAGCATCAGTGCTGAACATTTCCAACATTTATTAAAAAAAAAAGCCAAAAAGCCAACAAGCCTACTGAATCAAAGCATGTAAAGGCATAAAGCTTTCCTCTATTTATGCCCATGCGATAATGAGAAACTAAGTTGATGCACTTAAAGAGGTAATATTCAGTCATGATGCAATATGCAATTTTTATTGCTTACTCCGTGCCTATTACAAACACAAAGTAGGACACATTAGCTGAAAACGCCTTTGGTAGTTATGGTCCCCTCTCTATTAACACCAGTCACACTGTGTGACAGGAAAGCAACTGTAACATAAACAGTTCATTTCTCACCTCCCCACTGTGATTAAATCTTTATTCTAACATCAGGTGGTTTCAGGCCATGACAGTATGTTGGGTCATGACTTATCTTGCCCCCTAAACAAGAGGCAATTCCCAATACAACAGCAAGATGTAGGACAATTTTCTAAGCATTCCAGGATGCAGATGATTTAGAATTATTGTTCCCACGATATTTTCAACAATGATATGCAGTTTAATTTGAGATGGCATTAGAAATTATATACACTATCCAATATACCCAGATATCTTTCAACTTGATATATTACACTAAGAGATTTGTGTTCAGATTTTTAATTATGTTTCAGAAGCCAAAACTTTGCTATCACAATCTTCTCAGTAACTTTCAGTTCTCAGACCATTACAGGTGGTGAAGGTCATTAAGTAGATCAAATGAAGTCTATTCTTAAAATAGTTTTGGAGTGCAAATTATGTGACAAAAATAACACTTTTTACTGCTCAAGTAGCATTACAGTAAAATATGCAAACTGCAAAGCAAGGTGTTAAGTTGTTTCTCATTTTTGTCACCCAGTTTTAAAAGCACAAAAGTGTTATAGGTCAGAAAACCACGTTACAAAATACTTCCTTTTATATCATAGAATGATTAAATAATGAGACTAAAGGCTCAGCACTCCCTGGGTGACTGAAATCCTGTGTGTAATAATAAGTGGTGCAAATCTATATTCAGGCTTATGGAAAAGTAATGCAGTATTTCATAATCTATGCATAGGACAGATTCAAACAAAACACAACTGAACAGCAGAACAGGAAGCTATCAACTTGTTCTTCCAGCTGATGCAAGGAACTGGCATGCAGACTGACTAGAAGAACATATTTGTAGACTACAGTGTATATGCCGATTTCTAATTTTCTCTTTGCAAAATTTTCAACTTCTTTTCCCTTCTCTTTTTTACGTTTTATTTGCTTCTTACTACAGTATCCAATCAATTCAAACTCCCTGCTGAGGATTCAACAATAGGAAAACTACAGCTATTGAAAATGCACAAACGCTCTCTAATTTACAGCATTAGATCTCAAGGCAATCTTCAATTTCTTGGTATGCATTTGAAAAAAAAATTATTTTTATTTATAAACCCCAAGAATCAATACACATTAAAGAGTACCACTGGAAAGTAGGACAGTCAGTGGAAAAATGCAAGCTAGCAGAAGTAAGAGACACCCAGCATACTGCTTTGGGTAGAGATGATGAAAATTCATTTTTCCCAAGTGATGCAGGTACAGTGGTCTCTAACTCACTGTATCAACAAATTCCAGGGATGTGAGCAGAAACTGGCCAAAGCAGCAGCAAATGTTTCCCAAGCTCTCTTTAACTCCGCTTGCTCTGTGGAAAGCAACACACACGCAGTTACCCAGCCTTCTGACAGAGGTTGCTTTTCTGGGTTACCTATCCAAATTCCACATTATTAAACATTGCATTTGCTGCACAGCAAGCTAAATGACACGTCCTTGCATTTCCCCTACAGTCACTCTAACTGCAATGTAGACACTGCCCTGGTTACTCCCAAGCGTTACTCAGATTTGAAGTAGGACAGCAATGAGAAAAATCTCCATCCAGTTTTGAAGCAGACAGGATGGCACAAATCACATTTCATTGTTACAAACATTCTTTAGTCATGCATCTTTCATTCTGTGCTTTTTGTTTTCTACGACAAAAATATTCTGACATCTATCTGTTGAGAGAAAGCTGGGTACAGTTTCACTACACTACAATAAAGTTCTACTGTGCTAATCCTCCAAGAACGCAGCAATTATCTCCTACCAGAGAGGTATTAAATGCTACCTCCCAAGAGATTATCCCATCCTCTCTCATTCCCTTCTGCCCTAGCTGTACAAGGGACAGCCATAAATAGAATATGCCACTATCTCAACAGGTAAAGAAGAGTCATTAGGTCCCAGTCCCATAACAGTAATTCCAAGTAACACAAGGATGAGCTGACTTCATACCAGCTCAGTCCTTTTCATTGTGCAGTAAGTAAAAGACATTTTTCCATGGAAAGCTTTTAAAACCATTTCATTTTTTCAAGATATGTGTTATTTTCCTTGTCCTTTATTTCTCCTTTCGTGTATCAAAATAGAAAAGTGAAAAAGGGGATATAATGAACCCATGTGCACACCCAGAGAGAAGTAAAAAGCTGCAGAAAAATAATTTGTTTCCAATTTTGAGATGGATCTTCTCTTCTATAGCTGCTTAGAAGATTCACATAACCCAAGGACTTCTTTCCAATACCAGCAAATGGTAGATGCTTTAAAAAGTGGGTAAGAAAATAAGTGGCATCATCTTTCCTCCTATATCATCTAAACTTCAACTAATCAGAGTTTTAAATGTCAGTTAGCTGGAGCCTGCATTTATTACCAAAGCTACAACCACTTCAAGTTAATATTTTAAATATAATCTAACTGAAGTGCTAGATTTTTTTCTTCTTTCCAAAAAGAAATCTAAGAAGACAAGTTCTTTCTCTTTGCCCTCATCTTTTGTGCATTAGCAGTATGTTCAGTTTCATACAAGTACTCCTCTCATTCATCAAACTAGAAGTCTGAAAAGCCTTTCTGTGTGCAATCTCCCATTCAGAAATCTATCAAAATTATCAAATTCATGCTCAGTATTCTTGTCAATGCTCCCTGCAATAGGAGAGAGATTTGAAATATTGTTCCCTGTCCTCCTCTTCCCATAGCTGACCTTCAGAAAACATGTCTACAGCAGAATTTGTAGTCCAGAAAACAAGCAAGCAACCAAAGTCACACCTTTAACAGTACTTGCCTTATATCCTACTGTAGAATTGTGCCCTGAGGCCTGATCAGTTAGTATAGAAATTCTGGATTTTAAAAGAATTCCCTTAGATGCAGTTAGACCTCATCATTTTTCAGGACCAGATTATATTTGCATTAGCCTGCATTACTAATTGCACAGAAATCCACACAAAAATTCAGGTACTACATGATGCAAGAGCAACAACACATCAGTCAAACTTTGTATATAAAAAGAGATTAATTGTAAAGTCACTTCAGAAAACAGCCTTGTTACTACCTGAAGTTAGGACTATTTTAAGACCGTCAAGATTTCTTGCTTGCCGTCATATTATTTTTGAAGAAAAACAGTCCACACGTATCAAAGTCTGTATGGAAATACTGGTCATTCCCCACAAGTTTATTTAGGGTTTGTTATGACTATAACCTATTGCAACAGAAAAAATAAGGCAGATATTTGCAGAGCAAGTATGTTAGATGTACTTTCCTGTTTATAATCTCAGGCCTTTTGTCTTCTTTGGTTTGGTTGGTGGTGTCATTTTTGTTCAGGGGTGTGGATTTTGAGAGTTTGTCTTCGTTTGTTCTAAGAAAAAAAGTCTGGGATTATATCTCATTCTGATTATTCCTAAAAGCATATTTGGTTTTGAGAATATGATTTTCTTAATAGTTTGGGTTTCTGACTCAGGGAAAAAAGGGTTCTTTATGTTCAAAGCACATCTCTATTCTTTCCCTCAAAGGCAGCAACTGTTTATGGGCCAGGTGCATAATCATAACCTGTGTGTCTTCCAATTCTTACTCCCTTTGCACAGACCTTATCTGCAGACTGTAAAAGGATTTTTCTGCATAAGCAAGATGCAATGTAAGACTATCAAATACCCACTGAGTGTCATCTCCCCACGTGATGTCTATAAAATATGTAAAACAAGAGCATAAGCATCATATTCGTACCCAGTTATATTTAGTAATATCTTCTTTTCTACTACCTCTGAATCACAAGTGCCTCACATACCTTACATCCTCTTCTAGCATATATCTGCAACTCATATGCTTTCCCAACCACATCTTCCCTGGGGATGTGTATGTAAGTGTTTATTCCTTTCTGACCAGAACCTACTTCTGAATCTGTTGTGGCTATTTTTCCTAGCATTTCTTACTACTTCTGGAAGGATTCCCCATGGAAATGTCCTATTCATCTCTGCTTTGCCGCCTGGTGATGGGTAATGTAATATTATTTCCCTTACTTACTCAAGATTTTCCTCCTTTTATCTGGCTAGTTCTTGTAAAATTAAAATGTTCTTTCATACAATGAAAAAAGAAGATTGAATTATCACCAATTTCATCCCTCTTGTCCCCACTGCCTGGACCTTCTGCCACCTTGAGCACAATATTAAGAAGCATACTGAAATATTCCTTTTTTACCCATAGCTTTCATTTTTAGTGATAAATAAATAAATAACCGTTCTTATGAGAAAAAGATGAGCATGCAGTCAGAGCTTGGACCGGTGAAAAGGATTGAAGCATGGGAGCATGGCTGACCTTTAAGATGAGACCTGTTTCTGTGCAAGGTATCTACATGAAAGCATAATCATGCTAAATTCTCAGATGTTCAATAGAAAATAGGTGTTCTTGGGACCTTATGTATCACGTACTGAACCGTTTTGTTTGGTAAGCAAGACTGGAAAATGCCATGAGACTTGGGAAGTCTCCATCTTTGTAGAAATGGCAAACTAAAAGGGCAAACATATACCAAAATGAGGTTTTGTTCCCAGAAATTCTGAGATTCCTCATAACTTCTTAAAATTAAGAAATTTTGTGTAACTACAAAGATGACACAGCACATGGTTTTCTGTATAGACTAAAATAGTTAAAACCAGAGGGAAGTTGACCCTTACTTGACATTTTCAACAAAACACATGAAGGAGATCATACTTGTTAGACTATCAGAAAGACCTCAGCTTTAGTCACGTAATTTTCTAAAATTTCCTTATAACCAGAGCAGCAAGGGATGACAATATTACATCAACCTCTGCTTCTTCTGGTTTAAGAGGACTGAACCCTATGACTGTCAACTTCTCCAGTTCAAGACAGCCATAAAAAGCATTCACCAGAGGCTAAAAGTATAAAGGTCTACTTACAGTTTATTGCCAAATATCCTATTTGAAATTTAATAACAATTTCATTAGAATAGAAATGGCAGTCCACAAATTTGGATAATATATTGTGTTAAAAATTACTTGGCTGAATTGATTTTTAGAAACTATCAGTCCCTTTGTCCCATCCATGACAAAGGTATAACGTGCTCTGAATGTTTTTCAAATCATTACTGGAAAAAAGAGGATACTGGATATACTTTGTGTTCTGTCTTATATGGTATTTGATAACTGACTAATCAGACACTGAAGCTAATGAATTAATCAGTTTAGAACAAAGCTTGATAAAGTACATGCTGCATCAAAGAATTCAGGAAACAGTGAAGCAGTCACTTCAGATTAAGCACGAATTTTCATCCCTATTAAATTTCAGAACAGACTCCTGGCTTTCTCTTCCTCATTTCTAAGGTTTGGATCAAGGTTGATCACGGATGCTCAGTTGCACTTCCAACCCAGACCACTGGAAGCAGCTGCAGTCACCTTATGCAAGAAGCTTTGCTACTCCAGCATTGCTCAGGAACGTTTGGAGAAATCTTCTGGACAATCCAGGGGTCCCAGACCACATCTTTTAGTGACAGAAACTAGTCCTAAAACTAAGGCAAGGAGCTTTACAGATTACCAAATGAATAAATGCTGCTTCCTTCTGCCAAGGATTTTCCTTCTAAAATTTTGGTCCAAAGTAGACGTGGCTAACACAGATCCTTTCAGAAACTCCAGCATATATTCTGCAAGTACAGACTCCTGTGCATGATCAAGGAGAAACTAGAAATAAGGCATTAAGTTTAAGCATTGACTTAGTCAAGGATGGATAGAATGAACATGATGGTCTGTGTGTGCCATATGCACAGCATATTAAAGAGATTTTCTACATTGGTATTCCTATTAAAGTCTTCAAAAATCTGTGATGAGAACTTTTCAAAAATGCCATACTCTGGATGAAATCCTGGCCTCAGCAAATGAAAACTTCACATTTGTCCTCCACTGTTCAAAGATTGCATGCTGCCTGCTTATAATAGAGAAATTCTTCCCTTTAAATCTCTTTGAATTTCTTTGTCAGACCTTTAGAGCTTTTAACAAGCCATATTAGAATATCTTTGACGTGCAGTTGAAGAATTTATTTTACTGGAAGAGGTGAATGAAGATCGTTTGTACAGTTCTACAATCTTTGGAGCAGCAACAAGTATCAACCATCTAATTCAACGATATTTGGAAAAAGCAGCTGTTCAGGATGAACATGAGCCAACTATTGTCACTTGACAGGTGCAAGTGAAAGTATACAGTGAAGCCCACTTATTGAAGCACAGAGAAATTACTATGTCATGAAATAGATAGTAGTGTACATTAAATACAAGCACTAAGATCTCCCACGAAAAAATACATCTACGTGTGTAAATATACACACATACATATGCAGGCATTGTTCTCTCTAGCAATTCTTTCATACTAATACCTTTAGCAGGAAACACAGGTAGTAAAGAAGTCTGTAACAGGGTAAGAAAAAACCTTCATATATTCCCAGATGTCATTTTAACAGCAGCTGATATATTACAATTGTATGCACTTTTTAACTGCAAGTAAAATAGCCATTACACTTGTAACATTTTATGTGCAATGTTATTGGAGAGAAAACGGCTTTGACAATATATATTTGAAAAATTGTTGCTCTTATTCACAATTCATGAATGTAGCGTACCTGCAATATATCAAAATCTACAGCCAGGCTTCCATCAAACTACCTTTTAGGCAACAACTGAACTGATAGACTGTGGTTTATAGAATGGAAAACCGAAAAATACCCATAGGGGGTGGAGATTATTTTTTTCTGGTGGTCAAAAGAGGAATTTAATCAAAATTTTCTAGCTGTTTTTCCTGAAGCCCCAAAACTCAGGGATATTGTGACTGGTCTGAACACAGTCATTGCTCACCAGTAAAACTTGAAATCCAGAGAATGTGAATGCATTAATGGCAAAGGATGAAAAATGTGACTGCCTGATTTCCATTTTGCTCAGTTGTTACTACTCCTCACCTAGTCAAAAAAAAAAAAAAAAAGAAAGAAACCACAGGTTACTAATAGAGGACAGTAAGCAGGGAATACAAACTCCTACACAGATGCACTATGGTAATGCAACTAATTTAAAAGACAAGAAACCTTAGATAAATGTTAATTCCACTTTTTTTAAAGGCAAAATTAAGGTTGAGAAAGGGAGAATAGGAGGAGTGTTAAATAATAATTGGTATTTCTCACATGAAAGTAAAGGGTCCAATAATGGACTGGTTTACATTTCTGTCTTGCTGCTTAAAACCTGTCCCACAGCGATTTTTTTTTCACGTCTGTTCATCACCAAACATGAAACAAGTTTGGTACCTGGAACACCTACTTCTGAGCGAATAGGCTGCTCTGATTTCCTGGAAGATTATAGTCATGCCATATCCATCCTGAGAAGTTGTTACACCAAATGATTAGTTGTCTAATCTTTCTCTATATGATACATACTTTAATGTTCATTTCACATCAGCAAACCATCAGAGAAGGCACCTGAGTAGACAGACATAACGATGGGATTTACTGCTTGCTGTGTGACAGCTGTTAAAATGGACTCCAATGGGCTCCCACGAAAGGGGGCACAGGATTCACACAGAATCACAGAATAACCAGGTTGGAAGAGACCCACCGGATCGTCGAGTCCAACCATTCCCACCAATCCCTAAACCATGCCCCTAAGTACCTCGTCCACCCTCACCTGAAACACCTCCAGGGAAGGTGAGTCAACCACCTCCCTGGGCAGACAGTTCCAATGCCTAATGACCCTCTCCGTGTTCCCATAAAGACAAACTGTCAGGTGATTCCAGCTTGATCCCTGCTCACATACTTCAGCATTGCTGACACCATTGAAAGTACAGCTAAGTAGTATTAAGTAAGACAAAATTTTAAGTATTTCCCTTCTTTTATTTAAAGCGTCAGTCTGCTATTTGCCTGTACAATTTATAATAATTTGATTTCTATATTAACATTCCCTAGTTTTCTTAGTGCCTATACATCATTAACCAGGAATTTCCATGCTATTATCTCACCTTGTCCTTTAGGGTAACTACATTGTCTTTTTTACTGTGACACTCCACCTGTATTTCAAAGAGAGCACTGCAAACCTATATACCTCCAGTGTCTACCTAAAGTATATCTCTGTTTGCACATATATTTATATACAAACAAAATATTCATGGAAGATTTAGCAGCAGTGCTCCCCATTTTGGAGATCATTTGACATATGCTTCCTCAGGAAGCATAACATCAAGCATAACCTGTAAGTGTCAGCACATCACAGAAAGGGCTGGAGCATCTGAATAGTGATGCTGACCTCAGCTCCACAGGAAAGGGATATTCAGATCTGTGACATCGGTTTAAATGTACCTCTGTACCGCTGATTGCAGTTACTCACAGAAAATTCACTGGAATCTTCCAGATTTATGCGCAGAATAATTTTCACACATATGAAAGACATTATGCTATTCTGTTGACCATGTGAAAGCATTCACGACAATAGCCCTGCCAGGCAAAAGTTGAAGGAGAAGTTAAGATGAATGAAATTCAAATTGACAGACTTACATGTACTGTTACCCCTAACTACACACAAGGAACAGTGCACGTATACCAAAATATATCCTGTTATTACTAGTCTTCCCACTTTCAAAAAAACCCAAAATAAATTCTGGCTAGCTCAAAGACAGTAATGGTAGTAACTCTTTGAAAACAACAGGGAAAATAGTTCAAAAAAAATATGTGCTCCATAAATAAAATATACCAGTGGAAGCTGCAAGTGCAGTATTGATCCCAGATGCAAGTTGAGACATAGATAACTGCAGAGCTGGCACTCATAGTCTTCTGAATTGACAGTAAATCCCCAATTTGCCAGTATCCACATTACTATTTCTGCACCCCCCTAGTTGGGGGGAACTAATTTATTAGGCTGGCTTCCTTACTCGGGAGGTAAAGGTAGAATTATCCCACAATGCCCTCTGACCTGCTTTTTATTTACAACTTGTGGGAGACATTCTGCAAACTGATTGGCAAAAATCACTTCTCAGTAAATGCAATAGGTTAACATGAAACAAAGCCAGAAAAAGGTAAAATGGTCTGATAAATCTGTGATTCCATTGATTACTCATACTGAAAAACTAAATGTTGCAAAGCTATGTGTGGTGAGGGCTTTTGAAACATACAATAAATTAAGATTGTTTTCCATTGAAGTAAAGAAGAATTATTCAAAGGTTGCTGTTGCACCAAAGGAACAAGTTTATAGATAGTTTCCTGCTTATTTTCTAGTATGCTTTCCTATAAGGGAATTGTGGAGAAGTCAATCTTATTAATTCAGGTGGGAGAGAGGTAGATCTTTATCCTTTGACGATTCTGGAAAACAATGGCTTGGCTGATATATGTGGAGCAGCAATAGTGTGCCAACTGTTTGCTTTGTTTTTAAGGAAAGCATTTTTCTTAACTTTTGTGTTAAACATGTTTCTGCCTACTCTGTTACTGTATCAGTCAAAGAATCACATAGGTAGCTCTGTTGTGCATTTGCAGTTTCCCATCTGTCTTTGAAACCATTCTTAGATACAGGAGGTGTAGGTCTTATTTTGGAGTTCTATCATTATGAACATAAAGAAATAAACATTCAAAAGACTCTATAATCCAAATCAGTATAAAGCAAAGGTTTGCAGCTTTTCATGGCAGAATGTGTTTTGTTTTGATACAAACTCTTTTTTTGACACATTTCTGAATTCCCAGCAAAACATCTACAGATATGTAGGCAGATGAAGGAACTTAAACAGGGAAAAAAATAGACATGTACAATACTTCACTAGTTAGATCGCTAGATTTGCATTGTAAATTCCAGCATAGCTGACATCTCCCGCAGTAATTTTTATTGCTATTCTGTCAAGTTCTCTACCCAGACGCCACCTTCTCATCATGGTAGGGAGCTCTTAAGGGTAGTCACCACCAAATCAAATTATTTACCCCTCTAATCAGATACAACCATAGTACAAGTCAAGGTCACATGAAAATGCAAGCCCTAGTATTTTCTGATATGATATAATGCTGCAAGGAAGGAAATAGATTGGGTGTGAATATTACCAGAAGTAAAACAGACACCAAAAAATACATCAGCTTGTCTTGATCCAATTCTGACACTCTGGAAAAGAAAGCAAATTCAGACCTCCTTTAGACCAAGCACTAGAGAAAGAACAAATTATCCACCAGACTGATTCTAGATACTCTATGGTATTACAGAGGTAGTTTTATAGCACAGAAATTTTGTAAGCACTGCAATCAGTATTAGGAGCTCATCAATGTGTAGCCTTTGCACACAACAAAGTTTCTTTGTTTAGTTGGTTTGGGTTTTTGGTTTTGGTGTTTTTTTGACTGCTGCATTATTACAATCATTTCTCAACCAGCCCAAGCTGCCTACTCTAAGCTAAAGGTCAAAGTATCTTGGATTACACTTTTCTTTGTAAAATAGGCTTAATATTAAACACTCCCAAATTTTATTACTAGACAAGTCTCAACTTTAAACGTTTCACAGAAGGTCAGCGTCAGAATCATGGTGAATCTTTTCTCAAGATAATGATGCTGACCACTCCTTCAGAATGGTCACCAAAGGTTAAGGACTTAAATATGAATCAGCATGTCATCCTCAATGTGCATTGTATTTGTGTCTTTTCCATCCCCCTCTCTGCTTTTTCTTGTTCCTTCTTATTAGAGACAAAAATCACACTTGAAATGTCTTTCTCCCAAGGCTTCAGAACATTTTTTGGGAAGAAATGTGAGCAGAAGCAGGAAAGTGCAGCAAACAGCAACTCGAGAAGTCAAGTGCAAAGATTGAGTGCAGAAGGACTAAAAATCTCAGGACTTGGAACTCACTCAGTAGTTGGAAAGAAAGCTAACAAAATATTATATTACATTCATAAATGTAATAGAGGTTAGATGGGTTGGATTGCAAGTGTCCTATGAACTGTTTTACAAACCTGATGGAAAAGAAGGCCTTCAAAATAAACAAGAAAAAAAACCCAAACAAACAAAAAACCCACACCACATACACCTCTAACCAATTCTGTCCAACACTGAAGAATTTCATGGGGCTAATGCAAAGCTAAATGAGCCACCTATAAATCTTCTGTCAAACACAATGACTTTGTGTCAGGCTTCATTTGATAAATGTACAGAATATATAAGGTGTGTGTTTTTCCAAGGCATCACAACAACCTCATAGCTAACCCACAAAATAGAAATACCACAAATCACCTGGGCCAAAGCAAACGATGCCCTGGTTAGCCTGTTGGAAGTACAGTGTATAAGACAAGGAGGGGCAAGGTCCATCTGAGAAATATTTTAAAGGAATTGAAGAAATCATGAAAGATTTGTAAATAATTAAATTTTTAAAAATAATTCTTTTTTTTTAAAAAATACCGTGCCCTACTGATTTTCTGTAATGGTAACATGGGATTGTTACCAGTCATTAACCTATTTTTATAGCAGCCAAAATGTAAGTCATATGCGAACAGAAGCCCTCACCTGAAAGTCTGTATTCTTGCTGAAAGTCAATAATTTAATTCACCTGCAGGGCATAAAGTTCACCTTGACCCTACCTATCAGTTTTCTTTCAAAGCCCTAGACCATAGGATCCATTACAAATATGGACATCACCAGGTCTGAGCTTTGGCAAATCAAGATGAAAGCTTACTTAACAGCCGAATCTTCTTAATGTACATCACCCTCTTTTCCTTCGTTTCAGGCAAGGCCGATAGTGAACAAATGCAAGACTCTCTACTGCTCACAATGCAAGACAAGAATACCAGCACATTCTGGTAGTGCAGTCCCAACCCCTACAAGACTTTATATTTCAAAAGCAGTAGTTTTGATTTAATCCCAAAAACAATTTGTAGTCAGTAAAAAAAGAAAGAAGACACTACTGAAAACCATCACTTTGGATTAGCCAATACATTCAAAGTTGGCTTCAGTTCCTGCCTCAGGCAGAGGATTCCCTCAAGAAACAAAACACAGTACCCTCCTTCAAACATAGAAACAGCCAAGAGAAGAAAACCTTTTCTCTAGATTAGATCTCCACTTGCTTAAGTTTAAATCATTGCACAGGTTTTAATTTGTACTCACCAAAAAGATTTGTCATTGTGGAGATGGAAAACAAGCAAGACAAAATAACAGCAATAAATGCATGAAAGAAACAGAAATCATATGCAGCAGAACCATTTATCAAATGTCATATTTCATTGTTATTTTAAAGTCTTAGAAAAGCCATCATCTCCTTGCTTTCTAAAGTGACAAGTTACTTTGCTTTAGTGACAGCAGGACAGATCAGGTCACTGCCTGGCTCAGATCTCCTTGGATGACAATTTTAAGCATCAATTATTATTATTGAAATGGTCATACTTGATATATTCAACACCTCCACCTCCTTATGCTAGATGCATTAGCACAATTGATTCTGAACAGATATTCTTTCACAACTTAGAAAATATTTTCAAGCAGGCAATGCTCACTTCAATCCACACACATATTCCAGAAGCTTTTGTGATCTTGTCAAATCTTGCACCTAGTCAGGAAGGCACTCGGTCAGGAGATCACAAAGAAAAACTCCACACTGTTGCTAAGTTAGGATTCCAAAGCCTTCTTCAGCAATAATTGCAAAAGAAATTGGAAAATACTCCATTTTTACTGCCTAAGTCAAACTTAGTGGCTTTATTCCACTTTTCCCTAATAGGACTATTCTACAAACATAACTAATAAATGTAACTTCAGCAGATTCTGGGGACTTGCAAGATATTTACAGCTTCACTGGTGCTGTGAACACAGATTCTTAACCCATATAAGCAAGGAGAGCTCTAGTTCAGTGGAGTTGTAACCACCCACATAATTTTAAAAGCTCTGTCCTAGAGATGGCTATTATTAGATACCAGGGCAGTTCTTATTTTGACTGTCTTATCAATCACTTTGCAATTGCAAAAATAAAAAATTAAAGTTTACAGCAATAAAAAGCAAATAAAAATTTAAACTTAACATTTAAATATGTTTACTGAGAAATAGTCTGTAAGAAGGTCCAATTCTCCCATGTTATGAAGGAAAGATGAAGTTTAACTTCCTAAGACTTGTTCAGGCATCCCTACATGCATGAGCACTAATGGAAAATAAATACAGATAATCCTACTGCAGATCATTAATGGAATAATGAGATGTCATTAACATGTAAAAAAAATTTAAGTTGCTAACACAGTTCGAGAATGACTGACGTGGAAGAAAAATACCAAATATTATTTGCTCATTTCATTAAATTGTTTAGAAAATTCTTAAACCTTTAATCAAATATTCAGTTTCTAATTCATGAATTATTCGTAAGTAACTTAATCTTCTGTATGCCCAAGAAAAAAGACTTCAAGAGAAACTAAGAGAAATGAAAAAAAATGCATATAATTAAAGAGCTAATTGGTATTTTGCTCTTCAGTCCCAAGTTCAGCTTTCTGATCAACTACAGGCCTAGCAGCACATAAAGGTTATGAATTTGCATCTCACTCACCTTTAATGGAGAGCTAGGTAGGAAATTCATGCCCCAAACATCTTCTTTTTCATTTGAGACCTCCAACAGCAAGAAAGAGAAATGTTGACTCCAAGAATTACACAGACACTTCTTGGAGAAAATGCATCCTTGTGAGATGAATTGCTAGTTAAGCATTTCACTCCAGGTTTGGAGCTCTTGGATCCTACTACCACACTCCAAGCCTTGTATGTGCTGCCTTTTAACTGTGCCAATATCATTACCCTCCAGAAAATATTAATAGACTTCAGGTGGCTGATGCATGTATTTGCTATTTTCCATTAGGGGAAAACACTTCTTAAGAGGCCTTGATGAAGGTTTGGAAAGCACTTACACATATGGTCTGTGCCGAAAACTCTAATGAAAGTATTGAAATCATAAGTCAGCTGAGCTGTTGCATGTGGATAGTTATTCATGTGGAAAAAGAATATTTTAGATAAACTAATGCTCTTATCTTCCTCAAGGGAGGGCTACATTTTGTTTTCTATATACATAGGAGATAGCTAAATACAAAACACTTAGGAATAAAACCATCCTGATAGACCTACAATAAGAACAAGCTTTAAGAAGGCAGTTAGAGTGTAACTAATATAAATAGACAAAAAAACCCAAAACAACAACAAAAACCAGGGAGGAAACAAGTTATGAGACATGTGAACTCATTAAATTAGCATTCCCTTTTTCATAAATGCAAAACTTAGCAGTTTTGCATCATTAAGTTATGCTTTCTTGAACATACCCTTGAGCTCTGCTGTGTTGACTCAACACACCAGAGACCTTGTCTGAAGATCTTGCTGTGCTTTAGGGACTGCAACTGAGATGTTGTACAGCATAGCTTCCTGCACTTATAGCAAGAAATGATCCTAGCCTGAGTTTCTAGGCTGCCTCCAGGGAAGTGTTTTTTTCCTATTCCATATACTGCCTAAATTAAAGAAACCATTTCTGCGCACCTCACTAGATTCTCAGCTGGTGCAATTCAGCACAGCTGCTTTCATTTCAGTGTAATGACTCCAGATTTGCTCCACCTGAGCTCTTGCTTAGGGTCTGCAGTTGATGGACCCATTTAATAGTATTTCAGGGAATAAAGGACCTGAAAATAATTTTTAAAGTCTACATATCTGCAAAAATTCTTTTAAGACACCTGCTTTATTATTATACCTATTAGGACCTGAAGTGAACAAACTATAAAGGAGACTTGCATGAAAGTTAGCTACAAAAAATAATTATTCCTAGAAACTTCCTTTGCCTTTATTACAGATCCTGCCTGTTAAAGTAAAAATGCCACTGAAATTTGTTTATTGATAGCTCAGAGTCCTTTGGATTCAGTGTAACTGTACAACTCAGAATTCACAGTCTAAACAACAGGGAGAAAATACCTTCTCTAAGGCAATTCCACCAGAGCAGTCGGTGGATGCACTTGCACAAAGTAAAACAACATTATCTGTGCAATCCCAAACAGAGGTGTTGCTTTCTCTGCTGCTGACTGTGTTCTTTTTTTTCCCCCCTTTTGTTGGCACTAGCACTCATAAATCCACCACCCCAAGAGAGATGGTTTTCAACTAGCCGACAGAACAAAGGCACCAGGAACTTTTAATGGGACCGTGTCCCCTTTAGTAGTGGCTGAGTTTTAGAAAGCCTGTAGCATTGACTATACACCCTGCTTACCTATCCCAAATTCTGTGCTACTGCAGCCCAGCAGGCAGAACATTCTCTTTTCTGTGGTTTCTCCATCCATGTAGCAAACAGATGGTTTTCTCCCTCAGGAATCACCTTTGCGCTTCAGTGAAGCAGGTTCTCAGGAGAAGCTCACTGTACTTTCAAGAGAGATTTCCTTTCCATTTTCATTATTCTTCTGTCTCTCTGGGAGGATGGTATAGGACACATTTAGTAAATAACTAAGCCATGAGAGAGGGTGGAACAAACGACATCTCTGGCTTCTCTTTGCTGTCATCTGTCGAAACTTAGGTTGCAGAGAATTAGAAAGCTTGAAGTAATAGCGGTTCAGCATCCCTGTAAGACAGAACTTCTCACTGTGACTGGCTCACTGTCAATTTATAACCTGGAGCATGAAGTCCTTTAAATCCTCTGTAATTTTTCAACTGCAAGGGATTTGGGGATCTTATCAGTGAAGAAATAATATTGTTAAGGTTTCTTTCTTGCAAGTGTTTCAGGCCTCATATTAAATCTGTGAGCTCCTTGGGTTAGTTGGATTTGTCTAATAGTTTAACATTTCAAAAGTCATGGGGCAGAACTTGTAAAGTCACCTGGTTTATGGCTGGAAGTACTGATAGTTATGCATAAACGTTCCTGCTATGTCATATTAATCTGTATGCTTTATTAAAGGAAAGCAACACTGCTTAGTCAGAATATCTAATAAAGGAAACTGTCTGTTGCGCACTATTATTTTCCAAGCAATAGCCTCGCTGCCCTGTCATACTGATAACAGCCTGTCACATCTAATATTCCAGGTCTGAAAATGGCTTCTGATTCACAACGCAGAGATGGAAAGTCACTCCACCTTGGCCCTGCATTGAGACAATACTTGCTCACCTCTGTAATCCACTGTACTTACAGGTTCCCCAATTAAACTGCTCTGTATGAAACATTATTTTTACTATAAAACTGTTCTCCTATAATAACCTAATTCTCCGTTGAAATCCATCTGATCACTGGTGGTTTTCAGTGCCAGTGAGTTTCCTCAACCAGCTGCACACTGTCTATAGAGTACATGCAAAACACAAGCCTTCCTCTCTTAGTTGCTTTAGTTTAAAGTCATAATACTACTAAGCATTTCAGCTAGAAAGAAAGCCAAGATGAGCTGTAGTGTTGATACAAGTCATGCAAGTTAGATTAGTTGCTGTAAAATGCTAGGTATTATTTGTGCAGGGAGTCTTTAATGTCTCCAAGCTGACTGCATTGACAAAAAGGATTACTGCCCAGTAACTTATAGTCATGTTTACCACTTCACCACATGACCATGTGAATAATAACCTGTGTTGCTGCTATAACCTTTCCAGTATAGCTGCAAAAACATTTTCCTACAGCTCATCAAGTAAAATAATGTCCATATCTATATGACATGAGAAATGCAGCATTAAAAACCTAACCTCAGAAATCAAACCAGTAGGCCCCAAAGAGATGAGAATAAAATGCTAAACACATCATCTCAGCTGGGAAAAAAAGATTATTATTAAAAGTTTTCATATATATATATATTTTAATCTAGGAATGGATTCAAAGTATTAATCGAAGCCATATTCTGGCTTGTCTCCCAGCATTGCTCACTGCAGTAATTTTATTCTGTATACATGTGCAGGGAAAACACAAAAGGTCTTGGCATTTGAAAGACTGATAAAATTTAATTTTTATGTTTTTCTGATAAACACTTCAAACATGTCAAAAAAGTAGGAAAATATATTAAGCTTGACAAACAATATGGTTAAGGTGCAGTAAATGAAACTCTCCCATGAAAATCTAGACCGCCTGCTCACCAGAAATGGCATATTCTGGAAAATTCAGGTTTGACCCAGAGCACACAATGGCATTGGGAAGATTCCAATTCATTTTAATAGGCTAGAGATCCAATTTTCAAGCAGCAGATAAACAAGCTGTTCAAATTATCCTCCTGTACTAGAATTCTTGCTTCTTTTATCGTTACTGCTTTATTCAAAGGAGGAGGTGGGGGAAAGATGTAACTGTCTTTCTAAAAGCAGTTTCAAACAAGTGAGTTGCTACTGTGTTTGTGTTAAATGCTGTAATAAATTGAGGGTGATTTGATTTGATTTGACTTTCATGATATCTAAGGAAATGAAAATAAAGTCTGCAAGAAATGTGTCAATTCCTCATACAAATCAAAATAGAGTGATTGTTTCTGTAACAATAATATAGTTTGCCATAAAAATTTCTATTGGGAAAGCATTATTGTATTATGATCACTGCAGCAAATAACATTAGAAAAAATATATATAGCAGTGCGAATTGATTTGATGAACTATGCAGTTAAGGATATAGAAATAATACATGGGAGAAGGGGTGGGATGTGTCTGTGTGTGAACACAATACATGAAGCTGTGCCTAGACATATTCCAGGTTAAAATAGAAAATAAAAAGGACAGAAACAAAAAACCTCAAACAAAACAAAAATAAGAGTGGAATCAGAAGGGTAACAGAGGAACAGTGAGAAAAATAAGACATAACAAAATGCAATCTTTAAGGTGTTCTTTCTTCATCTGTCTTTTTTAAAGAATAGAGAGAACTAACATTTCTCTTCATTGGCAATTCAGGCTTCCAGCCATTTTCCCTGGTTTGCTCTGCATGTCTGTATGATGTGAAACCTAATGAAATATATTAAAAAGAGAGAAAACAAACAAAACTGTTCAGGCCCTATAGTTACGGAGTAATTCTGTCAGCCTTCAGATTTTCCAGGAGCAAAAGCTGGCAAATGCTTTTATATTGCACGTTACACACTGATTAGCAAAAGCCTTCTGGTCTGCAAAGTTTTCACACTGTTTTAGAAATATGCAGGTATTTTATGCAGAACGCCAATTATTTCCCATTGAATTATAAAAAAAAATAAAGGGGGGGTGAACGACAACACACAACACTGCATGAACAAGGCACCAGCTTTCTGAATGGAAAATGGATTAGTTATATGCCACCAAATGCTCACAATGCTCAGAAATCTGAAGAGTTATTTACATAGTTTGGAACACTCGTGAAGCAGGGGATAGAATGAACAGGATAATGTATGACTGACTAAAGATTATTAAAGCTTCTTCATGATCTGTCTCTAATATAATAATGGTCTTTGAAAATAAGTCTTTTCAAGAGAAAAACAGGAAATTCATGCACTGTCAGGCACAGGGGCAGTAGTTTGAAGGACATTGTCATCTGGAGATCTCCTGGTGTTTGGGAGAAATCCACAACCAACACAAAGCAAAAATGCATCTTAAAATGGAGACAGACATGACTGGTTTTTTGCTTTTATATCTGGGCATCAATGCACCAGCCAACAAACCAGCTGTCCTGAAATGTTTTTCCAAGGAAAAACCATAAAACCCTCAGTATTCCAATCTAGAACAAAAATCCTTTTTAACTCAAACATTTCCGCTGAGCCTTCTAAACAATACACACCTGGATGTAATAAAGCTAACTGCAAAATATTCCCATTTGTGGGACATAGCCAGCACATCACAACTCAGAACAACCTATAAATTAATAGATCTTAAGAAATCTGGAGTTCTTCAGTAGCATAGTAGCACAAAGCTCAATGTAGTGCGTGGCTCAGCTCTCTCTAAATCACATGGTAAGCTGGTTTTATATGGATTTCAGACAAGGTGGATAACTGGCTCACAGGAAAAAAACTTTCAATACTACAAAAAAATCAGGTAACACACTGCAAAAAGAAAGGACGTGGGAAATTTGTGAACAATCATGTCTACATTATATCTCATTTCATATTTACCATCCTTTTTTATTTTCAAAGTGGTTTTTTGCATGCATGATGCTTCTTTCCCTTTCCCCAACACCTAATTGTCACTCACTTCACTCTGAAGATTTTGTAATTATCCCCATAGTACATGCATTGCCTAACATGGAATATAACCAGCAGCTCTGGAGAACTGAGATATTTGGGTCTGACATGCTTGGGAGATGTTCACTGGCATTTAAATTGAATGCAAGAGGCTTGCTGCATCTCAAGGCAAGATATTCAGTTCAGGATAATGTAGATAAAATTCCCATCCCCTTTCAGTGAGTGTAACTCCCAGAGGCTTCCCTTAAACTAGAATTTCATAATAGGACAGTAAGGAAAAACAGGATAATTACTGAAACAAATTAAAAATAATACATACGACTTTATCACAAACCCAAACAGTGGGTTATGCATCAAGAAAAATAGAAAAATAATAAGGAGCAGTCTGTTGGATGTCCTTTTGTTCTTCTGATGTGACATATGGTACAGAAAATGTCTTCATGAAGACCAGGAATAACTTCCCCAATCAGATACAAATCTATCTGTGAATATGTGATTTAGACAGACAGTCAAAAGTGCTAATACAATTGTAATTGAATGGACAAAATATGCCTTTAAAATACTAGAAGTATTTTAGAATGACAGTTGTTTATTAGTCAGCCTGAACTGCCAGCATTACAAAACCCAAATTTAATGTTTGTTCTTTTTTCTTAACAAATATTTAGGTAAATTCAGCCTTTCATGTACCAACCAGGTAAATTTCTTGACATGGACACGTGGTTTATTTTCCTGTTGCTGCATATTTCCTATGACTGAAATAGATGATACTTATCAAATTAGATCCTTTACTTTCACAAAGTGTCGATGACAGGTTCTTTTGCTGGAAGAAACATCGAGCAACTTTTAAGTGCTACTTGTTCATCTAATTATTGTTAGATTGTTGTCCAGTTTAGTTATGCCAAAAAGCATGATTCTGAATTGAAAGTTGCCTCTGATATTTTTGTTACTTCAAGAATGTCGTTCATGCTTAAGTGAGTAAAAAATCATCAATCCTGCTTTACTGGGCAGGATTCAACCATGCTGAAACAATTCTCTTCATAAACCTCTCAGTATGTATTGTTGAGAACTGAGCAGCTTGTAACATGTTTATTCTGCCCGTGCAGTTCCTCTGCTTGCCCACAAATGTGTAGCTGGGGCAAACAGCCGTAGCTTCAGAGAAACCACTGAATCCATAGGAATTTCAGCCACCTGAGAAGTTTCATTTCTGTGTTTTAGCGGTGCCTACCTGGTGATTTTTATAGCTATAGGACTTACTAAAGAATCACGAAAGGTCCATTTTAAGAAGACAAGACAAGCCTGCAACACCACAGAGCACCCGACGTGGCTGTAACTGCTAACAGTAACCCACGTCACACACTCCAGCCCTACTGATCAGAACCAAGGCTCAGGGATTTCTGTAACTTCCCTAGCACAATGAAAATATAAAAACAACCCAGCACCACACACCTGAGGCTGCTCTACCAAAGTCTAAATGAATAAATGTGCTGAAACAGTCACCTAAACCACATTCCTAACGCTTCTTGTATTTTAAAGCCTTGGCCTATCAAATTGCTGGCTGTGTAACTATGTTAAAATATAGATATCTCTACTGTTTCCAGATTTATCTTTTAAAAATAACACATAAGAATTCCAATCATCTCCTCCCCCAAAAATTTACTTCCACAGACATGGATTTTATTTTTAGAGGTATCTGCATTACAGCATTCCAGGTTTAAAAAATCAGCTTTTCTTTTCTGAGAAAAAAAAAAAAAAAGAAGCCATGATTAGGCCAAGACAGAAAATTTATCCAAAAGAAGAAACAAATAAAAATGTGCCTGTTGCCTCAATTTAACAACAAAAGAATCAATTCCATTGTATCAATATTTCTTTAAAAATAAATAACTTTCCCAAATTCTGACCTTCTGCTGCCTTACTCTTAGATATTTCATGACTGACTTACAGCCTTGAGAAAAAAAAATAAGCAGCTCATTACAGAAAAATCGGTATAGCCTCAATTTCAGCAGCGCTATCACTTACTCCAGCTATTATTGTGACTAATAATGATGTTATTATAAACAAATAGGGGCAAAAGATGGGTACTGAGAAATGCAAAGAATGTATATGAATAAATATCCATCACCACCCATGGATGATGAAAATAAAATTAAAAAAGGTATATAATGGGAGACATTTCCATTTTAAAAGCCTCTCTTCGTTCCTTTTTAGTTTTTATGGGCTAATATTGATTAATACTTATGTAACTGTGTTAGCCATAGGTAACTTCAACAGCAGTTGCTCTCATGAAACCCAGGAGACGGGAAGCCATCTCAGGTTGGTCATTTGAGAATTTCCCTTCCTTCTCCTTCGAAACAAAACAGAAAATAGTGTACAGCTGGGAAGGATTCTCAATGACAGATGTTACGTTTAGAGCTGTCATAAACATATACTTTCCAATATAACTCTCCAGTGTGTGTGAAATCTCCTGAAGGCCTCCTTTGTATGCATTAGGTGATGGGAAAAGTTGACCTAGGATGAAAATATTCTGCCTTGAATATTTTCACACTTTCAGATATCAATATACACAATCAGATTTGGTCAAAGAGTTGAGGCTATAAACAAAATTCTTGATCTTTTTATCATCTTATAGTGCCTAGAAAATTAATATATCCACAAATAGTTGAATGTTTAAAAGGTGCCTAGGAACTTGCTATTAAATTTAAAATTTTATCTACTGGATGTCATGCATATATGTTCACTACTTTCAAACAATTCCTATATTCACAATACTTATAGAAGCAAAGAAGCCATGTATTTTACTGCTTTGTTTCCATTTTTATGATATCAACAGATAAGCTATAAAAAATCTGTCAACTCCCCTTCCAGAAAACAAGCCATACGTCTACAAAAGGAGATTAGGTGATTGGGTACAAAATGGCAAGAAAGACATCCAACAACTATTAATTTTCACTAATTTTTCTTGAATAAACCTCAACCACTTCACTCAGAATGTTAAAAAAAAAGTATTCAGTGGTTACCTTTCCCAGAAAATATACTTTATATTTCAATTCAAAATCATTTTTCAATTAGAAATGTTGTTTAATTAAGCTTTTTAAAATTACTTAAAGGTAACACAATACATAGCATCCAAACCACATGACTTTAAGTGATACATTTTCATCTTACTAAGGAAATGTCAAGTTCCTTTGACAACAGGACTTATATAGGAGAGTACCAATTTCATTTATTTTCCTACTTTTCTGCTCTTTTTTTTCTACGATATTAAACAGTACATTTTGAAATTCATTATTTGCATATTTTAATTTGATTCAATTTTGTCTTTCAATAGGGTAAAAATAGCAGAAATCTTGCAAAGAAATACAGCTCTCTTCAGATTTAAAGGATTTGGCATGTAAGAGCTGTAGTTGAAAATGAAAGGCATAGGAGTTTCATACATACTGGAGTTCAGATCTGATCCAAAATCTGTTTTACTAAATGACTAATTGTAATGGAAAAAATGGGCTATGAAACTTATTCTTTATTGCAGCTCCACTCTTCAATTGCCTTGTGTCTCACACTGGTAAAAATAGTCTTTCAATGGCTTCTTATTTTCTTGTAAATGCTGACAATTCCCACAATTCTGGTTTAGGATTATCACTGCATGAGGTGCAGAAGCCCTGGTACTTCATACTTCGGTAAAAGCAAAATCTAAGTTGTCTACATACATTTATAATCTGTCCCTGTTCCCTTACTCTCACTGTCCTCACCATGGGAAATTGCTGTAATTTGATTACATTTTGAAAACTGAAAACCAGACTAAATAAAGGGAAAAGGATGAACTCTGAAAAGGAAACACTTGTGGTCTTTATTTGCAAGCTTTAACTATCACCGGAGTGATGGGGAAGAACTTCTCTTCAATACAGTCCCAAACAATGCAGCTTTCCTTAGTTTTCAGACAATGTATGTGATCACAGGATAATTTCATCTGATGCTCTCCGTTTCTTCCATGCTTTTTCTTTTCTCTTATAGGTCTTCGCTTGACTAGCATTTAATAGCACCAAATTCAGAAACATTACACATAAGGATAGAAATCCTGGCTTTTACTTAGCCTTCTCTGAGCAAAAAAACCCTCTGTTTCTGACCCGCTGATAAGAATACTAGAAGCAAAACGTTGCTAGAACTCCAGAGGACAGGAGGCCTTTAGCACATTGCAAACTCCAGTTGAACCACAGCCAGGTCACCATCTACATGTCTGCATTCCCACCATTGAGATTTTTCAGCAAACGATCCAATTCAATTAAAAGCAGATTAAGGTCTGCCTTTTTTTTTTTTTTTCTACTGACGCCACTCACGTTACTGCTTTCCCAAGCTAATTGTCACTGTCAGTCACTGCATGCAGTCAGGACAAAATGCATACTGCAGAATCAATAATAACAGGATCCACGTCGAGTCACAAATTAAAAGCCTCTTACCTCAGAAAAATCAAGGACCTACTCTCCCACGTTCCTTCTTTCAACTCAGCCAAAGGGAATAATTCAAGGTCCAGGTGTGCAATGCTAGGGAAGGGAAAGGAAATGTGCCTGTTATATGAAGCAGGTGTTGAATATTGTCATAACTGAAGCCAAGTTAATAACATTCTAATGAGCTGTAATAAAGAGTCAAAAGCAATAAAAAAGGAGAAAATAATCTCAAGAGTAATCATCCCATACTTAATATACCCAGAGAGCAAAGGGCACAATTGAATGGGGGACGAACGGGGGGTGCAGCAGAGGAAAAGATGTGAGCAAAGAATATTGCACCTCTCTACTTTTTTTTTTACTGGAAAATATGGACAACTGATATTCTCAAGAGAACTGTAAACTCAAAATTTTTATATAAAATAGTGAATTTCCTAATACCAATATACAGCATATTTGTGATCCCAAAAGCCTCTGGTGTCGGCTGGTATAAACAAAAATAATTCAATATCCAATGTTTGTCTCCTTTGATGTTTTCTGTACAACAAACAAGCTTAAATGCACTTCTGCACAACTATGTGTCTAAAATATCTTCTACTAATAACCTGTGAAGATGAACAAGGTTTGCACGCAGAGGCTTTGTATCGTGACTATTGGTGTATAATCTGAAGTAGGGATTATTTGGGTTAATTTTTTTTACATTAATTCATTTTTATTCACAATAAAAGCAAGTCACTTCTGTCTGCATTTAAGCTTTAAGAGAGAAAATAAAATAGGAAAGTAAGGCATTATTTGCCTCACTAGTCCAAGCACAATTCTGAAGTACACACACCACTCAAAACCACGTATGTCCTCACAAAGAATTATGGTGCTTGAATCTATCTCAGAATTAAACTTTTTTTGTAAATCTGAGGACTTTCAAAGACCTCTCCACAGAGGGTTCTGAATGGAATATTCCAGCGCTAGCCTTTCCCTAGTGATGACACACAGGCTGGGCCAGGTATATAACGTCTGGGCTGCCATGGTTCACATAATTGCCTTGTCTCGCTATTCTGTCACATGCCTGTAACTCTGGATGGAAACTCAGACTGTGGCACACAACGTATTCATCTACAAGACAAACACCAAAACATGTTTATCTGAAAAACCTCCAATTTATAAATGCAGTGTGCTTAGAAGTTAGGTTGTGAAGAATGTTCGCTGGATTTTGATGATAGGTTTTAATCTGATATTGCTATAGTCCACAAGGTAAATTCTGCAGCTTGTTTTCCTTTAATGGCCTTTTTTTAATGAATAAAAGTCCAATTTGTCATTAAACAAATGTAAATGTAACCTGTTTCAGAGGCCTCCTGTGGGATCAAAGAATTATCTACTTTTGTGGAGTAGGTAGTCATTTTCAAAGAAAACCTCATCCAAAAGTTATGGAAATTACTGGTGATATTTCATGGATTTGAGCTGGTTTTGGATCATGATCTATAAGAAAATATGTCTATTCTAGAAGTGGAAAGGAGGGAGGAGCAGAGAGACTGTTGTTTTGCCTTTGTTCATTTTGTAACTCTCATATTTATACTGCTGTGAACAAATACTCTGATGTCTCAAGCTGGCAGTGAAAAAGAACCATTTTCTCCTGTAAATAAAAATTTGTCCTTCTTTCTTGATATAGGAAGTTAATTTGATTTGTATGTTGTCTGCACAATTTATACTGTTTTAAAAAAACTCAGCAGACTGATTCACTGAACCGGGCATCCACCTGTTATAAAAGTTACATACTTCTGCAGTGATTAATGTACTTAATATTTAGCATGTATATTTTTTAAACCTTCCTTTCAGCTCTTATTTCTCCAGAAATTCCTCAGTGTATTGCAGTTAATAACAACAAAGAAACTACTGCACTGATTTAATGTTCTGACTCCTGGCTGCCATTCAACACAATAAAAGAGCTTTCCTCCTATGCTATTTTAGAGTTTTTCATATCAGCTGCCTGCAAAAATCTCCAAGCTTTTTCCGATTAGGGTTTTGAGGTCTTGATTATATGCCTTTCTCAGAAACTTCAGGGAGAAATCAAGGTGCCAAAAACTTCTGGATATCAAGATATTGCACTTATCTTTGACTTTTCAGTCTAATTCATCAGCTAAGCAACTAACCACATCCCTATCCCCGCGCAAAGCCAGCAATGCAATAAGAGTCTGATTTGCCACTACTTGTCCTGTCATTGTGCCAACTCTAAAGCCCTGGTTATATGTTTAATGTTTATTTCCCCATGGAAATGCTTAAATCTTATATGCTCTATGAGTTCACTGGGTGGCTTGAAGTCCTTGTTCCAACTCCTATTGCCTCACTACTTGATTTTAGCTGGAAGGATCTGAAAACAAAACTAAACAAGGATTCTAAACTTATTAAACAACTGTTTGGACTGAGGAAGCCTGAAATTGCATGCACAATTTTCTTAACGCTTAGGTCTTTGCCTCTACTTTGCTCAGCAAACTTTACTCTTACGATTCAAAGAGTCATTATACTGTCATTATCACTAGAGTAGAATACTTTTTCATAAGCAAAGAAAGATTTAGGAACTAAATAGCTTGACATGGTGTCATATTTTGCCCTAGCATCTAAAGATACAAATGTACTCCATGTACTCCTTTTCCAAGAAACTAGAGAAAAAGCGTCAGCAAAAATATTTAAAGAGAAATGAACCTAATGGAAAAAGCATTAAAATACAGAGAAGGTAAATGTAATTGTTTTTAAAACCAATGTTTTTGTAAGATAAATTCAACGTTGGACAGGCTCTTTAAAAATCAATTTGCACTTGCTTCCTCTATAAAGATTTATCCCAGAGAAAAAAAAATCCATTAGTATTAAAGTGCTTAAAAACTTGGCAGACTATCTCCAAAGGCATCAATTTCTAGTGCTAATTACCACTAATTATTCACTCAGCAGTTGTAAGTTGCATTCAGTCCCTGAGGGTGGAAGAGAGATTTGTCTCTCTCCAGCATAGCGTGTTTTGTATTTTTGTTTCAAGAGATTTTTACATTCCAACATCAAAATATCACAGACTTAGAGATTTGCAGAACTTTATCGTCTGTTACCAGGAGTGAATCAACATTTCCTTGTGTAATATAAAGAGCCTATAAAGTCCCTCAACATCCTGTACCTGGCATGTGTGGGGTTTTTTTAATCCTTTTTCCCTGCTGTGTGGTAGAAATTGGACCTCATATATTTTTTTTTTCAATGTGTAAGTGGATTTAATTCAGCAGTTTTCTGATTGTTCAGGCTTGAAGGTCTAGTGTCCAACCTGGCTGTTAAATAACTATGCATAATTGACTCAGAGCTTATTGTTCATGACCACAGTTACCAGAGAGGCCGTCACATCCTAGATCTTCAGTGCTTAGCTTTGGACCTATACCAGACCCCACACATCCCTTGAAACTCATTTCTTCAAGCACTATGAGCAGCTAATAGACTTGGACACTGTTACTGCTTTGCAGCTCCTGGAGATGGTTCAACTTTTTTCCCCCAAGGTTAGTCAAGACGAAAACTGGAAAAGAAAAACTTTTCAGGGAATTAAACATTTCTAGGAATGTTTATTTAGAAACAGAAAATTATTTCATTCTAGTCATATCAACCCAGGCCAATTAAATTAGTGTTCCCTAATCTAAAGGTTTGTCTTTCTGACTCAAAATTCAACTGAAATGAACCTTTCATTAACCCTACCCTTAAAAAAGTAGTGATAGTAATTGAACCCCTGTGCTCTGGGGGGAAAAAAATGAGAGTTTTAAATGTCAGAATTTCCTAGCGTGCTTTTTTTAAAACACCTTTTATATCCCTGTATTCTGTTACACAGCCAAGTAAACACTTGTGGGGGCGGAGGGAAGAGAGGGATTCAAGTTTCCTGATGCAAGAAGGAAAGAAAATGGGGCTGACTTGAAAAACTGCTGAGAGGAATATTAATGCAGCATAACACCCTCTCTGCCCCAGAAAAAAAGATAGATGTATATGAGAGAGAGAAGCAATAAAGGGTCAGTAATAAAAGAAATATATCACTTGTAGAATTGACTAGGCTTTACTTGAGATTTATAATCCATTCTAACTGTAGTAATTTGTGACTCCTGGAGACAGACTGCATATTAGACATGATATTTTTGTAGGGCACCACCCAGGAATAAAATATAATAAATGCATGAGCTAACTTGCTCTTCCCTTGTGTTATTTTAAATAATTCTCTTTGTACCAGAATATTTTATTTAATGCCATTAAGTACTAGTTAATGGATAGCAAATGCAAATAGAAGAGGTTAAATGAATTACCCCCAAAATTACAGTGAGTCAGCAAGAGAATTTGCCTGATTTCTCAAGTCTCCTAATTTCTGCACTCAGCCTAGCATATCATGGTTCTAGGCATCTCTATAACTTTCTTGGATCTACTGATCTTTGTGGCCCTACCTCATATATCACAGAACATGCTACTCTTGGTCTATGAGGCACTCAGGAGACTTACGTACTTTTCAAAATCTTGGCATTAATTTTCAATAATGGCTCCAGTACAGCCCATCATAGGTAGTATGGCAATGTCACAGCACAGGCTGATTGATACTTCACAATAACTCTGAAGAGGCTAATGGTAGCATGGCATAAGCTTCATTATCCATGAGATGGACAGGACTATGGTTGGAGATCTGCAGCTTTAAGCAGCAAAGTATATTTTGCAAGATCTCTTATACAGCTCTCTCGTCAAGGTTGTGATTTCATGATGTAATGAATCAAAGCCCCAGCTGATATAAATTGCTAGAGTACCAGTGACTGCCCTGAAGCTGTGCTGATTTACAACTACAGAAATTAGATCCACTGACTACAGTGAAATTATTTGCAGAGAATGGAACCCTTTGATATGTCTAAAGGGACATTTAATACCTGAGGACATGTCAGGTTTATTAGCTTGGATTCAGTGCTATGTTAATACAGCAACAACTACTAGTAAGCTTAGACTGAGTTAAAGCAAGCTTATGTTTTCTTAGAAGTTCTAGAGGTTAAATTTGACTTTACAATAGTGTAGGTAAACATTCTCTAAGTCTGTCAGAACATCATTTTAAAGCTAAAATTCCCTGCTTATTCATAGGTCTCAATAATCATATAGTCTGGCTTTAATAAGAAAATGAACAAATAAAATGGGGGTGAAAGAGCACGGAAATGTCACAATTGCCAGCAAAAGCTAAAATTTAATTCCTCAATATAATTCATATTCTCCTGCAATACAAGTGGTTGCATGAAACCATTGCATTCATGGTGGATTTGTGAAGGAAGAGTTTAAAGGATCTCATACCTGAATTTAATGCAATTTGGTGTTTCTTGTTTTAGATTTTTATCTTCTCCTTAGCTCTCAGTTGTTTGACCAAATTGTTTTAGAATAAACCTTATTTTGCTTTTCCCCTTGGATCAGAGCCTCGCCTTGTTAAAGAGTAATTAGGATATTCTCTTAATCATTTCATTAATAGGAAAAGACCACCAGTGACTCTTGAGGGTTTTTTAAAGTCCTTATGAAAGAAGGAAAGGTGGAATAATAATCCCCTGTGGTTATAATTTTTTTTCTTTCATTCCGTGGGACTATTATTTAATTAAGGAACTCTGCACTTTTGTTTCTGGTCAATGTGAATAAATTAAGGTGATTAAATTCAAAGTATTGTACTAGTTGAACTGACAGCTCGACTCTTGCAAACTGAAAGTAGAAATCTGCTAAAAGCAGAAATCAGTCATAGGAAGTTGTTCTTCTATTGTGTTTGCAGATTTCCTTAGCCATATTTTATTTTTCTATAGGACCTCAATCTGTTTTCTTTGAAAGCCAGACTTCTTCATATTATGCCTACACAACAAATATTGCTTGCAGGGAGTTAATTATTTTAAAAGAATATTTTTTTTAAAAAAAGCTTTCTTACACAATCCTGTCTCCCACTCTGTTGAACAATCTAAAATATTTTGTAAAGGACCAAACTTATAAAAGTAGTGAAATTGCATACAGCCCCTAAGGACCTGGACGACAAAGATACAATTTAACTTAGTTTTTATGGCTATGAGGAATTTCTCCAAAAGAGCAGAACTGTAGAACATAATTTGAAAGTACCATAACAAATGCAATTTAGCTGATACCAATGTGACATGCAACTATATAAAGCTTCTTGAAGATCCAATTAAATTCTACCTTAATTTCTTACACAAGTTGTGAGAGATCACATATTTGGGATCTACAGATTCCTGGCTAATTCTACACTAAAGGATTAAGAACCGGCTCATGATAAAACTTAAGCACAGGAAACTGTCCTACAGTAATTTGGCTTTGTGGCAGCCTCTAAGTCCGGCTGCAGCTTGGTCATAAAGTCCTGCCCTGTGCTAATCCCTATGGTGCAGGCAAGCGATATGGGTGTCAGATGAGTCTGGACTTGAGAACATTTTCAGAATGGGTCTGTTTGAAGCAAATAATGTTGATACACCCACAGATGGGTATAATGATGATTTGATTATTTTTATGGCAGCCAAGAAAACAACTGTGTGTATTCTACTTGTATCTTAATTTTTGCTGGAGAAACTACCATGTAATGCTGCTACTAAATGCCTAACTTCCTCCATAATAAACATTTTGGTAGTCCTCATGAAACTTTCTCTAGATGGTCAAATAGTTAATGAAGCATGCAAAGGTGCTTAAAAAAATGAAAAATACAAGGCACAGAATTTATGCTTTTGCATGGAATCCAGAGTAATTTTACAGACATAAATTGATTAACCTAGATTCGGTCTGTGTAAAAAATATCAGTTCATCCAAGTGGAAACAGGTCCTTTTCTCATAGCCTACTGAAACAGACTGAAGACATCAATTGACTTTACCAGGCTTTCGCTTTTGTCCCTAAATCCACAAAAATCAACAGTTACAAAAAAGTTAGGTTGCAAAATCAAGAATGGAACCTCTGAAACTTGTTACATGCCCTGCTGTGCTAATCAGTAGATAGCGTTGTTTCAGACCAACAGAAGCTAATTTTGGGGAGCAGTTATATTGAAATTTGCATAAAAAAATAGGTTTACACTTTCAGTGAACGCAATTCAGACTCTATAACCAGGAACAGTCATCATAGCCACCAGAAATATCTTCTTAAGGTATAACTAGAAGAAGCAATGTGCATCTTGAAGTACTAGATAGATCTGCTTATGGTACACAATCACCTTCTCTTGGAAACTCATAATAACCAGTGATGGTTGATTAAGGATTTTTATTTTCTACTGCATTTATGGATGAAAATGAAATTGTGCAGTTCCTGCAGAACACTTGTGTTTATACTGAACCTTCAACAAGCTGTCAAAACAACTACTATCATGTAATTATATGGAATTAAACTCCTCTGTGAGACACACAATTTTAGCAGTGGCCTGAATTTGGTAACAGGGATCAAAACCAGAATAGGGCTCATCAGCCCAGAGACAAGAGGGAAACACTACACCTTAAAACAGGTGCATATTTCGCAGGACAGCACAAACACCAATACGAGTAGCACTTCATCTGGGATCAGTGATGAACTCTAATGTATGAGAAAAGATGTCAGTACAGGCCAGCAAAAGGTAAAAAATGATCTTTAAAATATCTTCTAGTAAAGTTGACTCCAAGCCCTTCTTCCAGCCTTTCTTTCTTATTTTTATTATGTTTTATGAACAAATAGCAACAATGGCACTGTGACGAGTGAAAGAAACTAACCATTTATTCCTTGGCTGTGAAATATTTCAGGGGCATATATATATATGGACAGGAAAACAGTACGTCCCCTGAGAGAAAAGCATTTTCATAAAGATCATGATAAAGAAGATATCGAACATGAATCCAAAGTAAACATGTCTTTATGCATTATAGGGTCTTGCTCATGCCATCAGGTTGAAAGAGGACACTATTAGCCATGCCAATCTCCTGCTCATTAGAGCTCAAGCAGCTGCTGGTGCTGGCAGTAAACACAGGAGAAAGAGAATTATTGTCTGTTTGGCTTATCTGAGCTCATCCACGTTAATAACTTGTTTCCACAGAGCAAATTCTGGGTGTTTCTTGAATATGTCCTTGGTGTCATCACTTCCTAAACCTTGCCAAGTAGATAACTCCAAACATTTATTACTTTCAAACAGAAAAGATGCTTCCCTGTGTCTTTATTTCAATTTAAATTCCATTTGTGCTCTTTTGTCAAATTTTCTATGTTAGGTTATGAATACTACTGACATTAACTCTACCATTACAGAGTTTGAGCTCTCTAAATAGATTCTCTTATTCAACTTATTTCTAAGGTTATGGTTTTAAACTAGTCCTTATAACTCATTCTTTTAAAGCTGAAAGCAACTACAATGCTTTACTCTCATGATTCTCTTTTTTCAATTGCCATAATAACCTTTCCAATACAATGACTGGAAGTGACTGCTTTGACCAAGGGCTGCCCACCCATTGTGCAATGAGTCATGCACACTACAAAATTCCCCCCATGATTCAGCACAGTATTTGATTTTCTCTTTTATTTGTCTCACTTTAGATATGCATGCTAGAATATATTCTCATTTCTGCAAACCTAAAAGCAAGCTCTGATCTCAGGATATTCTTTTCTATTGCTCTCACAATCCACTATAATTTTGCATCAGGCAGAATTTTGACTCCTGGATTTGTTTTGTTCCTTTTGCTTTCCCTATCACTTCTCTCTGCACTACATAAACAGCCACCTTAAAAATCTTCACCTACGTTACAAGGAAAGAGAAGTGTCAGGAACTCTCACAGTGTTTCTGGGCGTTTTAGATTAGTTAGAACCACATGCAGTCTGAGAACTACCAATAACAATTTTCCTATGTACATATCATCAAGTACTCTTAAGAAGTCTTGTGAAGGATCCAACTACAAGTTCACCTTTAAAAAATTCAAGTACTATTGCTGCCATCTGTCAGAGAAACTGAGGCTGAGTATTGAGGCTAGGAAGAATGAGTAATATCTGAAAGGGCAACTCCCCATTTCTGAGCTCTCCCACTTGAAAACAGAGCAGCTTTACTTGCTGCCTCAATACCAGCTATGTTGCCATTGTTTCTGTCTTCTGAATGAGAATTTTTGAAGCTTATAGGACAAATCATTCCTGTCATAGGAAACTTTCTGAAGGATACCTTAAGATGTAGACAGTTAGACACATTCATGTCTCAGTGTGCTGGGAGTAATGCATGAAAATCTCTTTTTATGGAGAGCATAACCGAGTCATTTAAGCCCATAAGCTCTGGTAGGCAAGACATTCCTTCATGCTATTAACCTCCTAGCAGTTTATATCTGGGTAAGTGATGCTAAGACAAGATAATGTCCAGCCTGTAAAAGATTTGATGATAATACTACTAAGTGTTGAGTATGAAAAACAAACTCCTTAAGCTATTTTCTAAGTTTTAAAAAGATTGGGTGGGGTAAAGGAGGATGGATAAATTATACTATCCATTGTTTTTTAATATCAAAATCTCTGAAGAGATATGAATCCAGTGTGTAGGAAAGATGCTGCATCAAAAATCAGATTGCAGCATATTGTCTATTTCAAAGCAACTTCTGAAGCTGAAATTAATTTTCCATTTCTGTTAAGAGGATCCCTGACAGATAGAGAAAATGGAAAAATCTACAGTGTAAAATGACATGCTAAATCCCCCAAACAGGCATTAACGATAATGCTAAGGGACAAGCCACAGTTCTCTGGCAGAACCAAGGCAGTTCAAAGTGTGGCATCACCACTTCAATGATTGCTGCCTCCAGGATGGATGCTCAAAGTGATGACACAAAGCAGAATCGGCATATGCAGTCCCTCTGGCAGCTTAAAAAGCCAGGTGGAAAAGTAGAGTCTATCTGTGTCCAGCAGCCTCAATATGCAAATCCATTTGTATTCATTATAACCTAATTCTGCTTCTTACTTGCCAGGGCACATGGCAGGAAAGGAAATAAATCCATCAAGGAGGAACAAAAGCCAGGATGTGATTTCTTTTTAAGGAAAGGGATGATGGGATAAGTTCGGGTTTTGTGATGGCAAATGGAACTGTAACATCTCCAGAATTGTAACCACTTGCAAAAAAAAAAAAAGAATTTGGCCCTTTGCATAGGAACAGAGCCAAATGATCAGGTGTTAGCCGGCTTCAATGCAAGCTGCAGGAGGCATTTATTTGGAGAAATATTCTGAGGAACAACTATGAAAAGTCTAAATGGAGACAGTCTGAGCTGTAACAGTGGTGTTAAACAGGTAAACCACCATGGAGAGCTGGGTGCTTAGCTGACCTCAGCATCCAAGAAACTCTGTCCCTATGTGTTGATCAGTTTGGACAAAGCACATGAGTCTGTACCTCGCAGTACATCCCAGAAGACATCTAAAAGGAAGCGCTTATAATGTGAGAGTGCATATTCCAATTTCATATTCTCACCAGACTCGAGGAGGATGTATCCTATGATATTTAGCCAGGATTTATACATGTTTTTTTAAGAACAAAATATGAAGTAGGTCTGGCATTGAAATTGCACCCATGAAAAAAAAAAATTGTGCAGCGATTGTATGGTGAAGAAAAGGAAAGCAAGTGCAGCTCCCCATCAGTGAAGGAAAGGAAAGAGAAGACCTCAGAACAGGTGGAAGGTAGATAGAAACACTTCTTCCCTTCCTGCCTGCCTTCCTTCCTATCATCCTTCCTTTCTTCCCTTTTTCTCAGTATTTTTTCAAAATACTGGTGACCACTCAGCCAAATTTCAAATGCTGTGCTGAAGTCTCCTAAACCCCGTCATTTCCTTGTGGTTGGGTAACGTGCACTGTTGATTCAACACTAAATTTTGCTTGCAATAGATGGTGTAGTGATTAAATGTAGCTACTCACAGCAACTGCTTATACTGTGCACAATTTTCTTTTAAAGGTTTTGTGCCTGGGTCACAGAAAAAAAGGCCTTCTTGTTTACTTTGTAATGGTTACTGCACAAAGCATGGAGAGACCACTGAATCTTCTCCGAGATAAAACCATAACACCCAGGGAAATAATATAGAGCAGTGCAGGATGATGAGGGCAGGGAAAAAGAGATGCAGCCAGCGGGGATCATGCAGTGTATGAAGATGTCCAAGAAAGGAAGAAAGGAGGCTCAAACCAAGTTTTACATGCAGTGAAAAGAAAAAATTCTCAAGAAACAAAAATATACTGAGATTGTGCCAGCCCAGGAATCTACGTGTGATTGCTGGGCAGAGAGCAAACCTGAAAAGAAGGGCAGCTGCTGCAAGCCACAAGGTATGCATGTAGGAGGATGAATTGTTTACCTTGCTACTCTATCTCACTTAGAAATTTTCTCCACTTTAGGAGTTCATGATTCTAGGCTGCCTTCTAATCAGATATAGCTCTAGAATTTGTAAAGGCCTTTTGGTGTTCTTTGGACATTTGCTTGAAGGATGAGAGGCAAAGAGATTCAAGGCAGAGCCCATCCCCTCATGACAACTCATGAAATAAAATTTAAAAAAAATAGTCTCAGGATCTACAACTGGTTTATCACCACTAAGAACTTCCTTCCACTCACAAACTCCTTAGTACTAGCTAATAAAAATACATGCAGATCTGTCACAGCTGACTTGCTCAGGAAGGCACATAGGTCTACCCTCAGCCCTAGGCATGTGCCATATGAACCCCAGCCCAGGGCCATTCTGGAGCCTTCTGTCTGTCTCACATTAGCACAGCACAGGTAGCTCGTTCACGGCTCCTGTAATCAATCAGTTATGCACGTAGCCCTTGTGTATCCAGGCACATCATATTTGAAAGTATAATTGCCACAGCAAGACAACACAAACTACATTAACAAATCTTATTTTTTCACATCCCCCTTTCAATCGAGAATCTGAATAATTTACTATGGGTTGGCAGCTCTTGATTACATTTTTGCACCTTTTAAAGTTGTCTAAATGAAATTTTAAGTAATTTAAGCAGCAAGAAAAAATGACATATCTTTGTGTTCTGCTTCTATAAGGAAGAATACTGGAAGTGTCAGTCTTTAGCAGCCATAAGTCAGATTCTCCAGCATTTTTCTGCTAGACGGTGAAATGCCTGACACTGCTCATGGGTAGAAGGAAGAAGGTTACTGATGTGAGTGAGGATTGATTCAGTCAACACAAAAAGAAAATAATAATAATCTGAAAATCATGACAAGCTGGCTTTGTGTCAGTTTACTTAGTTGTTGGGTATAACAACAGCAGGCAGTCTAATGGAGGATGAATTTCAAGGAAAGACAGAATTCAGTTTGCAAGAGCATCTATATGCTATGGGATATTCAAACCTGAATCTATCCAGGAGATCGAGGAAAGTGTAATTCCTGCCAGCTTAAAAAGGTACCTGCAAAATGTCATGCGATGGGAGAAACTGCTGCTACCTCTCATTACCAAGCTGCATCCAACATTGCTAGTTGCTCATTTGGACAGTAAATTTATTAGCAAAGGGCCTTTTGTCTTCTACCTCTGCAAAGTGATAAGGGATTATACGGTGTTATATAAGTGAACTCTCTATAATTACTGCTTATAGAAGTTTAGAATGTGTTTGAACTAGGCAGACATCTCAAGGATACTCAGCTTGGCTGGAGTATCCCCTCATAAAAAGTTTTTTTTAAATTGTAGTTTTCTACCTTAATGCCAAGTAAAAGATTTCTTTGAGGTATTTCTACTTTAGAATACAATACATATTACTGAAAGTTAATCTATTTTTTTTTCCTTTTTTTCCTATATAGGAGACCCATTAAATAAGATGAATAAGTGCTCGCTTTCAGTGTACAGGTGAATTTCACCTTTCAGCTTCAAAACACGGAGAAGGTTGGCATTGCTAAGCAGCTCCCAAAAATAGGGTTATTGCCCTTCATAGAAGGAGGAAATAGAAGATCATAAGGGAGTGAATATTTGTAAGATCTCTGAGCAGTTTTAAGCCTGTTCTTCCAGATTCACCTCGCATTCCAGGAAGAATCTGGTTCGTATTTTATCTTCTTCACCAAGTCATGCATCTATAATACAAAATCTTGGGGATTTCTGTAATCTAAATTGTCCTTCTACTTAAAAGGGAAAAGCACAATGTAATCAATGTTTTTTTACCCTGTTAGATATGGTACTGTTCAACTAGAAATAAATCATTTGTATGTGGCAGACTCAGAGCTAATGAGAAAAATATACTTTTCTAGCCATTATGTGCAAAATTTACAGCTTTTTAATGAATTACTGAAAATGGAGGGAAGAATTACTTCAGACTACTAAAGGAACTTGAGGAATAACTAGTATGCTTTGTCCTTGCTATTACCTATTGATTAACAATGGGAGAATTTTAAGTACAGACTAAAAAAACTTTTATGTAAGTCACATAGAATCAATGCCACTGTGACCACTGTAACACGAAACTAAATTGTGGATAGAAGAAAGCCTGGATAATTTCTGACAGTGAAAGAATGATACTGGCAATACACTCCAAGACACATATAAGATGTTATTGAAAAATAAATGCTATAATCTGGACATAACTAAAAGAGTACAAAGAAACTTATAAGGACTGATGTTCATCTTGTTTTACTGAGGTCCCAACTCTCCATACAGTGAATTAATCCTTGATGCCAATATGGCCTTGCAAATTGCAGCCTCTTTATATTTTGCCCTTTTAGAGTACGTTTCATTGAATGGTTTCAAGGATCATTGTTGAAAAGAGATGGCATAGCTATGCCTATGCTGTAAGGCAGTTAAGAATTTCTTTTTTAAAAATTACTTTTTCTTCTTTCTCCTTATACTAACTATTTTGGTGACTCCTTTTAAAACGGAGAAAGTATTTTATTAAGAAGAAAGTGGAAGTATTCAGCAAAAATTAGTATATGTTGCTAACATCTTTTTAAAAAAACAGAAAAAGTAATTGCCAAAGAAATCCCAACAGCCACCAAAGGAGACAATCATAAAAAGTTATATGAGAGAACCTTTTCAAACAGTCCAAAGAGTTATTCCCATTTAGCACTACATAAGGTCCTTCAAAATATAAATTACACACAAGATGTTAACCCTAGAAATCTAATTTAGTTATTACTTTTTTCTTATACAGAACAAATGAAAAGAAACACAGAGAAGCAGAGAAGAAATGAATCCATCAGAAACTGAAGCATGTCAGCATGAAGCACTGACATTTCAACTCAATTTTGCAAATAAAAAGAATGTTTAGAGAAGGAAAGAATTTAGAAGTGTGAGATGAACGAAGAGAGGCATTCGTTACAAATGCCATCCTGCAATGCCAGATCTGGTTAAGTACAGGATGTCATTCTCTCTGCAGTTCGGCGTTATTCAGTTTAAATTGAGCTGAGTTACGGCAGCCATGAGTGGAATTTTTTATACAGTGCCACGGAAATATAATCGGCCTCCAGAAAATTCTCACTCATCCACCTACAATGCAGCATAGCAGACTAATACATACGGAAGCTGGGCAAGGCCGTGATACACAAATTGTAGAGTGTGGCTACATGCAGAATATGATTAAAAACTAGAAAGGAAAACTGACCCTACATGGATGATGCTCACTCACTGCAAGAAAAAAAAAAGGCAGTGGCTGGTAAAAGTGATGGTCCTGTGTGTTTTGTTTGCATTTTGTTGGAGAGTGTTCTTGTACACATTGCCTTTTGCTGCCAGTCCATTTTCTGAGATGTGTTGCAGAACGGCATCATTACGAATATAGGTATTATTGCTGCTGACTTTCAGGTGATTCATTCCTACAAAACAGTGAGCATCATTAAACTAACTTACAAAGTATTCCACCACCCCTCAAAGAGACTGGCATATCATATAGACCCTCTTCAAAGGACACCCCTAGGAACTGCTCAGGATTCTCCCCCATGACAGATATTGCTACAAATAGCAGCTGCTTTGCCTCTCCCTGTGTTCTCTTAGAGTGAGAAAAAATGAAAACTGTGAATCAGTCTGCTATCATGAATCCAGGGATAATGAAACAAGGAACAATTAAGGTGCCAGAAGTACCATTTGGTACATATGAATTATAAGTAATTGTTTGAACACTGGTTTTTCCAGCTCCATAAAACTTCTATTTTTCCCCAGTGAAATCAGTCCAGTACCGCAGCACAGAAACAGTGGAACAAGTTCCCAAAACAATTACATTCTACCCATGTTTTTATTTTGACTTAGGAACACCAAGGTTTCTGATGGAAGAACAGAGTTGCTTATATGTATTTACAGATGGCTGTCTATTTGAGTGACAGACATATGTGCTGAAGCAGTGTTAAGTGCTGTAACTTTATGGAGCAGTTACTTTGAAAAGATTTCATCTTAATACTAAATAAGCAAGATAAAAATAAGCAGGGCAATTAGAAAGTAAACATTGTTTTCCTTTCAATTCTTTCAATTAAAGTGTGAAAAAAGATGTCAGGTAGATTGAGGTGTAAAGAAAACTTTAAGAACAGGATCATATTCTAGTTTGTGAAGAAGTGCAGTCTGTTATCAGGGGTGCTGTGAGTATTTGTTTATTGATTTGTTCAAATGAGATGACTATTGCATCTGGCAAGTTCATCTTCTGCCACATCTAGTCACTTGAAGGGCAATCACCTAATGGGGGGGATTTTATGACCCAGCAGTACAAACCATACAGGTGATGAAGGCAACAGGATATATGAAATGAGTGTATGTCCAGAAATATGAAAAAATACTGTGCCAGAAGTACATAAAATATATGAGTATTTTTGTTTGCACAGCGGTGGCTCTGATCTTTTGTGTTTTTGCCAGTGAAAAATGATTCACAACTGTCCTCAAATCCAGAAAGAGATCTGCAACTTTTAATGTTCTGCAGAGGGAAAATACAGGAACAAAAGCAATTAGATGCCACTGCAAGAGCCTTTTTCCTCTTATTAAATGTATCCAGGGAAAACCAGGAAAAGAACTCTGTTTTTCAAAGGAGATCTTTTTTTCCCAGACTGTTTTGTTCCTGTGGCTTCTTTTAAATTCCCAGTGCTCAGCTGACTTCAGCTCAGACAGTACATATATACTGAAATTATTGAAATTAGCATACGCGAAAAGTCTTTCTAAACAAAATATTGATGAACTTCACAAGGAGGAAGAAAACCTGGGAGATAGGAGGGTTCTATCAGCACGACAAATTCTTATATTTGTATTGTAGTTGGTCAGGAAAAATATTAAAAACAATACCCACAACTGCGAGAGCATGTTCTACAAGGTATTTCAGAAAATCACTGATGTGAAAGAATGGATGTCTTTCACGAGTTCAATGAGAACAGACTTAGGAGATACCTAGACTACTCAAGTGAACCACTGAAATATTTTGGAAATGTGTGAAAGTGTAAATGTTGAGCTAGGATTCAGGAAGACCAAGTGAAACAGCTCAGCAAAGGCTTTTTAGCTTATCATGAAAAATCTGAAAAAGAACTCATCTGATATAGAATTAAAATGGACTGTGACACCATCATAGTGTGGAAGAAAGTTTTTGCCAGATTAATTTAATTTCATATCCTGAGTATTGTAAACCACGATATTCTGATTAAATGTAGTATTGCACCTTCTTGAGATAAATATTAAGTGGATTAATAACTAGCCATATGGCAGGTTTTACAAAGCTATTTTCAAGGAAAGTTGTCATGGAAAAATGGAATTTTAGTGCATCACTGCCTACAAGAATTCAATCTTTTCATCAGCGATCCAGAATTAAATTTAAAAGTACTGTTGAGAAAATTGGTAGCTGCTGTTGCTATTGCTCAGCAGTAAAATTGGTATGAAATCTGAACAGAACTGCTAGGCAAATTGGCATAACTCAAGCAATGGACACTCATACATGGACAAATGCAATTGGACATATCTAAACAGAAGGAATGCTGGCCACGCCTATCACACAAAGAATTTGTAGCCTAGAAAGAAACTACTCCAAGAAGATTTGCTGCTCTGAGTGGATATGGAATTGTATGGATGAGTTTCTAGGACAACGATGAACCAGAAAGAGCTAATGAAATCTTTACATGAACAGAGGCAATGTGAGTAGAAAAAGAAATGTGATTTTTATCTCCTCACTGAACACTTGAGAGTCTGATAAATTCTTGCATTCAAATAGATGCTTCACAAAAAGGTGCTTAAAATCTCACTCCATTTAGCTTATCATAAAAAAGAAAAAAGGATGAAGAAGAAGATAAAAATGCCATGTCCTGTAATTTTTTTTAGTCTGGAGGAAGATAAGGGAATGGAATAGAGACCCAAAGAATTAAAATAATTTCTTTTTTGGATTCAGCCTTGATGAGTTTCTACAAAAGGTGTTTTAGTAAAATATTCATCAGGAAAAAGAACATGGGAGAAATCCATGATCTTTCATACTTGAGATGAAAAATGTAGGCCAGTGTAGGCAAACCTGTCCTTCAGGCCAGTTGCCCAAATAAGCTCTAGGCAGTGTATGGCCAGCATGACCCTATTCCTCTAAACAACAGTCCTGTTTCACTAAGCCAGTGTTGATGTTGAAAGTGAAGTGGCAAACATTCACTGAAGTATCTCAATGGAGGAAGCCCTTTTTGAATTAGATTTCCCCTTCCATCATAATCTAGCTCATGTCTTGAAGAAGAAGGTGAAAATGAGCTATTTTACACCAGACACACGACCCAAATCGGTTACAACACTATGGAATCAGATATAAGGATTCAGCTTGGTTCCTTGTTAGTAATGTCTCAGCTTATTATCACGTATATTCAGCACCCTGGAACTGAGAAAATCTCTCCAGAAGGATCCATCCTTTTGCTCCTAATAGGCAGACACATAAAAAAAAGATATAGAGAGAGACTGACAAGGAGAAAACAAGATAGATAGAGAGAGCAAGAGAGAATGTCTTGGCAAAGAAAAGTCAAGCTACAGTACATTATTTCACCACTTTCTCTCTGCTGAATTGTACATGAACAGCTCATAAGTTTCTGACATTATTTCAATGCCAATGTATTTACTTGAATAGTTTTCAGCTGGGTGCTCATTTACAAATATTCAGTATTAAGAATATAAATTGTTTCAGCTGCATACATATTATTTGTTGGATATTTGCGTTTCCCAAAATTTAACATTTAGATCAAGGTTTCTGGAATGAACACTGACAGTTACAAATGTGCCTTCTGTTAAAATTACTCTTAGGTTGGCTATTTTGATTAAAATTGCTTGGCTGAAGATTCACAAGAAATGAAGTCTGAAAAAGAACTGAACTCAATTTTGAGGAAAGTTCTTTTCAGAACTGAAATAAGTATTCAAGAGGGATGTTGGGAATGTAATACGAAAAGTATTCCATGAGCCTTCATTCCAGTACGCTGAACAGTCAGGCATCAAAATCATGCCATTTTCCTCAATCTTCTTGATCTGAATCCCAGAACATGCAATGAGAGGATATATGACTTGCAGTGTAGTTGCACTTCACTAATGAATTCTAATTAACATCCTGAAACACATTCAGTGGGAAGAGACAGCCGTTCTGTGCCCATCACATTTCATAGATTGCTACAATTACTGATATGAAAGTATCACTCTGGGAAGAAATGCTGGAATCTATGTATATCTACTACATTTCTATCACTATCTACCGATTCTCATTTGTGCTTACAGGGAGAACTACTACAGGCTGCTCATCACAATTCCAAGCTCTTTTGGATCTTTCTTTTTTTGCAGCAAGTCTTTCTAATGTTTTTAAGTCCTCTGGAAGGTTATGTTCAGAAAAGGGGTATTTACTTACTCTGTCATTCAACAGATGATTCACCTGGGATTCACTTTAGCATCTTTAAGTCCTGATTGTCCTTACTCCAGTGGCTGCTATTAAGAAGTCAATGATGCCATGTTTACTATGAAGACTCACTTACAACTGAGGCTGATGCCTGACTTACAGATTATGGGAACTTTTCTTAGAATAGCACGGGCCACTTGCGTGCTGAATATTGCGTGATATTTCATTCCCTCCCCGAATCATCGCTTAAGAATGCCACAGTTAATTCCACCTACATTAAATAGTAAATAATTGTATTTTATAAACCATCATAAATGTAAGGTACTAACCAAAATCAGTGCTCATTCAAATGGCTGACTTTCTCCCACAAGCTGACAGTAGATCAATGTGTCCAGTGGTGCAATAATCAGCTCATTCTATTTGATTTCTCTTCCCTAGTAGAAAAAGTATCTTTTCCAATTTTGTTCTTCATTCTAATCCAATAAATAGAAATTAGTAAAGTATCAGAAAAGTAGGACTATGCTGAGGAGCACTGTAATCCATTTAATATATATTTCTGATATCTTGGTTAATACATGAAGAAAAAGGAGTACTAATAGAATATGCATAATTTATTTGTGTGTGGGTAATGTATGCATGATCTTGCATTAAGACTCTCATCTAAGAAGTCATAAAGTAAAGTTCATGTGAAATATATATAAAAGAGTGAACATACATCTTTAGTGAAATTACAGTGATCTATTGTATGGTTTATAAATAGACCAGAACTAGAAAATAAGCCTCTGCTGAGGTTGAATGCTCAAGTCATTCTGATTATGCAGGGAGCTTGTCACCTCTCCAAAGAATCAAAGTAGAATATTTCTGGCTTCTAATAACCTGCTCATTATGGTCTCACAGGTGAACATTCTTTCACAAAAAGTGAATGAAACACCACTGAGAACCATAACATAGGTAATCTGGATGGTACTCCTGAAAAGTGAATAATACATTTTCATTTTACCTTTTCAGGCAGAACTGTAAGCCGTACTGGAAGACAAAAATCCATAAGCCACCGATTAAAATGAAGGCGGATATTCCCACAGTGCATCTGCCATTGATGGGACTGCGAATTCAGATAAGCTGGAATTTAGAGGGCACTGGTTTGCATCCATGACAAGGACTAACTAGTGGGAGAAGGAGATCCAAGATTCAGGCTATTAACAAAATAAGTTTCAAATATCATATTTTCATTATTTTTTTTTTGTCCTTCAGTGAGCAATAATAATAGGAAAAGCCCCAGGGATGCAGCTGGGTTTCAGGTAACTGTGTTTGTTATCTTCTCTGAGTGGTGGACAAGTAGTCATTTTATGGCTCCAGTTCATACAGTTATTTGTTAAAACATACACAACAGAAAAGTTATACAGACAAAATATTTAGAAACATAATCATATTTCAGAAATGTTCTTGAGATGCCTCTAAAAGTCAAAGAAAAAGGAGGAAATAAAAGATAAAGCCAAACTCTTATAAATAAACTCTTATAAATAAAGCCAAACTCTTATAAAACTATTCTGAAAGTCTGCGAAGAGGACATCTAAGAGATCTGAACATCTTAGGCCCGGAGGAAACAGAGGGCACAACCATATGCACTATATAAAGAGGCATCACAGAAAGACCTTGAATATTGTGCAAAGAGCCGGTTCTCTCATCTCAAAAGGACTGTATTACAAGTGGAAAAATTTCAGAAAATGGAAACTAGGCTGTGCAATAACTCTCAATAAAAGCAATAATAGAGTAAATTGAGACAATTCAACCTAGGAAAAGAATCATTTGGTGGGGTAGGATAGAAGCATACAAAATTCTGAAAGGATAAAGGAATAACTGTTTACTAGCTATTCACTATCTCATTCATGCAAGAGCAAGGGCACCAAGTGAAGTGGGTGTAGGCATGTTCAAACCTTCTGAAAGCAGGAAATTCCTACTACTATAGGTAGCAGATCTGGGAAATTCTTTGCAAAAGGATGCTACAGGTGCCAGAAATTTACATGGACTCAAGAAGAAACTGGACATATACTTGGAAAAGAAATTAATTGCTTATTAAGGATTAAAAAAACATTCACCTGCCTTATGTATGGCCATACTGTCAACACTGAGACTGAGTAGAAAATGGGGTTAGTTATTTTCTCTGCAAAAGCAGTAGAATGTACAACTCTAGGCAGTGGAGACTAATTAAGTTCTGAGACTAGGAGACTGTTCATCCAGAATTCAGGGAGTATATTTCAATGAAAATTTTAGACCAAGAGTGAGTAAAGCTTTCCAATAGTTTAAGCTTCCCTGAATCACTTCAATTAATTTGGGGGGCTGTAAAGTCAGTGTGAGTCTGCAAAGCAGATTTCCACCCACATCCCTCAATTTAATTCCTTTTCTTTCCCTAGAGGCTGCTCTATTTTCCCTCTCCTTCTGCACCTTTATCCACTTCTCAGAGAAAGATCTCTAGCAAAGGGAAGATTCCGATATTGAATTTCCCTCTAGCTTGTAAAAATATTGAGCTGCTACCAGAGGTATTTCATGTACAATGCAATATTTGCATATGTCCATAAATACTTATTTTCATACTGAACATTTACTCTCTGTATATGGTTCCTCAAGTCTCTCTGAAATTGCTTATTTAATTCTATTTTTGTTCCACTTGATACAAGCAACATTAAAATTCCTTTTTAAGGAATGGGTTTAAAGCGCTATTGAACTCTAATGAGACAGAAACACATGCTTAACTGATTTGCTGAATTGGGGCCAAGAAAATGAAGTAACTTGCTCCAATGCCTCCGAAAGCAAATTGAGTTTGGGTCTTCTATCATTGTAGGTTAACACTAGGTTGAGAATAGCTCAGGGCATCCTTGGTGGGAAGGCTCTGCTTAAGGAACTGATGTCTTGAAGGCAGTGAACGGTCACTCTGAGAATCATTTTCTGAGTCATCTTCTCAATGACCATTCAACTCTCTGAGTTTCCAAGGTCTGATATTTAGAAGATCTGCAGCTAAGCCTTAAGATCCACATTTTCTGTTACTAATTGTTGGATATTACTTTAGCTAGGCACTTAGTAAATATGCCTAACAAGAAAAAGGTATTTCCAGCAACAGCCATCTGCAGCTAGAGTACTTTACTCTGTGCTTTTTGTATCAATATACTGAGAAGTTTTACTAGCAAAACAATCTTGAGTGTGCCTGTGTTACAGCCTGAAACACAGCGTGCAGACAGAGAAGGTAGCTGTAAACAAGTTGGAACTGAATAGTTATGGCAATACAGTGCTCACAGCAGGTTATTTTATTCCATTCCTCACACACACCAACCAACAAGTTCTGTGACACACACAGGTATCTCATTAGGAGAGAATTCAAGATAAAAATAAGAGTGGTGGTATTTGTGTAGTAAATCAAAGTGGTAGCACTTATAACTACAATAAAAATACTATTAATTGTTAAGTTTTTTCAATTAGTATGCAAATGAGTGCTGCAAACCATGGAAGTTTTATATAACATAAAACAAATCCATTTGATTTAATGTAATATTGAGTGGCAGGAACAGGAAGGAAGGAGAGAAACAAGCAAAATGTGTGTTTGGTGAACACTGTTGCAGTAACTTACTGACATTAATTCAAGGTAAATTCCAGGGAGCCTCACACACTAAAAAAATACTCTTGCATTCCTCTTTAAATAATTACTATGCTTTACTACTTAGAAAACTCCAGTGAAATACAGACAAGAGTTGTTTTATGACCAAACTTCATCTGAATTCTTTCATGCAAATAAGCCCAGTAAAAGTAGATTCATTCCGTGCATGTAAATCCGCACTGCTAGGTCTGGGAGTGGGCTCATCTTGTGTCAAATTAGGTCACTCTCTCCAACAGATGAAGGAACCTATAATGGCCAACACTTTTCAGAACAAATGACATCCTTTTCAAATTGGCTTCATTAGCCCTTCCTGCATACAAGTAAAATGCAATTTAGTTTCTTAAACAGACTTCTCTCAACTATAAAATTCATTGGACTTGGCTTATGGAACAATATTTTCTTTTGATTAAAAGGTATAAACTTAATAATCCGTAAGGCTATGAACAACCTTTGTATTCAGTAGAGAAAGCTTTTCAGTTAGCTGGAGTGAGCATTTGGGTTTAGACACTTCCAGCCCATTAACCTAATTGAATAAGCAAGAATTCTTTCTTCCAGAATAACCAGTTGCTCCAGGAAGTGATGCTGACAATTAAGTAAGTGATACTCTTCTGAGGCATAAGCAGCAAGTGGCCCAGCAAGGAGCTCTGTTGAACTACCCATATCTGCTCAGAATAAATCATTAAATGAAAGCTCAGACAACTTCACAGAAGAACCATGTTGGTCCTAGTTCTTTAATCGCTTCCCAAATCCACGTGCATTGTGAACTTGTCTCTGACCAAAGAAGGATGTAAGTCTGCATATTTCAACATTGCTGTGCAAGGATGATGGATGGGCTGCCACCCACCTCCCCACATAGAAATGGCTGATGCTGTTTATCTGCAAGTGTTTCTTATTTCAAGAAAGGCAACTGTGGATATTTAAACTAGGGATATGAGAAAGCTAAAGTGATTTAGCTGGATGAGCTTGAATTTAACAGGATTACTTCTTATTTTTATTAGAAAGCTGTAATGTGATTCTGCTCTCTTTTTTCCCCAGAAAGGTCATCATCATGGTAACAGCAGAATTATCTGCATTCTATAGAATCCCTGCAGCAATTTTATTGCACAGACCCACAGTGATGTGGCATATTTAACTGGTTTCACCATCCATCATCTGTAACTGTCTACTACACACTCAAACCTCTGGAATATTTCAAAAAAACTGAACTGCATTTTTTAGCTCCTTGCAAATTAACAGCATATGGAGTTCAAAGTAAATTCTAAAACCAGCTACCACACACAAAAGAAGTTTAGATGAAGAAGAAACATCTGAGACATGAGTGTAAAAATATAATAGAAATACAACTACTGCAATTTCTACTTTTTCTCCTGACAGAAAAAGAGATTGGATTTCAAAGCACAGAATTAAAATTATCATTAGCAGAGCTGAATTGTAGCTTTGCTTCCTAATGAGACATTACCAGTCAAGGAGATCTACTTATGTAAAAAAAAAAAAAGATGACTTAGTAACACAAATTCTAGATGACAGACAAACAGGCCATCACAAATCATAATATACCTCAGGTGACACTGGAGAAGGAAGACCATGCAACACATGGGTGAACCTGAGAGAAGGAGTCAGTGGCTTTTACCAAAAGTAGCTGCTACCTTTCTGAACAATCCAAGGAAAAGATGGGTTTGTTCTGTCCAGGAGACAGAAAGAAAATAAGATGCTTTGTACTGAATAGAAGCATATGTTTCTGAATATCAGAGAACTTCTCTAAATAGCATGTGTGAGATGGAGCGATTAGTCTGCTCTTATTCTATGGGTAAAAAAAACCAAAGAGCCTGGCCTTCTGGTTAGTCAGTGACTTATTTTTTAGAGGAGTTATGCCTAGCTTAAACTTTGGAATACTTTAGGAACCTGTTGGATGGAGCACGCTGAGTAGATATCACTGTTCGTTAGACTAGATTCTTCCAAATACCTCAATAAATCCCATTCAAAGCTAGCAGCACAGCTTTCCTTTCTGGTTCAAGGCAACCAAACAAGATGTCTGGGAGTGAGATTTGAATGGCATGAGTTTCCCTAAAGAAAGCTCAGACTCTTGTCAGCTCCTTCAAGCCATGTGAAAAGCAGCTACGCTTGCTCTTTCACAGCCTGATTGGTGCGGTAGTAATTTAATTTGGCTGATTCTATAATTAAGAAGATACTTAAACTTGTCAGCAACAACACAGCCAGTTTGTTCTAAGTTTAAGCTGCGTGACAAGGAAGATAGCAATCTTCAGGCTTCTGAGCATAATACATTAATATAATTGTTAATGCCCTGGTGTAATTTTTTTTCTTATCCCTTCCTCCTTTCTTCCTTTCCCTTTTTTTCACTATCAAGACAAAACTACATTAGAAATAGCTCTTATCATTTTAATAGTCTTTAAATTAGGCTGGCACAGCCTTAAATAAAGAGATTTTTTTGGTGGGGGAAAAAAAAGGAAAATAGAGAAACTGTTTGTAAAACATAACTCTTGTGCCCAAAGGGACATATCATTTTCATATTTTAAATCTGAATACATTTTAGTTATTTTGTGTTTTTCCAGCAATCAGTTCACATTATGAGAATAGGGTAGTATAATTATGGAAATTAAGTACAGATTTCAGTTGAATGAACTCATCAGATGGAATTACAGCCTTTCTAGATTGGTCGTCTGGCTTTATGTCAGATGATTTGCATAAAACATTTAGCTTAATGAGAAGTAAACAACAAGGCTGTGGAATATATTAACCCAAGGGGGTCTGAGCTGACATATAAGAAATGTTAAGGTTGTAGGCTTTTTTTTTTATTTTAAAGACAAAAAGGGTGCCTTGAGAGCAGATTAGGGACATAAAGGTAATTCTGGATTGGATCATAATTCTTCATGGGTGGTATTTTTTCACCACCTACAGTCACCTACACTGTGAAGTAATTTATTTAGATTTATTTACTTTCAGTTGCCTCTAAGCAAAATCTGATGTAATCTAGTTACCCTGTCAGATAGTGTTCATGGCTGCAAACATGTCTTTGTGTTCAGCAGTTGAATTTTCTTGTGGCCAGTGGTCTGGAACTTCCTCAAATTATGTTCTGGGATATCTAGTCATTTATCCATCATCTCTGTAGGGTCTAATTTTCATTGGGAAGTACAAAACTAAACAATACTTTTGCATCTTTAACCATTAAACTCAGAAATGCTAAGAGCATATTGATAGCAAGTCTACTTAATGTACAGAATATTAAAGGGATCTTTATTTCTGTTCCCATGGCAGCATCTCCTGGGAGGGGATTCTACAGGAGGCCTAAGCAAAGTACATGAGAAGTGCTTTGAAATCACTGTTCTTCCTGTAAGATTTTCAGACTCTGCCTGTGGGCTGTCTCCTATCCTGCTACAACCTGGCATTTCCACAGTACTATTAATTCTATGTTCCATCCCATTGTAGATCAACTCTTAATGTGTCTCCCTCTTATGCTATAATTTGAAAGCAGCCATTTATTCTAAACCTGTGTTGCACTTCACTTGCACTAAGGGTGCCTTGTCCTTTGTTTACAGCACTGTGGGTTGTGAAGCAGAAAGACTGTAGAGGGAAGCAGAATTACTTCTCTAATATTTAAGAGACTTAGGACTTAATTAAGCCTTCAACACTCTGCCTCTACCAAGACTAAGAATGTGGACAGATGATCACAAGAGACCAAGTTAGCATGTTATAAGACATGACCACTCATTAGCTGAAAATTACCACCCCCGGCAGATGGGCAGCATTGCTTGCAAATGCAATTTCTTCTGATCATCTGGCCATACCTATAGAGCCTCTTCAAACACCAGTCCCTCTGATTGCAGATAATGAGCTTGATTACTTGAAAGAAATGTCCCCAATTAAGAATGCAGCATTCACCATGCTCACACTGGGAAAAATAAAAGTGTACAAAGATAAACCAGGCCCCGTTGCTCTATCTTTCATTTCACGCACATATGTGAACAATTCGGGGAGCAACCAGGAATAGCCACTAAAGTGGTAGGTAGAAATTCTATGGCAAGTATTTTGACTAACACAGACCTGACCTAGAGGCATAAAACAAACTGCAGTGTTTAGGCATGATCCTGATGGTGCAAATTTTACCTTTTTTTTTTATTCTGCGAAGAAAATCACCATATGAGACTGTAGAGTAGAAAGGTATGAATACACTCTCATCTAGATGGCAAGGCTTCTATTACCCTTGCCTAGGAAGGAACAGTGCTGGGAGAGAATGCCTTTCCCCAGTTTATGATTGCTAGTGACAACATACAGAGAAGCAAGTTACCAATTCATTGAGTTGAAGAACAGCATGCCACATGTTGTGCTTAGATTTCAAAATAAAAAATTGTATGGCAGTAGGAAATGGAAAAACCTGCCACATGTGTTCTTTCTACTGCTGAGCTCTCCTTAATGAAAAATTGGTCCAGGTTCAAAGAAGCAGAGCAAAAGATGAGAAAGAAATGCTGGTGCAGGAAACTATTGACCTTTGTGTCTAGCTGAATACAGAAGAAGCGTAGGTAGGGGGTTCCTTAAAAGAGTGTGTCTGAATCTATGAGCTTATGACTGGCTGCATGTAGGGAAATAAAGTGAAATGAGAATACTTAAGAGTGCTGGATGAATGTGCAGATCTGATAAGGAAAGATGAAGTATAGCAAATTAAAGGCTGTTGGTTCAGTGGCCACACAGCCAGCATAAGGAGAACAAGATTGCTGCTCCTTTCAGAAACACATTATATCAAAAGCCTTCGGGACTTGTCCTGTAGCAATTGAAATCAGTGGGAAGTTTGCTTGCTATATAGTTGATCTAGTGCTCCACTTTTAAGTCAAACCACGTGCCATCACCACAAACGCCCTGGAGAGTCTCTCCTCCTTCTAGATGGTCTGGTGAATATCACCCAGAAAGAAACTAGTATTAAACCTGCAATGGTGTCTTTAGAGAAGACTGAAGAACTCAGATTTTAACTGTTCATTTCTTAAAATGAACCCAGTTTCACCCTTGGGTAACTCTGAGATTCAGGGCCATCCCATTTACCTCAGACACTCCAGAACAGTCCTGCTCAAAATGACCAATTGCCACCATCTGTCTCATGGGGAATTTCCTCAAAGGACAATTAATCCCTTACACAGTCTCAATACGGAAAGTACTTTGGGATAGTTGGGGCGAAGAAGGCTACAGGAGAATCTGGGACTGGCATATTTTAAAGATGCAAAGAAATTAAGTTTCCTTCCTCTTTTACTAGAGACGATCAAAATTCTGTGCATTTCACACAGCTAGAACATATCAGCAGCAAAGCCCTGCCTCTTTTTATTTGTAATTCAACTGAATGTTTTGACTACAGAGCAGCTCAGCTATTAGAACTGCTTCTGACTTGCCACCTTTGCATCACAGGTTAACTATATCACCCCTTAAGGCAACCACTGTGCTGCAATTCGCACAACACAATGTGAAGCATTAGGAACTGAAAATCAGGACTCAATCTGGTTTAAAAGTGACATTTGGAAGATTTTCCTATAATTGAAATCATTCTCTCCTTATATAAATCCTTCCTGCCCACACTCTTCTGTTTCTCTATTTACTTATTTATTCATCTGGAGGTGGGGGTGAGATAGGCTAAGAGCACACGCATTTGAGCAGAGATTGTGTGCTGTGGGCGTACTTTTGAATTAACTCCCGTTCAAGGTTTCTTAACAGTTTGATGAGATTTGTAAAAATGTTGAAAAGGACCTGTTGATTGCATCTGTTTGTAATTACTAGTTGTGGAATGTGAATATGCAGTAGGTATTTATTGAATTATGCTCTGAATGTGAATAGTATATTGCTGCTTCTTAATTGCCTGCTCCATAGGTGTCTGACAATGGGGTTTTTCATCTCATCCCACTTCTTCAGGAAAAAATAAATACATTTTCTTTTTCTTTTTGTTTAACAGTATGCTGACATTCTGTCAGCTAAAGCACATATTTTAGGAAATATTACTTCAAGACCAGTGTTGCTTAGTAAAGTGTTTAAGGGAGGCAGAGGAAAAAAAAAAACAAAAACAGCAGTAACAGACAAAATTACTCAAAAGCAGATATGTATAATTTTAGTGCTTCACGAAGGGCCCATGGAAGTCACTGAGACTTTTTGAGAACTAATGGGATTTTGCATTATGTTCTGACATGTTTTGCTTGAGGTTTCTTTTCTCCAAAACAAGGTCAAATTTTTTGCCACTCTTAAGTGATTAAACTTCACTGAAATTTCTGGAAATATGGTAGCTTATGCCAGAAGCACACATCATCTATAATATTTCTACAGAACCACCAAATTTAAGTAAAATGTGTCTCTATGAAAATTCCTCGCCCACATCACAAAAGAAATTTTACAGAGATCATACTCTTCTGTCTATCTATGCACACAAACACTGCTCACAAGTCAGAAAGTGGCAAAAGTCGTCTTTGTCTTATGGCATACCTTTGGTTCCATTTCATAATAAATACCATAAACATAGATTTATGTTTCTATATAAAACATTATGTTTATACAATAACCATGTATTTATTATATCTGCAGTCATCCACACTAGTTTAAAAGTAGCTTCAGCAAAGGGCACCTCAGGACATGGTTCAGAGATATTGACAAATCTCCTGCTTTAATGCATTACCACATCCCACATGTGACTGCAGTAGTTTTATATCTTTGACAATAAAGGAGACATGCAGCTTAATTGAATTCAGTTTAGGAGGGTTGTGGAACAAGCCAGATACAGTGGAAATTCTGTGTTTCATAGAAGCATTGTAGCAATTTTTTAACAGTAGCTGAAACTCATTTCCACACTCCTGACTTAACAAAAGAAAACAGAGCCAGGGCTCCTAAGTATAATTAAATTGGTGTTCATAACTCAGCAATAAAGAGTGCCATATCACTGTGAAACAAAATCTCTTGCAGGGGGTCTTAGCCCTTCTGTTTCAATTTCCTGAAGGCTACGACAGTTGAAAGAAGATAAGCAAACTTCCCTGCAGAAATGGGAAATAAGAACATATTCCTGCAAAACACTGGACAAGCAATAGCATAACAATGAAAATGTTTAAGTGTTTACAAATACTGCAGAGGGATGCTGTGAATTTTGGGAGATGGGGACCCTGCGTACAGTTGGATAAACTCTTTTCCTTTTGAAGGGCTAAGTCAAACCCTGCTGAAATACGTGCAAAGAACTGTAGTTCTAGAAATATGAATTCAATAATGTCCCATGTGATCTGTTCCCACCTGTAACACCTAAAGTATAGGATCATGAGGCCACAACAATCATTAGAGTATTTCCGTATCATATATGGGAAAATTTAAGTTATAGGCGTCTCTGTAGGCCAGGAGCACAGCAGTCATTTCTCTTACGTATTTAAATCACTTTATTAACCACAGAATTGTCTTTCCAAAAGAACCATTACAAGTTACTAGAACCTAGGAGTCTTAGAGCCCAGAAACAGATACAACCAACAATGGGATTGACTTGTTTTTCCACAATCACTGTCAGCCCTAAAAGGTAAAAAACCCACTGCATTTCTTCCTGTAAAACTCTCTTTGCAGGCGAGAGTTCTTACTGAAAAGCTCTATATTGTTGCAGTTTCTTGAGCCCTGTCTCTGAACCTTAGTAATTCTGAAGACAGTGCTAATAAACGCCTGGTGTGCAGCATTGTTATCTGCACTGCACCAAGATTGCATGCATTAGCAAAGCAGAAGTTTTAATCATTTATGTAAATTTATGACGTAGCATTTTATGGCATATTAGTGAAGTATTGATTGCTGTTTGAGACTTGTGTTTATGCATTCTGTGCTAATGACATTTCTACCAAAGACCAAATTGGACAGTGATGTCAATATATATACATATCAACAAGGGTTATTTTGCAATGGTTCAGTTTCCACAATTATTTTAAGTGGTTTTAGGGGAATAAAAGCAGTAAGCAGTAAGCTAGTTAAACTATCCTCTAATGTCCAATGAAAACAATACACATTTTCTGTTTTAAATGCTTGTTTCACAATGTAAGCATCAGCCAAGCAGCCTTTCTCAAATCCTTTGCATTGTCAAAGTGTTTTGGCTCAAAATGAATTCACAAAGAGCAGCTACTAAGACACAAGCAAAGGCATCTGTTATGTATCATGTTGATCCAAAACCCACCTGTGTGTTCGTAGATAATGTGAGGCATTTACATGTCAGAAAGGATCCTTTATGGAATTTTGTGAAGTTATATCTAAGTAAATTTCTTCTGCCTAGTACATTTGATAGGGTTTCCAACCAAATGATAGCATGATTTTTCTTAATCCCTATTAACTCAGCTGCCTCAATGCGTGTTTTCAACCTGCCCATCTGTTTTGATATGCATCATAGTTATTTTTACCTCTCTTGCTTCAGCCAGGCTTTTGTATTTTGCTGACTCCCTTGCTGTTGCACAGCCTTTACTTTCCAGTTCTCTCACACTCACCTCTGAACTGGATTCAGGTCAAGGGGATTCTCAGCCAATGCTGCTTTCACAGTCTGTATTGGCTCTTCAGTGTGGCTTGGAAGCCTAAAATAGTCAATGCATTGACAGAGCAGCTGGAATTGTGGTCACCTTTCAGCATATGTAATAAAAGTATTAGAAGAGTTAGGAGAATAAGACTCCTAGAAATCTGGCTTTCAGAGCTGAATTCAGTAGCTACCTTCAGGTTTGAAAAAAAATAACAGTAGTGAAAAAGTCCAAGACTTTTGGAGGGGGACAAGGAGCAGGAATTATAAAGTAGTGCTGAAGGGAAAAGAGTTTCAATGCCATTTGAAAATGTTTATATTCCTGGATACAACAAAAGGGATGTAAGACGAGTTGGTTTAGTATGTGAATATGCTTATGAATGAGGCTTTATGTTCTGTCCATATGGTAACCTCTTGCCCTCACAATCAGAGGAATCCTGACTGATGGATGATTCAGGCAAAGGAGTGTCCTGATTGCTGGCTTGTTTCCTTTTGTGACTAGGCTAAATGCTAATGAAATTCTACCTTAGATTTGAGACATCCTTGCTGTCAAAACTCAAATATATATTCCCATGATTTTTTTTTTTTTCTTTCAACAGCACTATGTTTTAACCTATGCAATATTCCAACAGGTTCTGTGGAAGAAAATGTGGATAACAGTGCAATCTGGAAAATAAGATGAGTGAGGATAGAGTAAGTCTGGTCTACCTTTCAGTTTAAGCTTATATCCTTTCCAAGAAGGACTTCAAGATCTTTTTTAAATGTCTTTGCATTCAGTAAACAGACCACAGTCATGTAATGAACTGGTGAATCATATTCTGGGTGCTGATTTTGAACTGCAAACAATAAAGACTGAAACCCTATTTCCTTGCTAACAAGACACAGTCTTGTGACAAAGCTCACTCACACAGCCAGCCAGCATGCCCTAGTAGAGTGCAAAGGGCAATTTCCAAACAGACCCACTTGGTTTCTGTGCTGACACTATTAACAGTGATGCCAATGTTAATAATACTTTTCATACAGTGGAAGCTTGTATGGTTGGAACGGGATAGAGAGTACCAGCTCATTCCATTTTGGCTTGCAAACAGCTGCAGGTGGCAAAGCTATTTGCTTGCTTACAGCATCAAATAAACTTCAAGCATGAAGGAAAAAGTTCTATTATTTCACACACCTCTGCTTTTTCAGTAAATATTCTCAGGCCACTGAATTCAGAGCACTGCATCGTGAGGCATGACTGCAATTTGTCACAGCACAGTTATCAAAGGTACTGCATTAAATTTAATAAAGCCATCTTTACAGAAGCAGGAATGCTCTATAGTCAAAACAAATGCTAAAAGCATGGTCAGGATCCAAGTTCTGGTTCAGATTTGTATGTAAATCCACAAAGATCAGCTAAACCCCTGTCTGTGATGGATGTGTTCAGTTTTCAGGTTGTGTTACATTTCTTTTAAAAAAATCTCTGGTGAAGTAGGAGGGTAATGGACAGAGCTGGATTCTGTAGAGAAGATGAAAATGCATTGGGGGTTTCAAGGATGGCAGGCAGAAGACTTACAGCACAGCCAAGAACCTGTGGCTTATGATAATGAACATGAAGAGCAGGTAATCAGACTCTAGAGAAAAAGGAAAAACATTTCTGGAGCCACAGTGGAACTGGGTTAGCTACAAATCAGAAACTCATCGAATGAACCAAAACCAAGCTTGAAGATAAGAACCAATCTGCTTGGACACAGTGGACAAAGAGGGCATCCTATTTTCCCTAAATTTTTAAAAACGAGAGAAACTTTAACTACATAGGTTTGAGAAAATAGTATTTTGTGAAGCACTTTCAGAACTTCAGAGAAGAAAAACTATATCCTAGAGAGGAATAAAACAGGAAATTAAACTGAGTAGTAGGAATAAAAAAAAGTTGCAACATCATTAACAGAGAATAATTGCACGGTTGTCTCAGACATTATCCAAAATATGGTTAGTGAAAATTAAAATGATTTTCTCAGTCTAGGTCATTTCCTTGTGCTTCATCTCAACCAATGCTTTTGCAGGCACAACAAAATAGGCCTTTTAGTTTTTGATACACAGGGTAAAACAAGGCAAGCAAACTAAATGTAACAAACTCATTTTTGTCAATAAAGGAAACAACTATGAACAGCAAGACTTCCATTAGGATAGACAGAGATCGACCTATGAACAATTACCTGACCTTGCCTATAAAGCCCTCGTGGTTCACAAATGTTTATTCTCCACTGTACTGTTCAGGCAGCTGCAAAATTAAGAAAAGGATTTTGGAGAGGTCTCTGCAGTAAGACCTGGGAAAGTAAAAGGAACGAAAAAAAGGAGAGACAGAGAAAATTCATATGTTCATCATGTGTATGTTCAACATCTTAGCTCTGATGGGCATTGTGGCAGCTGTAAAGAAAAACTCAAGGATGTAAATGACAGTAGCAGACAGAAAAATCAGGCATATGCTGAGGGAATCATCACAATACTGTCACTCAGCAAAGACGCAGATGTCTGCACCTACAGGGGCATTGAAGGAGGATACAAAGACCACTTCCAGCCCTAAACCAACAGATTTATGCATTGCTCTTGCAAACCCCAGGACAAAAATCTCACCTCTGAAGCTGAATTATGAGGTGTGGACGCCACTATGCAGACAGGTAACACATCTGCATTAAACTACAGCAACTTTCTCAGGTTTCTCAGAACGAGAGTTCCTTCTTTATTTGCATATGCCAAATAATATGCTCCCTTTTTCTTTTTTTGCCATAAATCTGCATGTAATTAAAATACCCTATTTTTTACACAAGAGGCATGATTTCTTTTTTCATTTTGGTCATATAATGAAGTCAAATTCTCCTAGCTATATACCCTTAATCAACAGAAAAATAAATCATTTGTTATAGAAGCTGCTATGAAATATGAAAAAAATATTATTTTTATCCCTATTATTATGTAATCTTAATTAATTATATTTTTAAATTACTTTTCTCCTGTCTTATAAAATGCAGCACTCTACTATTTATCTTGTTATATCTAAATTAGCAGGTGTTACATTTGGAAGACAACATATTGTAAGCAATTAGAGAATTGTACGTAAATACATGATTTGTCTGAGGAGAAGAAAGCTCTTTGGTGTGATTAAGTATAATTTAAAAACCTTGTATTAAAAAAGATAAACAGCTTCTAAACTCAATAAAGCAGGATTAGAAAATATGCCTTCCTGAAGGGTCAGCCCAAAAAGCACACTGTGTGTCTGTGATCAGCTGGTGAAAGTTGATGTCTAAGTACGCTGCCTCATTTCACAGTCTTTGTTCCCAAGAGACTTTGCTCTTTGAGGAACTGGTGAAGTAGAACATGATGACTTGTCCACTAGCTGCCCCTTAATAAGAGTACATATCAGTGGCACACACGCGTGCTCTTCGGAATCTCTCACTGGCTCAGGATGAAGAAGGCTGTGATAGGAAGTGTAAACAGACATGGGATGCACAAGCAAAGGTGGACAGGTGTGTTCTGAGTTTTGGCTGAAAGTCAGAAGATTTTACCTGCAGGTTTTGCCTTCTCATGGGATTAAAAGTATCATCGACTTCATAGTACCCAGAAGGGGAAAAGAGCCACAGACTTTCAGATAGCTGGAAACACATAATATCCACACATGGACTTATATCTTGTTTACAGACTCAGCGTAAAACTCTGCAGGAAATTTGTGAAGGGCCCTGGTAAACTCCCATGCTCTACAGCACTTCTGTGAGAGTGTAAGTTGAATTATCCTTGTTTTACTACTGCATAAACCATTGTGAAAGAGAACAAAAGAGCAACATTGTCACCGCCTAACTTTTGGTGTCCACTGCTTTCCATATGAAGGAAAGCACTCACTTCGATTGATCTCTTCTATTAAATAAACACAGTTTATCTTGAAGAAGAATAAAATATATGTTACTTTTATTCCTATTTCTAGTATTGTAAATTCACAGGTTCTATCAAGACTTGCCACTTAAATAAAAATACCCTTGAGGCCCTAGATAGTTGAAATCACTTATCAAGAATCCTATACCAAATAAGTGGCAAAAGCAGAATATTTTATTTTTACCACCCCAGTGCTTATTGGCATTGTCTTTTAGGCACGCTTATGGATGTGTAGCAATACCTTCAGGCCTGAAGTTTCCCTTCTCTCAAGTCAGAAATCTGTTATCCTAGTGATTGCTACAGCTAGCAATACTGACCACAGCATAACTATAATAAAACACGACTACAGCACGACCATAACAGCAGAACGTGCCTTTGTATTAAAAGGCTGCCAAATCAACCAATACAGCCTGTTCAACCTAGAAAATTTTCCAAATAAATTTTATTTATTTTCAGGACATATGAACTACATCAATTTCCCCCACTGTTTACCTGTCTTAGGTACAGAGTGTCTTTCTTACAGAACAAGGAAGAGCTGAAGTCCAAGAAGCAAGGCTAAGAAAAGCAGGAGAGATAACGTTCGAATCATTTTAAGTATGATACTTCTTTCCTTACAATCTATGAGACAGAGTAAATTAGGGTTGTTATACACTACTGGAGCTGAAGTGCCTTTAGTATCTGACCTCACTCTTCTGAGCTTAGCTTGGGTGTCTTTGCTATACTGCACTTTGCAATGCAAATATACCCTGTCCAGATTACAGACACTGTTCTGCAAAAGTATTTACTAACCCTGCTAACAACAGGAACTCCACTTCTTTGCTAAGGGCAAAAATAAACCCATCAGTATTTCTTTGGCCACCTCACAAGGAAATAAAAGTAATGCTGCAGTAATTTAGGAACAAGTTGGTAAACTCAGACGTTCACACCGTACTTCTACCAACAATCACATCAACCTGGTTTCTGCAACTAAGCTGCACAGTGCTTTGTGGAGTATGTAGTGGTGTCACGTCAGTATTTGTACTTGCCATGAAAGCAGGCGCAGGAAACTATGTTGTATGTATGGCTGTCAAAAAGCCTAAAGAATTGGCAACTCTGAATCTTGGCTGAAAAATCTTCTCTCCTTTCACTTTGGAGCCTTGATTCTGCCCTGTCTTCACAGCTTACAGTGTTGCACATGACGAATAGCATATAGCAAATTAATATTTAAGAATTCAGCACCAAGAGGTAATTACTCAGCTAGCACAGGCTCACATTATTGATGCTTGGCTCCTTAAGAGGCTTTTTTTGGAGTGCCTATAAACTAAATTAAGATATTTAAAACATTATAGTATTACACATCATTAGTTCCTCTGATCTGCATATTTTAGCAATTGTTTATGTTATGTAGCATGAAGAGCTGTTTCTTGCAGTTTATTTCTGAGAAAACCTTGGACTCAATTATCTGCTTATGATGTCTGATAAGAGAGAAAGTTGAAGGTAAATTTTAAAAAGTACCTCCTTCGAGTCCTTTAAAGCTGTATACTGAAGCATAGATCTCCAAAGATTTTCTAATTATGGTTTTCTTATTACCTCAATGCCCAACTTCACCTCTCTCCAACTCTTTAGAAAACATAACAGAAACCCTGTGGGATCTGTTATGTACTCCAATGTATAGGATATATTCCTGAATCAGAGGACTGTTAGACTTAGCTTGTCAAATTGCACCATCTGAGGGGTCCAGAGTTAATCTTGCTGGCACAGGAATGGAAGAAACCCATTACCTGCTACGAAACTTCAGTTGATACAGAAGGCTGTACCACTCCTTTGTATGGTCTAACATAAGACATCAGACTTGTTTTCCCCCATTATTTTTAGAGACATTAGAGTTCAACATTTCCAGGAAACAAGAACGGAGTCTTGTCAGACTGGCAGTATCTTCAACACATTCAATGGCCTGTGTCCAGCGTGAGAAAATGAGAATGAGCACCACAGCCAAATATCATCACTTCTCTGTTATAAAGAAATTTTTTACAATGCTAACACACATCTTTGTAGAAAAATGAACTGTCCTAAGAGCCAAGCCTAGACTTGGTCTCCTTTCCTTCTTACTTCCAAAGTCCTAAATAGCAACAGAAATTCCAAGTCCCTCTAATCCAAGGAGTTTTGTCCTGGCTTGCTTCACCCCAGAAAGAGACACAAGGTATCTCTTCTTTATGAGGTGAGGTGAATAAAGAATAGGATTCATAGAATTGTGGAGAAATCCTATTGAGGGGACCACAGGAAGTTGTCTAATCCAAACTCCTTCTCCAAGCAGGATTGGGTTTGGAGTTATATAAGGTTGCCAAGGGCCTTGTCCAGCCAATTCTGTAAACATCCAATACAAATGTTGGCATCTTTGGTTTTGACTCTTTTGACCCCTGTCCCAGTGCTTAAAAATCCTCTCTATGAAGATTTTTTCCTCATATCAAGTTAGAAATTTTCACATTAAAATTTGTAATTGTTGTCTTTTGCTGCTATGTTGCACAAGTCTGATAAAAACCACCCAGAATTGTTCATAACTCTCCTTTATGTACTGGAAGTCCAGAATTTCCTCAGCTTTATCCTCTCCAGGCTAGATAAACTCAGTTCTCCCACCTTCTGTTTGTGTGTCATACACTCCATCTCTCTTCTGAATTATGTGCTACTCAAAATTGGTTTGATGCTCCAATTAATAAAGGTGTTTTGGGAGCTTACTTAATTTGCACACATGGCTGTTCCTATGTAATGCAACAGAAGTGTCAGAATGATATAATGACTCCAAAAATATCAGGGGCCAAAACGAAGAAATAATGTCACATAACAATATTCAGGTATATAGAACTTCAAAGTATATCAAATACATAAGAAAAATCTATGAAGAGCTAGCATTGTACAGGAGTTTCGTACCAATTTTTGCAGAACCACTGAGAATAACTTTTTGCCAGGCCACTGACAACTAGAAAAATGTTTGGATTTCCCTGCATTACATGTTGAACCAAAACTAGAGACACTTGTCATAGTTACTTGAATGAGAGAAGTAGGATCCCAAGGGCCTTATGTGAAGTGCTCTTGGATTAGAGCCAGGTAGAGTTGGAATCATATTTGGATCAAGGCCACAGGGCTGCACAAAAATAATTATACCAACAATATTTTGCACTGTTAAGAAACAAAGGCATGATTTTGAGTGTATGACATCTATTCACTTGTAATTGACTCCAACGGGGTCTCATTCTTCATGAAAAGGTCTTGGAGAAGAGCCTGACAAATTGTCAGCTTTGTGCTGTACCTACATATGTTCCACAGCATACAGGGGTATAATCTTAAATTAATGCATTTTATAACTCGAGAAAAACTCATCTAGTTCTGTGGTGTAGAACCGAACGGCTGCACTTGGCAGGCATTTGTAAGCATTTAAGACCTCTCTTTATAGGCAAAATAACAAGGCTCATCAATCCCATATTGTGCTCTTTGCAAAAAAACAAGACAACAGAAACTCTGAAATTGGAAATACCATTTGTGAAGTAACCTTGCATTAAACAAAAAGCTTTAATTGGCCTTGTTAAATTTTATCTGAATAGATGTGCAACCAATAATTCAGCAGAACTTTCTACAACAGTTAGTTCTCACTCAGCCTATCAATTTACCAAGTGCTGGTTTATTTTGTGTCCTGGGTTTAACTGTGAAAGTTTCTGTTGTCATGGTAGTTTCATAATTACATGTTATGATTGGGGGGAAAAAAACAGTAATAATAAAAAAAGACACCTACGCTTGACACTGATGCCCAAATGAAAAGGCAAATATCTGTGCATCTGTTTTGTGTTAAAAGGTTTCCTTGCAGCAAAACTCAGGTTCATTTGGGAGAGGTACACGAGCTGCAGGACAGTCTGATGTGTAATAGAGCCATCTACTGGAAAACCGCTGCTTCGCTCTCCTCTTCTCCCCCTCACCCACCTACTTTCAGCCCTCCCCAAAATTAACCCCTCAATACTTACAACTTTCTCTTATTTGCTCTCCTTCCTTGTGCTGCAAGGCACTGGTGAATACTAAATCCCTGTTGTTAGTTGCAACCTATCTAGTAAGGGAAAGGGTAAGCAATCTGTGTTCAAGCTGGGTTTATATAGGAATAAGGTCCCCTGACTTTGGTGAGCTGGCAGGTTACTGAGCTATATGTCCTGCTGCTGACCTTTGTTGTGTTGCAAAACTGTCACTTGTTTCCACAGGGAAATGGAAAAGTTTATTTTGTCTTTACAATGCACTAAAATTTCTTTTATGATGGTTTGAATCAACAGTGCCGAGAGTCAGTCTTCCTGCTTTGCGATAAGAAATACTGAGTACTCCCAGTTCCTTAGTGAGGTGTTTATTTTTCCTTATTCTTCCCTTTTTCTGCTTTTTTTTTCAGGTTTCTCCCCTTTCTCTTTTTTGAAAGCCGTTTTCCTACTCAGATAAGTGGTTTGTCTGGGTAGCACGTGATACCTTTTCCCCAGTAATTATTAAATTTCCTCTAGTAATTTTAAATGGTGTGTTAGATTAGAAGAGCTATGATCAGCCACCATTTTAAAGATAGCCAGAGTTGCATTTGCATCTATCTTAATCAAGGTTCTTGGTAGGCAAAACAGCACTCCTAATGAAATGAAGCTGATTGCTTTTCATGTTCTGCAAAATTACTTAGATAGACAATAACTGAACGAATATTCTCTAATTTGCTTTAATAATGTTTTTAAATATATATGTTTGAGCTTACCATTGCTTTGGTGTTTCCACGCAGTAAACCATCATCCTATGTAGAGGAATAGCTGAACGGTTCAACCGATACTGCAGTGAATCTGTGTAAACGAAAACATTACCGTTGCAGAATCATAGAACAGTTTGGGTTGGAAGGGACCTTAAAGATCATTCGGTTCCAACCTCTCTACCATGGGCAGGGAAGCATCCCACTAAATCAGGCTGCTCAAGGCCCCATCCAACCCGGCCGTGAACACCTCCAGGGATGGGGCAGCCACAGCTTCCCTGGGCAACCTGTGCCATTCCCTCACCACCCTCATTGTGAAGAAATTCCTCCTTATGTCTAGTCTAAAGAAGGACTTTGTTCTTCAGGTAACTAAGGAAAGAGTAAAACTGTAATTTAAACATGGTCAATTCGGCATACTTCATGAAATTTTAATTTTATAAAATACTATATACAATAGGCTTATGGATATATAATAAATATATTAACTATTATGTTTAGAATCATAGAAGTGTTGGGTTGGGAAAGACCTTTGAGATCAACTAGTCCAACCCTTAACCTAGCACTGCCAAATCCACCACTAAACCAAGTCCCTATAAAAATATCCTCTTTTCCATCTGGCAGCTTCCCAGTCACTCTTTTCCAGGCCTGTAGCACTGCATGGGATTGTTGTGGCCAAGTGCAGGACTTGGCAGTTGACCTTTTTAGATCCTATACAACCAGCCTCACCCCTCTAATCCAGCCTTTCCAGGTCCCTCTATAGATCCTTCCTTCCTTCCTTCCCAGACTGTGACCAGCTGCCAACTAGATTTAGCTCCATTCACTACAGCTTTTGGGGCCCAGATGTCCTGCCAGTTTTTTACCCAGCAAAGAATATGCCCATCCAAGCCATGAGCAGCCAGTTTCTCTGCTGAACATTCACATCACATCGCCAAGAATTGCAAACTCTATCATTTCATGACCATTATGCCCAAGGTGGCCTCCAACCATCCATTTAGTATTACACATTATTAGTTTTAAGAATTTTATGGAACCCAGTGGGACAAGGTCCTTCTCCAGGCTCAGCCTGAACTGTAGAGTGTAAAGACAGCTGTGCCAGAATAAGGTCAAAGAAACGTGGGGTTTGGATCAATACAAACAGAAAAATTGTTGAAGTTTCTATGAAAGCAATATCATAATGTTCACTAGGAAGTTGCTCTTTGGGTCCCACATCAATCATAAGGACTTTGTGGGAGCGCACAAGAGCCAAACTGGCACGAACCCAGAGACTGAACTGATAATCCTGCTTTACAGCCAAAATGTCAGGTGTATCAAAATTAACAAACACAGACTGTCAGTGAAAAGTTAGCTGGTGGTTCTTCTTTTTGAGGGCACATTTTCAGAATCGTGTCAATGGTACATTAGAATAGTACATACACATTGCCTGGCAGCTACTGATTGCCTGCTGCAGGCAATCATCAATTTGCTCAGTTTAATTTGCTTGTTTATTCCTGTATTTGACCCTTTAGAGCTGGCAAATGAGCAGTATCTGTTTTACCAAGCCTATGCATGTGATCTTCTGCCTGAAGAGTGTAGGCAGTACAGCCCTGCTATCACGTGTAGTCTTTGCTTCTGAGCATCCATAAGATTGTAGCAAATGGGTTGAAACCATGGACAGCTAGGATGAAATCTAAATTGCACAAGTAAAGCACAGTTTTCTACAATCCAAGTTTGTGATGCGAGAAATGTTAGATGTCCTCTCACTGTATTTGGAAAGAGGAGTTTACATTGCTGAGTATAGCTGACTATCAAATTTAAAGAAATAATGACTATAGGTTACATTTTTTCCTCCCCTCTACTGAAGCAATGCGTTCCCCTTGTCTTTATTTCCTTCCCAAGCTTGTTCTTCCCACAAACGATGTAGTTAGATGAAAGCTGTCAAGCTATCTTTCTAAAAGAAAAATTGTTTCTTTCTACCAAATCATTTAGTCTTCAAAAATGCATCTTTACTTTCACTTCTTAGCAGATTTTTCTTAGAACCATTTTACAGCCATTAAAAAAAGAATAATGTACTTCATCTTTTTTTTTTCTTCACTCAAATCCTGAAATCATGACGTGCTTGTAATTAACCACAGTTTGTAAGGGACTTGCAAAACTATTATGCTGTACTATAAGGACATACACTTTATCAAAGCTTAAGCATTGTCTAATTAATAGAGATCACATGCAGTCCATTAATTAACTCAATGTTGTAATCAAATATCCAGAAATACTGCTAATTAACCCCTGGTGTACCCAAGAGCAATGCATTTACTGAAGATACATGTCATATTGCTGCATGAAAGTTACCTTTGAGGGTGGGGTACTCAGGGGTTAATTTGACAGAAACCATACAATAGCAAAGAATGTATTTTTATGTGAATTTAAGTGCCCATGAAAAATACTGAATGACCTTTAGGGGAAAGTTAAGAATCACCACTTTCATTAGAACGCAGCTACAGATCTTAGTCCCCGTCCTATGGTGCCCACACTGATCTAGACAGATTACATAAAACAAAGAGAAGTTTACCAGCTGCAAATTCCCTATTTATTCAGTCTAGTCTGACCACCTAACTATGGTTAGTTTAAAAGACAGTCACCTCTTCAGAATATCTCCAGCAATATGTAGTAATACAGATACTTCTAGAAGTTCACATATCGCAGGAATTCATGATGGGATGATGATCTTTGGAGAGGCTTCTTTCCATTGGACTGGATAGAGAACCTATATTCCTAAATTAGACCAGATTTAACTTACACATGGGAAAACTAAATGTTATAAATTCCTACTTTAGTACATAATTGTGACTAGTGGCCACCTAGTAATCGATAGTAGCTATTATCATCTTCAGGGAAATTATAAAATAATCCATGCCATGTTCATATTTAGCTCATCAGTTTGTTGCCAAGTCCCTCAAATCTCCTTCGTCCCCTTGGAGGACTGCAGTTTCACTAGTGCTATATTTGGGTGAATCATAACTTAAAGAAAACCATCTCATTCTCCCTTACACTCAGGTGAAGGTCAATAGAAAGAAAGAACAAAAAAAAAAATAACTAAGGTAACAAAAGAAAAAAATTTCTAAGGCAGTTTCCTCTGCTCTGATTCAATGTACTTATATTACTAAGTAAATCAAACAGTAATAAAGTATTGTCCTCTGACATGAAATCACCATGCTATAATTCTACTTCTAATCATCTGCGGTGCTAGGAGACAGCAATTACTATCATTGCGGGCTGTGATCTCATTCAGCCTCATGGATTTTTTTTTTATGCCAGAAGGGAATAGTCCATTTATCTATCTGATTTCCAATGTAACCAGTATCAAAGTATGTCACTTGGTAACTCCTGCATCCCAATCATATCTTGTGGTAAGAGTTAGAATAGATTTTTAGAAAGATTATAAAATGAAGCAATGGAAATTCTTCTTTGCAAGTCATCCCAATGTTTGGTTACTTTCTCTGTGAATTTTTGGCACCTGAAGTCTGATCTGAATTTCTCCTGGCCCCAGTTGTCTGCCACCAGGTCTCATTCTGCTTTCAGTTGCTAAGTTACTCTATGTTGGCTCAAAGTCAACACAGTTCAGTTATTTTTTTTCCCACTAACCCATAGGGCCAGACCTTCAATTTGAGTAAGTCACTATAGATTAAGCAAACTTACCCTAACTTTGCTTGTTCAGTTAAGGAAATGTCTGCTTTGCCTCATACAGCTGTTCTTTTGCATAGACTTTAATAAAAGTACTACAAACCCTTTATTTTGGACAGATGAATCTGTTGATTACCTTGTGTTTTCCACATCAGATTCTTGTATCTGTATACTGAACCTTTTCAGAAAGGAAACAGTTGACCTTGGGCTGCACCCAGACACCAATTCACCTGTTCTCTCACTCCCCTACTTCAACAGAGCAAGGGGAGAAAATCAGATAAATAAGCTCACAGGTTAAGATAAAGACAGTGAGCTCACTTACCAATTACCATCACTAGCCAAACAGACTTGAGGAAAATTAATTTATCACCAAGTAAAATAGATTTGGGTAATGAGAAAAAGACAAAATTAAAAAAACACTGCCCTCCTCACTCCCCACCCTCATCCCCAAGGCTCAGCTTCATGCCTTCATTCCCAGCTCCCCTGCCTCCTCTCCCATTCAGCACAGATGGATGAGGAACAGGGGTTTACAATCACTACCCAGTGGCTCCTCTCTGCAGCTCCTTCCTCCTCACGCTTTCCCCCTGCTCCAGCCTGAGCCCCCTCCATGGCCTGCAGCTTGCTTCAGGACACACACACACCTACCTCTGTCAGGGGTTGTACAGCAGCTACAGAAAATCTCTCCTCAGGCTCCTGAAACCCTTCCTCTTGTTCCATCCCTGGGGTTCACACCACTCTCTCACACTTCTTTCCCCTCACTCCTCCCTTCCCAGGCAGCCTTTTGCCCCTCTCTTAAACACTTCCCCACAGCGAGAAGCACAGAGTCTGTGCTGGGCTCAGCTGTGCCCTGCAATCAGCCCACCTGTAACTGGGTGGAACCACCTCAGAGAATCACCAGGTTGGAAGACACCCACTGGCTCATCGAGTCCAACCTTTCCCACCAATCTCTAAACCATGCCCCTCAGTATCTCATCCACCTGCACCTTAAACACCTCCAGGGAAGGTGAGTCAACCACCTCCCTGGGCAGCCTGTTCCATTGCCTAATGCCTGGCACCAGGCAGCCTCCGCTGCCAGCACACGGACACCTTGCACAGAAGCTTTAGAACAAAAAGTGCAGTTTCCAAAAGCTCCTCTGCCAGACCATTAGTTCTGCCGCTGGTAAACCAGCACCACTGACCTCATTGTACTTGTCCTTACAGCCACGCATCAGCCTCCTCAGTTACCGCATCACTCAGAGCACTGACAAGCAGCTGGGTACGTGTAATGTCACACCCTTTTCAGATTAATTCAATTCTATTATGCAGCACTTACTGAAGAAATGTAGTCTAAATTATAAGCCTGCATCTTGTTACGTTGAAAGCAAACACTGGACAACTTTCACCCACCACACTTCCTACTGAAATTATCCCTTTGCCTCGTTTACATCAGCAGAACTTCACTGGATTTTCTGTGCTGAGCCTGCAGCAGTTTCAAGACCCTGGAGGAACTGGAAACTTCCACCAAGTGCCAATTCCTGATTTAGCTTCCTTCCACAAGCTATCGTCGAGACAGTTTGGGAGCCGTTTAATATGTACAACACCGATTTTGTATAGCGATAATTGTTTTTAATCAGAATGTTGTGCAGTACTAAGTCAAACACATTACAGAACTCTAAATATATTATGTCAACACAGCTACTTTAAATTAAGCAGAGCTAGGCCCAGCTCAAGAGCTCCACGGAAAACCGTGACTCATTATGAAGTGATGTTGATTTAGCAGTAACTGTCTTGCCCCAGAAGAACCATTATCCTAATGCTGTTTTCTGGATCTACTGGGAGAGAAAGAGAAGAGGTTAAGGGACCCCTTATTTACTATTTACAGTGTGATACGGTGTACAGTCTTTCTGATATGGTAGTGGTAGCAGCATTTCTTGTGTATCATAGCTACATTCTGTCCTGAGGATGCTATCACAGTTATCTTTCCAATAGGATAGATAACGGACATCATCCTGCTTCTCTGCAGTATATAAACATCAAGGCACCTTTTCTAAGTGTAACACTATTATTGGGGAAGACGGGCAGTCTTAAAAGTTGTCTAGGAGTTAATTTTGTAGATATATTGCTTTTTAAAAAATAGTTCATAGAAACATTTCGTATAGACAACAAAGGACTCATTTGTCAAAGGGGCTGGTCAATGGAGGCAGCATCAGAGCAGTGAGACTGTACAAGCTTAAAAGAAAGGGTCATCAAGCTACTGTCTCTGCTGTTCCCCTGCCTTGAAATCATGTTCACTGCTTATGTATTTCTCTGCCTGTTTGTGATCAATTTAAATTGGGTATTAAAAGTTGTAGATACTGTTCAGCATGAAGAAAATAGGCATTTTGGATCATTTGCTTCAGCTGGCAGGGGGGGAATCAGGAAGAAATTGTCCTTAAACACAACTCTAAGTGAATTAAAGTAACTAACTAACCTTAATGATCACTTTGGAATAGACAGAGTCCTTCAGGTTTTTAATGATCTTTTAATTCTAAATGGAAGAACAAGCAACACCCACTTTTACTGAGCTTCATCCTATTCATTCTTTAGACCACAACCCTAACAATGTTGTATTTTAGCCCCTATCTCCATGTCTGCGTGAGTCCGAAATATGCAGTCTGTCACTATCTGTTCATATTAAAGATACTATTTTGATTCCTGAGCATTTTAAGAGCTGTATATTCTCCTCTTTACCAAACCAATCCAAACACACCCCCAGCAAAATGTATAACGTCTTTTTCAATAAAATAAAGCAAATATGGAAATTTTCAGACCGCATAAATAATGGAAAAGAACAAACAAGAGAAACATGAAAAAACAGCAGCTTAAAAGAACTTTCCGTATATTATTATGTTATGCATTCATAAAATAAAACTTCTCTTAGGTTGTGAGGCCTAAGCCTAATAATACAGGCGTCTGAAAGAAACAGACCTAGAAGAATGGAAAATTGGTTAGCTCGGACCTAAAACAGGATTTTCACCTGTCATCATCACTAGTCTACCAAAGTCAGCATCTCAAGGGGCAAGAACTCTCCCTAGTCTTTCTCAACATTCCTACAGAGAACCTGATGATCCAAAAAGCCTAATGCAGCAATGGGTTCCATGGTATCCTTCACATAATGCTCTTTTTTTAATATGGCACATACCCATGTTGTCATTGCCCCCAGCATGGCAGCACTGGGCAGTGAATGACAAGAATATACTTTAGCAAAACTTGCTTGCACTAAGAAACAATCAGTGATTGCCACATAAAGCTAATCACATTACAGAAATTAGCTTCCTTTAAGCCCAAGAGCATGTTTCCTCGCATAGCAATTTGCAACAAAAACATTCAATAACATTATGTGTATAGTACATTTTCATTGAACTAACTATATTTTTTCAGGGGAAAAAAGAGCGACTCCAAGCAGGAAGGAGCTGACTCTAAATCACCTTTACCATTTGCAGAGAGAATGGGAGATCAGAGGGGGGATGTATCCAGCCGAGTTATTCTCCCGAACCACTCCTGGGTAGCTACAGGTTCAGATTTAACAAGCCAGCAGGCCCCTTCCTGCTGTACCACATTTACCCTTTCAGAGCTGTGGTTCATCAGACAGAGAGTGCCGTGAGCCCGGCATCCTTCTGCGATCTCCTGAACAGAGTTGTGAAATCCTGCACACGAAGCGCGTGTTTTTCTCTGTGTCAGGCCTTCCAGATCAGTAAGCAAAAGAAGAGACTAGATTTTCCTGTTGTGTGACAGCTGTTCAACGTGCAAAATGCAGGCTTTAGCTGGAACCATTAAAGGGAATTCACCACCACATTTCTCCCCTTCCTCCGTCGTCTTTTGCAGCTTCTTTCTCTCATAGGCTCATGTGTTTGGACGCAACCCAAGATGTGCTATTTGTGTTGAGGCTTGTGCTATTTTGAACAGCAAAGTAGAACTACCCACCGCCCTGGCTAAAACTGAGATTAATTAGGACCTCTCTAGCTCCTGCTTCAGATGATTAAAGGCTAGAGATAGCCTGTAGAGATGACACCTGTCAGCATGAGTTATCAAAATACATTAACCACATATATAGTGGAGATTGGGTTGGTTTTTAACCAAAGTAATCATTCTGTTTGATTCAAGCAGTTTCAAGTACCACCAGCATACTTCTTTGGCATCAGAAGTTATTACCAAGCTATAACCCATTTTTAAAAGGAAAGACAGCAAGGCCAAATTAAACTGGTGGATTTTGAAATTTAAATTCAGTGGCAGTTCAAGTTATACACTACACTTAGATAAAAAACCCTAACTCTATTTTAAAGGCTCATTTTCCACAAATGGCTGAGCTGTTTAAGTTAAAGTGAATAAATACCTAATGAGCCATTAAATTCTGTAAGACTGTATGGCCTCCAGGCACTGGTACCTGGATTCAGCCAATTATAGTTTCATAAGATAAGATGGAGACATCAGGTTGTTATTGGAATATATAAAGGTTGAAGACACTGTTAATAAGTCACTACAGGATGTGATAAAATTGTTTAAACTGTTTAAAAACTCTCAATGTGTTTTGCTAGACACATTTTTACTGCTAGTTTTTTTCCCCTGTAAAGTCTAATCCTTTCTTTGCACAGCCTTGAGAACTACACTCTGCAATACTGCATTAATACCAAAATGTGATTTGTTTCTACATCTCTATGTTTTTAGCACGTATTCTGGAGGTTATGAAATATTAATGGTGGCAATTTGTCAACCATGGCACAGAGAGAATAGGACTGAAAAAAAAGAAATTAAGGAAATACCAAATCTTTTTTCAAAAAGCAACCATCCAAAAGAAGAGTCATAAATAGTGAAAGCCATATTTACCTTTAAGCAATACCAGTCTTACAGAAATTATTCACACATAGCTCCTATGTATCTATTCTTACATTTTTCCAAGCTGAAGAACTCAGTCTATCCATAATTAGAATTTTCTTGTGCTGAATCTGTTTATTAATCTTTAATTATTTTCCTTCACAGAGCCAAGCATATAAGATTTAATTATACAATCCAAATGCATAACAAGAAACATGAAGAAGCACTCTGAACACGCAGGGATCAGTCCTGGAACATGCATAGTTTTCATCCTAGTAGTTTTAGTTTTCCAGGGGAACTTACATTTGTCCTCTCACTGATTCACCCCTAAGGCATTTACTCTGAAACAATTTTTTTGGCATCTTTTAGACTCTTCAGTAACATCAAGCCTGCCAAAAGTCAGGCCTGGCTAGACTTTGTACTTACAGACTGACCATAAGATTGTGGCATTTTCTATGGTGTCTCTGAGCTTGCTTCTCTGTATCCATGTATTCTCTTGCTTTTACCTGGAAGACTGTTGGGGCAGACATTGCCTTTTTTTTTATTGTGTGTCTGTACAGCATTTAGAGCAATTGCATCTTGGTCTCTCTCCAGGGTTCCTTGCTGTTACCCAGCTTAACTAACTGATATTAAAACAGGGCATCAGGGGGGCCGTTAATGGGACAATTCACAGAGCCCAAGGTTAACTATATGAATAAATATGTACAGAATAAGAGGCTGCCTGATGGAGGTTGAAACATTTCATCTGTTAAAAGCACAAAGCCTTTTAACATGAGAAAAATATCTCGGTACAATTTTATTACTTGCTGTCCTATGACTTAAGCATCTGTTATTTAAAAAATTGTGATTCCAACCTAAGAACTACCATATAAAAGCCATAGACCATAGTATATTTTTACAATCATATTATAAACCTCCCTGACTGATCAAGGTTTCTGACAGGCACATTTACACATTTTCATTGCCTCTGCTTTCTCACATAAATGAACTGAAGGCTAAAAGCACACAACATTGCCGGCCCAGCTTTACTTCCCAGCAGCATAACTTGCATAAAGACTTATGATCATGCCCTGAACTAAGAAGTATCCCCTCTTGTGCCCTGAGCAGAGCTTCAAGCCAGTGCTCCTGAATTATCACTTATGACTAATTCAGTTTCCCACTGTGACAGTTCTATTCTATTTTGGCTCAAATTCACAAAAGGGGAATAATCTTTTCACTAACTTGTAGGATCAGATCCTCAGCTTGAGTAAGCCATCATAATTCAAGTGACATCAACAGAAATAAGGTGTATTATGTCATTTTAGGGACCAGCCTGCAGATCCTTAGTACAAACTGACACAGTTTTTGCACCATATCGTACAATTCTACCCCAGTGTTGCAGCATAAAATCTTATTCTTTATTTCCCATGTGTTCCTTACCTACCCTGCAGAAGATGCATAACTCCAAATTCATTCAAGTTTGTTTAACCTGGAATATCATAGCACAAAAGAAATTCCAAGTTCCCATGAGACTGTTTTACTGTTCAGAGCTGCATTTTGCCGATAAATATATGTATATTGATGCCACAGGCAGGAATTTAGTGAAGCACTTATGTAAGCGTGCAGTTCTTCATAGCTGTGCAATTGAAGGGCTTGATAACACGCCCCTGGAAACTAGAGTAGCAATATTCATCTTGTAAGATGGTTTCATTGATTTGAATCTCCAGATTTTATACCTACCCCTCTAGTTAATATCTTGCGACTGAGTCCCTGACTTCATGGTGATTCTCTTTGTGACACTGCAGTCTTCCTCTTAATGGTAACTCACCAGCCATGAATTTGTTACAGACACCTCAAAAAAAGGAGAGGGAAAAAGCACATAGTTAAGGTTACACAACAAAGCAAATAAGGAATCTGATAGTGTGGAAAATATGTTCTAAAGTACAGTGATCATATCTCAGACAAGAAGGAGAGGCTGAAAGTTGGGATGTTTGACTACTTCCAAATTACTTTTAAGTAAGCTCTGCCCTTTTGTGTATTAAAGATTGCTCGGAGATGCAAATTAAATACTTCAGGTATCATAGATAATGAAGACTCAACATCCTAATGCCTCTTGGAGTCGTGACTATGTAATGCAATCTCCTTTTTATTAAGGGAGATTATTTTCTTCTTTCTTGATTATATTCCCTGGTTATTTCTTTGCCTTTTATTTACTGTTACTATTGTATATTATAAGCACACTGTTAGCTACAGGCCAAGAACATAATTTAAAACCTGCTTTAAACAGCTGTGTGGTTGTTGGCCTAAGACATATTGTTTTATAATTCCCAAACTATATTAAATATGTATAGGTGACAAGTGTAGGTTGGGTAAATACTGGTGGAATGTATAACATCTTTAAAGATTATTACAAATATTTTTTGTACTTTAAAGGATAATTTACCAATAAGTTGGATGCAAGGGTAAGTAAGCTTTTATTATATTATTTTTAAAAGGATCCATTCTTTGCTTACAAGTAGTGAAATAACATAAGCAGCATTTAGTAACAATAAGTAAAATATATATTTAATTTTCCCTCAAAAAAAAGAAAGTAATTTCTTGGCTCACAGCTATGAGAATAAATTTATAAATTAAAAGATTGCAGATATAACAGTAATCTCATATAGTGTAAGCTAAAATTGCACTAGAATTTACCACCACCAAATGAATGGAATGCGAGAACTACTGGAAAGCCAAACTGAACTGGCTAGGCAAAATTTTCTCATCTGGTGGTTCTTCCCTGCTACTCTGCTCTGGTGAGACTACATCTGGACCTGTTGGACAGGGTCCAGAGAAGGCCACAAAAGCCATAGAATCATAGACTCACCAAGTTGGTAGAGACCCAGCGGATCATCGAGTCCAACCATTCCTATCAGACACTAAACCATGTCCCTCAGCACCTCGTCCACCCATCTCTTAAACACCTCCAGGGAAGGTGAATCAACCACCTCCCTGGGCAGCCTCTCCCAGTGCCCAATGACCCTTTCCGTGAAAAATTTTTTCCTAATGTCCAGCCTAAACCTCCTCTGGTGGAGTTTGAGGCCATTCCCTCTTGTCCTGTCCCCTGTCACTTGGGAGAAGAGGTTTGGAACACCTCCTCTGTCAAGAGATGCTGAGAGAGTTGGGGTTGTTCAGCCTGGAGAAGACTCTGAGGAGACGTTATTGTGGCCTTTCCATATTTAAAGAGGGCTTATAAGAAAGATGGGGAAAAAACTTTTTAGCAAGGCCTGTAGCAAGAGAACAAGGTGTAATGCTTTTAAACTAAAAGGGAAGTTTATACTAGATTTTACAAAGAAATTTTGTAAGCTGAGGGTGGAGAAATGCTGGAACAGATTGCCCAGAGAGGCAGTAGTACATGACCCATCTCTGGAAACATTCAAGGGCAGGTTGGATGGGGCTCTGAGCAACCTGACTGAGTTGAAGATGTCCCTGCTCACTGCAGAGGGGTTGGGCTAGATGAACTTCATAGTCCCTTCCAACCAAAATCCTTCCATCATTCTATGAAATGGAAGCTCCTATTTGCTGGGTGAAATGTCCAACGAATGAGGGTGAATTGGGTTCTGTAACTGCTCTACTCAGCTGGAGGCACTCCCTGGTGGCTTAGAAGGATGGGGTAGTCTGCATTTTCACCCTGTCCTTCCAGCCTTCTGCCCAAGTGGACACAGACTGTCCGCACAGACCAGGTCCCAGTAAGTGTGACCCAGATGGGGTAGACTTAAGATTCTCTAATCACCATTTTCCCACCCTTAATTAATGAGACTTCTCACTTGTCAAAAGAAGTTTAACCTACAGACCAAAAAGTGAACTTCAGGTTATTTTTCGTGGCATATGCACTTTAAAATGTCTCATCTTCTAATTAACAAACTAATGAAGAAAACAGGGTCACAAACATGTAACTGAGAAAATTTTTTGTCCTTGGACTTATTAAATTTACTCAGATGTGACAACAGAATCTGCCCATCCAGCCATTTTTTTCCAAATCAGTTTTAAGCAGAACCATCTCACAATGACAAAAAATAATAACACCGTATAATTTAAGACCCATCAAATGCAATCCCCTTAGAGCTGTGTGATGTTTCACAAGCTTTAAAAAGACTGAAGATTCCTACTTTGTGAATTAGATATTACAATCATTTTACAAAAAGGTAAATTGAGACATACAGGGATTAAGACTGACAAGACACCTTCTGTGGCTCAACTGGCCTGCATTTTGGGGACATCGAGAAAAAATATCTCTCCTTATGTAATTTTAAGTTGTAGACTCTGTCTTGATTTTGCTTTACAACTTGTTTATTTAGCTGCACATTTACAACTGATAATTGCTCAAAAAAAAAAAAAAAAAGAAGAAAAGAAGGGAACTGCTGAAGTTAATCCAGGAAGGAAGTGGGAGACTTGAGACCTAAATCTTAGTTTCCACACAAAGAAGCAAAACTGATCTAGCTCCTAAAATAATATTACAAAAACCTTTGGAAGACTCTCTGAATTTAAAATAAAATAGATGAGCCAAGGAAAAAAATTAATGCACTTAAATTGACTATGGCAACAACAAATAAAAACCAGACAATTTTTTACAGACTATGGATTCTGAAGGAAATCATTACACCCGTTATTTCTTATTATTGCTCCAGGAAGAAATTCACAGTGAAGGCAAAAAAATGAAGTTAGCAATGATTTTTCACTCTTGAACCTTTCTCCAGTTATGAGTTATAAAGGAAAAAAAATGTTCCCTGGAAGGAGAGAAAGTAAGGATTATCTACATATATATATTTAGCAAGACATTTACACCTGCATTTACACCACTATAGGAAATCTGTTCAACAGCACTTTTAGACTTTTTTTAAATTTTGTCCTTACATTTGAAAGAACTGTTTAGTGAAGAAGTAGTAAATTATCTAACTATTATGGCTAAAACTACAGAAGGCAACAAGAGAGTAACCAGTACGAGGTAAATTCTTTCCAGAGTTAGTCTAAATTTTTGTCTTGTGGGAGGCAGGCATTCACATCTGGGTTAATTACTGGAGTAATTGAATATGCTCTACGTGTGACTATCTTTTCCCAGGAGCTTATTGTTCCTATGCACAGTTCAAGTAAAATATCTGTATAACATTTTTCTGTGTTGCTTATATCTTATCTATGGAAAGCTGAACACCAAGGCTCTGTAAATATCTGCTGGTGCACAGAGGACCAATAGCGCTAACACAGATTATCTGTATGAAAGTGTGCATGGAATAGGCTGAGGTCTCAAAGAAAAGTGAGCAGATGGGAAGACAGGCAGCAATGAAAAGTTGTGCCATAATAAGAATACGAGAAATCTTCAAACATAGAGTGGTTGGGGAGCGAACACAATTAGAGGAGATTACAAATTGTTGATTTGAAAAGTAGTTCAGAAATATCATAGAGTGAGAAGTCAAGAATGATGACAGGATTGGGGGTGATAGCAGTCATTAGATCAAAGGCAGCGTTACACGGAGCAAAGCATCAAACATCATACAACATAGTATGCACTAAAATGCAAATAATAAGTAAACAGAGAAAAGGCTTGTGGAAATGCAAAAAGGAAAGAAGAATATGTGGATTGAGCACACTACCCAGAGAGCAGAATTACAAAAAACCCAACAGAAGCCAGTGCAAAATGAGGTTGCCATTTAATAAGTTTGCACCAGCTGTTCAGTGGAGTATGCAACGATTTTGTTTGTTATTTTGTAAGCTCAACTGCCAAATCAAACCTTAGAATCTTTGAGTATGATTACTTATTGCAAACAAGAATAATAGCAGAGGCATTGAAATGAAGCAAAAATGTATTTTCTGCCTCTCAATGTGGTTTAAAAAGGTATAAATCAGAAGCCTTAGTACATACCAGTCTAGAACCCTCCCAGTTAGCCTGAAGTTATACTAGGGTGACTGTCAGCATACATTCAGGTTCTGCAAAGGATCTGACACACGATCTTGAGCTCTTGGCCCAGTGGTGCTGGCTGAGAGGGAGCCCTAGGCAAGCCCTGGGTAAGGCACTCGTCCATACACATTGACTTCGGCTTCATCACTTGTCCCATCCGATCATCTCTTTGCAGATTTTTGCACGTCCAGCTTGGAACATAGTGGTGGCTGGTTTTGTCTGATATAAACTGATATAACATTGGTGCAAGCCATAGTCCTAATTCACCTAGCCACATCAGGAATTAAGTCAAAGAAACTTGCAGGATTAAAACTTGCCAGATGTGTAGTTTTTGCTCTGGAGTTGGTAAAATGAAAACTCTGAAAGATTCTTTGACTGTGTGTTTAGTCTCACCTAGAATTCTTTCAGGGGTTTGTTTGGAAAATGTCTCACGTTGAATTATTGATCATATAAATAAACAGAGTGGAGAGAATTGATATACTTTGGAAGTGAAAATAAAGGGTGGAAAGGAAGAAAAAAAACACAGAAAAAGTGAGGTATGAAGCACAGACATTACCTATATTAAAGGGTATTCATGTAATTCTATGACAAAATAACAACATTAAGCCTTCTGGCTAATGTTAATACTTTTTGTTAAATCCCTTAAGGAGATTAGAAAGAATTATAGGCACAACTGGAGGAAAAAAAACTATAAACAAGTAGCATGCATGTTTTAGTTTACATGGCTACCAGCAAAGTACTGTCATGGTACAGAAATACATGGAGAAGTAGGCTTACTTTGATTCATGAGGGAGAACTTACTAAGAAAAATGAAGGTTTGGAATTTTAAGCATTTTCTGATGATTTCCATGCTCATCTGCTTTGGACAAATTTCAAGATAAGCTCTTTTTCTTATGAAACAGTAACCCCAAGCCACTTAAGGAAGGATTGCAAAAACAATCTTCACGTTGCTTTATTTCATATCCTCATGTGGCTTAATGTGTTTTTTACACTTATTGAGTTATATCCTAGCCAGGGTAAGCTGGCAAAGTCCCACTGAATCAAAAAGGTAGTACTAATTCCTCTAAAGGTTCCTCTGATTTTCACTCTGTAGCTGATATTTTTACAAGCTAAACACATTACATTCTTCCACAAATCTCTATTCATAAGAAAGGATTCAAAATACCACCCAAGTCACTCCTATAATAATCTGCAGTACACGTACAAAATCTGAACATGTACTCATGTCCTCTCTAGAATGTGGGAGATGTGAATGAGCTTACCATAAAGCATTAAGTGGGTTTTTTTTTGTTAGCATTCAAAAGACATGTTTTGTTGGTGCCTTGAGACATTTTTCATTTTCCACTTCAAGCAGTTTTTATCAGACCTCATCCTTCTCTAATTGGATTGTTTGCCCATTCATAATGCACAGCAACATTCTACTCAGAGAACAAAACATCCAGACTAAACAACATCTTGTTTAAAAATACATAAGTACATTTCTTGTTTGAGCTCAGAAAAAAAAAAAAACCCAAAAAACACGTTTCAAATTCCTCGAGGGAAACTGCAAGGGCATCAGAACGTGCAGGACAGACTGATACTGACCCAGCAGAAGTGAGACCTGTGATAACTTTTGCTTTCATACAGTTTTCTCCTACAATCACTTTTTGCTTACTTTCCTTCATTGATAACTTTTTTCTTATTTTGAAAAGTTCCTAGGACCTCATTGCTACATCCTGAAGCTTCTGTACTCTTCAAGAAGCACCTAAAGCCCAAGGCACCAAACTCAACTGAAAACAAACAAACCACAGTCTCGTTATTGAGAAGGGTATTTACATCTCATAAAACTGGTTAAGTATAGTCATTAATTTTCGAGAAGATGACACTGCATTACTATTACATAGAAAATACTTACTGTCTGAAGTATTATATAGAGCAATTAGTAAAGCTAGGTGTAAGAGTAGCAACACAGTATTTTACAGTGCACGGCAAAAAAAAAACCTGCACGTGTGAGAGGACTGCAAACTCTAACAATCCATAGACAGCTTTTGAGGATTCCAACTGAGACAGTCTCTTTGAGATTTGGGGAGAACCATAGAAAGCTGCAATGAAAAGATGAATCCCGGTGTGAATGGAGAACAAACAGGAGTAACTGGATGTGGAGATGGCAGAAGGAGCGCCCAGCAGGTCTCAGAACAGCCTGTGTTCATGGGAATCAGATTAACAGCTCATCAGGGCCCCCGAAGTGTTTAAAAAGATATGATTAGAACCTGTACAAGTTCACAAGTCTAAGAAGACCCCAGGAGACATGAGGGAGACTTGAAAACTCATTCCTCCACATACTTTTAAAATAATAATAAATTTTACAAATTTAAAAATTAATAAGTTTTGTTGGTTTTGTTGTTGTTGTTATTTTATTTTTAATTATTCATCTATTCCTGTATTCTTTCATGGGTATTTGCTACCCTGTTGATACAATGTTGCAACAGTATTTCCTACAGAAATTATGAAAAAAAATATCTGGATCGGGACTCTAATCCTATTACTGATTATCACTATTTTCTCATTTACTTGGATTAGTTATTCTGCAGATTTTCCCTTCGAAATGTCTCGATGCCTCTTATTGCTAGAACATGTGTTACCACTGTAGGATAGTCTGTCAGTCACAGAACAAGCTTATGAAATTTGCTTGCTGTGTACAGACATGCCCTAGTGAGAGAAGATAAATATCATTTTTCCTTTTTTTTTCTCCTTAAAAAGGGCAATTCCCTAGAAGCTTGCAGTAATATGCCATAGTTTCATGTGAAGAGCTCAGCAGAGACTGTAATATAAGTGTCAGTCACTTGACTGACAGCATGTGAGGAAGCAAGATTTTTTTATTCCTTACCTCAACAAAATTCTGATGATAAAGTTGTGCCAACAATGCTAGGCATTGGTAGCTAGTCCTAAAAAACAAAAACATTTTTGAAGACAAATATTGACTCCTCCTCTAAGAAAACTAACAAAATTTAAACTGGAGATAAATCCCTGTAAACCCCGGTAATTTTATAAGGCACTTTTTGTGCAACATTTGGCATGGAGATGACATTAACTGCACTTCTCACCGTTTAACAAGAGTACAAAACTCTTGTTATGTATCACCTGAGAAAGAAGATGTCTCTTTTAAAAAAATACTGGGTCAGAAAGACTGTTGGGATTCTGGATTTTTGCCAGCAGGGATTCACCAAGACATCTAAGAAGTTTCTGCCTGAACAGCCTAGCTCTGGCACTGAAGCATAACTGTGAAAACTGGCCCTTTAGTAGAGGTTCCTCAAGACCTTTGGACCTGACTTACTCAGTGTACCAGCTGCCAAAGATGATGCTGTGATCTAGAAATCAAACCTGACTTTGTATCTGTTCAGACATTTCCTAAAAGTGAACAGACCTGCACACATGTGAGTACCTAAGCTGCGCATTGATAATTCCTCACTGTGCAAGGAGCTGGATTACTACAGATTTCAGAAATCCAGGCTGTACATCAGCTGGAGGAGAGCAGCAAGGACTTGGGGACAAACAGCAAAACAAGTACAGCAGAAGGAATCAGTCAGGCAAAGCAAACTTGAATTTGACTCCACTTACATAATGCTCGGCTTAATTTCAAAAACGACCTTGGAGAGACAGACTATGTCCTTTGCTCTGTGTGAAGACAAGATTTGATCCACAGACTGAGGACTTTCAGAGGATAATAATACACAACCTTTTCCTGTTCCAGCTGTGCTGGCTAGAGAAGTTATTATCTGAACCCCCTAATTGCACACTGGTATCCTCTTGCTGGAGGTTACTATCCCTTCTGAGATGCCCAGTGTGTTTCTCACAATGAACTGGTTTGGCTCAAATAGTTTAAAAGCCAGCAAGGTTTTCAGAGCCTTGAAATATGGTTGTGGATATTGCTGGCAACCATTGAGCTGGAACATCTTAGGGGAAAGTAACTGCCTAAAGTGATGAGGAGCGGTGTGGGTGGATAGCACCTTGAGAAAAAAGAGGAGGCAGGCAAATTGGTGGGGAATCCAACTCCCATAGAACTTCATTAAGGTTTAAGGTAATATTTTTAGGCCCAGGTGAAAATGTCATTCTGGCATGACATTCCAAGTGTTTCCCTTTTCAATTTTACTGCTCATTTTTATGAACCTGAGAGTGCGTGAGAAGCAACATACAATTAGGAGTAACAGCAATAAATCATTCTGTTAAAATAAGTGCATAAAATCCAGGCCCTGTTGAAATTAATATCAAAGTGGTTTCACCAAGGGCAGGACTTCACTTACGGGATGTACTCTGGCATAAAGCCAGTGCCAGTAGATCAGTGTCAAGGTAGCTACAAATGACTGCGCTGGCAGTGATGGAGCACAGGCACTTTCTGGTTTTCAGTTTCCTTATTCCCATTAACACATGCAAATACTGTGCCTTTCTGTGTCTTTTTTTGCTTTAGTAATCTTAGTTAGCACAGATTTTTGCAGTCATCCTCAGTAGACATTTATTTTGAGGTGGGGGAAGAGAGAGAAAAAAAGCAGTGATGGAGAGAGATTAAAACTGCCAAAACTGTGACAAAACAAAGGAGTGAAGAGTGAAGCTACATTATTCTTATATTAAAAACCTGATCAGAAGCAATGGACTAAAATGAACGGGGCAGAAACATTCAAATAGCAGAAGAGTTTGTAAACTCTTGAATATGCTTGTCAGGTAATTCTCTACTGTGTTGAATGTGTAGATGTCTCCTAACCATTGCACAACAATGGCCTTTGCATATGCCACGACTATGTTTTCAACATATTTTTCAGACATATGCCTTTCAGTGGTAGTTGTTAAATGCTCCATCTATAAACCATTATGCTCTTCTATACTGAGGTTTCACTGCAACAGGCAGCTGTTTGACAGAGAATAAACTCCTGGGGACAGCAGCAAATCAAATTAAATATATCTCCACAGAGCTATCAAAGGGGGTTGCATGGCTTGATAGGCTGCATCACGAGCAATAAGCACACAAAGGAAGAGCAAACCTGAGATAAATCAAGATAGACCAAATGAGCAAGCAGACAGACAAATCACTATTGGATCCATGAATGTCATTAGGAGCTTCTATGTTGATTTCAGTAGAACTAGTATTTCAGCTGTCTATCTGTGGGAAGGAAGTTTTTAATCCTATAAAAGTCAGAGGGATTATCTAATTATTGTTCTTTTCCACTCACTTTAAAAAACTTGGTCATAGGAACTGATGCTCACTAAATACGCCAATAAATAAGATCCCTGAGGAGAAAGAAAAAAAAAAAAGTGGAACATGCTAACACTTGGTTCATTCTCTTTTCTAATATTTCTAATATTGATTTTCTTCATATAAACCTGTAACCACCCTAAAGTTTAGGGCTAAGGAAAGAAACTGGCTTGAGTACTTCTCAGATACGTGTTCAACTCAAATATTGGGTTATTCTGCTTAAGAGCTTTTCTACAAATAAGACAATATCAGTGTTCTCTTTCTTTCTCCTTTTCTATTATGTATGCATTAAAGCCTATCAAATACATACTGGTAGTATATATATATATATACACACTCTACTTTAGAGAGGGAGAAGCAGCAATTGATGTGCCATGGTAACATGGTAAACAAGTTCCTTTTAATAAATCCCATAACATTAACAATGATCTAAGCATAGAAGTGTGCACTTCTGGGAAGCACAAAACATTCATCACATAATATCTTACTTCAATATATTATATGTAAAAAAAATACTCTTTCAATATTCCCTTTTTCAGCCACTTGTTTCAGCCTGAATATACTCAAATACTCAGAATAATTTTCTTCTGGGATAGAACTTATAAGTCTATGTAGAAGTGAGAACAACCTTGTTCTGTTGACTCCTACACCATTAATGCTCTTTCTCAGCTCACATTTCACAGGCTCCTGATCAAACTGTTTTACTGTGGTCTGCAACAGTCAAATTAAAAGGGAACTTCTGAGCCTCAGCTCAAGCAGTCCAAATAGACAGCAGGCAACTGCAGTTGACACCAGATTTTAACACTCGTTGATAACAAGAGAAAAGTTGGCTAAAATGCCAGAAGCCATTCTTCCAGCCCTGCAACACCAGGGAATGAAGAGAACCTCAAGAAACTAGCTCAAGCACTTTCCAGTAGTAGCTAATGAGTAGGCTGGCATTGAATCCAAAGAAGCCAATGAACCATGACAACTTCAGCAGGGTTTGACATGTACTGTGTGAACTCCCCTCTACAGCAAGGCTTATCAGGTGGGTAATGGCTTGCAGGCATTGCTGTAACAAACCACTGTTGAAAATAGTGTCTGGAAGACAGAATCCCATGTTAAGCTGCCCCTGAGCTTTCAGCTGCTATCTGAGTATAAGGTTTAATAACTTATCCAGGCTGTCAGAATACATATTGCTGTATCTCAGCATTCTCCAAGTACTTATCAGTCCTAGTATAGATCTATTTTAGGAGGAATGAGTATGTATTCATTTATTAGATATAATGTGGCAACAAGGGTTATTTTAACAGTTTTGGATATCGAACTAAAGTTTGGCTACAAAGCACCTTGAACTTAAGCCACTTACAATATACTTGGTGCCCTGACTATAAGCATCTATCCTGGATGTGATATATTAAGGCAATCTACCTTGCCTTGGTACCCTGTGCATCACGTAGTCAACAACTTGATGGAAGATTTACGGCAGCTGCACGTGGAAAAATATCAACCAACAGTCATTTGAATAAGCTCAGGAACACATCTGAACAGGCTTATGGCATAGGACTTCCCTTTAGATCCATTTATGAGTCCTCTTTTGAAGACTGGTCCTAAATGGTGACAAACATCTATACAACACACTAGTGGTTAGCACTCTCACTTGAGAAATGCTTGGGTCTTTCACTTCTGAGTGATGTTAGCATAGTCTTTTTCTTCCACCTGATATTTGTTGGTTTTAGAAATCAGTGTCTTTGAGGTATCTGCAACTCTATTAAATTTGTTAAAAACTTCAGTGCTTTTGGACTAAAAAAATGCAATAAATGTGACTGCTTATTCCTTATTTTCTAAAGACACCAATGCTAAAATTGTGTAAACTGCTCCTGACATGTTGAGCACAACCCTGATCTCTCCCTTTCTAGCGGAGTTTCCTTATTAATATGTTGAAGAATCAAGACTACCCTTACCTTACTGTAGCAAATGTCACAAACTTGTGTACTTACTTGAGGCATGTCTCAATAACTAAACTATAGTGAAATACATGGGAAGTTTGGCTAATTGAAGAAGCACTTATTCCTTTCAACAGCATTTTGTGTTAACTCAGCATCTGCAAGTATCTCCCATTCAAGCAACATTCTGGCCTCCAATTACCCATCTACGGCATGTTGGAACACGGGTCCTACTCAACTCCATACAACTTGTACAGAGAGAAGCATACGCCTGCAAAAACAGTGTAAGTTAATAGTAAACAAGCATAAGTGACAAAGTAACATCATTTCTATTGATTTGCTTTCAAAAGCAGAATGCAGCTGTGAAAGTGTGATGCTTTTACGTGCTGCATCTAAGAGCACAGCAGCTACCATTGCTTGCTGAGGGAGCCTCCAAAAGCAGCCACCACTTTTTCTTGCTAGACACATGATAACAGAAGGTGACAGAAGTGTCCTGAAAAAGTCGAAGATGCAGGTGGAAGTTCTAGGGTTGTTGGCAAAGTCTGCTGGCAAAACGTGTGCTCTTAGCAATGCCATTATATTACTTTGTCATGGAGGAGGTTCTAGCAGGACTTGCAGTCAGCTGTGTTTCTATGAGGAATGGATGGCACTAACTCATCAGTATTTTGTTTGCTACCAACCACACTGTGTAGGGCAGCCAAGAAAATAAATGACAGTAGAACACGAAGAAGCCCATAACCCAAACATGTTGGTATGTCTCCCTGCAGTGATATAAGGGCTGAAACAAACTCTGATTTAAAAGACAAGTCCTATGGACAGCACTGTGTAATGGTCCAGATAATTCTGTTGTGATGTACAGGACAATTCAGTAAGACATACATGGCACAGGACTTCTCAATGGTTAGCAATAGAACAGTCTTCATTATCACCTGATGCCACCTGAGAAGCCATTCAAGAAATACCAGGAAAAGGGGAAGGTACTTGTTTGGTTTTTAATTCAGAGAACAATTTATAGAAGGGAAAATTTACTCATTATTTCAGCCTTGACACTTGAAGTGAAACACAGTGCAGAGTCACACACTCTAAATTACAAAATACATTGCTTAAAACATTACTACAGGAATAGGAAGCAATGACTTTGAGAACTTCTAGTATTTCAGCCTCTTCAAACAACTGGTGGTTACCTGTTCTTTAACATTATAGACACACTCTTCAGAAATGGCATAACAATCTTCACACAATGAGAGAGAAAAGAAAACCTGGCCTTGTCTCTTCTAAGTTATGAAGACTCACTTTGATAGAGTAAGATCCATTTGGAGCAGCATAGTTATTGTCCTGCTATGCAGTACAGATGTATTTTTTCTCTTCAGCACTATTCACGCTAAAATCACTCTTTAGCAGCAAGTTGGAAAATCCAAGCACCACTGGACATTTAAAGTCAATGATCAATGGAAAAAAAAAGAATGGCACTTAACAACTGATGGCTTTTATGAGCAAAGACTATCCTACCTTCATCTTCCAACGATCCTTTTGCATTTAAGTTCATACTGCAATTCCAATACAGAATTCGCTGTAGGAATTTTTGGTCTCATGTTGCTAACTTATCGATATAACAGATGAAAGAAAGCAAAACACAACTGATAACTGAAAGCATAACAGTGGGAAAGGAAATAACTGCAGGTGATAGGGTTCTGATGGAGAACAGATGCCATGTAAGAAATGTACCCATCTAACAGTAGCTCCAATACAATGATGCTTCATCTTTGCTTCTCAGCCCCAGTAGTTTACAGAAGTTAAGTCAAGCCTTTATCTGCTTGAGAGATGTGTATAATAAATTCCCATAACAGGTTACCAGCTTGGAAGACGGGATTTTTTTCTAGTAATGAATTTGGAAGAGTATATACGATTACATAATCTCACTCAAGGAGAAAGGTTAATTAAGACACATAGAGCTTTCTTCACTTCTGTTTTCATACATGAGCAGGAAGTTTATCACTCTCAATTCCTCTATACAATTATTTTCTTGAAAACAGGACTGGAATTTGACCAGACACGGAATAAATCAGAAATTACAAACCAGCATGAGATTCTGTTAAGATGGTCCTTCTGCTGTGGTGATACTGTTATCAAGGAGGGCTGCTAAGTGTACGAAGGTACATGCTGAAATCCACCAGACACGATTTATTGAGAAAGTTTATTTTATTCATTTAAAGGTCGCACATACCTCTTTAATAAAAACATTCTTTATTAAATTAAAAAATTACCAGTGCTTAAGTATAATATAAATATTTGAAAACTTCTCAACTGATTCCCCAAGTTATCACTGAGCTGTAACTGATTGAGAGAATTTTACTCACCCTTTAATGAATACCTCCAACCCATTCATACGCAACACATGGCCAGAACTTACTGTGATTCAATGAGGTAAATCAGGTTTTGATTGCTTGGTGATGTAAGCAAGACAACAGATAATCTAGATAACTCAGCATCCTGCTGTGCTTGAGAACATTTGTTTTGTAATGGACATTCTCATTTAAATATAGACATTGTAGAACACTGTAGCTCTTTAAAGGCAAGGAAAGCTCATTCTTAGTTTTCATGACATTTAATTAAAGCTTGCTATTTTGCTGGAACTGAGACACCAAGGAAAGAACCTGTTCTGAGGCTTTAATCTGTTTAGTGCCCAGGTACGCTGCACTATTACTTGATGTATCCTCTAAGAAATATCGATAGTTTACCATCATCCCACAAGAAGCAGAAATGCCCCGAGGGCTTGTGTCTGCCATCCAGTTTATCCGCCACATGACAGAGCCATTCTGAAGATGAAAATTTGCTACTGGATTAAGAGCATAGCCACGATGCTTCTCTCCATACAAATACCAGGCACAGAGTCTCATAAATGGTGAATGGAGTACTTTAACCAATTTTTCTGATCTCACCCACTCATTGTTATTTAAGAGTTTCTTTAGTGTTTCAGTAGTAGTGTCTCCTGTGATTTCAGAGATATCTTGCCTTTCTGATTCTGTAAAAAGTTCATTTCTTTCCAGTTCTTTTGTTTGTGAGGAGAGGAGACCAACAAGCCATTTTGTGAATCCTGGGATAGGCGAAAGTGTGGAAAAAGCTTTTATCTGAGGAAGTTCTTTCTGCAGACAAAAGGGGAGAAAAAAAAATCATTAGTTTAGTCATGGTTGACAATGATAAGTTTGAGTGAAAGGACAGCTCATATGCTCTACACAATTATCAAGCAAAGACTAAGGATTCTGAGAAAGTAACTGATACACAGACACACACATAAAAAAAGTCACCCTGACACTAACAAGTTAATGTCTAGAAAGCACTTGGAGCACTAAGAAAATTTTAATAGCGTCTAAATTACAATCCACACACATAACCTATGAAAAAGTACTTAGTATTTACCAACACTACATCCTGGTGTAGTGCTTTTGTAGGCAGAAATAAACATATATGATCACATGCCATAAAGAAGTTATTCAGAAGAATAATTTTTAATTTCTTTTTAATTAAACATGTAAGTTTCAAAAAACTTTAAATACATTTATTTTTCATACATAACTATTATTTTTAATCAAGCACAGTATATTATTCCAGTCTACAGCAAAATCAGGAGAGATACAACTTCTAGATTTTCAGGGCAAGAAGTATTTCATGAAGTTCTGAAAGAGGTTCTTTATACAGGTCGCCTACTTTTCACACTATTCGCAAACTATAAATTACACTGATAAGGTATCAAGGCAAGAAACAGATGCTTACAGTAAAAAGCTTAATCACAGTTTACTAATTATTTCAAGCTAACAAAGCTTCTACTTTACACCTACTAAATTATGAGTAAAAGCTGTTAACCACATAATCATGTAAAGCAAAATACACATAAGGAAAGCTGTGTGTTAGTTTAGGGGCATATCAACATGAAGAATAAAGATCGTTAAACTCACCATCACTTGGAATTAAAAAAATTACATCAAAAGTCAACCTTACTGAAGAGTAGTGGGACAAGGAACAGAGGGAAGTTGAGGCTAAACTGAAACAACCAGTGTCTCGTCTTAATTACTGTTCATACGGGAAGCAGTGTTAAGAATGGAGATATTCATCAACATTACAGAAGCACTTTAATGTCAACAGAAGATTGTCTTTAAATGACTACATAATGCATTTTTTCTACTTTGAGTATTACCCAGCTAAGCATTAAAAAGTCATCATCGCTCAGACAGTACCTTACACTAGCAAATGTTAATGGCACACATGCTGCTAGGTTGTTTGAATTGCACCTGCACTGTTGCATCCTCAGGTACCACTGTGCTCCACACAATGCTGCCATCTGCGTTCTGTTTCATGAGGCTGCAGGAGCCAGGGAAGGCGGGCTGGCAGACCTCCACTACAAACTGGAGCCAAGTACCACTTTTAACAACATTGATAAATGGAATAGTATTCAGCTCGTTATTTATAACATCTCTTTCCTCCCCACACAGAGCTTCCCAAACAGCTTGCTGCTGCTCTGTTGGCTTCTGGCACCATGACAGAGCAGCCAGCTCAGAGATACCACCTCTTCAGTTTTGTGACTTACAATTGCATGAACTGCATAACCTCACTTATCTGAGGAACAAGAAAGGCAGACCAAGTTACAAAGAAGCCTCATTTCATCTCCTTTATCCAGAAAACTGGATAAAGAAAAAAGCAATTTTATAAAAACATTCGTGTATCTTATTGAACGGAACAAGCATTTTTGTAATTGGAGAATCATGAATGTGTCATGTTTTTGACTGCTACAGATACCACAGTCAGGCAGTGCAATACAAGTGATGTGTTGATCTCCTGTTAACTTTTTCAAGGCTCCACTAAAGGGTGGAATAATATTTTATTTTTAAGAGTAATTCTGAAGCATAAATATGTAACCATCAGGTTTCATCGTATATCCATTTCATAATAGAAAAAATACTCTCTATAAACTACAGAAAGAAGATGTCTCTGGACAGCAATTTCTGCTGATACCTTAGCATTCTTTGTACAGTTTTAGAGAATACATCATTTATAAGCCAAAAGAGTTTATTAGGGTTGTGCTCTTACTATGGACCATGGCTACAAGAGGCAAGGTTATAGAAAATACATTTTAATTAAAAAGAATGTTGATTATAGTAGACAAATGAGTCTTTTTAGAGCAAGTCTCCCCTCAGCTTTTGCAAAAGAGAGCAATGACTACAGTAAATTTAAAAAATAATATATGGGGACAGAAAAATGAGAGCAGAACAAAGGAAATATCTCTGCCTTCCCAATTCCATACTAAACACCTTCCCATGGATATAATGACTATCCACAAATCAATTCAAAGTAACTCTATAAAATTTGAATACAGAATCAAATGCACTCACTAAATCTTCCTTTGATCACCTTTCATCTGTCCCTTCACAGTGTTTCTCAATCAAAGATTATGCCCAACCACTACATCTTAAATCCATTTTTCTTTAAGGCAGCAGGATCTTAATTAGCATGGTAGAGGAAGGGCATGCTCAGATGCCCCCTCATCAGCTACATTCCCCTTGATTCAACACTAGCTCCCACAAAAGACAACAAAACAAGCACAAAATCACAGGTCTCCCAGGGGAAGGAGAAAAATGACACAAAAAATGAATTTTTAAAGGCTGGGAAAATACTTTAGATATTTCTTCCTCAAGAAAAAGCTGACAGCTTTGCCAAGACGTTAACAAGCAGCATGACTTGCTACCTTCATGTTTCTATCACTGTACCGAACATTAACCAGCAGAGACTACTGTGACTGGTCATAGCTTAGCTGCCAAGACAGTCTGCCGTCACGCAGTTTGACCTTTTGCATGCCAGCTCCTAGATGGATTTCTGCCCACAAGGGTAGGCTGCAACTCCCTTCTGAAGATTTAGTGACCCAGTAACCTTCTGCCTGTTTACACAATAATGATGGAGGACAGCTCAGCAACTCTCTAGGATGTGACAGACCTGCAAATGAACTTCAAAGTACAGAAACACAAACCAGTAATCTATAATGAGAAGTAACCTTTTCACATCAGCATCCTTAAGCAGCAGCAAGCTCCTACCAAACATACTGGATTTGAAAATGGGGTTCCATTCTTCTACATCTTCATTCCCTCTTGTGTCTTGAAGTTCATCTCTAGTCCATAACACAGAGAACACAACAGGTAGGGACAAAATGGTAAAAGTTTTCAAATTAATGACCTATTCATGAAAAATCCTAGATGTGCTGCTGGAAAAAGTACAGATGTTACTATTGGGCAGTGGGGATGAAAAGGGGAAAAAAAAAAAAAAGAAAAGAGAGAAAAAGATTGTTAGAGGCGATTTTCCTCTAGGTAGGCATTCAAGGAATACAGGATGTGTTTCTTTTTGACCCAAGGATGGGATTACATTCCTTAAAAGTTTTCCTCTTTTTCCAATTATATTACTCATCCTATAAAAATTGGTGCCTCTCAAAAGACATTGCTTAGTTCTCTTTCATGAGTTCTTCACAGACGTCTGGGGTTAAAACCTGAGAGGGGAAGAAGAATGTCAATGCTGAAATTTGAGAAGTAGAACTACTTTTCTTCAGGTAGAAGGAAAAACTGATTGGAACAAGAGAAAAGGCTACTTAACACAAAGTCAAGTTTGGAAGTCTTCTCCACTGTCTCTGCTAAGAAAGCAGTTTTTGAAAATACTATTTTGCTACTGAGCAGAACTAACAAACAGAGCTTTTCACACAGGAACTGAGCTAGGCACATTGCTTCCACAGTGTAACAATTCCAGTCTCATCTCCCAGCTTGCAAAGCCAAGAGTTTACCAATGCATCAGCCACAATGACAAAAGCCAGACTGAACAACTGCTTCCCATATTTGCGTACTAATCATAACCACTGCAAAGATCCTAATTAAGGAATTGACATTTTGGTTCTTTGTGATGTTGACTGTTCTTTATCATTCATTTTCACGAGCGACCTATTCACCAAGCTCGACTCAAAATATTTATGAGGAAGTTGGTAGTTCCTACTCAAAATTGTGCATAATTTTTACTTCTTAGGATCGATAAGACATGGGAAACTGACCTCATTTTGAAGCTACAGTACAAACTACTACATATCTGATAAATGCTTGAGTTTAGGAGCTTATCTGAGATGGTTACTTCTTGCAGAAAAATAAATAGATGCAGCAAAGAGTGCACATTTATGTTGTTGCTAAATTGAAGTGCTAGTTTCTAAGGCTGTTGGTGGAGACCCATTAATGTTTATTTTCTTGTCAGAAACCCACACACCATTAGGAAACAGCTGCTCATTTTGGTTTGGGGTAGATTTCTGGATTTGACTGTCTTTTTTTTTTTCTCCACTGCAGAAAAGCACAGATAAATGGCAAGTGCAGATTTCTCCTATTATTCCTATCTCATCAGAAAGTGCCTTGCACTCTGAAAGCTGTAGTCCAAGGTCACATTTTTCATCAATGAAAGTAAAGCTGATTTTAGAAATTATGATCTCCCCAGGCCACCTAGATCAAATTAAGCGAGCAATTATCAGCAGCCCAACCAGAAAACTAAAATCTGCCACCAATTGTTAAGCATTCTATGGAGTCACATAGTAGCTATCAGTTTTCTCCCCCGAACGACACAGGCAATAAAATTCCAAGCAGTTTTCTCAAAGGCTTCAACACAGTTATCTGTGTCTGTCATCTGCAGACCGAATTGCTATGATGTACCTTCTGTGTAGCTACAGATCATTTAGAGTGGCTGCAAAGACATTCTGAATTAAATGTCTAATGAGAAATCTGTCTGTCTAGCATTAACCAGCACCTACCAGCTTACCAGAAATGCATCTGCTTGCTTGTTTTCTGGTACCCAGCTTGGGGTTTGTTTGTTTTCTTGCTGGTTGTCTGAAACTGTTTCAAAATCCAATTCATTTCTAGGAACAATGTAAGCTTAAATTTAAGAAATACAAGAGATTATTTCCATTGTCTGCTCCCTGCTTTATATACATTAATATAACCAAGAGGTTACATAGAATACATAGGTAGCCTATTCCCAGACTGGTACAGGGAGAACTGGGACCAAAGTGGTACCAGTGGACTAATGAATTCATCTCACTTCTTACCCAAAATAATTCAAACAGGAGATGCTCAGATAACAACAGAAGCCTGTTTACAAAGCCCTACTGTATTATTTGTGTAGAAACTTTTGTCAAGCAACTACCAAAAAAAGAGAAAAATCTCCTATTTAGAGCAGCACACTTGCTCCCAGGATGCCTTTTATATGCGACACAAGCTACGTCCCTGAGGTCCTATTCTGATCTCCATTATACCCCTCGTCTTTACTCAATTATATTACAATACCTGTGGCAAATGCCAAATCATAATGTCTAGGCAGAGATTAAGGACTCAAACTGCTAACTGTGCACATTTAAAGAGATGAAACTAAGGATCCATTTCTGCGCTTCAACATCATACGTCCTCCATCTGCTTAAATTAGTGAAAGACTCAAAAGCAGGGGCCATTAACTTCTACGTGTGCCTCAGACTAACAGTGCTTAACATTGAAGGTTGTAATCTTCACCAGAGCCTCTTCTACTGCAGTTTTCCTAACGGCTCTAATAAAAACCCATTTGTAAGAAATACTTTCATGAGGCAATCTGCACTTGACATTCTTTGAAGGTGAGGAGTGCTACCACCCTACATGTTTGTGTTTAGCACTGCATGTGACCATTTCAGGCAAATCAGCAAGATTTCTAAAAAAATAAGCTCTATCTTAAGTGTCTATTAATGAAATTTTAAGGAATTTGGTACCAACTGAATTTATATATGTCACTTTATAGTGCAAATACCTGCTAGACTGATGTGTCAATATAGTTTTTTTAAATCTTCCCAAATAAAGACTCCAATGGTAAAGAAAAAAAATGGTTATTAGCATATCCCTAGCTTAGCAAGTGTCTTTTTCTGATCTAATGATATACATTCATGAGAGATCCAATTTGGAGTTTTCCTTATGAAGACTGACAGCTGAGAATTCAGGTTTGAGGTTACAATGGCACTTACAAGTAGAAGTGTCAGAGCAGGTTAAGTTAAGGCAAGTAAGATAACAGACTTTTTCCTAGAGGATAAAAAATGTTTTAAGACTTTGCAACACCTTGGGAAAATGTGAATTGAATAATATTCTGCAGATCAAACAGATGTCCACAAAAGTTAACTCAAACAAGTTATACAAGTGCAACAATTCAAATATAAAGAAAAACAAAATTCTCAGCCCCTTCAAAAGGTTTCCTCTTCCCAAAGCATTTTATTATCAGTCAAATTAAGGAGAATCTCAGCTTACATAACCTGGAACACTTGGTGATTCAGCAGTGCTTTAAATAAAGATGTGTTTATTGCAAAGCCAAGCAAAGGTTATCTAAAGAATCCTCTTCCTATCACAGACCTCAACTATCTATTTTAACAAAGGCTGCTTGAAGCTTTCTTAATGAGATGTAATTTTTGACCCACGATTTTTTTGCTGAGGCTATGTTGTTTCAGCTGCTGTCACCAAGTCAACTCAGCACTACTGCTATATCATTTGTCCCTTTTAACGTAAGTGACAATAATGCTGCTCCAAAGAATTATGTCCAACCTGAACAGAGACAACCTTGGAAAGCCCTTTGCTTACACCTGAACAAAGAGAAAGAGAACACGTGTAATTAATACGCTAAGGTAGGACTTCCAGAATTTTGGGAGATGGTTAAAACAGGTTGCCAAGTGTATTGCTTATCATATGCCCTGCTTTTGCACCAAATAATCTAACTCTGTAGAAATGTCACCGCTTAAGTATTTTGGAGCTGAAATACACAGGACTGCTCGCCACTGAAAAGTAAAGTCTACTGAGATGGGAGACACAACATTGACAACAAAAACTGAATGACTAGGCAATACAGAAGTGCATCAAAATTCTGATAACAACCACATAATGATTTAGGGTCACTTCACAGATGTAGAATATGTAATGGGAGATGGTTCTTGCAGTATTCAAGAACAATACTCTAGAATGAAGAGGAAGAAAGCAGAAAGAAGAGAAAAGAAAAAATAATAACATCAAAGAATGTAAGCAAAACTATTACAGAATCATATCCACATGGACAAACACTCCTTGATTATTCTTCATATCTTTTAGCCTGAGACAATAATTTTATGATTAGAATGTATTCAAAGGCATCTCAGTCCAAGTGTTTCCCATTCATCATGTATTTGATGAACACCAAAGAAGGGATGGATTTTACGACATCGAAATATAGAAACTTTGTCATAATTATAAATGAGAAACATTTTTCTGCTGGGACACATCAAATTTTGGAACTTGTCCATAAATTATCTAAGTATGATGTATTAATTTTCCTTTATAACTCACATAATTTCTAGTGTTGTAAGCAATTCAGTGATGGACAAATATGTTGTCAATAGGTTTATTTTATGACAGCAACTCAATTGTCCAGAAATTATTTTTCAGATGTGAAAGCAGATAACTGGATGAACTTATTCCAATTCCCCCTCAGTTAAGATCAGACAGATGGCACAGCCTAATTATACCTGGACTAGTGCACTTTAGACAATTAATCTAAAAGCCATTTGAAAAAAATGATAAAATTCAGCCAAAATACCTATTAAAAATAAAACAAAATAAAAAACTACAGGGCAGTTGGTTATGATTCAGTAGCTAACTAATCAATCATTTTGTGGCAGCAGAAATTTGGTGCAACCGATTTCAAGTTATTTTTAAGTAGAACTGAAGTTCTAAATCATAGATAATTTTCCAGACATCGTTACTAAACCAGATGTTGGAACAATCAATATAAAAACAAGTAGTTATCATTACTTTTAAGTGGTAGCTTCGTTAATAATTTAAGTAGTAAAAACTGACTCTCTTTCACACCACTCATATCTAAGTAATGGATTTCCATTCCTTTCTCCAGTTGCTTGGAAAAAGGTTCTACAAGAAGAATTTCTCAAAGTATTGACCATAATCCCACAGCATACAATGATATTTATACATAAATTCACAGTACTGATTCACATAAAATAGCTCTTTCCTGTGCCTACAAAGTGTACCAGAAGTCCTAGCAGCTCCTAGATTTGAGCAATGACACAAAACAGAAACTAAAACAGCAACGTATTGGGAGTACACTGGCCAAAGAGTGTCTTAAGTACACCCTGTCACACCTACCTGCAGCTCTTTCACAACCCGTTTGATGAGGTAAGTCCCAAGTTCCACACCTTGCAGTCCCTGCTGAGTCAAACTGATTGAGTAGAAAATTGCTGTAGTAATTTTGTCTGTATCTTCTGTTTCTAAAGGTGGCACTTCTTTCACTATGGCCTGGGAAAAAAGGAATTTTTCAAAAAATATTTGAAGCAGTTATCTTCATCATTATGAGGGAGGGGGACTTTCTTTTTAACTTTCAAATGTGTTAACACTTTCCCTCACTGCCTTATTTAATACCCTCTGTGAGAAAAAACAAAAATGTCATCAAAAATGCGTATCCATTAGCAAGCGCAGGAAATAACTGTAATGTGGTTTAAAATTTTCAGAAGTGATCACAGCCACTCTGAAGTTTTAATCTCATTTGTAATTTTTTCTTATATATTTCATAGAATGACCAGCTTGGAAGTGACCCACTGGATCATCGAGTCCAACCATTCCTATCAAACACTAAACTATGCCCCTTAGCATCTCGTCCACCCGTCCCTTAAATACCTCCAGGGAAGGTGAATCAACCACCTCCCTGGGCAGCCTGTTCCAGTGCCCAATAACCATTTCTGTGAAATTTTTTTTCCTAATGTCCAGCCTAAATCTCCCCTGGTGGAGCTTGTGGCCACTCCTTCTCGTCCTGTCCCCTGTCACTTGGGAGAATAGGCCAGCTCCCTCCTCTCCACAACCTCCCCTCAGGTAGTTGTAGAGAGCAATGAGGTCTCCTCTCAGCCTCCTCTTCTCCAGGCTAAACACCCCCAGCTCTCTCAGTCGCTCCTCATAAGGCCTGTTCTCCAGCCCCTTCACCAGCTTTGTTGCTCTTCTCTGGACTCGCTCCAGAGCCTCAACATCCTTCTTGTGGTGAGGGGCCCAGAACCGAACACAGGATTCAAGGAGCAGTCTCACCAGTGCCGAGTACAGAGGGAGAATAACCTCCCTGGACCTGCTGGTCACGCCGTTTCTGATACAAGCCAGGATGCCGCTGGCCTTCTTGACCACCTGGGTCACTGCAGGCTCATGTTCAGTCGCTGTCAACCAACACTCCCAGGTCCTTCTCTTCCTGGCAGCTTTCCAGCCAGGCTTCTCCTAGTCTGTAGCTGCACAGGGTTGTTGTGCCCCAAGGGCAGGACCCAGCATTTGGCCTTGTTAAACCTCATGCCACTGGACTCTGCCCAGCGCTCCAGCCTGTTCAGATCCCTTTGGAGCCTCCCGACCCTCCAGCAGATCCACACTTCTACCCAGCTTAGTGTCATCTGCAAACTTGCTAAGGGAGCACTCAATGCCTTCATCCAGGTCATTGATAAAGACATTGAACAGGACTGGACCCAGCACTGAGCCCTGGGGAACCCCACTTGTCACTGGCCTCCAGCTGGATTTAACTCCATTTCCCACCACTCTCTGGGCCCAGCCATCCAACCAGTTTTCCACCCACGAGAGTGTGCGCCTGTCCAGGCCAGAGGCCGACAGTTTCCGTAGCAGAATGCTGTAAGAAACTGTGTCAAAGGCTTTACTAAGGTCCAGGAAGATACATCCACAGCCTTTCCCTCGTCCAGCAGCCGAGTCACTTTGTCATAGAAGGCGATCAGGTTAGTTTGGCAAGACCTGCCTTTTGTAAACCCGTGTTGACTGGGCCTGATCACCTGGTTCTCTTGCATGTGCTTGATGATAGCACTCCAGATCACCTGTTCCATGACTTTCCCTGGCACTGAGGTCAGACTGACAGGCCTGTAGTTCCCTGGATCCTCCCTGCGTCCCTTCTTGTAGATGGGCACATCATCAGCCAGCCTCCAGTCCAGTGGAACTTCCCCAATCTTCCAGGACTGTTGGAAGATGATGGAAAGGGGTTTGGCCAGCACATCCGCCAGCTCCTTCGATACCCTCAGGTGAATCCCATCCGGCCCCATAGACTTGTGGGTTCTTATCTTTCCTTATTCTTCTTCCACTTGAGCAAAACCCCAAAACTGCAACTTATATAACACAGGAGACACACTCAATATCTCTGTAATTTTTAAGTGCCAACTCTTTCATATCTTAAAAAAGTGAAAAAAAAACCCAACCCCAAATTATAAGAAGTTACAGATTTTAAAAGAACATTGCAATTTGAACACTTTGCTGGGGATTAAATGCATCAGAGCTTGTACCTGGATGCTGCTGGAGATATCACTGGTTAGCGCAACATGCAAGACTATCAATGGTTCTCCTGGGATTGCACAATGAGAAAAAAAATAGCATCTTCGATATGATCCAACTCGACGCTTCATATCAACCCAGTTTCTAACAGGATGCACAGCTTCAGAACTCAAAGAGAAAAGGAAAAAAAAAGTAAAATTATATATTTTTTTTCATTTAAAATCAGAGGTCAGCTGCCAGCCCTATAAGGTCAGTACTTTTCCAATTGATCATAGAATCACAGAATCGTAGAACAGTTTGGGTTGGAAGGGACCTTAAAGATCATCTAGTTCCAACGCCCTGTAACTATTCCTTAATTATACTTTGCCTACAATTCAGAACTGAAAAGCAGTACCTCAAAAATAGTGGACTTGTGCAATTGCACGCATTTCACCATCTTTTCATCAATGACTAATAGCAACTTTTACACTTACTCACTAATTTTCTGGAGTACTTCACAAGATGACTGCCAAGTGACCCGTTCCAAGTTTAGGAATCCTGTTGAAAACCACTCTGAAAGCATGTTCTTTAGAACTCCATTCATTTCCTGCAAATAGAAAGAAAGATGAACTTACCTGCAAAAAGAAAGATGAACTTACCTGTTAAATAAACTAGGTAGAACATATGAATATTACTAAAGATAACCTTGATTATTTCAAACTACAACAGTGGGAAGTTCAAAGAAACTAATGCAACTGTTTAAGAAGATCAACCAAGTACTAGTTCAACTTCCCACACACAGGACTAAAACAATGAAAATGTTTAAAGACACTACCCTGCACGTTCTGCACCATGGTACACACATTACTGTCCTACTTTTGACAGATCTCCAAGGCACATAAAATATCTACTGGAGGTGACTGGAACACAAAGCACCAGAACTACAAAAATGCTTCAGTCTGGACTTCAGCATAGATTGTACAACTCTGCACGGGAGCTGTACATGCCCACTCAGCATGATAAATTAGCAAATGAGTGTCTTTGAACTGCATGAAGATAAAACCGCAGGCTTTACAAAATTTTTCTTCTCTATAAGTAGGAAAATTCTTGAGCAAGAAAAGCAAAAACAGCAGCATAAATCTACAGAACTCAAAAATTACAACAGATTTGGAACAGTATGATACAGAACTAAAGCAAACTGCAATATCAAATACTTTCAGAAACATTCATTGTAATTATGAATTTTATATTCACTACTAATACCCTGCTGCCTATACCATTACAATATTTTCCTGTCTACAATTCTTTGAGTTTAGAAAGTAATCTTTAATGCAGCACAGCATGAATATCCCTTAAAGAGATTCTAGAGCTTATTTTTCCTTCTCACACCTGCTTTGTGTACAGGACACAGTGTGATAACAGCACTAATTTACAAACAGGCTGATCAGAAACATAAGCTTACCCAAAACTAACTAAATAACCATTTACTTAAATACAAAAAAACCCTTCACCTTCTATTCAGACTGTTGCTAAATAACCACCACTGTACATAAAAATGACAAAAATTATGCTCCAATGTATTTTAGCTTGCTACGTGTAATCAAAACAGCAGAACAAAAAAGACCTATCCAGGGAAAACTTACTACTTAAAACATCTTTCCAAAAGTCCTTCTAGTCTTACATAGGTTTTTGCTTGGCACCTATCTTTATGAAGAAATTGCTACTACAGGAAGCACCTGAAAAAAACCAGCCATTCACTTGCACAGAACACTTCTGCCATGCATGAAAACTTTATGCTATCTTTCTGTATTTTTTTCATAAGCAACCTCAAATACATAAGAAAAGAGGTTACTTACTGAGGCACAAATTGACATATACTTCAAATAGTGAAAATGTCAATTGCATTGTTCCAAATACATGGAGTATCCGTGAACATGAGGTCAACTCTCCCAGACTTTGTAAATTAAATTTTTGTCAGACTTTTTCAGTAGAGATCTCTTTCAGTTATACAACAAATTGTACTCAAAGTCTTCTGCCAAATTGTACACCGACCTGCACTTGTACCACCAAGGCTGAACCAAGCCTGCATTTGCTACTAAGAAAGCGTTGTTAAATGAATATGAAACTGAAATAATGCAAACAAAATTCACCTTAAGTACATTTATAGGATAAGCAATCATCACTGGTAAAGAAGAGAAGGCACAAGGCATCAGCATAAAAAAAGAAACCTCTGAAAAAAACCACACGTATGTGACTATTTGCTACAAGCACCACTTTATTGCTGAGAGAAATGAAGGATCACGTTAAGCAAAATCCACTCTGAGACAGTCTTCACAATTTTTCATTGGAGCTTTGATTAAAATGTTCCTGCCTTCTCTGTCTCAAGGTAACATCATCCTAAACAACAGTAGCTGCAGAGAAGTAACATAACAGATGACAATGAAAAGGACCAGATTAACTATGTCAAAATTTTGCACCTAGGACAGTTAAGAGGGGCATTTGCAGTACACTTTCCCCTGACTAACAGATGGATCTATTGCACGTTTATAGCAAGTCTGATGCTTCAAGGGACTAACTGGACACATATGTTAAACCTCTGCTGCCTTATTACCTCGAAAGAGCAGGCTATTTCTATCATACGACACTACTGCGAAAAATGTGTAATTACTGTCGGCTCAGGGCACTTCATCACTTGACGCACTCCAACAACACATCACTCAAATGCTGTAATCTATACCAGCAAACTGGTTTTGCTGATGCTTCTAGGCTAGCGGATTAAAGCAAAAGCAGCAGGTAAAACAAGGCCTATCAAAAAGAGCCCAGAACTGGCTGCATAGCAGCATCTACAAAAAAGGCTCTTTCTGGCACAGCCAAGTTTTGCTGGAATTGCAACTCCTGGGCAGTACAACTGAGCAGGCACTGGCCTGCAACCTCAACACTTGCATCAGCAACAGTTTCATGTGGAAAAGCTGAATTTCAGTTCAAGTACTCTCTCATATCTCATACATAGATTTGACTTTCTCCCCTCTCCCCTCCCTACATATTCTCCTCTTGAACCTTAGAGGTACAAGGGTCCTAAGCATGTATATTTTGATTGGTTTGTTTATCTTAGCCTTAAGATACTCCCCTTGCGAATCCTTACTTCTGCACAGCTCTGAAATTTTTAGAAAATAACCATAAATAATTTTGGTCCAATATCCCTTGGTGTAGCGAAGGTCTCCAGGTACTTCAGGATTGCTTGTTCTGTTTTCTTTTGCAAGGGCACAACGTAAGCCAGAAAAATAAACTGGAGTTGTCAGATCTGGGGTCACACTAACAGATTCCTACAGCTCTCTTGTCATCCATCTGCATTTTGGAACATTATTTCAAGCTGCAGTCTAGCAGCTAGCGGGAAAACTGCTGATGGCTGCACTCCTGCTAGTCATTATTTTGAACACACTGCTCTGCATCTATTGGCAATAACACGGCTCAGATGGCAACGAGTGCCTTGGGAGAAAGCCAGGCATGCCACATAGATACTGGTAAATCTGGAAAACATAAGAATCAGATGAATTTTGCTTCTTTGAATCACCTACAGGTTTAACGAGCATGCTCCATACAATGGGATGTAACGATGCCCAGCTGAACAGAATGCTACTTTTAAAGATGCAGAATGTGTTACAGAGCTAATTTGGATCCAGGATACAGCTGTACAAACTCAATGCAACTGCAACCAAAGAAGAAAGTGCATCAGATGTGCTTTCAATAATAATTTTGGAAGGCAGGAATATTGTTTATGGGGAACTACAACTCAATTCAAAATAACCTGTCCACTGTAAATAATCATGCTTTATAAAGCAACAGGACAGCATGCATACCAAGGAATTAGGACAGTTCCAGTTGAAAGGGACCTACTATGATCATCTGGTCCAACTGCAACCATGTATGCTGAAAAAAATGTCTTAGTAGAGAAGAACATCAAATACTTTATATTATCCAAAACTGTGTTTAATTCAAGTCATCTGAGCAAAATTCTGAGTTGTGTTTAATATCACTGTACACCCAAGTTTCTGAAAGGCTTGACACCAACAATGACAGGGTCAAGTTACATTCTTATTTTGTAAACTCAGTGGTAAGTAAATTTTTATTTGCATTTCAGAGGCCTTTCTAGTTATAAAATTACACCTCCAACACTTCACTAAAAAGGAAAAAAGCACATATTTATTATTCAGCATCCCTATTTTACATATGAGCAACAAGACATACTCAGATCAGTGCTTATAATTACCAGCTACACTTCTGTTTCTATTAGCCAAGCATAATAAACAGTGATTTCTTTTGTTATTCTGTGTTCTTGCTACAAAACAGCAAATTATAGGCTTATGGAGACCTTCACATCAGGTCCCTACTTATTGGGCAACAAATGGGAAAACTCTTATGGAAAACTTAAATTATTTTTTTTTAAGAGAAGCCGCTTCTCTTATGAGGGAACCACTTCAATTTCCCTCTCAAACTATTAAAAAATAAAATACCCCTTACAATGAAAATTCATATGCAGATACAGATAAACGTAATATGAAACAGCAGTAACTAACACCCCATGCACATCAAACACGTGGCTCAAGTTATTGTTAGTTGCTGGTTACATATCCGACAGGGCTACAACACAAATATTCTGCGGCTTGATTCTGAGTTTTCTGTGGCTTCAAAATGTTTGAAGTTTTTAACACGCTATGCTTCACTTGGGCACACTGACCTACAGACCTACTCTGATAACTGCCTTGTTTTTAGAAGGAAGGGTCTGTGGCACTTTTTTTTTCTTTTTTTACAAATTAGCTTCAAGATATACATAGAGAAAACCCATGGTGAGAAATTGGAAAAATATTCCCATCAGCAAAATGGGATTCAAGTGTGACACAAGTAAAAGAGGATTGGTCTGCTTTTTCTGGTTTTTTTATAGCTAATGGTAATTACTGCAGCGATAACAGTAATGCCAAAAACTTCCCTGGCCCTTGTGTTTTACATTGTTTGTCTTATTCTTAAAAAAATAAAAAAAAATTTTATTTCCCTTTCACCCCCATTTTTGCTCATTTAGAAAATGAGTAAAGTGTGCACCAGCATTTTCAAGTGACTTAATTATCTGCATATATTATTTTACTGTGATTTATTGACGAGACACAAAATAGAAATGCTTCATCAACAAATATTTAACAGTCTAAGCTACTTATGTTGATATATTTTGAGGAAATAGAAAAATATTTTATATTTACAACACAGCAGAGTTAATCCTTGCTTTAATAGATCTCTCAGAATGCAAAGTAAAAACTAAGGACTGTCTAAAAAATATTTTCGGCATTTTTGGGAAAATACAAAATCCCAGTAGGCCACATAATGCATTCTGTAATTCTCCTCCAGCATCAAAGACTCATTTAATTTTATGCCCACTTTTCCTTTTCAGTGTAGATACAAATACACAAAGTTATAAAATTCTTGTTTCATATTTGCCTTTACATATATTACAATTAAATCTACAATAACAAAACGGCCCTATGGGACTTCTGACAGGTGAATACCAAATTTTTTTTTATAGAAAAACTTTTAACTTTCAGTTGTTTCCCTAGTTAAGGGCTTCTTCAATCTTTAAAGCAAATTGTTTCAATATTTAGATTCTCTATACAGCCACTGCTTCACCTGAGCAAAAAGATACCTTAATCCACTGATGAATCCTCATCAATGAGAAACCAGAGTTCTTTCAAGACAGTACAACTGGGTAAAATAAATACTTATTTATAGATCAGTTTGACAAAATTACTATCTTTTTCATTATCTTTTGCCAGCAACTTGAACCTTCCACTTTTTCTAAACCATATGGAAAGACAAAGAGTATTTCAAAAGCAATAGTTGAAGTATTTGCTACCTGAAATAACAACACCGTAAATTTTTCACCAGTCTGTATTTCAAATACTGAAACTGAGTAAGCAAACAAAATATAAAAAAACCTCATGAGGAAAACACTGGCACAGGAAAAGAAGTACTGCAGGTGAGAGAGTTCTGTGCAAGAGGAAGAACCACATTCAGAAAACTAATTTTCAGCAAATTTCACTCAGTGCATTGCAAGGGCTCACCAGTAAGTCAACTCACCCATAAATACATTGGAAAATGTGCCTGCCCTTTGGTAGAAGGAAGGAACAGAACAATGAAAGGAACTAAATTTTTGCTCTTTGATTATCAAGAAACTTATGTCAAGAGTTTTCATCGTATTTTACGTAAACACAGAGACTTGTACTATGTCATAATAAATTGTCACTGAGGATACCTGTGATTTTCGTGTCTCACTCTAGGTGCCTACTCTGTCTTCTAATAATTAACTTGCATATAAACTAAACCTTATTGGCAACATATTTCTTCCCATTGCACAATGCATCATTTTATGTATTTCCAATGGATTGCTCAAGGTTTATGTTCAAGGTCTATGGAATTCTTCCAGTAAGGTACTTACCATTCTTCTCAATTTCTTTTAAGTCAGCTTTTTCAACTCAATTTGCCTTACATTGGATCCTTACAGCTAGGGCACTATGACTTCTACTTAATGGACACCGATAAAATAGTTCAGTGACTTCAGTGCTCAGACTCTTTACAAGTCTAATAATGAGACACATTTAGAAGTGCAGCACAGCAAGGCACGTCACAGAGTACATAAAATCAGACTAAGTTAGGCATTTGCATGTCTTAATTTGCTTTAAACAGCAATTCAACTTAAGAGGAGATTTATGAAAGAAAATTGAAGATGTGTATACATGGAATAACTGAAGACAATACTGCATCAGTTTGCAGTTCATCATCTATTTTGTTAATGATTCAAGAACGGTTAAACTAAGGAAGAAACAATCATCAGCTACTCTGAAATTGTCCACTACGAGATCTCAAAATGTCTCAAAATCTTGGAGATATCAGAGCAGCTTTCCAGTAATGACAGGGGGCCTATAAGAAAGCTGGAGTGGGGCTCCTTATCAGAATGTAGGGATGAGGGGGTAACAGCTTTATGCTGTAAGAGATGAGATTTAGATTAGATACTAGGAAGAAATTTTTTACTGTGAGGGTGGTGAGGCACTGGGTAACCATGGTTAACCAAGAGCTCTGACATCAACACCACCTTTTTCTTGTCAAGCAATTTGGATCTGAGTATCAATAAACAAATTACAGACAGTGCATTTGACCAATCCACTGTCTCTCCTAGTTGCCTTCTGGGAAGTCCTATCACCTCCTGCCACTGTTATCAGCTACATAGTTCCTTCCTCCACACCCACGTCACCGTCACCTTGCTGCACCATGCGACCACTCATGTTCCAGCTCATCTATTTTCTACACACTACTGAGTTAAGTCATGACAACTCTATCCTGCTGATATTCTTCATCATTAGCACGACACAGCTGCTATGTCATTTTTGGCTCCATATCAGACTTGGGAGTCATCCCACTACAAGTCACTCCTGCAGCAAGCTTAGGACACATCTTGGCAGCCCAACATCAGCTGCCGTGTATTACATTGTGTTGATATCTACTTCACTCACTGCCCTAACACCAGCCCTTGACAGACTGAAGCTCAGCCTCCTGCTATTGCTTCCCTTGGGAAAACTCCTTACTTCACACCATGGGTCACTCCCTTCCTCATCTGTCAGCAAAGCCAGCTCCTACTGGTGCCATGGCCTGTGGAATTGGGCTCGGCTCATGTCATGCCATGGACCTCAACAGCAAATCAGGTTCATGGGATGCTTTTCAGCCCAACGTTGAGCATCTCCAAGCAGCACCATGAGCAAGAATAAGGGAATGACCTGAGTTGGAACAGACCCATGAGGATCAAGTCCAACAACTGTCCCAGCACAGGACAACCCCAAAATTTACACCATGTGTCTGAGGGCATTGTCCAAACGCTTCTTGGATACTGTTAAGCTTGGCACCATGACTTCTTCCCTGGGGAGCTGTTCCAGTGCTCCATTTGCTTCTGAGCGAAGAAACTTTTCCTTATATCCAACCTACACCTGCCCTGGCATATCTTCCAGCAATTCCTTCGGGTCCTGCCATTGGTCACCAGAAAGAAGTATCACAGAATAACTCATTGAGCCACTAGGCTGGAAGAGACCTGTTGGATGACCAAGTCCAATCATAAGTGATGAGCTCCTCCTCCTTCCCTTGGGAGGAAGCAGTAATCTGCTATGAGGTCCTCCCTCAGTCTCCTCCAGGCTGAACAGACCAAGTGACTTCAGCCATTTTTCACATGACTTTCCATCTAGACCCTTCACCAACTCAGTGGCCTCCTCTGGACGCTCTCCCGTAGCTTGATAAGAAGCCCAAACAACATCCCCTGCGCTTGCCCCGACTCCCTTTCAGAGCCGGTCACCCCCAGCCCGGCCCTCACCTTAACATGAGGCCCGTCCAGCGCTTTGCTCGCCAGCCCCTCCACCAGGTCGCCCCTCAGCTCCACCAGGAAGCGCAGCCCATCCTCCAGGCGGCCCAGGTGCTGGAAGAGACCCCGGTACCGGGGGTTCAGGTAGTACCGGAGCCTGTCCTCGGCCTGCAGCAGCGCCCCCGGCTCCCTCTGCTGCTCCTGGGCCTGCAGCACCTTGGCGCTGAACTCCGCCACCCGCGCGTGATCCACGCCGAAGTCGCGGGCCAAGCGGGCGAGGAGCTGCGCCCTGGGCGGCCCTGCCTGCAGGCCGCGGTAGTAGCGCACGAACTCGGCGCTGCGCAGCTCGGCCGGAGGCGGCGCCTTCTCCTTGGTCTCGTAGGGCGGCAGCGGCGGCACCGAGCGGCTCAGCACCTCCTCCATGCCCGCCATCGAGCCGCCGCCCGCCAGGCCCCGCCGCAGCCACGGCCCCAGGCGGCTCATCCCGCGCCGCCCCAACACCGCGGCCAGGCCGCGGCACCGCCCCCGCGGCCGCAGGGCGCGATGATTGGCTGGCGCCGCAGATTGACAGGCGCCTCCTCCAATCGCGAGCGAGAGGTGGTGGCGGGGCCGGGCGGTGCGGGCCTTCGTCTTGAGAGTGGCCTTCGTCTTGAGGTTGTTGTACCCCAAGTGCAGGACCCGGCATTTGGCCTTGTTGAACCTCATACCATTGGTCTCAGCCCAGCGGTCCAGCCTGCTCAGATCCCTTTGGAGCCTCTCTACCCTCCAGTAGATCGACACTTCCACCCAGCTTAGTCTTATCTGTGAGCTTGCTAAGGGTACAGCCAATACCTTCATCCAAGTCATTGATGAAGATACTGAAAAGGGCTGAACTGGAGAGAAGTGGGGGGGTATAGTGGTGTCAATGTGCTGGGCTGCTCCTGCTTGGCCACACAGGGCTTCTTCATTGCTCAGGGTGTTTCTGTCCCTGAATGCACTTTCCCTTAGCCTTCACCGTGCAACCCATTGGCTCCTGTATCATTCTCAACTGCAGCTCTAATTTTCCCCTTACCCCCCTGTGCCTACGCAGGCGTCAAGGTGAACGCAGAGTTCAGATGGCATAAAGGCTGTTCTAAGAACGCTGGTATCCAAGAAGGTTTGTCCCCACGGCTTCTAACAAAGTCAGCAGTTTTGGGATGCTGGAAGCCTGCCAGCTGTCAGCTCAGGCAACTGCTGTCTGCTCAGAAATAAGTGCAGGAAATTGCACAAATTTGATGGTGTAATTTGAGGACACAGTCCTGACAGTAGCAGGTGCTTTGGGACCTGCAGGAAAAAAAAAAACAAAAACCAAAAACGTTATAAGCCCAAAGTCTTCTAAAATACATTAGGACTATTCATGAGTGCAGTTAAAAACATCCATACTGCTCCAGTCTTTCAAAAATGTATTTGATGTAGAATCATAGAATCATTGAATAGTTTGAGGTGGAAGGGACCTTAAATATTATCCAGTCCTACCCCGCTGCCCTGGGCAGGGACACCTCCCACTGGATCAGGCTGCCCAAGCCCATTCAACCTGGCCTCGAACCCCTCCAGGGATGGGGCAGCCACAGTTTCCCTGGACAACCTGGGCCAGCACCTCACCACTCTCATAGTGAAGAAATTCTTCCTTATGCCCAGTCTAAATCTGCCCCTCTCCAGTTTAAACCCACTGCCCCTCGTTCTATCACTACAAGCCTTTGTGAAGAGTCCCTCCCCAGCTTTCTTGTAGCCCCCTTCAGGTATTTGAAGGTTGCTATCAGGTCTCCTTAGAGCCTTCTCTTCTCCAGGCTGAACAACCCCAAATCTCTCTGCCTGTCCTTGTCTGGGAGGTGCTCCAGCCCTCTGATCATCCTTCTAGCCTTCCTCTGGAACCGCCTCTCCCAAGTGCTCTGTTGTTACTGTTGCTACCTGCTCTTTAAACCAAGAAAAAACACATTGGTCAGATTGGTGTCAGTAAGATTATAATTGATTGTCCTGACCTCCGGAAGCACAGAGTATCTGAAGTAAAAATTGAGGTACTAACTTCTAGAACAATATGCTAGAGCTTTCAAAGGAAGGAAAAAATATAAAAAAGCTATGTGAGCAGTTCCTGGGAGAACTGAGGGTCATAAGATAAGCTAAGATAGTCTTATTAGAGGAAAAGCATGACTCAGAGGCATTACAATATATGAAAATCACTTGGTTTAAAACACTTGAAGTGCACAGGCAATGAATTAAGTTTCAGAAATTCCCTTAACAACTTTATAACTTCATTTTCAGCAAAAATGAAAGCTCTCAAAAGTTGGCTGATAGTTCTTCTCCATCTCCACAGAAAACAGGCTGTCACAGAAAGCTGCTTTCTATGTAAGTTTCCTAAAACAATATTTTCTGACACAGATGAGTGGATACATAAGAACTTTCATCAAATAACATGATTATATTTCTAAGTTCATAGTTTATATACACCATTGCTGCAGTTTTAAATGGAAATACATTAGCCAAGTACAACCTTTTTCCATTTGAAAACAAAATTAAAACATTTTTTAGCAATGCTTCATGACAAGAGGCAGACAGACTTTTTTTTTCAGTAAAGGGTAGATAGTAGTTGAACTTTTTCTTCTATATGTTTTGTAATGCTCCTTCATCATCTATATATGTTTGTCATGTATATGATTATATAATAAACTTCCTTACAACTCATGATGCTGTTTGACTGTTTTGACCAGAAAACCTGGATACATACACATCCATTGGAAGACACATCAGTGTCTCCTTAGACACTCCTGTACTTCTGGGTAGATGAATTAAATCAAAGCATTAAGGCATTTACAAAAATACTAGTAGAAAGCCTTATGCACCAGTTCATTTTCTGTGCGATTCAGAGATTGCTGGAAACTTAAAGGAGCCCAAAACTGAGGTTGTTGGCATGTGGAGAGTGATGATGGAAGTCAGTGTTTTCCACTCTTCCAGGATCAAGTCCAACATCCCTAGCTTTCAAAAATCCTGCAGCGGAATCACTTCTTTTCCCTTCGACAGCTCACTCAGATTGGCCTTGGTTACAGTTCTTACAATAACACAGTTCTTTAGCATAACCCACATAAAAACTAGCTACCAATATCATTCATTGACAAAAAATACCTCACTGTGATCTAAGTTATAAGGGTTTGTAAAGTAAGACGTTTCTTTTGAAATCTTCTACTGCTGCTTTTTCCCCCGGGGAAAAGCTATTATCTGCTTCAGCCACTGCTGTGGTTTGCTGTGGATGTCTTTGGTCCCAAGCTGCAAACTTGCTTCCTACCTTGATTTTCTACTTGCCCTGCTATTAGGGGCGTGCCTGGCAGTTCCTGGACTGTGTCTGACGCTGGTTTCTATCACTGGACCTGATCCTGGCTCACATTCCTAGCTTGAACTTACACCACAGAGTTGCTCTTGGTCAAACGTGGCTGATAGGTGGTCCTGCAGTGCTCACCTTGCTCAGGTATGGTGGGGCTATGTTATCATCCTCAGTTCCTTGTATGAGAGGTAGCAGCCAGCTCTTGCTGCTCCCTAACATGTCCTATGCAAATGAGACCCCTGATCTACTATGAGATAAGCCAGTGGTTCAGGTCCAAGAACTTAATTTCCTTGAAAAAAAGGACTTGCTAAACTTTGCAAATGAATTTCTTATACTCTTATAAAATGAATTTTTTTTGGCTATGTTGATAATGGAATGTTGTTACTAGAGAAATGGAGGTTGAAGGAGACTAATTAGACTTTAGTAATTTTCACTTGTGTCTCTAAGCAAAAAGAGAAGCATATAAAAGATAGAAAGTTAATCTAATTTTTTTTTCTTTTTTTTTTTCCTTTCTCTCTTTTTAGCCTTTTCAAATGTTAAGTAAGAATAAAATACATGTCCTGGATTCTCTACTGAATTATTCCACTGCAATAAAATAGGCTGATTTATGTTAGACATGAATATAGTCCTGTGGCTTGGTAAGGTTTTTTTTTTTTTTTATTTTTTAAAGTATTTGCACTTATGTGTCAAGTGCTATAGAAGGGTATATAGGGCAAGAGTCTTAAATGGGGAACAAACTGTGCTACTATTAAAAAGAATAGCAGTACTTCAGTTAAATTTGAAGGAAACAAGATGGGGCCATGCATTTCCAATTAAATCTGTGCTTGTGCCTGCATGATGTTCATCCTAGGGAGATTTACAAGGAAGCTTTACTCCCTACCTGTCATAAAGGTAGCACAACTAGGATTTTAGTCTTGTTTGTAATAATGCAGTGTGTACATACATTTTCCAAGCGTAGTTCTCAAAACAAAGATTTTTTTAAATATATCTACTCGAAAGTATTAAAAAGATCTACTTCTTTAATTGGAAAAACAGCCCTTTTCAGGTTGATATTAGGAAGAAGGCTGAGAGATGATAAAAGGCCTCTACCCCTGTTTTTTCTTTCAAGGTTGGTGAATTAGCAGTGCTCACAGTATCACAGCAAAGTGGTAAGCTGTATTGCACGCTCTAAATGTGTTTTGTAATAGCTTGGAAAAGAGTTTGTAGAATGACTTTAAATGAGAGAGTATCCCATTTTGAAGAATTCATAAATCTCATAAGGTATTGGAAGAAGAAAATCTGCTGTGGTAACTTAGTAAAGAGCAAATCTTTTCAGCTTTTGCAGTAGCTCTTCAATTATTTAGACCCTCCAGATAGGCACTTCAATAGGGCAATTCTGAGACTTGGTTTGTTACAACTCCTAAAGCTGTCTGTTTAAAATTAGTTAGCAATGTTTGATAGTCTGAGCTGTAGCCAGTGTTCAGCTTTAATCTTAATTTTAGATAATATGATATTGTTTTATAGAATTATCTGGCCTTAAGCACATGAGGCTTTTACAGAGAGGCTGCAGAATAAATTCTATGCTCTCAACAGAACAATTTTGTTAGAGTTCTGTTGAAGACTTGTTGGGTTCAATGTTTCATTCCTGTTTCTTCAGATCTTCAAGCGCTTGCTTAATTTATCTGCAGTGAATTGCTCACTAGGTAATAAAATGAAGTACTGAACAGGGTAGTTGTGTGTCTCATTGATGTCAGAAGATGGTAATATTTGTTTCAAGTGATTAATCTTTCTGTATTGAGAGCTTTCTGAAATAATGGTTATGAAGATAGATTTTTATTTAGGTGTCTTTAGAATCAGAACTTTTATGATAAAACTCTGGTTTAATGTTTTTCTCTACCAACTTCAAGAATATTTATAACTGTCAGTGGAGTGAGTCTGTTTTTGTGACTCAAATGTTTTATTTCTCGTAAAAAAATGAAGATAAATGCTCTTGGAGATTAAGAAATATTTTTAAGATTTCAGTCCATAGTTAAGAAGAATGTGATACTTTTTTATTTTCAGTCATGGGTCCCAAGTAAAACATTGGAAGCTCCTAATGTTGTTGTGAACTTGACTTCTTATGTTATTGATTTTGCTCTTAAAAGGTTTTATAGTAAGTAGAAGTGGAATGTAGTACATGGGTTTATATGTAAACATACCACACCATTATTATCACAGAATCTTTGTAATTAGCATGGACATTGGCAGCATACAGCTTTCAAGCTGCCCTTCCGCACCCCACACCCCTTGTTTATTTTGGGCTCTAGAGAAACAGCAACAAAACCTCTAACTTCTCTTTTAGTATGAAAAATAAAAAGGTGGATGTTAGCTAAAGCTGTTCCCCTCCTGCTTCTTTACAAATAGCCCTTTCTTTTTTTTCCTTCTGTTGTCTTTTCCTCACTTTTAGAAGTCTTAGTTGATGATTCAGTTTGCAGATAATACTTCTATTAGTTCTTTACTGGGTTCATTCAGTTCCTTGGTACTAATTCTTCTTGAGGCTAGATGGCAAGTGAGAGGAAAATGAGGCCTAAGATTTAAGCAGACACTTTTAATTATGGCTGGCTCTAATGTAAGGTGGACAGAATCCTATAGGACAGGATATGAAGCTAATCTTTTCTGCACAAAACTTTTATGTTCATAGCACAAATCATACAGCAAATTCTTCCTTATGATAGTAATTTCCAAACCGGTTTGTAATTTTTCTCCATCATTGCTGAGCCAGACTTTTACACTTGCATGAATTTGGATGTCAAAGCAATAAATTCTAAACTAAATTATCTCCTAGCCTGCAGAAATCAGGCTGGATGTAAGAGTGAGAAGCTATTTCCCTGTTTTCCTGTTTGCAGTAAGTAATTATTAGATTTTTAAACACAGTGAAATAAAGCAAGGAGGAAGAGGAACATAGGTCATCAGGAGGAGGAAGTTCTATGATTCAAATCTTGAGGGAATGTGAAAAGTAATTTATATTTTATTTACATGTTTAGTCACAGAAGTTGAAACAAATTTAATGAAATATTTGTGATTCTTCAGGAGAGGACATATAACTTTTCATCTGTTATGACAGTGTTATACATGTTGGGCTGAACTCACCTGTGAGTTAGATTTGTGAGTCAGTTTTCACTTAGATTGAAAACGCTATGGAATTCCATGTGAAGTTTCTCGTTTTCATTGCTTTGTTTTTTTCTTCTGCTTCATAAAAGATTAGATGAATAGCTCAATGCAGCGCAATGGGAGTCTGAGCTCTGCAGTGCTTAGGGGAATAAATGACCTGAAGCACCAACACTCCGTATTTTTATTGAAGTAGATTCCTAATTTGTTGTAAGTGGATTATATGTAAAGTGTTATGTTGTCTGTGAGTGACCTTGGCATTGCCCTGAATGACCAATCACTCCCTCCATGTGATTAGTTGTTTTTTTCCAGCCCCCTCCATTTCAGCATCAGGCATTTGCTGAGTTAAAGGATTTATCACATAATATGAGTTCAGGATGCAACAGTTATTTACTCTGTAAATGTTACTTCTTTTCCGGTTAGTGTTTAAGTCTATGGGGATGACTGTAGACAGGCTGTTATAATCCTATGCAAATTAATTTAGTCTCTCATATGCTAAAAACTTTCATTCATTTTAAGAAAATAACACAAGAATTGGGAATTTGAGAGATGTGATAATTGCTCTACACAGCATGGATCTTAATATTCAGGAAACAGTATTTTAAAATCTTTTGCTTTTATAGTAATGGCAATGAAAACAATGTTTGTATATCATTGTCTTCAACTTTCCTGATGTTGCTGGAGTTTCCTTGAGGAAATTATTTTTAAAAATAATTGTTGGAATAGTTTTGGTGCTTGGGATGAGGTCCTTTGCACACTGACTTGCTTTGTGACATGGAAGTACACACATGGGCTTATTTCATAAATTTAGCAGCATGCTGGTCCCATATATAACGCTACAGCTGACGCACTGAAGTATTTACAGTATTGAGTTTGTTTGTATATAAAACCAAGAATACCAAAATTGCAAGGATGTCAAAATTTATAATATCAACCTATTAATATGTCATGAACCCTAAAGGCCCCTAAAAGCTCAATTACCACTGAGATGTCTCCATGTTATTCCCGTGGTTATGCATGTGTGAGTTGCCTGTGAGGAAAAGATGATGGTTATTTTGCTCATTTCTATTGTTTCTGTGTATTTACTACATAGTATAGTTTCGTAATGTTTCTGTGACGTCTCTAGGTTTCCTATCATAGGTGATGGGAGGAGAGAGGTTCTTCCAGAAGGTAACCAAATGTATTCAGATCTCTCCATTGACTTTAGAGAGGCCCTCGTTTCTGTAGTTGATGTAACCCAAGCAGACTAGCTAGCATTTTTTCCTGATGCCTTCAAATCCCAGGGCAGAGACTTCATACAACGTTCATAATTAGGATATTACGGAGAGGCCACAGTTAGGCCTCGTGGACAGTGGGAAGAGCTTTCCATAAGCTCCAGAAGAAGTTGTGTCAGGAAGTCAGTGAAATTTGCTGAACTTGAGTAGCACTGGAGTTATGAACCCATCAGCCAAGGTCCAGAAGGCACTGCAGTAATTTTTACTAAACCTTTAAATTATTCTAATTTAGTAGATTTGTTTTCCTTGCCAAAAATGGATCTCATTGTAGTTTATGTACTAATTAAATGAATCTTGGAGATGAAAAGTGCTTTGGTGTGCTTACTTCCAAGAGTTGCAAATAATTTTATTGTCAGACTTAAGCCAGTTTTTCCCCATCCCAGAAGCTCAGTACAGAACAGCAGATGCCAGGGATTTGTCTCTAGTACCCTTTTTGCTGCATAGTTGCCCAACAATTTTTACCTTGAGGCTTGCATTCTCCGCTTTACAGTGAACAATATTTAGGAGCAGTTGTGCTGTTAGTAATACTGTGATCTAGGGCAAGGAGCTGGTTTTGAAACATAAGAGGAAGCTTTCATATAAATTATCAACACATTCGATAATAAAGTAATAGTGTATCTGTAAGCCTGAGCAAGTGTCTTGCACCAGCAAACACTTGAATTGCAAATGAAACTGCTCATTGTGTTGTCATTAAAATAATGGTGGAAACCAGACCCTTTTCTGTCAATCAGTCCAAGGGCGAAGGGTAAGATGTGATACATACTTAAAGCAGGGAGCTCCTTCAGAATTATGATGTAGTCCTTATTCCTATGCCTGAGTTTTTAAGCCTCACCGCATGCAGCTGATGTGGTTACTGTATACTCATGAGGCTTGTAAGCAGAAATAGAAGTGTAAATGTCTGTGTCCAGCTTTAGAAGGGGAGGATCAAAGGGGTTTTTTTCTGAATTTTTTGCTAACATATATGAAAGTGCTGTTATCAATTACTTAGACATCTAGATGCAGCTAGAGTATAGTTCATAGTTTTCATTTAAACTTGTATTGATTACTGACCTCAAAGAAATTAGCCACAAACTAGAATATGAAAACCTCTGTGTAGAGGTGTATTTCATTTAATGTGATAGTGAATATAGTTATACAAGATTTGTAGGGAGACTTATCTGATGCTGCAGATGACTTTTTCAGGTCTTGCACTGGTGGCTGGTGAAATCTCCATAGGAGAGAAAAAAATAAGGCAAGGCCACAACCTCAGTTTACAGTATAACAAAATTAGGAATTGAAAGGATTTGAAGTGAATGCACCTCTTAGGAAGAAACTTTTATTTGTTTTGTCTCTTCTTTTTCTGCTGTATCTCTGCCCTTGTGATTGTGTACAGTACTGGGATGTCCAGTGCTTCTGGTCTTCCTTTTTATAATGATTAGAGCCTGGAGCTAATAACTTTTCTGAATTTTACAGTAGATACGGTGCATGATTTGAAGTCAGATGCTTATAACTGATCGTAAGGTAATGCTGAATGTATGCTTAATGAATTCATGGTAATACAGTATGTTCAAAGGATCTGGGTGCGTCCTAGGCATTTCCATTGATAAATGAATGATCTTTGTTCCTGCCTGTGCTGGAGTCATGAAGCTTTGATGTGCACAGATCAACATGCATACGTGATCTGGTTATGAGTGATGAATAATATAGAAACTAGAGGCTGAACCAATGAAATAATCTCATTTTACATACTAATTGCTGTACTATTTGATGTTTTCTTCAAAGCAGAAGCTTTTATCACCAGTTTAAGTTGAATTTGTATGGATTAAGAAAGATTAGTATAGGAATGTTAAAAATATGGACTGTGATACTTTGTATAATATTAATTCAGGACAAAAAACCACTTAAAGATTAAGTTGCAGAATAATGAATAATTGTATGATATTTTTATGATTAATAGAATTGTACTTTTTGTCTTGAAAATACTTAATAAGAAAATGCCTACCCTATAGATAGGTTGCAGGAAGGACAGCTGAACCTGTTACTTACATGATGTCCTGGCTGGCATCAGCACATGGAAATTTAAGATTCTTTTTAGGGAGCAGTGTATCTCTGCAATTGCTAAAGATATTTGGAAGTGGCATTCAAAGCGTGTATTTCTTTGTGTGAAATGAAGAAAGAAGGCTGAGTGTTGTGATTATTTTGTGAATGATTTGTAACTGTTTCTTGGGGATGTTATTTTCTTCTTTTGCTTTTCTTCCTTTGACTGTGAATTCATTACTTTCAATTTGAAGTGCAATTAATTCCATGTATTTTTCTCATGGATGCTGAGGAAGACATGGATAGGAGCAGATAAATTCACTGAGTGTTGGCTGGTTGGATCATCTGTGTCACTCAACAAAGAATGTAGGTTGTGATGTCTTTTTTTATAATTCTAGGACTTGCTCTGGATACAAGCAGTTGTGATTACCTTCATGAAGTCTTAATTTCATCTCTTTCCTATTTGATTCCTTTACTTGCATCCTTACGAGATGCAACAGGGGATAGCAGACTGTTAAAGCACGAAGATGTGTAAATAGAGGAGCTGGAATTTATGGAAATTTATGGAAAAAAGATAACTGTTTCCTTCAGTTGCAGGTATTATGATGAGTGTTTCATATTTAGTGTGGGTTTTAATGTCCCAAACATAATTCTCTTCCTTATAGCTTTGTCAGTCCCCCTTTTTAAACGAAGTAAAGGTTTCTCCTTTGCTTTTTAATTATTCCACAGGTTAATGTATTGTAAATGGGCTCCTTTCTGTGCCTCAAATTAAGGTAGTTTCAGCTTTTTCTCAATTACTCCTATGATTAAGACCCATAAACACATAGCATAAGAAAGTGTAAAAAAAATAATAAAACTAAAAAGGAGGAGAGAGCATCTATGCATCTTCCTTAATAAATTGTTTAAAACTCCTTCTGAAACAGCCACTACAAAGGAAATTATTAAAGAACTTAACAGCCTATATGTAGTTTTGAAAAGAAGATAAAATTTTCAGAGAGTAGTCTCATTGGGGATCCCAGTTGCAAACAGTGTGGCATGTACCCACTCAAGTATATGAAAACCTGCCACGATGCTTTAGGAAGAATTAGGAAATGCTAACCCTGCATGCCGCACTGAAGTGGAATATTTTATCAAGTCAAAAAAGCTTCATTGCACCCTGTAGCAAGACAATTTAAATCTAGGCTGCTAAATATTTTATTAATGTTGATATTGTTTTAGATATATATCAGATCATGGTAACAACAACAGAAGTATTTCTTTCACTTAGAGAGCTTAGGACTGTGATATGTTATTTTCCTTGACACTTAATGATGGTTACTATGGTAAGTGGCCTCAAGGAGAGCTGTGCCTGAGATATGATGTGGCCCAGGCTGAAATGTGTTAAGATGATCCAGATGCTGTACAGGAAAGAACAATTCATAAATGTGTACCGTTCTTTATTCTTTTCACATTGCTAGGCACCATTAAATACATTAATGTAAAAATAGAGGGTACTCGCTGACACACAGACTATTTTTACTCAAGCCCAAGGACACATACAAAGAAGAAAAAAATAAAAGAAAAGATGTTTCCTTCAAAGCAAGCTCATATAAATGAAAAATATAGGTTTCCTTATTTGATACTTGTGAAGCCACTCAAATTAATTTTTTCTTTTTTAACCACTTTTAGTACTTCTTCAGTGTTTGGCAAGGAAACTTGGAGAAAAAGAAAGTTTGTGCTGCAGTTTGGGTCAACATGTACCTTTATGAGCTATAAATTATTTGTTAGATATTCAGTGGTTTACGATGCTGGCACTGGGGAGCTGTTGTAAAAGCAGTTATACACAGTGTGTCAGAAATACATTTTTCACACTTTAGAGATCTTCTAGGATGTTGCTTAGGAATTAATGCATGTCTGTGGGCCATGAATTAAATGATAGTTGTCTTCTTCCTAAAATGTTTATTTTAAAATGCACTAAATTTAGATTTAAATATTTTTAGAGACTAATAATCATTGCAAACATGTTATTGTATTTGGCAGCTAACTGACAGATATGCTTTAAGTGGAAAATTAATCTCTTTTGTAAAAATAAAGCTTAGTTTAAGCAGCTAGCAAGAGGCCACACATAGTAATAGTGTACATAGGTTTCCAGTTACTTTTTTTCATGCCATTGATCCCAAGTAAACAGAAATGCTTTAGAAATGCCAGTTAACTGAAAGTACAATTAAGCTAAAGATGGCTGAAAACAATTCAGAACTAAATCTTGGTTTGGCATTTTGCTCTGTTGTCAGATTCCTGCTCTCACACGTACCCAGCACTGGGTAAAGCTGAATTTCCTGATTCAAAATTGTTGGAATTTGCATCCGGGTGATATCTAAATATATAGCTGGTATGTCTCCCAGCCCTGAAACTTTAAAGTTTTGCCCCTTAATTGTGTAACTATTGACCCTTCTGTAATTTTATATTTAATACCATGACTTTAAAATTCCATTGCACTTCTAACCTTCTTTACATTGCCTTTGACATTTAGTTGATTTCTTTGATTTTGGTTTTTTTCTTGTATCCTTTTTAAATGACTGCATGAAAGAAAACTACTGTGGAAAATAAATGCAGTGACTGCCCCAAGATTTGTATTAGCATAGGCTACCTTTATCAAATATTGCATGAGTTATTGTAATTGGTTTTAAATTTTATGCATTTTATATTAATTTACTCCTTCATAGTCTGAAAATTTATTTCCCTTTCTATATAGGTTATGTTGTTAAAAAGGGTGTACAGTGTTTAAGCCAACTAAGTACTTGTGTATGCTTCTGAATGGTGTTGCATAATACATATTTATAAATAAAAGTGATGTATTTCTGGAAGCTTAAGTCAGATGAACAACTAAAACTTGCCTTTTGCATACTATGCATTTCGTCTCCTATTGTGTTTCTCTGAAAAGCAAATGCTATTTCACCTAAATCCCTTTATTTGACCACAGTGTTAATTCTGTGCATACGACTAGATGAAGAATATGTTTAAAACGATGAGAAGCAACGTTTTTTCTGATTATACAGTCAAGTATCTAGGGCCTTGTAGTAGGCAAGTTAGGACAAGCACAGTTAAGTTGGTTTTTAACAATGGCATGTTGTGATAGGCCAGAAATAAAATTAGCAGTTCTGAAAGTAGGTCTGTTTCTAAGTTCAAGTATATACTTAACCTTATGTAGGTATCCTGTGAGTCTGTGGCCTGTGTCCTTACATTTGTTTATTTTCACTCTTTTGTTTGTAATTGAATGTGCATTTTTCCCATGTTTTTTGGTTCGTGTAAGCGTTAGATAACTTGTCAGGTTGACGGAATGTACTCTGACACTTTTCAGTGCTGTTCTCCTTACTGACTGACTCAAGCGCAGTACTGTTTGGCTTTACTAGGGAATAAATGCGTATTTATTCCTATAAGCCTGAGCTTTTTCTACCCTCCAAAGGAAACCATCACTGGGATAAATGCAAGGTAGTGTCTCTGCCAATGGATAGCTGTGCAACGGAAGTTTTAATTTAAAAGAAACATTCTTCTAGAATGGATGTTACAGTGGGGAAGACCACTGAATTATTGAGCAGAAACTGGTGGAAATATGCTATATTCCTGATTCTACTGTTTGAAGGTAGCAAAAGCTTGTACAACATGTGCAGGATGAATAACTTGAATAATGTAATTTTACTGCTTTCTGTGTGTATGTGGAGACAGGGCGTGTCTTGAAATATCTTGCAACTGAAATGCTAAGACCAATAGCATTTAGCTAGAGAGAGAAGAAAGGCTGCAATTAAACACATCACCCAAAGACTTGCCCCTTAGCTTGAGAGACGTATTTTTGACAGAACAGGGACTGTCAGCAATACACCAAGTCTGTAAAAGGTTTGTGTGTGATGGTCAATAATGAGGAGTTATTTTTGTCTAACTCCTGTAGCCAAACTCATGGAGCTCTTGTGCAAGAGCTTTGCTTTTCTTGTACCTATCTTGCATTCAATCTGCCATGCTTCGTTTATCTGTTGGTTTCATTCCAACTGAATGTTCACAACCTAAAAGTTAAATGTTTAGCAGAAGACTTAATGGATCTTTAATTTAATCTTTTTAAATTATTCTATTTCCTTTTTGTTAGGCATGTGGATATTTAATGAGGAACCAGAGAATGCTTTAGGATATCGTGGCTTTCAAAAAGTCTTTCTATTTAGGTTGTTGTCCATTTTGAATAGCAAGCAGGAGGCAGAGAAAAAGCAGGATCACTTGATATGACTAGGATAGAAAGCAATTACATCAGTGCTTCTATCAGCGGATGAGAGGGTACTATCACTTGGCAGGAAGGGAATGAGTAAGTGCTGCCTAGGTCAGTAAATTTCTAACTCAGCTCAGCTGCAGCCAAGAAGAGCAATTTTGATGATGGCTTCACATTGTTCCCATGAGACACTGTTTCTTGAGATTTTAGAATACTTTGAAGAGGTGTATGAAGCTCATGAGATTTCAATAATGTTTTCAATTAGTCCCAAGGACTTGTATGGGAATATCCATTAAAGAATTTTAAGTAAGCAGTATATTAATTTAGCAACTGATGAGATCTTGCTAATTTGTCTGGGAACCTCACTGTGTTAGTCTAAAGGCTTTTAGATGCAGTTCTTATGATGCCCAATTATTGAGGTTTTGCCTTAGAAATGTTTTCTTTCATCTCCTTCATTAGCCTGTCACAGGTGTACCCTCTGACCTGCCATGTGTATGCTACCACTGTGTTAAGAAAACAGTTATTAACATGTGGACAAACAATGACAATGAAGTCTTGCTAGGAGAGGATTTTTAATGAAATGACAGTTTCTTCATTGTTGGATTTGGAATCTCTGGCACGTGAGCAGCTCTGCGTGATGATATGTGAGAAGATAAACTATTTTAAACTATCTAATCCATGAATGTAGGAAATTTGTGTTTGGTTTTCTGGTATACATTGCAACTGCTTTCTTAATTAGAAAGAAATAAATAGCTAAGCCAGAAGATGATTACCTTAAAGTTGTGAAAAGCTGTATTCCTGCAAACATCTGTCTGGGCATGGATATTATTCCCCTGGATAAGTATTTGAAGGATAAGGCCCTATAATCCTTTGGAGCAGTTTTTCTCTGCAAACGACTAACACTTAATAATTTCACTGCTGTAGGTCATTGTGATTCTTGTGTGTTCATTTCTGCAGAGGAAATAAGCTCCTGATAAGCAGGTTTGTATCTTTTATGAGCAAACATGGTGTTGGCTGAATTGGGAGTTTCCTACAAAGGTGTCATTTTGATCTATGAATCTTCACTATAATGAGAGCAAAGAATAAAGCCACCACAAGAAAGAAACTAATGAAAACAAAATCCAGCTGTAATAAGAGACCAGTAAGAAGAAATGTCTTTAGATAACCGTGGCTTCAAAAAGCTGACAGTTTAATTAAAATCCTTTTGGGGAACACTAGGTAATATAGGTTTGCATTTAATGGGAATATTTTGCAAAACAAGTGTGTGACTATATTTCAAAATATAAATTAATTGGTTACGGGCTAGATAAATGACTGCAATTAGAAGGCATTTGTGCCATCATCCTGCCCTGTTTGGTGGCTTGCCATCTTAGAAGGGCAATGAGATGGTGATCTGATTTTGCATGATCAGTCTTGCAAAATTGAGCTATTTCAATGTTTTGTTAAGGTTTATGAGTGGTACTGAAAGAAGGCTGAAATAATGGATAGTTCTAGTTAAGTCTAGAGCCTTATGTCATGAAAGGAAGAAAAAAATTGTGAGGAATAGAGGTAATTAGGATTTTTACTCCTGTTGACACAAATCAGATGTGCATATTGTCTTGAATTCTTTTAGTAAAAATGGCCTGATTTTGAGATAGGATTCATTTGGAGTGTAAAATGCAAACCTTTTTGAATAAGAATATTGATAGTTTCCCTTCAAACCTCATAGACAGTTGTTCCTAAGCTTATCTTTGCAAGGTTCATGCAAAGCCTAGTTTGTGTCTTGCTTATCTCTTACATGTTGTAGTGCTTCTGAATACTGCATGACAATCATTTATTTTACACTGGTGTAAGTGAGTAAGAATTAATCCAGCTTAAACAGCTAGGCTGAAAGAACAGAGGCGAAGCGATTTGCTCAAGGTCATCCAGAAGATTATTGGCAGAGCCAGGATTAAAACTTACTTTTTAAATCCTAAAAGATGAAAATTTGTAACAGTGCCTGAAGGCGGAGGGAATCTCTTATGAATTTTAGCAGACTGAAATGCTTTCTTGTAAGCTTGATTTGGTCCACAGTAAACCACATAGACATAAAAAAAAAAAAATCATAATTTTTCTTCTCTTTTGGCCTTCCTCTTTAATTTATAGTATTTAAGATTAACTATTAGGGCCAAATTCTTCAAAGTTTCTTTCTCATACCCCTGGTAGGTAAGTAGGTTGGTCCCCTTGGAATTCATGTTTGCATAAATGGGGAATGCAATCACTTGAATCTGACTCAAAAGACGTATTTATGTATGCTTTATTTTTAACCTTCATATATATTACTACTTTAAGAAGATTAGACTCAATGTGGAAATTTGAGGTTTTTAAGAAATGTCTGTCTGCACCTCTGTTTTGATAATTTTAGTTTGCTCTCTGTCAAGTATCATTTAATTCTGCTAATGAAGTGCTCCTAAACAAAATCTAACTAGCCTGAAAAAAGAATCCAAAACCCTGAAAGGGATACATGTCACCAGTAAGATGACTGTTGTTGTGCCAAAGGGGTTCAATGCCAATGATTCTTTGGGTGGTTACTACAGTTGTTAGTTTCTATTTATACTGTAAAGCATGTTAAAAGATCAGGAAGCTAAATGAAGGGAGAGTCTTAATTGCTTGTTACTTGTGATTTACCCCAGTTTTTCTGTGCAGGCACAAAACATTCTATTGGCTCATGCAGAGTTCAAGCCAAACTCCTGTTGGCTTGAAAAAAAAGAAGCAGAAAAGCTAAAGGAGTGTTGAGATGATTGTTATGCAGTTGAACATGCGAAATATCAAGCAGTCTATAGAATGCTTTTATCTGTCGAAGCTTTGAGAAAACTTGGGCTACTACGTGGGCTATTTTCTTTTAAAATTTTATTGCACTTATTTCATGCTAAAAACACATTTATCATTTCAACTTTAAAACATTTTTAATAAATACTTCTTGAGCAAGCCTTTAGAAGAGATTTCTTAATATGTCTATTTAAAAGTTTTTAAAATTAACTCTTTCAACCACCAGTGTTTATTCCAGTGAATTGCTTCATAATGCATTTTTGCCTTTTCTTGCAAAAAGAGCCCTGGAGCACAGATCTTTTGTCATGATTCTGAGAGTAAAGTCCTAGTTTTTCTACGCTGTGTTATTAGGGGACTTCCTTGGTTGTTTGCTTCTGTGCCATGCCACAGAATTTCTCCTCTTAGGTAAACCAGAGGCAACATAAATAATTCTTAATATCACCCAGAAATCAAATGACCAGTTGAGAACTCCTGTTGTTCAGAAACCCCAGTGCTGTGAACTTTTTGGCAATGTGTAGCTGTTTCTAGTAGTAACCCTCTTATGAAGTCGCTTGAGATTATTATTGCATATTGGAGCCAGAGTTCAACCTAGACATCAAAACATCTATTTTTTTCATGGAACTTGTAGGTCACAGTTGCCTTAAGGTTATGCAGTAATTCAGGAGCCAATCCTGAAAGAATAAATATTTCTGTGCAAGTAAAAAGCAAGCAATGTGGACTGTCTATTTGTCAGTTGCTTTAATTTACTGTGATCAGATACTTAGACTTTCGATAGTGAAACCCAGGTGAAACTATTCATCTTCAGAATGATCTTTTGGTTATAATTGTGTGTATATAGGAACTCTAATAGTTCACGAATATAATAGGATCATCAAAACATGATAATGCCAATAACTTTCCAGGGATTCCACAACAATCTAATTAAAGGGGAAGTTATTTGAGGATGAAAATACTGGAATGCAGAGTGAGTTGAATCTGTAAATTTTATAACAATGTGTTATTGCAAGTGGCTAGGCTTGAGTGAACTGCTCATTACAGCACATTTGGCATTACATTCCTGTTTTGATGAGAGCTTGTCTTCTTCCTAATAACTTACTAAAACGACAACTTGAGGAATAGCCATGTTTTCTAATTGGGTAGGGATGGTGACAGAATGGTGTTTCTGTAATTTTGGGTAGGACATCCTGGCAGTGTTCTCAGAGTACTTTATGAACACAAATGAATTAGGAAGTATACAGATTGAGTCTCTCAAAAAAATTTTATGCCATTTGTGACATTTAACCATCAATGGTAATGAGTACATATTTGTTGAACTTTGAAAGTTCAAGCCCCAGTAAGAATCAATCTGGATCACACCTGTTGTGCTGAAGCTAATGCATCCTGCTGAGATTTGTTTGCACTTAACATGGCAAAACTTTGCACCTGTAGAGATTGAATGAACCATGCTGTAACTTTTCATCTGCTCATGATCTGGCAAAATGATTTCAATTGAGGGATTATTTCCTGAGGTATGGAAACAAAATCAAATTGAAGAGCCAACACCAAAGCTTAAATCTCAACAGACCTTCTAAATGTATCAGAAGTTGTCAGTTTCCAACTTGGAACAGAAACACTTCACAGAATCACAGAATAACCAGGTTGGAAGAGACCCACCAGATCAAGTCCAACCACTCCTATCAATCACTAAACCATGTCCCTCAGCGCCTCGTCCACCCGTCCCTTAAACACCTCCAGGGAAAGTGAATCAACCACCTCCCTGGGCAGCCTGTTCCAGTGCCCAGTGACCCTTTCTGTGAAAATTTTTTTCCTTATGTTCAGCCTAAATCTCCCCTGGCAGAAGTTGTGGCCATGCCCTCTTGTCCTGTCCCCTGTCACTTGGGAGAAGAGCCCAGCTCCCTCCTCTCTACAACCTCCCCTCAGGTAGTTGGAGAGAGCAATAAGGTCTCCCCTCAGCCTCCTCTTCTCAAGGCTAAACACTCAGTCGCTCCTCATAAGATTTGTTCTCCAGCCCCTTCACCAGCTTCGTTGCTCTTCTCTGGACTCGCTCCAGAGCCTCAACATCCTTCTTGTGGTGAGGGGCCCAGAACTGAACACAGGACTCGAGGTGCGGTCTCACCAGTGCCGAGTACAGAGGGAGAAGAACCTCCCTGGACCTGCTGGTCATGCTGTTTCTGATACAAGCCAGGATGCCACTTGTTAGGCTTAGGAAAATTTTGAACAAAAAGTCACAAAACAAGTCTACTAAAACATTTATCTTCATTAAGAGCTGCGTTTATTGGCCAGTACACCTCTTCTTCCCTGCTCTTTTAAGAGAAATATAGCCTCTCTGTCCTTGTAAGTCTGTGACATATATTTACAGCTTTTACTGATTACTTCAAAAATGTGTCAGAGCTCTTGACAATAAAGGAAAGAAGGTGGAAAAAACAACTGAAAAGAGAAAAAGGTTCTTAAATCAGGGACCTGTCAATAGCATCATGCAAACTAAATTTAACAGCTAATTTACTGGTGACAGAAATATAATCCATATAATTTATGCATCTAATATAATCTGTCATTTGTGTTTAAGGAGGAGAGCAAGGCAGCATCTAATAAAATGTAGAAGAAAAATGAATTTGTAAGGTGAGTGACAGAAATGTTCATTACCTCAATTCTTTCCTGTGATGTTCCTCCTTTTTTCAGTCAGGAATCTTAAGAGTTTGATCCTTATGAAGTACAAAATTATTACTCTAAAGGACATTTTTTTTTTCTTTCTTGTCAAAACTTTAAATTATTCTAATTCAAAACCAATCAAAGATGAAACAGAAGATCCTAACTTCATCCCTGTCCAAAGAGAGCAAAGAGAAGAAAGGCAAAGGACTGTTTCAGGTGAGAGCTATGTGTGAGTTAATTTGAAATCACCATCAGTCTTTCCAGATCATGTCCAGACTATGTATTAGATGCACAGAGGTGAATAAAAGAAGTTAATCCATTCTGCAGTCTGTGCCAGATGAGAAGTAATCCAAAGGCTCTAAAGGACAACTGTAAATGTGTGATACTGTAAAATAAATTATTTTAGGATCATATTAGAGTTGCAGCTGGAAATACCGAACAGGAGTGAATTAACTGTAACACTGAAAAATACTGGAAGCAAAACCGAAGAGAGATTCTGGCCTTAAGATCCTACTGTATTTTTCTGTTGCTTTTGTAAATGGCATATGGTGATTAGTGGTGCCAGAGTCCTAAAGGAGCCCTGGTACAGAGCAAAATTCCATCTGTTGTACTAGCATGAGCTGCCCTAGACTTATCACGCTAATCCCAGTGAAGGTCAGAGGTCTTGACAGTCATGGCATTGACTTTAGGGCATTGACCGTAGCCAAGACGACAGCTGCAAAAGTATCTGCTGTAACCCATTTTGACTAACACATTTCCTGTTGGACCGTGACTTGGGAATTTTGCTCTCTTCAGCTGGTTTCTGTAGTTAGAGAAGATTTTTGAGGTTGTTAATATCATGACTGAAGGAAGATGTGACTGCTCCAGTTAAGTGCATCTTAATAACAATATAAAATAAGCTTCTCTACAAAACTGCATGAAAGGAACTTTCTGAAAAATATAAATCTGGTGTAAAATCCTTCTTGCTGTGACAGACATTAGTTCCTGTAAAAATGTTATCTATTTATTACATGTTGTCATTTGGGAGTTTAGAGATACTAGAGTACATTGCAGACAATGTGATATTTATATGATTTGGTAAATGCATTTATCCACAGGAGTTTGTGTATTAGATTGAGATACTGTTGATCTAAAAATAGGAGAATGTTGTATTTTCAGAAGAGACAATGGAGCAACCAACCTATTATCTCTGGCTTTTTGTTTATTTATAATATAATCCTATAACGTTATTCTTTTAAAAGTGAAAGGCCCTTACTAATTGTATCTATGGTATTAATCAAATACGTATAATGAAGGTAGCATATTGTCTATAAGCTGTTCTTATAGAGACATAGAAACTCAGAACTTGTTTAGCTGAGTAGGAAGTTTTTGGTGGCTTTGACCAGAGCTAAGAATCAGAATATCTTACATTCTCATAAAAGCTCCTCAGGTGTTTGTGCTATTTCTGGGTGAAATAAAGATCAAGTGACATTGCTGTGCAAAATAAGGTTGGAAGGATAAAGCAAGACATGTAGGACAACTAGAATAAGGCTAGAGTGAAAAGATACAAAAGGTGACTGGAAGAACCAGTGATGGGAGATAGAGCACTTTTAGCAAATCCTTCTGACATCAGTGTCAGAAAGCTATTGCTTTTTCTGTCTTTAATCTCCCTTTTTAGAGGCATTTTCACTTCTTAGACGTCAAGTCTGAACATTTTTTCATCATGTTTAATACCATATACTCAACTGCTTAATATTTTAAAATCACTGAACCCCAAACTAATACTACATGATATGTTTCAATTTTTAAAGTCTGCAAAATGTCTTGTTCTTGACCTAATGATAAGGATGAGCTCATATCTTGCTGTGTCATCAGGTTAAGCCTTTAAACATAGATTGCCAAGTTTGTCACAATCGTTCCTAGTGAACATTTAGTATGTCTGGAGTGAATTAAGTGCATGCAATGATAAGATATTAGACATCATAAAGGAAAATCAAGCTAAGTGAAGTCAGAAATCCCCTGTGCCCTTTTCATGTATGACTGTTAAGGCTTCTCTGTCTATATGTGCTGTAATCCTTGCCATTCATGCAGTACTAATCACACTAGCGAGGGAAGAGTTCTTAGATGGCCAAGTATGTTAGGAACCACAATGGCTCTAGTGCTTTCAGGTTTACTTTAAATCTGAGCTTGGTTATAGATCATGGAGGAGAATGTGCATGGATACTGTTTCATCAGGATGACTTCATCATATTAGATTTCCTCAGATTTGATAAGGCATACAAAATACTAGTAAAACATCCTTTTTTAATTCACATCATTTTTATGAAGCTCTTTGTTTTGCAAGTTATTTTGCCTGCAAGAAAAAAATGACAAGGAAGATTAGATGAAAATGCTGCTGATCGGCATTGGGAAGTTAGTAGTTACTGTATGCATCAATTGAATTCCGAATTATTTAAGTTTCTAATGGCTACTTTGGTCAAAAAAACATAATATATATGTATTCCCCTAGTGGTTTAGCTGAAATGAGATCACACTGAAGTAGAATCACTTCTGACCGGAAAGGTGCACGCTGCTAATGGAAGTGATGGAGTAATATGAACTGATTTATACAATTTTATCCTTTACTGTTGATTCAGCTTAAATATGACTGCACAAAAAGACCAACCTGTGGTTCAAGACTTTCAGGAGAAAAGCACAGCTGAGTGGACATCTTTATACAAACACATCACCAAGCAAAAATGGAAGGATTTTTTCCCATTCTTTTTGTTTTCATATACCCAATATCAAAGTTAACTGATGATTTGTTTTTGAGTCAAGGATGGTCGTATATCCAGAACTGCAATTTGATTCTGTTCAAGCTATCATGAGCTGTTTCTTCTTCAGTTCTTAGGTATAGTTCCTCATACTTCTCTGGAGAAATTACATCATCAGGAAATGATGAAGGAGCAGTAAATGCTGGTTGGCCTGCTAGAATTCAGATCAGAAATTGTTTCTGACTGGGGCAAGGTGGAAGAATAACATGGAAAGTTCGTGTGAGTAAATCACCATATTTTCCAGGTGAAGCTTAGGTGAACTGTCCTGAGAAAAGTGAAATTTTTTTAAGACATCTAATTCAGTCAAAAAATCATGTTTCTGCTGCCAGCTTAAGTCCCACTAGGCTTTAAAATTCAAAAGGAGCAGGTGTTAGAAATGCAGGTGCAGTTAGGTTTCTTGTGGAGGTTTGGAATTGTAGGCAGTGATCTATTTTTTGATTTAGTATAATTCACAATGTTCACAAGACCCTTTTCAAAAAAGGGCTGGTTACTAAGAGTTTTGGAGAGTAGTTCCCTCAATGATCACAATGATCAGGAGACTAAAAAAACAAATAAAATTAATAATGTACCTGAGAGTGCTAGGGAAGTGAAGCCAAGTGAGTTATAAAAGGCGTGCCTCATGATTGCTGTAATTTTGTAGAAAGTGCTACACCTAATACAAAAGCTATCTTGCATTCAATTTACATAAAGTGTTTTAGTATGAGACCAAGTGAGTTATTTCTCCCCCTAGAGGATAGTGATCTTGCAGCGAAAGAAGATATAATGGGTGGAAATAGTGGCACTAAGCTAGCAAAAAACCCCCTAAATAATCCACTTTCGTCACCTAAGCATAAAAAGAAGGGAAACAACGGTTACAGGAATTGTATTAATATGAAAAATGTAGCTACCAGTCTTACAGATTTATCTTTCTAACCTGTGGGAGGTCCAAAAGCCCATATTGCATTGGCTACAGTTTGTTTCCTCTGAACAAGTATTCAGAGCTCTTCAAAAAGATAGTCATTTCTTTTACTTAAAAGTTGAAAGAGATGTTCTCTGTAATCAATACATAATGGCCCACTCTTACTCTCTGCAGTCAGTCTCTGTGAATCTTATTAAAGAGATTCTATCCTTGCTTTCTTACGATCATCTCTAAGAAACAACAGTAAATTGCAATTGTGCACTTGTGGTTTTTTCAAACATATCTGAGCGGTCTGACTTACTAGGATGGGTCTTCTAAGTTAAGAATAAGTTTGTTGTGGGTAAAATCAAAACTGGAAATCAGTGCAGTGCCACCCTGGACAATGTTTCTAAATGCCCTGGGAGCAACTTGGAAATTCGACACTTTATTTATTTTGTGATTTTCAATGTACTGTGTGACTGATTTGAGACCGGTCCATCGGTAGCCTAAGACATGTTCTGCTCATTCTGTGTCATACTTTCAGTTAATCATGCTCTCGTTTTATTTCAGTTCATAGTATAGATTTGAGAAAGGTTACTTAACTGACTTCACTGTAACTTGCGCTGAAGAGACAATTCCAAGCAATTCTCAGAGCAGTTAAGGATACTTTTACTTGGTAGGAAAACACATATGCATTGCAGACAGTGACTTGCCTGGAATGGAAACCTTCTCTCATATCTGAGGTGGAGGCAGGCAAACTATTCTTCCTAATGAGATAGCCAGAAAGAGGAAAGAAAGATTTTTGGACCTCTACTCCTTTTGATAAGGACTTTATAGTTTTTCCTTAATTTCTCAAAAAGTCAGCCTGACGTGCTTCCTGAGGAGATACAGGAGGAGTTTCAAAGGGCAGACATCCTGGAGTTGCAGTGGCTCGATAGGTTGTGGCCTCCACATTTCCTTTGTCCATGAAGCAGTCACTTCTCTTAGATTAGTGGTAAGAGACGTTCCAAATCTGGCAATAGGCCTCTTAATCATTAAGTGCAAGAACTTCAGTGCAATTGCAAATTCTGTCTTTACAACCTGAAATCCTAGTGTCTGAATTGAAGAACTTGGATTTTCAGTGCGGCAACATGTATTGGCGTTTTAACTTCTGCAATAGCAGAGGCCCACGCTCTTGTGTTTTGGAAAGATTTTTGTGTCTTGGTGCAGAAAGAAGGTGGTCATTCTTGGTTTCGTTTTGTCGTTTTGCTTTTCAGAAAGTTCAGTCCCTTTCCCTGGTTTACACACCAAATATATCAGTGTTGAGATTTCAGTAATAAAGCAGTATCTTTAAACTTGTCTTAATGTATCAAGGCTGTGAAGAGAATGAGGTAGCAAAGATTCCACTTCTTTATAGCTCCTGGTTTGTCTTTGCTGTTGCATTATAAAGCAAAGCTGCATTTATTGCCTTTTAGAGCAATACATTTTATGGCTGTTATGTGATAGATGACTTCAGGCAGCACAATACGCTTTCCTTTCCTGAAGTTTTCTTATGTATGTATGTATGTCTGTACTTAAAGGGAGAGGGGAATTATCCAAGACAATAAAAATGAAGCGAGGGGATGAGTTTCAAATGGTTCTGTCTTGAAATTAAAGTGAGAGAAAGAGCAACAAAAGAAATGGTAAGTACATATTAGACTTTACATTCTGGTTTAACAATAAAGCACTCAAATAAGGAAAATCTAGTATCAGATACTTCAGCACTCTAGGTAAACATATGCAAACTGCTGTTTGAAAGACTGAGTTGTCTTTTGTTGACACACGTAATCGCTTCTTTAATTGACAGTCGCAGTTACCCTTAAAAAACATGTTTGAATACACTTACCTCTCCAAATTTATCACAGAGATAAAAGCTATCAAAGAGTAGCATAAATAGTTATATTTAGTACTTCATGTCTAATTATTTTATATTTTTACAATTATTTAAATTGCTTTGTCTAACTGGTAGTAGCACTGTTTCTGGTATGTTTTTTCTTCCTCAAATAGCCCACGGTGTCCCCATAGCAGCAAATTTTTACCACTTTGCTTTGTAAGCAGAATCAAAACATGATAATGCGGATTCCTTAAAGTTTTGTAACAAAGTGAGTTGTGTTGTTCTTTTGATATTCTCCTTTTTCACTTCTTTATCATTTCTTTTCATGTTACTTCAGTTGTTTTTATATTCTTGAAAAAAACTGTCCTTCAGTGACAGGTAATGTTTGACAAAACTGAAGAACCTATTCACTGTTCACCTTAAAAAATGTTTTACTACCTTTGTACTAATTTTGCCATTCAGATTAGTGACTGCTTTTTTTTCACTGTCCTGATTATTAGTTTACAGATAAATAGTCATTTCCTATATTTAGTAAGTCAAGGCTGAAACAGCAATAAGAAAATTGCAAGGTAGCTTTAATGGCTAATGTGTAGGAACAAATTTTTGTGACTCTCCTAAAATTCAAAAGATTGAACCAAATGAATTCTTTTGCTTCTGAGTTTGCAATTACAAGTTCACTGCTTAGTGCATAGAGGGAGATGATAGTCTTTTACATGTAATGGTGTTTCATTAGCTTCCCTATTTATTCAAATTATGCTTTTACTGCTATACAACAGTTATGTTTATATTTACATTTTATAGTCTTGTGGTTTCAAGTTGTTTTCTTAAGTAAACATTCCACAAATGTGGCAGCACTGAAACCTGCCACAATTCAGTGAGAAAATGCTAACTTAGGAAATGTCATTTCATTGAAGTCATTCAGACTGTTAGAAGAAAAAAAAAACAAAAACACTTATGGTAATTGCATTAGAATCAAGGATATGCTGCTGCTTCTTGAATGGTATGGAACTGGAGAGTCAATATTCATGTTTTCAGTAGCCTTAATAGGTGGGTCAATGTCTGAAACAATATTTTAGTTAATATAACTACAAACCCTCTCCCATCAGCTGTGATAGTGGAAAACTGACTTGGTGAAATATTCCACATAGTACCTGGAAAAGGTCTTTGTTGGTACCATCCTCAGTAAGCTTCAGGATGGAGAGAAAAAAATACTAAAATCAATAACGTGCAATCCTTCTGTAGAGTAAAAGCAAATATCAATATATGAAATATAAGACAGAGGCAAACCTGGTCTCCTAATATAACTATTATCTGCTAATATCTGTTCCTGCTGCTCAAAGCACTCTCCTTGATCAATTAGAGGGTTAAATCATGCATCCTGTTTAAGGGCTTTAAGGATTTTAGCTGTGTTAGAGTAAGACAAGGAAAGATCATGTTGAATAATAAAATAATTATGAATTTGGTAATTTATTTTGCAAGGCTTCTATGTTCTCATTTATAAGGAAGGAAGAAATGTGGAAGTATTAATTGATATTTCTAATTAATTGACATTTGCAGATAAGTTCCAAACTATGAATTTTGGCCAAACTAACCATTTTGGGTATCAGACTTTCTGTATGATTTGTTACTGACTTCAAAATGTCTGTTTTACATTTGGACTTGATGAGTCTTTCTTTAAAGAAATGATAGTCAAAAAGCACAGTTCTAAAATGTATTTAAAATGAAATATTTTTGCAGCTTCAAGGTTCATAAATGTTTTCATACAAACCAATATCTATTAGAAAATATTTAAACAGACATTATAAATATAAGAATGAATTTGTAATACTTTATAATAAAGGCATTTGCAGATCACTTCCTGCATTACTTCACTACTTGTAGTTATTTGATCTTTTCCCACTGGAGCAGACTAAAATTTCTCTTTCTAGCTACTTGCTGCTGTTATCTCTTGAAATGAATTGTGTTCCACGTACGGCACCCACGGTAGATGCAAATACGCTTTGATTTTTTTCACAAAGCAATTACCTGTAAATACCAGAGTTCATTGCCAGGTTAGTACATATTGTACTGCTGATACAAAATTGGAAGACACACTTGTAAACACTTTCTTTTTGCATTACCGTTTAGTAGTTGAATGATGTCATGGTCCACTATCAATTGATTTTCAAACACAGTTAAATGCCTGTCCCAATCATCTAAGCATAAGAATCCCTTTTCCCATTTCTCATGCATACAGAGCTTCTTTTGATGTGTTTTGTGTTGTGATGTCTCTTGAAAAGAATGGAAAGTTTTCCCACTTCAATGAACTTGACTTAAATTCAGAAAACCCAGTAAGGATGTTCTAAAAATTATCATGGAGGGAAACTTTGGACTGAACTCTAAAGTGACTACAGAAGTTAGAAGTTGTCTGTTCCCCAAATGAAGTCTTGTCTCAAACTCCAATTCCACTGAAACTCCATGAGCTACAATGAAAGCTGTTCTTCATCATGCGTTTTCCACTCACATATATGCATCTGTTTAATAATATTTATTTTCCTGATTTCTGCTATCTGCAATTAATATCTGAGGTGATCCCCATATTTATGAATTACTAAATTATTACCCTGTAAATAACATTCTGACTGTGTGTATTTGTTAAGTTAATATACAGTAAGTATTCAATCCCAGGTAATTTTCACAAGCAAGAAGAGAAGTAGAGCTATTCTACTGCTATTTTGAATGAAATAAAAGTTATACTACTAAATATCAAATCTGACACACATGAGGCAAATGGGTTCCTGAAAACTCAGTGCAGATAGACTTTTCACTTCAGCAATTTTTAGACTTTTCTCTCCAGAATTATAATAAAGAAAAGAAATACATGCTTTTATTCCTAGATTATCTTCATATTAACAACTTTTTAAAGATGTTTACTTAGAGCAAATTTCCTGACTCTTATGGCAACAGCTAAAAGGTACAGTTATTAATGCTTTATTCTGGCTTCCAGCAGAGTCCACTCATGATGCTTAACCATTTTATATTTATTTGGAAAGGCTTTGAAATGTGACTTACTAGATCATTCCTACAGTCTCAGTGAGACTAGGAAGTGGCCGTTTACTCACTTTTATTTACCCCTAAACTTGTCTGTTTGGTATTGCAGGCCTGGCAGTGAACATAACTAAAAGCTATATTGCCCAGATAAGAAGCAAACTTGGTTTAATATTTACCCTTGACCACTCTGCTGCAAGTAACTCCTCCAATTTTAAGAAAAAGTTTCTCTACTTATTGAATTCCAGTTATACGCTGGAGACCTTTTCTGAGGAATGTATGTCCCCAAGTGTAGGTGCTACTGAGAATCTGATGAAATCTTTTCCTGTGACTCAGATTTGTATGAAACTCCTTAATTGAAGTTTGGTCCCAAATGCTTTTTTTGGTCCTTAATGCTTGACACTGAAGGTAGTTTGGCTTTTTCCTCCTGTTTCAAAAATGCTATTTCATTTTTATATTTCTTTCCTCCTTCCCTTACAAATTCTGGGGCCTCATTGAGAAGAGGTTTGATTGTACGAAGCTGGAGAGCGGACTACTCTTAGACTTCCTTGAATGACAGAAGAAACAGGAGGCAGAACTGACCCCCCTCAGTCTAAGCCTCCTCATTCTGTAGTGGTGTGCCCACATGTCTACAGATGAAAGACAGTTTTTTTACAAGATAGGTGGCATAGGAGAAATCTGAATGAGCATACAGGGGAAAATGAGAAAAATAAAGAATATGAGGAAATTAAACTCCCACTCTCTATCTGTAAAATTCCTCCATGAATCTGCTTTCTCTTCTCATTCAAGGGTCCAAATCATGGTTTCATTTAATCATTGTATACAAAGGAATGCGTATAAATCTATGGTTACTGTGTTAACTTCTATGAAGTAAAAAAATAAAGCTGAACTTGCTGAAGTAAGCTTATGGAGGACGGTCATATAAGTAAATTGCAACTTCCAAACTCAATTCCATAGTTTTTGAAACTAGTTTAGCATTACTTGAAATGTTAGATTATTGTTAGAATTTGATTTGGTACTTACAGATGGCTGAGTCTCCTAGCTGTTTATAAATCACTATCGACATTCCACAGTTATGATGGCTCAGGTGGAACGGCCAATCCAGCCTAAGGGCTTTTCCTCTCCTTGCCACAGCAGGTCACCTCAGTTGGATGGTTGGGGCATCTCATCCTGAATGAGTTCATGATAAAAACACTGCCTCCTGCTACTCTGGGTAGTCACAGCAACAGATTATTTAAAGCAGTTCAGTTGCCCTGTGTGGCCCTATGTCAATGGCACAGACTGAAGGAACCATAGTTGTGATGTAATACTGAAACTGGACAGATCTCTTCCAAAGAAAACGTTCAGTGCTAATAGGATGAGCTGTGTCTAGAGTATTTTTCTTCCCTATTTGTGTGATTACAGAAAGTTCAAAGGTAACTTCAAAAACTTGCATCCAAATGACTCAGTATTGTTGAATATTCAACTGTCTTCTGTGATTTAGCATACTAAGTTTAATCAGTTTTCAATATAACATATTCTTTAACATTTCCTGTATTCAGCTCCCTAGGGTTTTCTGGGGCTTTTATCTTTAGACAAGAATAAAGCTTTAATAAAATAACTCATTGTTTTATTTAAATAAGAAACAAACAAAAAAAACCCAAAACACGAACCACAAAAAAAAAACCTACAAATTTGAGCTATTGTCTGGATAATTGCTTTATAGTTTAAGCAGGAATTTTTCTTTAGCTAACTTTCTGCTATGTACATTAAAACAGATTTCAGAGGAAAACTTCTTTATTGATGGTGGCATCATAGTGCTCTGAGCATTAATTTCCTGAATTACCCGAAGGAGGAATACTTATTACGGGGCATATTTCTCATGGAACGTTTGTCTGCATAGTATTGTATCATTTTCCTGGTAAGACCAACAGCTGCAAAAGAGTCACACCAGTGCCCCATCACAGACAAGTTGTTATTAATGAGATGCCACTGAATTAGATGACATTCATTCCAGGTTTTTTTACTTTTCATGAAAAGATAGTGTGTTGGTCTGAGCATAATCCTGGAAGTCAGGATTTTCTGCTGCACTTGAAACATTAGTATTAACAGCATTTTGGAGAATTGATTCTCTGTATTATCATAGTGACCAATAGATGTTCTCCCGTCTATGAAATAAAGATACTTTCTCAATATTCACTTTACTGAGGACTAATATTTGGGCTTTTAAAGGTGAAAAGATTATCAAAGTTTTGACCAAATGTTGCATAAAAATATTTGAAAGCTGAATTGGATGCAGTGTTAAAGGATGGTGTCTGCCAGAAGTAATTGTGTTTGCTTTAGGGCAGAGAATAGACAGTTCTGAAATCAAGCAGCAGAGACAAAAACTGCGGTGACCTTATATTTAATTTTAATAATAAAATCCAGGAGAAATAATTATTTCATATGTTATGAGAATGATTTCCCTTGATATTAAAGTTAGTCTGGGTAATAGATTAATGTGGCAGACTGACAGATGTCTCTACTATTTTTTTATCTATGGTGTAAATAGAAGAAACTCAGAAACAACCAGGATTTGTGTTTATAGGAGTTGGAATCATGTCACATTCTTGTCAGAGGTAATAGGCTAAAAAAACACATTTTACGTAGACCCTAGAGTTGCATTAATCCGGTTAATGGTTCCCAGTAGGAGTGTGTAGAAAGTTTACCTTCTCTATTAGGAACTGTAGATGGGGAAAAGAAGAAATATAAAGACGTTATCAAATAGAAGCTTCTGGAAAACTTGGGTCTATAGTTTGCCCAGCCTCTGGCTGGCTGCCTAGAGATATGAGCTTTTTTTTTATGATGATAATTGCCTACATGATGAGATTATTGATCAAAGGGCCTAAATGTCTTTTCTAATGAGCTTGTGAGTGCTAATTGTTTCAGTATGGGGTTTTATATGGTATCAGGGTAGCCACTGAAACAAGTTGTGTAGTTTGTATAATTGATCTCTTCCAAGAGATCCTATTGCTGAATGAACCGATGATAGTGTATTAAATACTTTGCCAAGCAAGTTGTTTTCTGCTGTAGAGTAATCATTCATAAAAGAGCTGTGAGTTAGATCAGTAGTAGCAAACTACCTTATTTTAGAGGTTCTTAAAACCATCTTTTGACTGTCTTCCCTTCAGAGCTCATGCCTTTCTCTAAAAATAGAATAGTGCTCGTTCATAAATCCTATAATGAGAGTGTATACTGGCATGAATGTGCATACATATATTCTGATCTAAAACCTACCAAAATAATTTCAGTATCTACTGTCTTATTTGGCTTTAGATTGGAGTTGTGTAATAGGGTGATTGTTTGGAAGGAAGTGAGCAGGTGTGAGAAGGTGGAATACCCAAGCTTTTTGTTAGTGTAATCCCAGTTTATAATGATGTGGCAGATACATCCTCCTACAGGTGTACAAAGAAATTAATGCATAAGGTCTGATCTAAATTGCCAGAGCTTTGGCAAATAAGTTCTGAACAACTACTAGAGCATTTTTAATTAGATTTTTATATATAAAATATAAATATGTTGGGTTTGAGGGTGTTATTATACAGAACAGATTTCAGTTTGTGCATATTTCCCACGTATCATGAGCTTTTGAGGATTTTTCAGATCAGGTAGCATAATTGCATACCCATTGAGTTTTGCATGAATTTAGCAATTGACTCAAAATTAAACAAAAGGTGATGCATGTGGAGGGAAGAAATTAAAATTTTATTAGGTTCAGCAGCATCAATCCTGATATATTCTCCACTTTATCTTTCTCTTAACCTGAATTTAAAACTGCTGCTGTTCTTGACTAATTTTATTATTTTATAACTCGCTTCAAAAATTTATATAAACCTCAGACGCTCAGCATTTTTTTTGCAAATGTTGACCCATGACCAGTCCATTTAAATTGCAGCAAGGTCAGGTCTATTACCCATAATTCATATAATGAAATGCCTCATAAAATCTGAAAAATAACACACTAGAAAGTGCAGAGGGAACAGGACCTTCTTCAGCTGTTGAAAAAGCAATAAAATCTTACAGCATTTCTCTGCATGGAAGCAATAACAAAAACCTTTCCAGCCAATAATCTGACTTGATTTTAAAGAACATACAGCTTGCTAATATAGTGAAGATATTTTCTGAATGTTTTATACAACACAGGTCTGGGTGCCAACCTGGATAAATAATGTGGTGCCTGTTCTGATTTTTCTGTAATAGCATCTCTGTTAGGCTTGTGTTTCCATATCCTAGTGCCAGTGACAGTAAATAGTGATTGGGACTAGAAGCAAAAATATGTTGTGAGAAAGCAAAGGCTCCTAGAACTGTTTTACTTTGTGGTGGTTTTAGAATAACAGTAGCATTTGTTTATTAATACCATTATACTTGAGTGGCTTTTCAGAACATGTCGGAACCATCTTAAACTGTTGTTTCTCCAACTTAAACTGTGTTTTAAGAACACCTCTGTTTTGAAACAGCTTTTGTTGTTGTTGTTGAAAACAGTTGTGGAATTTTATTAAATTATGAGCTTCAGAGAGCGTGTTGTAAGTTTTATTAATGCATTACCTGTATCAAAATGACTAAATGCCATCTCCACTTACTTACAGCCTGGGTTTATTTGGGTTCTTTTAAACTGATGCTAGTTTAATTGAGATCAGCTGGGGCTTCTGTTGCTCCCCAAGGGTAATTGCAGCTAGCCCTAGGCACATTTATTGCTATGTGGTGAAGTAAGTGACTTTGCCCTGCAGTTGCTACACCATACCACAAAATCACACCAATTCACCAAATACTGGCTTTTGTGAAAGATTTCATAAATAGATATATGTACGTTTGTTTCATGGTTGTCTTTATGGTAGTTATCTACATGCTTGTTTGTGGTTTAGAATTACAGATTTTTTTTTTTTAACATGAAGCATAGGGAGGTACCAATAACTTTTGTTGTATTTGTATAGGTCATGATCTGACAAAACACTTACATCCCATATCAAACTGTGGAATCTATATGTGCGTTACCCATTCTGCTGAGCTGTGGCCAGAATTTTTAGAGTTCAGTGGCAGTGGGCCAGAACTCTAACTTGTAAGCTATTAAATAGGAAATTTATGGGGAAAATTTTTTTCACATTTCTCCAAAACTTAGAATTATTTATATTTCAAAGTAAAATGGGTTGCTCCTGTGTAAGTGAAATGCGATTATTTTTCTGTGCTCTAAGATTGAGCAGACTATCATGTAGCTTTGGAGTCTTAGACAAAGCCTGATACTTAAGTGGGAAGAGTATAAATGACACTTTGAAGTGATCTGTCATATGGTAGGTTTAAAAATGGATCCGTGTTAAGAAAAAAAAAAGATAAAAGGGCAATTGTCAGAATGGCATTACTGTTAATAAAAGTCACTGTATAGCTGAGTAAGGAAAGCTAGTAATGGTTCTATAGTTTGAACAGAGAATACTCCCTAGCTTAGCAGACTGATTAAAATATAAATAATTTTTACAGTTTTAAGATTACGAAAAATGTAACGCTGGTAATATCATCTAGAACCCAACTTCTAATTAGAAGATCTGATACCCCCATGAAAAGAAAGTCCTTTTATAACTACTGAAGTTTCAATGACTCCCTTACTATGCATGAAGTGGGTGGTATACTCTTACAGGCTTAGCCTCACGTGTTGCTTTTGCACCTTCCCTTACCAATTTTGTGTGACATGTACCAGTGACATATACTTGTGTTTTGCCTTTGTAAACCCTGCCCAGGGGTGGAAGAAACACACGTATGGTTTGAATCCTTGATCCTCGGAATCACAGATTTATTGTTGCAGAGGAATGTATTGGAACAGCTGTGAAATTGCCATTAACCTCAAATAAGATGGTCTGAAATGAGTTTGTTTGTTCAGTCGCTTGAGGCTCCCATCCACCTATCACTACATTTGGTACCAGCTGATGTGGTCTGAACCCAGCATAGTTATGAACAGGCAAGCCACCTGTAAATATTTTTGTAAGCATTGGCCTCTGGCAGTGGCTGCTCATCCTGAGCAGGAAGTGGCTTTCTTCTCTTGTGAAAAAAAACCCTTTTTTTAATTTAAACAAACAAACAAACAAAACTTCTGCTCTGGCCACAATGAGGTGTTTTTTCTTTTTTTGAGAAAGACGGAAATCTGAATGCTCTATATAGTCTGGACTCTCCATTGCTGTACAGAAGATGAAGGTTCCGGTCACATGAGGAATTGAGTTTGCCTCTTTAAGTGTGGCATTATTGGATGTTTTGCCAGATATTAAGTTGTGGTGTTGAAGTACGTGAGAAGTTGGTTTAAATTTTTGAAAAGAATAGTTGTTGATCTTCATCAGTTTAAGTTCTAGTGGAAGAAACAAAAAAGAATGGAAATTCCTGACATCTTTCTTATTAAAACTCTGTTTAACATGGAGTGAGAAGGGATGAGCAACCCATGAGAAATATGAGTTGCTTTCAGTTTTGCATTCATTAGCATAAACAGAGAAACGGTTTCTGCAGTTGCCAGAACAGCAGTTTTCCATGCCTTGAGTTCACAAGAGTTAAAAAATGTTTATTTCATTTATAGTGATGCATACACAGTATCACATTAAACCCTGGAGCTGGAAAGCACAAATTATAAACAATAAATCTGCTATACTCTGTGCGTTTAATGGTTACCGTAGTATATGAATTAGCTTTAAGGAATTGAAACCATTTTGAATTCACCTTTGTTTTCCAATTAATAATCACTTCAGAATGAGAATGTAGTTTTTTATTGTTGGAAACTTTATTTAAATATTGCACTGGTCCCTGCAGTTAGAAGAGTGAAACAGAGCAAACTTGAATCCTGTATGGATGCTTCTCTGTGGCAGCTTCTGCATCTGTGTTCATGAGACTCTGTACTAGATAATTTGAAGGTACAATGTGAACCACTCACTCAGCTCTTCTTCCACCAATATCAACTTCCTAAGGTTTTGTTCAGAATTTGTCTTTTAAAGCAGTGTGGGTGTTGGTGCTGTTTCTCAAGTTAGTAAATTCTGTCCACGTGTGGAATAATTGCAGGGAACAGGTCATGCTTCACATGTAACTGGATTAGTGTGTGAAGAAAAGGGCATGGCTAAGTGTTAGTATCTTAAAAGTCTGAGGAGGATGTCAGCAATTTAAATCCTTTGACATAAACAGCTTGTTCTAATTTTGTCACTAACTTCTAGATACAGTTCACTGTAAATATAGTAGACTCGTAATGCTACTTTAAGTATCATGGAAGTATATGAATATTGAAAGAAATAGCAAAGGAAATATTGGCCTGCTGAACGACAACAGCAAAAAGTACAGGATACAAAATAAACTTTCTTGTTTGTGGATTTTTATTTTATATTGTATCATCCTTTGCAAAGAAACTGACTTGCAATGAGATTTTTCATCCAGTTGTTGTCAAGATTCACCTACCTAAAGCAGGCAAAGAACAGGCTGTGGAATATTTATGTAGTTTAGAAATCCTGAAGATGGGTATGATGGAACTCTTGGCTTTAGTCACTGCTAGTGGAGTACTGACTGTTTGGAAAGGATGAGGAGCTAGGAACACTAGAGAAGGGGACATTACTCAGAGGGCTCAGGGAAATAAAGAGGCACTCAGCTCAGCTTCAATTCCCAGAAATGTACTGAAAAAGTTACCAAATGATTGTGAAAGTAGGAAAGAAAGAGATTAGTAAGAACCAACATTGTTTAGGAATTTGTTCACGACAAATCTGTCTATTTTATTTCTTTGATAGAGAAAAGACTTGTGGCTACAGGAAAAACATTAGATACCTTGTCTTGAGTTCAGCAAGATTTTTGAAGCTCTCCCAAATCACATTTTCAAACAGAAAGTGGAAGTATGTTGTCTTTTGATTCAAGGATTTTGATATTCTCCTGCAGCTTTTTTCCCTTTCTTGGTCTTGCAGGTGGGAATCGGTGTTCTAATGCACTTCAGTATTGAAATACTTTTTTTTTTATTAGTGATGCATATGGTGTACTATTTTTCTGCAGGTGTCATAAGATCTCTGTCATCCTTGAAGTGGAATCATGGGAATATTCAGACAGAATTTTGTCCACAATAGGGATATCCATCTTGGAAAAATATGTTTCTGCATTTCTCAAGTTTGTATCTGACACACTATGACTGAGCTGGACATTAAAGGACTTAATCCAGGCTTTCACTGCAAGAGCACTTCAAACTACCTTTCACTGTTCTAGTACTTTTTGAAGGATTTGTTGTTAAGTTTTATAACTTGCAGCAAGAATAAAATGAGAGGTAATTTTTTTTAAGTTAAATCTGATTGATTTTTTTTTTTTTTAACTGTGTACCCAGCAGCTTCTGGTTCCAGTTGAAGGAGATGACTTGTATCTTAAGAGATTTCTGAAAGCACAATGTTAAACTGTGACTTTAAAGCTAGGTGAGACGAGTGCAGTTAATAGCTGTATATGTACAAATACTGCATTTGAGGAATCTTACTCATCTAAAGACTTGTCATCTTCTTGTAGTATTTGTGTTATCTTACAGGGATGAAGGGACTACAGGACAAACCAGCTGTAAATGAATTGGTTTATAGACTGGTAATAGGGCCTGGAGAGTAGAGGGGTTTCAGAAGCACAGAAGGACACCAAAGTTGGCTATCTCAGGACTTAACCAAATGGCAGGAAGATTTTGCAGTCTATATTGACTCTGAATTTTGTCATGGCTGTTCTGTTGTCAATCCATACAACCAGTTTTCAGCTTAACGTATTTAAGGCTTATGAGCTGAATAGTACAGTGATCAGTCACCTTTTTCTTCTGTCAGCTGTCTCCACGCCCTCCTCTCTTTCATCCAGGCCTCTCTTCTCAAGCACATGAAGCAGCAATGAGTACTGATAGCAGTGCTAGACTGAAGCCAAGGGCTTCTTCGAAGGCATATTTAGCATGGCAGCTTTATTATTTCAGTCACTCTGTCTAGTCCACTGGGGCTGAACTTCCACCCACTTCTCAGCTTCTTTTCCAGCCATCGTCTGGTATGCCAACAACCAAACATTTGGTAGAATTCATGGTGGGGGGGAGCATCACTGATGTGTGAAACTAAGATTGTGTTCCCACTAGAGCCTTAAAACTTTAAAGCAGATGTCAAGAACCTTAAGATAAATTCAGTTCTTCTTATTGTCTGTATTTAAAAATAGATCTAACACCCACTTGTGAGAAAAAAGGATGGCTTCCTGGGCTTTTGCTGTAGACTTAGCGCAAAGCAGTTGTTTTTTGATAGACATGATTTTCATCAATAAATCATTGAATTTGTTTGACCCAGTCCTGATGCATCTTTAAAGGCAATATAATATCTCAGCAAACATTTACCTCGAGCCTGTGAAATATACTATTTGGATATGTTGCAATGCAGCCTTTATACTGAGGTTAAAAGCTTATGGGGATTTTTCTGCTATATCAGTTTTCAACTAGATCTACATGTGAAGAATAATTTTGTAGGGAAGACAAAAGCATTAATGGTTCTTCCCAAATTTACTTCTTTGCTAGTAATTTTCACTGGCTGTATGTTTCAAACTTAGTGTGATTTATTGCATTTAGTGTTTGGTTAGTTGCCAGGAAGCAGGTCTCCAATGTTTGGTCCAAATACTACGTGACAGTTTGATCTTTGACTTACAATTTTACTACTTTGTGCCTTGATGCATCTCGCCAAGAAGTGAGTATTAAATGATTCTGCCTTGAAAGTATGAGAGGAACAACCTTGTGTTAAACAATTATAGACCTTGTTGGGGATGCTTAGATAAAAGTAATCAAATGTTATAATGCCTCCTGGCACTCCCTTCTGGCTTAAATGTAGCTCTTTTTCTGTGGCTATTTTCATTTTAAGCTAAAAAGTTGTTAGTAAAAGTAGAAAAGCAGTGTGCTGTAACTCTTAAAAATACAGATACTCTGTACGTATATTCCTGTTCTCACATAAAGGATGTTATTCACAGTAGGATTTCAATTCCTGGTGATATTTTGGGGCTCTTAAGTGAGGTTTATCATCTTCTGATATCATCTGTCCTGAGGCCTCTATGGAGAGCATGGGACACTGAGTACCACTGCCGGGCTTAGAATTTATCTTTAAAGGCACCTGAGGGGAGTAGCAAAATGAACAGAGGAGCTGGAAAATTATCTCTTTGCCCCCCAACGGCTTGCTCTGAGCTGCACAACCATCAGACTTGCAGCCTCTGCATGTTCCTCACCCTCACTCCCTTCCATTCTATTCCTGCTTCCTCTGTTTGCAAGCATTTTCTTGGCAATGTTCTTTTCCTCTATCGGCACGCTGAGCTGCGTGGTTGCCTTTCACACTAGCTTGTCATGGCCGTTTGCTGCAGGACAGACTGAGATCTGCTGCAGCAAATTCTGCTGTGTTGTATTATACCTGAGGTGCTGCTGCCCTCTGCACAATTTTGGGTGCTATCAAGTCAACCCCCCAAAACCGACACTTACCTATCCTCCTTTGACTTGAAATATCTGCTCTTTACAGGCCAGTCCTTATGCTAGTTTTTGAGCAACTGTCATCCCTTCTGGGAAGGTGCTACTACAAGACCTCGGCATCAAAATACAGAGTGACTGCTAGCTTCTGAGCTGCTTTCTCATCAGGCTGTTCATTCTGCAGGTGGCAATAGCTTGGAGTCTGCCAGGCATTCACAGGTTTCAGCCTAACCCTTGTGACAGTATGATTCTCCTCAACCAAGAATTCTTTTGCAGACCTTGAGATAGTGCCTTCCAGCCCCGTGAAGTGCTCTCAGAGAAATGTAATGGTTTACTGTAGCACACAACAATTTGAATACCTGTAGCCCAGCCTCAGCTCTCTTTGAGCCCCAGAGATAGCTGACAATGTAATGCTACATTTTTGTGGCATTTTGTAAAAAGATAAAGATATAGCATTACCTATTGATAGCAGCAGTCTCTGTGCTGCTTGTGTCAGTGTCCTCTGCGAGAATGTGGAAAGCTGTGTGACAGGGATTTGGTTACCTAGAAACAGAATTGTAAGGGAAAACTGGCCTTTCAAGAACTTGAGCTGAAATATAACATCCGATATATCCTGATCAGACTTTTGTTTGGCACGTGCTGATGTTACTGGCCTGAGTGAGATGCACAGGTTCCTTCTGCCCCTTTCCAAACTCTCCTGTTTGCTCAGCAACTTACATTTTTTTGTTATTCTTAAAGGTGCAGTATATTCCAACACAGATTCTTTTTCATTAGATAACACTGAAGTAATACAGTGAAGGTGAGAGAAAAGCCTATATTTTTTATTACTGGCAGAGGAGTGTCTAGTTCTGTTAGTGTGTTGGGATCTGAATTCAAGGATTTTCACTGTTTTTCTTAAATGCTAATTCTGTTTAAGAAAGGGTTCAGCTCCCTACACACACTGTGATATGATGCCCTATGGAAAAATGTTTTTTTTTCAAGCCCTAGTTATATTGGTAAAAATTGAACTGCAGTTATAGTACACATTTTATAGACTGAAGTCTGTGTCCCTTTTAGGTGAGTGCATGGATTTTCCTTCTAGTTTTCTCACACCTGAGAGCTGTTTTCTTTCCAGGCCATACAAGGGTACAAGAGAGAGCAAGAATATTCATTCTGCCAAAGGTGTCAGACAGACTGGCACCTCCTTGGTCAAACAGCGCTTCCTTTTTGTAAAAGGGGAAAAAAAAAGGGCATCAGCTGCTGTGTGAAATCAATCTTCCAATCTGTTGTAGAACAGAATTTGCTTTGTAAGGAGGAAGAAAAGAAATCTCTTATAAAAGATGCATGCTTCATTTGTGTGTTTGCTCATTGGCTTCAGCGTTCATCTTTGCACTTTTCTTTCAACACTGCATCAGATACTTAATAGACTACAAAATGTTAGATGTAATTAGGACTTGCAGTTACCAGGGTAGTAATGATGGAGTTATTGCTAAGTTAGTCATTCCTATTTTGAGGAGTGATTCCAGCTTGACACTTCACTAATTATCTGCAGGAACTGTTTCTTGACAATTGCAGGTTCTTACTCATTTTGAGAGAATAATACTTGAGAGGTGGAAGATGTGTTTCTAGCTTGCTGGAACACAAGAAATCCTTTACAAGGTGTCCATTTCCATTTATTACCCCTATTAAGCTTGGTTGAAAAAATATAGGATCTCCTTTATCAATAATATAAGGAATCTGAGGTAACAAAGCTAATCTATGCTCAGCACTTCTGAGCTAGTTTCTTAGTATGAGTAAATTGAAGTCTTCACAGGTTAGCTTGAGCTTCAGAAGTCTGCCTGTATCCCGGAGTGTAGTCCCATTAATACAGCTGCTTAAAATAATTAGGTATCTCTTTTTCTGTCAGTTATGCTAGGGAAATTTTCAGTAGGATGAGACCCTCTTTCTTGTCTGTAATCCACGGGGTTTAAGTAATATGAGACCTTAGCAGGGGAAAGTTAGGAGAATGGAGAAAGGCAGAGAGATTAGTACTGCCTAATTTTAGTAATGTATATTAGAAGCTTAGAGAAACTAATCTCCTAATATGATAAATAGAGAGCAGGACTCTGAAGTTAAGCTCATGCCCTGAAATGCTGAATATAAGATCCTAGCTCTCTTACAGGAAACTGGGATCCAGAGTTGGATGCTTGGGATAGATGAAAAGAATAATGTTGAACTGGCAGTTCAACAAGGTAAAACTTACTATGCAGAGGTGGCTGTCATGGGGTGATGCTCGTCTTTTGTTTTTTCCCTATAGCACTACCCTACTGCCGCAGCAGATCCTAACTCCCTAAAGAACACTCCTGCAGGGCTTGGCTGATTTCAGGAAAAGGTGGACTTAGCTGTCCACAGACAATAAAAAAATCAGTCCACACTGCACAATGCCACATATAGCTATCATCAGAAGATACCTGAGTAAATTCTTATGTTTCCTGTGGTGCTTTTGGAGTCTCTGGATCAAATTATATTTGGTTTAGATTGGATCTTTGTTAGAATGCTGGTCTGTGTAGGTAGATGGGAAAACTGATATTAGTAGTATCATTTTCCTTGTAGCTGTGTATATGTAGTGAAATATAGTATATCAAAACTAGCATCTAGCAGAATTTCATTTTCAATCTCAATATTTATAAATACAAGATATGTGGATCATTGGAGATCCTGTGCATGGTATTTATTTATGGTTTTATTTAGCTTCTTTCCTGCCATTTTTCTGTTTACCTATTCTCTTGCTTAAATAGGTAAGCTTGATTTTTCCTATTCATTTTTTGAAAAGAAGAAATTCTATAGGGTTTGAAATTGCACATCTATTCTGGACAGTTCTTTTAAAGATCAAAACAAAAGTGCAAACATCTCGTCCCTCTCTCACTTCTGCCCAGCTACCTTTAAGTTGTTCCTTTAAACGTAGCACCCACCTTGCAACCCTCAGTTCACATTTTTTAAGCTGCTGTAAAATCTCCAGCCTTTCAATAATCTTTGTATTAATTTCCTAATACTGAAAATAAGTAATTACTCACATTTCTCAAAATGTGCTCCAAATTAAGAGACTAGACTGCATCTTCTTTTACTAATTTTTTCAGGAGAGCTAATCTACAATGTGTGTGACCTTTACTGAATTTGGGCCCATGTGGCATTTTCAAATGGAATTGAGTATTGATCTCCACACTGTTAATTTATTGTTTAATTAAAGAATCATAGTGCAGTGATGTGGTTTGATTGCACATCCTTTTCTACATCAACCAATTAATGTGGAAAGCCATCACAAAACTATCACTTTTTATTTTTTTTTTTTTTATAATGGAGCTTCCCAGAAATGTAGGTGTCCTTTCATGTACTATACTAATGGCTTGGAACACGTTTTAGCATAAATGACCTCCAGGAAGTGCTGTAGGAAGTAAATTCTCAGTTTATATCATATTGGTATGACCAAGGTGCTATGCTTCCTGGACTTGATTGAATGTTTCTGGAACTTGACTGTGCATATTGGGTCACCAATACCTAGTATAAAATGTTGAGAAGTGGTTATTAAAGACCAGTCATCTTAGTCAATGGTGAATTTACTGTACTGCCCTTCCTTATTAAGGAGAACAAACTGTATTTCTTGAATGAGGCAATAACATCAAACTTTGTAGTGTCAAGTTGCCTTCCTATGGATTAAAAAAATGTTTGAAGCAAGCTTGCGATGTTGCCAGACTACCTATGTTTTGTGTATCTATAATATGCCTAGGAAAGCCAGAGTGCAGTGTGTATTCTACAGAACACTTGTTCCCCAGCTATGTTAAAAAGGCACCTCTTAAGTGAAGTCATTACTGCTCCTGACTTGCATTTTTGAATCAATGTTTAAACTGGAGACTTATTGTGTCTTCTGCCTCTTCAAGCCTTACTTAATGCTTTAGCTAGAATCTCCTGTGAATGAACACTTAAATCAAGAAATTGGTAGGGCTACATTAGTCAAGGAATTTTCTTACAGTCAGATCTCTGGAATACATTAAAGTTGTTCTAATACATCTAGTTTAACCTTCAGCACACCTGTGCTTAAAATACCAAACCCAGGTACAAATTAGGTGTGTTCAAGTAGCAAATCTGATAAAAAGAACTTAAATTATATGTGAACAAGGTTGAAGTATCCAGTTACTTCTAAAAGGCTGTAGAGGCAATGCAGGACTGGAACGGTGTGTCACACAACAAAGCTGCACTTCAGCTGGATCAGTTTTAAGGTGTCTGATGCGAGGGTTCCATAAAAGATCAAATGTCACTGTGAGGGTTGCGAGACTGAAAATCTTGCATTGTGCACCAGTTAGCCAGGCAGAGTTTCTGTGGAGAGCTTGAGGTGATTACATTATGGTTTGCAAAGTATTGTCAAGAGTCGTACATGCTCCAAAAATCTCAGCCTCCCAAACAGTTTAACAAGGAAGTAGATAAAATCTATATATTCAGGTAGGCTTAAGGAAATGATAGAGGGATTTTTTTCTTTTATTCCTCTTCTTTAATATTTTGCATAAAAGAATCTATTTTTTCCTATTTTACATTGTTTTCACAGTTATGAAAGCAGTAATCCTTCTGTACTCTCTATCTTTTTCAATAGTCAGTTTTGAGGCAAAAAATACAAATATTTAAAGTACATATATATCAAATCATCTCTGACCAAAGTGAAAAGTTGTCAGTGATAGTTTGATTTATTAAAAATAGTTATATTTTTTCTTATACCAAATACTTTTTGATAGAAATAATGTGATCACATCTAGTGCAAAGGCATCCTGAAATAAATCACAGTGTTGTTAAAATTAATTTGGCCTAAACTTTAAAGTAAAAATCATTATCAGATAATAACTTTGGCTTCGTTATTCAAGCCATCTTTGCTTTTCCAAGTCCTCTTCAAAATAAATAGCGTGTCAAAACAACACATTGGTGACAGATTGTCCTTCAAGAAATGGAAGGACCAGGAGCTCCCAAATTATGGCAGTTTTGAAATGAAGAACAAGCTACATTCCAGGGAACATTATTAGAAAACCATATATCACTCTGGTGTAGAAATGAAACTGTAGTGTTCTTTGCAGATAAAGGTATGTGTAAACATTCACACAGTTTTTGTATTCAACCAATCAGAATCCAATAAAAGCAATTTTTCTTTGATCTTCTGAGAAAGAGCCTACAGTCTGTGTCACATAATATTTTAACTGTAATTGGAAATAAAAAAAAGGAAATATCTGGAGTATTCCATTTCAGTTGTATTACTTTTGAAGGTTCAAGTCTTAGAAAAGGTCAACAAATTATTATTTCCAATTTTGATAACGTTCTTTCTTCACAATGCAGGTCCTTGAGTTATGCAGAACTGTGACAAAAGTACACATGGAAAGTATTAATAACCTGTTGCTAAACCAAAGTTGTGATCTTAAAGACCACTGAAATGTACAAATGGAGTTCTTTCTGCTGAATTCTCTGGGCCTTAGATCAGGCCCTTGGTTTATTATCAGCAGAAAGTTCTTAAAACTCTGTCAGACACGCTGTCAAAAGGAGGTTTTCTTTCAGTACATCATAAAGAAGGAAAGGTTAGAAAGCTGCAGAATGACCAAGTAAAGTAGAAAAACAAATGCTTTCCTAGCAGGTCAGAAGAAGGTCACTTGTTTTACAGCTGGAAATAAGCCTTCAATTGAAAGTGACATTAAGACATTTACTACTCCAGTTCAAGAAAAGTAATGGCTATCGGTGTAAACTGTATTCTGAAGTGCTTTTGCTACACTTATGGCTAGCACATAAATTAAAGGGACAAGAGAAATCAGACAGGTAAGAAATGGTGATAAGAGTCGATTTTAAGAAAGACAAAAGACCAGGAGCAGCAGTAGTGGAAGTGCCTGGAAATGGCCAGGCAGCGTGCACGGTTGTTTAGCCAGGATATTTAGTGGATGCTGGGAAGAGATTGCAAATTCCTTGCTTCCTCCTGCATATGGAGAAAACAGTAGAAAAGAAACCTGTTGGGGAGAGTTCCTGGTTTCTTTCAGTTATGGTTTTTCCTCAGTAAAAGTTGCCTGCTCCCAAGATAAGGTTAAATCTATTCTGAGCAGGGTCCATTGGAATAATTGGTTCTAGGAAACACACACAAATGTGCGAATGCATGTCACTGGTTACTCTTAGATAACCTGTTTTCTTCCATGTCCAGCCCAGACTTATGGCCACTCCAGTACTTGGCTCTCACGCCTCTCATCCCACTTGCCAACTTCCCTAGCTTGATGCTTGCTAGTGAATGCGCACACAGCATGCACATTCACACAATTGGTATGTACTCTAGGCTTTCCAGCTGATGGTATCTGAAACACACAGACCTGTATGACCCAAAGCCTCATCTTCAGTTAATATGTGCTCAGATTCATGTGATACTAAGTTTGTCTGACTGTCATTATTCCTCTGCTCATTTGTGTGTATGGGCAAGTTCAGCAACCCAATAGAAGTGTCATTCAATTAACTTACCTTTTGATCTTTTCAAACTTTGTGTTCTGTTTTCAGTGATTCTGACAGGACATGAACCTGGGGCTCCAGTCCTGCTTGTTTTACACACAACTTTTTATTATATTAAGGTGGGCATCTAGGCAAATCTGTTCCTAAACCAGATTAGGATATAGTTCGACACACTTTCGCAGCAGCGTTGTGGTTGTATCAAGTACATAGATATTACTGTAAATATTGCTTTATTTACTGTATGTGGACTTGAATTATGTAGATGACTTGCAGTATGCATTTATAAAGCATTAGAATCATAAAAACTCACTTTTCATAACCATATGACTATGATTAATTGTAACAATACAACTTATTCATTAAGCTTGGGAAGCAGCATAATTGGAACTAGCATTCTCAATTCACTTGAATGAATTTCAGCATTTATTCTGCAGCTATTTTAATGAAATGCTGAAATAATCTGCGTATCAATCTATTCATTACCAAATGAGATGAATGCAACAATCGTAAGTATTCATGGAAATATCTTCATTAGAAAAATCATGTAATTAACCTAGAGTGTTCTCTAAATGAAGCACCCAAAATGTTACATACTTTCTTTATAATTGCAATTTGAGAATATTAGTTTCTCATTCTCCCTGATTATATTTAAAGTAAAAATAGCATTCAGTGTGATTTAAGCTTTTGCATAAAAGAACAAACTAATAAAAGAATAAACTTTAGGAAAATGCTGGCAAAGGGGGCATTAACCTTTCCTATTGTGTTTGTTTTATTTGCTGTTAACAGTCATTATCAAAGACTGCACTTTAATGAGAATTCTTCTGGTTATGGGTCTTCTCTTTATGCTGAAGTATGTCTGTAGGTCTGCTCATGCTACCATTTCTTGAAGGATTTATCAGTTTTAAGGATGCTTTATTGCCTTCCCCCACTCCCAAATACTTCAGCTAAAAGGTAAAAGTTATCTCTGTTCTGAAATTAGCCAAGAAATGTCACACACTGAACCAAAGTGAATGTCAGCTACCTGCTTTTAAGAGCCTTATTTTTAAGGAAGCATTTTTTTCTTCTATCTGAAAAATATGAATGGTTCATGCTAAAGTGGAATTGCTACTTTATCTAAAGTAATGGGGTTTGCATAGCACATACGTGCCGCTCTTTTCCTTTTCAGTTAGTAATGATGTGACAGAAAGGCCCTGCAGAGTTAATGGAGTGAAGCATTTTTGGTGCTTTAAGACAGAAACAATTCTTACAAGGTGGAATATAGACGCAAACTGTTCATGGATTGTCTAGTAAAAAAAGAATTTCCCCAAAATATTTGTAGGGACCCTAAAGCTCTTGCATCATGTTGTTTTCTTCTCCTTCAAGCATGCTCTATTTTTCTTTATCGTGTCTACTTCCCTCTTCCTCTTTGCGTTTTTCCTCTGGTGCAGCGGGCTTCTTGGGGCTAAGGATTCTCACATGCGGTTTTGTTAGCATGATTCTGATCGAGTTTCATGTATATGAAAACACACGGAACAGCCAGATATAAACTGTCTTCAGTTGCACTAAAGAGGCTCCTTTTGTCCTGGATTGTGATCAAGAAAAGTTTGGTAATGTAAAGGTAGAACATTCTAGACTTATTTTGAGGTCAAGGTGATAACACTAAATGATACCAACGAACCAGCAAAACAACCCCACAAAACGCAACTGAAAAACCAAACCAAACAAACTGCCCGGAAGGTATTTTCATCAGCTACTGTGAGTAAGTGCTAACATTCCAAGGATACCTGGTCTAACAGAGAAAAAAAGGTTGCTTTAAGGGTATATGAATTCTGTTTATTTTTACCTTGAGATGTGAGGAGAAAAGGCAATAGTATACTTTTAGATAGAGAAATGTGACAAGCACACTGTACAAAATCTGACAACTTCTAGGTAGTCTGACAGCTAATCAACAATATTGATGTTACTGTGAACTTCATTGATCAAAGGCAGGTGTGGATTTGGCTAGCAAATTTTTTAGTAATGTAGTACCGCTTTAGATCTCATTTTAAGATCTCTGACTACTTTGCAAATGATAATGCTCTGTCTTCCCCTCCCTTCCTTTAATATAGTATTATTTAATTGACTGTTCAATTAGAGTATAAGTTAATAGTATGCTTGTCTCTAGAAATCTTCAGAATTTGTAAGTATTTTGTGTCCTTAAGAATACAATTTAAAGCATCAATCTCTGATTATGTATAAGGGTGCCATGCACAGGGAGTTACAGAAGGAAAATTTTCATATCCTAGAGGGAGCTATGTAGCATGACTTCAAACACATATGTGTTAGCTGTAATGAGTGCCTGAATAATTCCACTGTACCTGCTAGTTGATTGTGATCTCTGTTTAAACAAAAGATTTCTTCTTTTTGATCCATCTATTTATCCTCATTTCAATGAACGAGTCTTAGCTCATTAATTTAGAAGCTGCTCTCTTAGAGATTATTTGGACATCACAGCTTAACATTATAACTTTAAGCAATAAGAATCCTCCTTCTCAAGGAAATTGACTGAAAGACACTTCTTAAAATACATTTTCTCATTAATCATTATCATCAACAGGTGAAATGTTAAATGTTAAACGTACAGCATTTTTATTTAATACAGCATGTTACGTCTTTTAGTTTGGTTTCTTAAAGGAACAAGATTTATGAATTCATCCTCTACTTTGTTCTTCTAATCTATTTTTATCCTATTAGCTATTTTCAATGAAACTTGATAGAGAGATGGTGGCATCAATGGTATTTTCTGTTAATACTTGTATGAAAACAGACAGTTGGGCAGGGAGAAGAAAGCCAAGTGGATGGCTTTATAGTGGAAAAGGTTGCAACATAAGTTCAGCCACTATATCAGACATCAGTGAATCTACACGCATCAGTATAGATAACCTAGATCTATGAAGTCTCACAAAGGAAAAAAATACTGTTGATAACAACATGAAGAATATTTTTATGCAGATAGAACAGATATATCTGCTGTTCCTATTACTTCTATAGACTTTCTACACCATCTTGCCAGAATAGTTATGTGCTCTTGCACTACACTTTAAGGTTATCCCTGAAGTATTTCTGGGAGCCTTATGAGGAGCAGCTGAAAGAGCTGGGGTTGTTTAGCCTGGAGAAGAGGAGGCTGAGAGGAGACCTCACTGCTCTCTATAACTACCTGAAAGGAGGTTGTAGAGAGGAGGGTGCTGGGCTCTTCTCCCAAGTGACAGGGGACAGGACGAGAGGGAATGGCCTCAAGCTCCTCCAGGGGAGGTTTAGGCTGAACATTAGGAAAAAAATTTTTCACAGAAAGGTTCATTGGGCACTGGAACAGGCTGCCCAGGGAGGTGGTTGAGTCACCTTCCCTGGAGGTGTTTCAGGGACGGGTGGATGAGGTGCTGAGGGACATGGTTTAGTGTTTGATAGGAATGGTTGGACTCGATGATCCAGTGGGTCTCTTCCAACCTGGTGTTTCTATGATTCTATGATTTTGCCTCAGGTTGGTTATTTTTGCCTTTCTCTGAATGTGAAGATATCCTTAGTACTCCTACCTGAAGTCAGGGGAATTATGCTTTTGGTTTTGGTGGGAAAAGAGACGTGATGTCAGTGAGAATATAGAAGTCCAACTTTGCCATGCATCAGGCCTGTATGGAGCCCTGACCCATCAAGGAAAATGTAGAAAGACAGCTAAGAGGTGACTGAAGAACACATCCTATTCAGGTATAGCAGCCCCATAGGAAAATAGAAAAGATCTGGAAGCAGGATTTAACCTTCAATTTTCTACCAGGCAGTTAAATCAAAGCCTTGTGAAATCAAAGCATGCTTACAGAACATTGCTGATCATCTTGATACAAAGATTTAGTGGAAACTGCATAAGATGAAGAATTCTTGAGAAAATTCCTGCTTAAAGATCTGGAAATCCTTTGTGATCCTTTTGTCTCAAACTGCAAAGTTCTTGAGCTTTACAAGGTGTAAGCTTTTCATGCTGAGAAATCCAGAAGTGGTTCAGAAACCTAATTTAACCTTTAGAGGTGCAGAAAAAATAAGATTTTTAAAGCTTCAGTTCAGGTTTTGGAGTAGAAGAGATGTTTCCCAGAAAAACAGTCTCAGTTAGAGCGACCTCCTCATTCTCAGAGGCTTAAAGTCTGCTATTATACCCATACACAGGCAGAGACCACACTGCCCCACATTCTCGTGGTAGAACAGATAGTGTTTTGTCACTGATTTGACTTTGTGAGATTTGTTGTGTTTAATGGGTTTTCTGCAATGGGATTGTTGAAGGCTTTTTCTCACTTGCTTTGCCTACAATACTGTTGAGTTCAACTGCTGCTGGAGCAATGTTTTCAAGCAGCAAGAAGCTTTTTATTTTCAGGACTATAGATGGAGCATTCCAAGTAGCCTTAATCCATACGTAAATGTTTTAGTATTTCTTTTATATGGCATTTTATGTTGTCAACTGCTGTAGTCAGAACAATTTCAGAGATTCAAGATCTATCACATCATTGGGTTGAGATGAGTAACTTAAAAAAGCAAGTCTTTATGGAAGACACAGAAACCTGGAAGATAAAAAAACCCAGGCATTTTATTAAATGATGCATTAATGAGGCTTTACATTTTCTGTATAGCACCTGTTTATACTGATAGTTAGCACTAGATTTCACGGGTGTAACTTTCCATATTGAATCTATGTTGAATATATGGCTTGTTCTTTCTCCTCTTACAGCCTGATTATTCTGCTGTAAATGCATCACTGCAGGTAGATTCTTTTTTATTGTAGAACAGCCATCTGTGTTTTTAAAAACTTGATGAGGCTTTGAAAAGCCAAGCAGCATCAACTACTTACAATAGCCAATTTTGATAACTTTAGAATCAGAGCATTCAAAAATAATCTTCAGCAATAAGTGAAGCTAGATTGTATGGTGCAATAGGAAGCTTATGTGCTCGTTGTCTCTGTGAGTTCTCCTTAAGCACCTTTTCTCTCCACTTAGCAAATTTAGATATTAGATAAAAGATTTTTAAATGGTGCCCTGGGCTCCAGTTTGGTTTTAATTATTTACTGCCTCCTTGCACACAGTCTTGCCTACTTAACTAATTGCACTAACAAATTACAATATTAAAATGTCTGTCTAACAATTTGTAGGCACAGCCTGATATTTAGATGCTTAAAGTGGTTCTCTGAAATCCACAGTTTATTGTGCATGCAAAATTACACCTGAAAAGGAGGAGTGTTTCTGAAAAATTGGGGTCATATATGTGAATATATCCATATATGTGAATATATCCAATGGTTATAACTAGAGTAATTTATATAATTATAGAAAAGTACTATGCTAGAACCCATGGTAACTTCATCTGAATCTGTGGTACCTGTCAAACGGAATAAGATTCATTATAGCCTTTGCCTCTTTAAAAATATCCATGTAAGTGATGCCTTGTCTTGATCTTGCCTCTTTCATGGGAGTATTAAATGTTCCTTGTAGACATTAATTTCACACTGGGCACTGCTATTGTGTGTCATTCTTATTACTTATATGAAACCCTTGAGAAACTAACTTAGCTGAGAGAAATAAGGTTATTTGCCCAGAGTGATATATACAATCAATGGCACAAGCAAGGCAAGGAACAAAGATTTTTTTTTATTATTATTTTACCTCAGTTATTCCCTTGGAAAAACAAATCTTTATACTGTGTCAGCATATACCATCTTCTGTATTCAGTACTGCAGAAAGGTGTGAACTAGATATAGGATGCTCTGTGAAAGTGAAGTTATGGATGGAGTCTTTCCGCTAATTTTAGGTTGTCCTCAGACAGGTGTCGTCTTTGAGCTCATTCTATAGGCAAAAAGGAAGATGGGCAGGTTCAGAAAGTGATTATTCCCTGCTAAGAAAGTGTATGGTTTGCTCCATCTAGGCCCCTCTCTGAAGGAGAGCAGATGACTAGCATAGGCTGGACACCCAGTTCGTGCGAGGGGAATGGATGAATTGAATCTCATCCTAAGGAGACACTGAAGGTCTTTATACTCTTCATGAAGTCAGTGGTGAAAATGGGTTCCTGATAAGTTAATCAAGTCAGCATTTGAAGAAGAATTCAGTTCGACTGAGCTTTCAAATATTTCAGTCACATGTCCAGTTCAGACATCCCTTTTGAGAAAGTGGAGGTGTAAACTGTAAGAAAAGCAGATATCTTGACAATCTTCAAGAAGCATTTGGACAACAGCCTCAGACACATGGTGTGAATTGAGTTGCCCTTTGCGGGGACAGGAGTTGGCCTCAGTGTTATTTGTACATCCCTTCCAGCTCAGGATGTTCGATGATTTTCTCTTTTTATAAGCAAGTAAGAATGTATGAATGCAAGCTTACAAGCATGTAGGGACTAAAAGGTGGTGCTGGAAGTCAATGGCTTGGATGAGAGTAGGAAGATATATATGAGCTTTTCTTGTGAGAGAAGTATCTTTTGACAGGTCTGGGTTCCATTCAACTGAGAAACAGCAGTTTGGAAAGTCTGATCCCTAATATCACTCTGTAAGGAGCATCCATCACTGCCTGCAGGGGCAGGGCTCAGGTTTGCTTCCAGAAGGCCATGGTTTCGGGTTCAACAATGCAATGCTGAAGTATGCGTTTGGAGGTAATTATCTGTAGCTAGATGTTGTGAGTAACTCAGCAAGATTGATAATACCCAGCAGAAAAAAAAAAAATAGTGTTCCTGTTGAAAATATATGGTTCTTCTGTGAAAGAGGCTTTTGAGTCTACCTGTATAGTGACTGCCGATATGATATGAGGCTGAAATATAAATGTCTTTTTGTCCACACTGAAAGCAGGCCTATTACAAAGACCTCAACGGCAGATATTTCCAGCAGGCTGAAAATGTGCAGCAACATGTCTTGAATTAATGAGAGCTTGCATTTTTGGGGAAGGGGGATAATTATAGCAGAAATTGTGGAGGGTTTTCTTTAAAAGGAACTATCTGGTTACAGATCTGCAAGCTAGTCAGAGGGGATAGTGTAGAAAAGAGGTGGTAAAAATCTAACAAGATCTGGTTTTCCATCTGATTTAGTATTCTTAATGGTGAGAGCTGATGTGTGAAAGCATTTGTATTATCACTAATGTTCATGATGCTACATGAGATAATAGATGCAGAAGGATCTGAGCAAATTGAGCACATGTGATTCCTATTCTGAATGAGACAAAATATTGCAGAAAAAGTACAGAAAGTTCAGACATGTATACAAGGAAATTCACAGTAGGTATGTGATGGCTCATAAGAGATGGTGCAGAACTGAGATGGAAGAAGTGAAAAATGAGAAGTATGGTTTTCAGCTTTCCATCAAGTTGTATGGCAGACACGTTATATCTTTCCACTTAGTTAGGTACAAAAGGTGTAGTATTTGTCTGTCTCTTGCAGGTGAGCAATGCCCATAAACAAATCAGCAGGGAGGAAGAAACTGAGGAGATGTTTCTGAATTTCAACTAAAATATTGCCAATGAGGACTGTGTGTGTTTACAGTCTTTTATGGAAGCAAAGGTGATGGACAGGTGATAGTGATGTGTGCTTCCTTTTTCCAGTAAGCTGCTTTTGTACTTCATAAAACTTCTCCAACGATTTCTGTCTATGGAAATGGAGAAAATACCAGTTCAGTTCCAAATTATTATGCTAAGAATCTAACTTATATTGATAATCTTTTTAATATTATATTTTTAATATTTTTTCTGTATACTGGATATTTCCTATATTGTCTATCTCTTTCAGCAGAGATACCAAGTTACCTAACAAAATGTATAGCTGTAGCAATTTGGTGTTTTGGCATCATGAGTTTGACAACAGATTTAATCTGTTTCACAACAGTGTTGTGAAGAAAAGAGAGAATCCAAAGAATGATAGCTAACTTATTACTGAGGCAAGCGTTCCTCTTAAAAAGCAAAAATTTGCTTTGTCAGTGAACGGACTCGTGCTCCCAGAGCTTGTCATTGCTCTAGGAGCTGCAGGGCTGAATGAAAGAAGATGACACCACCCAAGGCACTTAAATGTTGTCTTTCTAAGCTATTGAAAGCTCACTCTGAAAAAGATAAGACTGATCCCAAAAATAAAGTATTGAATGAAGAGCCAAGGGGCATCACTTCATTTCCCAGCCTTGATAGAGATTTCCTCAACTGTATCAGGCAAAACACTTAATGTCTGTGTCTATTTCCCTCTCTGTGGATTTGCAATAGTACTTTTCCACCTTATTTTGGTGATGGTTTGATTTCTGAAGATCTTAACGTAGCAAGGTAAAGCATACAATAGAGGAAAAGTATTTTAATAAATGACACTTCACTGCTAGTGGTCGTGTTGACACATCCTTAAGGGATTGTTTGGGCAAAGAATTACTCTTTATTCTGCAAATCTTTAAGTATGTGTTGGCAAGTTTGAAACTAAAAGGTATAACTCAACTGAAGTCGAGAGTTATGCCAAGAATAAGTTTATTCAAATTGTTTGAAAAACAAAATACTTCTGGAATAGTGACTGAAAGATTAGGAAGCACCATGAAATTCAGATCCAAGGCACATAGCACAGAAATCCTGAAATAGTATTTAAGTTTACTGAAAGTGGGCAGTGAGACCTTACCTGGTAGGTTAAAGATTATATTAATTGGTTGATAATTATATGACTTAGTGTTGAAAGGATATATGCTTTGTGGGCAGTGTAGGATTCTCTTGTGAAGAAAAATAACCCGTTTCAGCCTTTGTGTGCTTTTAGATGTCTGGAAGTCTGTGACGTTAATGTGAGCTTCTAAAATTAAAAAAAAAACCCAAACCCCACAACATGGTATTTACTTTATTTTTCTACCTTTTGCTTCTGTTCAAAGATACCCAAAATCATGGCCTTTAAGCATGTCTCCTTGGGGAGCAGGGGAAACAGCTTATATTTTCAAATATGCCATTTCTGTTTCTACCTTATGTCTTGAAATTTTGTCAGCATGGTTTCTTTCTCTTCTGTGGCCTCTCTGCTATTGCTGTGCGGCGAGTTTCTGGGCAGAGACTGAATCCTGCGCCCATGTTAAGCTGCAACCAGAATACCTTTTGACAAAGGCAGTTTTAACAAGGCTTCTGGAACTGATAGGACTGTGAATTTAGCCACTGTGACAGCAATTTATAAGCTGTGAATAGAAAACTGTGCTGATTATATTGATTTTGAAACCTACCACGAAGGCTGCTATTCATTGACATTCTTGTTGGCAGCGTGTCATGGAAGCTCCATCTATGTTAAAAGTGAGATGTGTTAATACTAGACTTGTCAGATTTGTCTGGACTCAAATCCAGACAGTGCAGGCTTCAAAGGTATTATCAAGAAGATACCCTATGTCTTGGGCAGTTTGGACTTTTCAGAGTTTGCTTTTAATGTAATCTGCATGCCTCGTCTTAAATATTTTCTGTCTGGGTCTTATCTGGAGTCTGCTAAATGCAGCTAGTAGAGCAGTCAAAGTCTTTAATTAGTCATTTTCTTAGCTGTGAATATCCACTTTTTCAAGTGGACAGTTGTGTAGACTCTAGGGTTGTTCTTTGCCCATGGAAGGTGTTGTTAAGGTGTAATGGGGACCAAATATTTGGGTTGAAGTCAGCTGTAAGCATCTGGCCTCTGTTAGAACAAGTGGTGGCAGCTATACTTTGGTTTGCAAAGTAGGGCAGTGTGCAAGGCTCTGGGCCCCATGGCTTGAGGACTTCCCACAGCTTGCCAGAAACTGTCAGCAAAGATGTGAAAATGAAATTAATTGAAAAGTCTTGATATAAAACCTTGGGGGGCTGGCACGTTCCCTTGTCTCCCTGCAATAAAGAAAGTCTTTAACTTTTTAAATTGCTTCCATTTTTTTTCTTCTTGATGGTGACATTTTTCCCCCAAGTGACTACAATAGTAGTTAATTTATCATTTATCCTTTTCCAAGCCCATGTGACTTTGTTTTCCCTTAATTTTATTTAATTGATTATAACTAATTGACTCTCAGTTTAGGGAGTAGAGGTTTCTGAGCCTGCTACTCTGGTTTTAATTTATTTTTGGTGAAGTCTTTTTCTTCCAGCCCAGGACAGAGGTCCAAGTTTGTTTGTTTGTTTTAAAAAAAGAAAACTTCCCAAACCCTAACATCACAAAAGACCTCAAAGAAATAAAAAGATGAGTTATTAACTAATTTTTTTGATTAATAGGAAGAGAAACTCTGCTTTCAGCATCTCACTGGGTGGCCTGGTTCTAGCAAAAAAGCATCCAGGGTTTCATTGCATGCCCTGATAAGGCTGGCTGAAGTGATTGCCTGTTTGGAAACAAAGGGCTTAAAGAGGGTGGCAGTGAGGATTCAGCCAAATGTAAGAGATGTCCTACCCTTGGTGCTGCCACAGGTTCAGTCTCTAGCCTTGGAAGTCACTTGAAGCTTACCTTAATATCTATTAAGTCTTGTACCTGCTTTTGATTTCACTATGCCTCAGATGCAAGCACAACTAGATCTGCAAATAAAGCTTTTAGTGATATCTATCTACATAAACATATATTTATTTCTGGAGTGTGTGTATGTTGTATTGAAATCTAGTAACAAGGCACAGTATCTTACTCCAATGCATCTCCTCCACAGTACAATTGTTGTTTTGCCCTTTTAAAAGGGAAGGAAAACAGATTTCCTTGGCAGTGAAAATAATTCCATTTCAATCTCTGTTATGTGGACAATTATATTCACTTCCTTATGTAAAATACTTGGAAATCCTTGAGAGAAAATGTTGTTTATTTGATAGCTGTATTTAAAAATCAAACACTGGCTAAATAATACTGATTTGTATGGCTTCGTAGTGTAGGTGCTTTTTGTCCTGGTTCCTTGAGAATAACCCCTCCTCTTCTGTGGGGAGTAGTCAGAGGTGCTCTGTGCGCACCAGAGTCTGATTATCCCAGGAAAGATTATGTGATGACTGAGGGAATTGCTATAAATGGTCCTTTTCTCCCCCCCCCCCAATAATTTCTGCCCTATTTTGTGCTCCAAATTTTAAAGGAGGACTCTAAGTAGTCCCTTGATCCTGAACAGAGCTTGATCAAACTGCTGCAAAATTGTTTGGTTTTGCCATGTTGTGGTTTGTGTGTATACACTTAGAAGGAATGAGGGATATTACTCAGTGGCAAAGAGCTGCTTCCATTAGTCGGTCTACCTCCTTATGCCTTCCTTTCTGCTGCTTGATGATTATTATATAGTCTTCTTCAGAATTAAGAACAAAATGTACAGGAACCCCTACTATACCATGAAAGCCAAGGATATCTAAAAGAAACTTTTTTTGTCCAGAGTTGTGCTTTACCCAAGAGCACCATCTTCTGGATGTCAAGCCTCTCCATTTCTGGAAGTACTGCAGTTGAATTAAAATCTGCTTGAAGGGGAAGATTGCAATGGAGAAGTGAAAGATTGTATATCTGTGCCTGCTGGGGGACTTGCTGTCATTTTCTGTTGAGCAAATGCAAAAGCTCTCTCAGGACTATTTTCATTTGCCTTTGTAGGCACGGCCACCCGACCTGTTCAATAGTAGCAGAGCTGGGGAGGGTTTTCAGAATTCCTTGCATTTCTTGGCTTTGGGTACTTCTCCTCATGGTCCTGGTACTCGTATTCTTGCAGTGAGTTTCCATTTCTCTGGCCTATTATTTAGTTGCTCTGGCCTTAATTTCATTCTTCTGGGCCATATTCTGACCACCAAAAATCTTTATATCCTGACCAAATGGCAAGTCATAGAATCACAGAAGAGTGTGGGTTGGAAGGGACCTTAGAGTCCCCTTGAATCACTGAATATCCAAAGAATAAGTTGTCTTAAGGATCTCATTTTGGAACAATATGAGATTATATCACTGATTTGAATGTGGGAGAGACTTGTGGATGGAACTGATGCTGGTTCCTTATGAAAAACCTGCCTTTAAAAACTGATTCTTTTGGCAATCATACTTATATGCAATCTCTTTTGAGTCATAACTCTCTTCTGCTTGTATCACAGCAAAAACAGGAGGAAACACTTAAAAGTGAAAGAGGGACAATTAACAGTCAGTTTAAGATAAAATTTAAATTCATTTCAGTTCATAGTTGCACTTTTTTTACAGCCATTACTTTAATTCTTTTCTGTTGTTCCATGGTAATCTGAAAGACAAAGTCACAACTGGAAAGACATTTGTCACAACAATCCTACCACTTGGCTGGTGCCTTGGACAGAGAAGATACAGGTATCTGTCACATATATAATTGCCATGTACTCTGGATAAAGAAAAATGAAAAAAAAAAACCCCACTGCTATGAAATGTGCAGAATGGAGACAAAGTCCCTCTGACCTCATTTTGCACCATTTTGCTATTTCATGAGTCACTTGAACCAGAGGAGATTTTAGTTACTAGGAGAAACTTTGGAATTGCAAGGGTGGTTAAGCATGGAAGAGATTTCCTTGGGGGTGATGCAGTCTTTATCCTTAGAGGCTTTCAAGAACAGATTAGAGAAAAGTCTGTCAAGAATAGTTTGTGTAGCTGAGCCTGCCTTAGGCAGGAAGACAGACTGAATGACCTTTGAGGTTCTCTTCCAGCCCTATTTTGATGATTAATCCTCAGAGGGAGTGCATATACTCTGTGCTACATTTGATCTGAGCTAGGATGCAAGCATGTTGGTTGTTAGTGCTAAGCAAACGCTCTTGCTGAACATTACTCATAAATTTTGCTTCATGTGTCTGTATTGCAGAATGGGAAGCTAGTTTTATTTGTCTGAGTGGAAGAGCCTTAAGGGTGAGGTAGCTGAACTCCCCAGGATGCTCTCTGTCATAACTGGATGGTGTTAACCTCTACTGAAGGCACAAGAATGTGTCTTCTTCACACCCTGATTAATTGTGGTAGATTCTGCTAAACTCTCTCAGCTATACATAACCTTGCTGTTTTGTTCAAAAAGATGGTCAGCTTGTATTCAGGCCAGTAAAATCATTATTCACCCTGCATTACCATTCCCAATGTGGATACTGCATGTTGTACTAGCAAGGCTAAATAAGACTGAACTTTTTAGGGCATGTCTTCCTAGGTAAATCTAGAGAATTTAGCATGGCAGGCCCTCGTGGCAGTATTTTTAAAGTCTTTGGGTGCTATTACAAGCACATAATATCACACTGGAAGCGATAAAATGGAGAATTCCTCTTGGAAACACTTGGAGACCTCCATTGCTGCAGTTATCTCTCCCTATCACTTCTGACTGACACAGCTGCAGAGACAGAGTTACAAGTGATCTTATCACATGAATCTCATTAGAAAGCGCTCACTGAAGTAATTTCAAAGTGCCTTTTCAAAGCATACTGCTTTCTACCCTGCTTCCATTTCGCTTTTACTAAAAACGCATCCACCAAAGCATCTGAATAAAGTCAAATGAAAATAGAATGCATCCATCCCTTTTTAGTAATTTCCCTTGATAAACCAATATTTCACGAGAATGAGTTTGGAATGATAGTGCTGAAGCCTAACACTGAAAACATTGTTTAACAGGACTCACTTTGGATCTCGCTTACTGTAAATGAGATCATATATTCAAAAGGGATCTAAATGCCAAGGTTTATGAGATAGGATTTGTATTATGCTCTTGACAGGCATTGCTTATGCCTCAGTAAAGAAAGTTTCTTGCAGAATAAAGTTACAAACTGGTACAACCAGTTTCTAGGTCTATTTTTAAGCTGCATAATGTGTTACTCAATATCCTTTGATTATAGCACAGATTCAGATTTTATTTGAAGGACGTGTCTGTGTGTGAATGTGCTGCGAGAGTTGCAAATCTATTATTTACATCAGATACAGGACTTTTCTTCCATTGCTTTTCAAACCAATTTGGTCTGATCCATATGCAGTCAGTGCATATGACACCGTTTGGTAGCTCAGTGTTGATCCTAGACCTGTGTGAAAGCCATGAGCAGAGGTTTTCAAGTGTAGTATTTTGTTTTATTTTAGTAAATAACCTTTTGAGACATTGTAGCTGCAGAGTAAATTTTTCTGAGAATCCTCCTGGCATGCCTCTGTTCAATGATTAGCAGCAGCTCTATAGACCCATCCCCTGCTCAAATATAAATGTAAATGTGTAAAAAATGAAGATAATTCAAAGCTACAACATTTGGGTGAGAAGGTAGAGCACCCACCAGTAGGAGTGTCTGGCCTTAAACAGTGGCATCTCAGCTGAAATATTTGAAGAAAGAGGAGTGACTGTCCAGCTGAGGTGGACAGTGATAGAGTGGCTTTGGTGGGCACCTGGCATCTAGCCAGAGTCAACCCAGCACATTCCCTATCCCTATTCATTTTTTTTCAGGGTGAAAAGGATTTGGAAAAACTAGAGAGTTACTAGTAAAAGAAAAGCCGAGCAAGGATTTTATTTGAAAGTTGGTTAGCCTGCATGTCTAAGGAAGTGAAGTTATGATAGCAAGTAGTATTCTGTCTTTCATTGACAAGCTATTTCTTGAAGCAGAATTGCCAAGGACCATCAGTGAACTTGAATTCCTACATATATGCCATCTGTGATGGTGTGATGAAAGTCTGGAAACCTCTGGGGCAAGAGGATTGAACTACAGGAAGGCCAAGTGTAAATAAGAGGCTATTTGCACTGATTTTGTTCCATTTTGAGCAGAACTGAAGGGAGTCTGACCTGCCTTACTGCCGTGTGACCTTAGTGAGTCAGCAGAGCAGCTTCATTCTGTTGGCTGTCCAGACAAGACCTTTCATCAGTGCCAAATTTGCATTTCTTTACAAAATGTTCTCTTCATATTATTTTTGAATATGCAATTACATGGCAAGCATCCTTGTATGTCTCTTGATGAGGGTGTTTACAAGACCAGCATTTATGATGCTTTTAAACCAAGGATTATTTAGTCTTCTAATTTTAGACCTGTTTGTCTCTTCTATGCGAACCTGGTGTTACCAATTGTAAGCTGGCATCAGCTCCAGCATACAGAATTTAAAACAAATTGAGACTGATTTTAAAAAATAAGGAAATATTCTTTCCCACTACGTTCTCTCATACGCACACATTCTTCACTGCAGAATTCCAATAACACTAAGCACATCATAGATTAAAGCTCCTCTCAAGGTCCCAGCTTTCACTTGAAGGATATTAAGTGGAAGAGATTCAAGGAGGCCCCGTGCAGTAAGGATTCCAATCAGCAGACTAATAAAACGGGCAAGTTTTTGTGTGACCGATACTCTGTGACAGTCTCATGGCTGCAATGAGTAACAAGGGTCAGTGGTCTGCAGACCTCAGACTTTGCCGCTGCCCTTAACAGAAATGGTTGGCAGCTCTGAAGAATGGGGAGCTCTCTGGTCATAAATAAGAAATAACAAGGCTTTGCGCTTCTGGGCTGTGGCTGTTTCCAGTGTGTGCTGCGAGGTGAACTTGCATGTGGAACCTGCTGTCAGGATTCTCCTAATCTATTTCTGTACCACCTGACCTGCAGAAGCTGGAGGCATGGGGAGGGAGGTTAAAGACTCGATGCAGAATGTCAGACCTTTTCTCCGTGTTTGTCCTTTTGCCAAAACAAATTTAGTGCTGGAGAGAGCTGTTTGCTTCAGTGCTGGACAAAAGTCTTCTCTAGCTACAGCTGCTATGGGAGGATCCTCTTGCTCTCGTTTTCTCACCAGATCTGTCACACTTTCAGATCTTTTTTTAATGAAATTTCTTCCTCCAGAGAGATATCACAAAAGGCTGTTGGGCTGAACCTCTTCACACCAGATTATAGATCAATAATTCAAGCCAATAAGCATTCATCCTCATCCCCACCAAGGTTGTTGCCCAACTGAACTTACTCCTAACAACCTTTTTTCCTCTCTTCTTGCTCTCTATTCTTCTTTACCTCACTCCCTCCTTGAAAAGACACCATCTGTACCAAATGCATCTTCCATTAAGTTCCACAGGGGATGCTGACTGCTGCTGTGGATATCTTTTGTAACTGAATCACTAATAAGAAATAGCTTACTGCTGAACACTCTAGCTTCAAATTCTGCTTTAGGGTCAGAAGTGATTTCAGCAAGGGGGATTTCTTAGTGGTGTTGTTTATGCCTCTTGATTGTACACCTCACAGCAAACAGTAAGCAGAGACCAGCTCTGGGAGCTTCCACACAGAAATTGTTGGTTTCTATCACAGAAATATTTCTGGTAAAGTCCTACTGATTGTGTTATCTTTCCTCTGTTTTGGAGCGATATGTAATATTGTAATCTTGAGCAGAGAAGCTGTATAGTTTAAGAGATTCTGGTAATGGGAGACACATCTTTGTTTATGGGTAATTTCTGAATAGGTAATTGACAGATTATTGCTTTACTTTGCTATCATTCATTGCTTACCAGTCTGTAGTGGCAAAAATTATGCTCAAGCCATTCGCAAGTTTTCTGTGAGGAAATTTCCTTTGTGACTTGTGACACATCAATTAAGGACAATCTTTGGCTCTGGTTCTTATCTTTACTATCTGCAGTGCACCTCACTCCGCAGAAAACCTGTTTGCCCACATATTGCTTTCTCTTATTTTTAGATTGCTGTCTCAGTAGGGGCATTCTCTTGAAACAAAACTCACATGGTTTTAAAGATAAAGTATGTAGAGGAATATTAAAAATTGTTCATGTGGGTCAGTTTAGCACAAGAAAGTAAAGGCCTCCCATCCCTCCATCACAAGACTAGCAGTAGGGATAGCTCTTTTGACTTTGTCCGTGACCTGATGAGTGACTCTACCCAGCAAGGACACCAATTAGCAGTAGTTTAGTCCAATGAGATTAGCTAGAAACTGCTAAACGCACATCATATATGCCTCTGAAAGGCCAGCAGTGGCCTGTCCTTGCTGGATTGGATATGAATGGGTATATGAAAGGTGAACTATTCTATATTCTATTACTTATCCCCTTGGGCCACGCAGTCTTCCCCTGTAAAGCTGAACTTTAAATAGGATAGTTATTAAAGCTTGTCCAGGCTTGAGATTTAGCTCATATAAATTCTGACAGGAACAAATGACGCTAAATTGTGATCAAACCTTTCTTTCTTCCCATTACCTTGCCCTTCCAAGTCTGCTGTTTGAAGAGGAAACTGAATCAGAATAGCTCAGGAAGATAAACAGCTGCTTTAAAACAGAGTTTTCCACTTCCTTTCCTAGTATAAAAATTTACTGCAATGTGCTACACTACAGTTGAAAGCCACAGTGTTGTGACAAGATACTTTTCTGTTTTAAAATCAGCTCTTAGGGCAGGTAACAAAAGAGCATGGAGCATGTCAAGCTGCATGTGGATCTCAGTGAAGAAGAAAACATGGTAGAATTTGGTTTCCTGGGTAAAAGCTTTATCTGATAATACAATAAAGAGTTAATGGACTGAAGCCTACTGCCACTGGTTTTTGGGATGAGAAGAGTCACCGACTAACACCCCAGGCATCTTAACTCTTCTTTTGTCAGGATAAAGCAATATCTAGTCAGATTTCTCATGGATAGGGCACAGGCAAAGTCGTCAGGAAGCCCATGGCTATTTCGTTACTCACAGCTGCCTGCTGCTCAAGGCAACTGCCCGCTTTGCCTCTACCTAAAGCTGGCCATGAACATACACCGCTGTTAAAGACAGCCCCCATAGCACATTTGTCAATTCAATTAAATTACCTTAAAAAGATCTTTTATGTTAAATAGATGCAGCTATCTTTCACATTCAAGAACTGCGTTTCAAGGACTGTGTGTACAGCATCTAGTCTGCCAGGGCTCTGATCTCACTGGGGATCCTGAAGCAGTATTGGGAGCTGGCTAAAACCAGTTTTACTTAGGTTGAAACAACATGTCTTTTGACTTAAGATAAAGGTATTCTTCAAACTGCATAAGTCTGCTGTTAGTCAACGGTCCCTGTAAAAATACTCAGTGACGTAGCAGGGGGAAAGAGGATAAAACCAAACTGGCTTGTGCTAAGTGATAAAACCTTTTGCGTATGGTTATACTACTATCCTTTGCCCTTATAATGCCTTTCATAGAAGGATCTTGAGATATTTTCCAGACATTAGTTAATTAATCTCCATAACATCCCTGTGAATTAGGTGACTTATCTACTATTTTACAGATGGGTGAACTGAGGCGCATAGAGGTTAAGTGTCTTTCCCGAAGTTAAACAGTGAATTAGAGGGAAATGCTAGAATTAAAATGAAGGGCCACAATTCTGTTTAATAGCTCTGTTCTCTCACCAACACTGTGGTTACCCCAGAAAGCTACTTCCCTCTCTGCACCATGCCCTGTCTAAAAGGAAAGCAGTTAAGTTCAAATATTTCTGTAGATGTTTGCAAACCATTAGCTCATTAGTTAGTATTTTACTTGTAATTTAAATACATGACATGAATTCTTGGGTATTAAGTGAAAGATGTAAAATAGTGGTTTCTTATTTGAAGCCAATTAAATCCTTATCATGAGGGAATAAAATTGAGTTTAAAAGACACCAACTGCATATATATGTTTTGCCAAAAAAGTACTAAAACTGAAATGTATATTTTTTGAATGGCTTCCAAGTTTGGCAATATAGGCTTTCTTGCACCTTAAAGAAACTGATTTTCTGCAAATGTTCAGCAGATTTTTTCAATCATACTTCTTTTTCATTAGAAAAATGAAACTGAACTACTGAATTATTTCATATTTAAGCAGACATTGTGGAAGTCCGAGAATTCATGTTTTATATTTGCAACTTTCGGCAACCTGGGTAAGGAAGGTAGGTAGGTAGTGAATACCTGTCCCACATGGTATAGCCTATCCAAATCAATATATACAACTGGAAGAGCAGCGGTCTTGTAGAGCACTGCAGTTAGAGTTGCCACCTGTTTTTTGGCAAGTACCATATTTACTGGCGTAATGCCCATTCATCTCTGAAATGCTCCAGCTGCTGCTGATCTATTCTATTTTAATAAGGTGTTTAAAAATCTCCAGCTGTTTATGAAGAACCACCGCAAAGGAGATGATCTATTTGACAAGCAGAACATGAGTATGGGCCTCACAAATACTCCATTGTGACTTTGGTGATTAATATTGACGTGTTAAATTTGGCAGCTCTCACTGAAGCAATCTACTGCCAGATGGTGAAATGGAGGGAGGCTGGAAGGAGAGGCAGAGGAACTTTCCACCTGCTGCTATCCATTCCATAGTCACGGTGGCTGGCATAGCCAAGGAAGAGGAGGAAGCTGGAGGGTAGAACTGCAACGTGATGGGCTAGGTGGGATGCATGTTGTGGTCCTGCATCCCATCTTTTGTCAGTGATGAACCTAGGATAGGTCATCAGTTCTTCTCCCACAAGAGAAACGAGCATCCATGGCCTCATTCCAACCCACAACAAATTACCTTTGTTCTTCCAATTAATTTAGCCTTCTGCTTAGTGTGCAGCAAATGTACAATTAGCTCTATAAAGACAGAAATGTTATTTCAAAAAGCTGTTTGAAATATCCCAAAGAGACATTCCAGTAGGCTTTACCTAGTGTTCCTTTATCTCCATTCTCACTTTAATTACCAATGAGCCTCCTTGTTTAATACTATTTGGAGCTCTTCTTTCTTTCTCTGCTGGTATTAGAAAGTTGTTGATGTGGAAAAGACATGGAAAGTGTCATGAGAAGAATCATTGCCGAATTAGTTCATTTTGAATAGTCACTATTCCAAATTAAAGTGGAGGTTTGCTTTATTTTTGGTTTGAAACAACAAAACATTGAGGGACAGGAATGAATTCCCAGCAGAAGTATGCTGATTCTGTCAGACTTTCCTCTTTTTTGCTTTGGGAGATGGGAGTTGTGTTATGGGTCAAACATCATCTCTTTTGACCACATATTCTTCTGTGAGAGTGGAATAGAGCAGGTGTAAAAGTACAACATAAATTTGACTTTCTTTGTAATCAGAAATTGTGCTTTTTCTGTGTTTGTCAAGATGATGTTTGAAATTCAAGTGAATATAAGAAGAGATACTGCTGTTATTTTCATCCAAAAGTGAGATAACATTGTGGTTGTGGAATCACCTGTGGATTCCCTCCTTCACCATCCCTAACATCATGCATCTTTAATATTCCAAACTGTCACCTGAGCTTGGGGGGAGGAAGACATCAGTAAAGCACCCATCCATCCATCTCCTTCATGGTGCCAGCCCTCAGAAACAAAAAGATTTATTGCTTTCACACCATTCTAATTCTGCCTCATTGCAGTGAGTTGTTTCTGATTTGTGCTGGGAAAATAACAGAGTAAGATTTTTGCAGAGGAACATAGAAATGGTACAGATTCTTATTTTGCTTGGAAACAACTCTGAAATCTTCTGTATCTCTATTTGTAGGAGAAAGTAGGCCAGAAACTCTGCTTCCTATTTGGTCCCAAACACAATGTCATTGCTAAGTTTCTGACCTATTTCATTTTTTTAGTCACCAAATTTACAGTAAATAAAATACTGTCTGATTTTTGTACTGCTTGTGGTCCATTTTGCAATACCTACCCATCCCTATCATATCTCTAAAATGCCATATGTGTGTGCCCTATATGGTTTCATCCATAGTTGATGTTCAGACTATGTACAGGGTTGGAATGCTTCTGTCAACAGTGATTTAAGATGTGAGGTAAAGGATACTGTTTTTTCCAGTTTGAACATCACGAGGAATTTGGTTGCAGTCTGAATCCATGCTACAACAAGAGGTCACGTTCACAAAGATGCTGCTCTTGACATGTATCTGTGTCTTTTACGATGAGGTCAGAGAATTACTTCTCTTACCAAGGAAAAGAATTGAAGAAAGGGAAACACACCATAAAGGAGAGTGGCTGTGAAAAACTGAAGGACTGTACCCTCATTTGCTTAATCATGTAACTGGTAAATTGCCTTCCCTCAGCCTAAGCAAAGTACCTTTGACAACTTTCAAAATGTCTCTTCAGCCCTGCACAGCTTGGAATACAATTCACTGCTGGGTTGGGAAGTCACACTGAAATGACCAAGGAGTTTAGGATAGGAAATGAATAATGCCATTATGCCCAATTTCAACTTCATAGAAATTTTGGGAGGCAGATTGTCAATACCCAATCTACAACTGGATCATTGGGCTATCAAGCCTGGAGTTGAAAAGCACCCTGGATCTTGCCATCTGTTAAGGCACATCAGTGGCACTTACTGCCACGGTACCTGAGCATCTAATGACTACAAAAAGAGCAAGGATCTGAGCTGTACTTCTCATGCAGAACCAGATTCTTCCCCTAATGCTGCGCTGGAACATGTTTTCATAGCAGAGGATACAGTGCCATCTACTGAAGCAGGCTGACAATGTGTTTATGCACTTTCCTCAAAAAAGTGAAATGATCTTGTGTGTTTATTGATTTGTCCTAGTGCTCCCCGCTGACTATTCATTTAAAATAGCACTTTCTGCTCCCTCAGTTTGGTCTGAGTCCTCCTATATGTTCTGTCTAGAGCTGAATACACTAATGATAAATAATGGACGATAACTTAGTGTCAGTAGTACAGAATAGTACACAAGCAATTTTGTAATTACATTATTCTAACCACTTTCCTGTGTGGTTTTGTGTCATTTTGAAAACTATTTGACGGGTTTCACAGAAAAAGTCTAATCTCTATCCAAATCACATATATTTCCGTTAGCTTTTAGGCTCTTTTGTAGTTGTCTAGCTCTTGAACTCTTAGCTGTTTGTGAATGATTATTTTCTATGCTCTTTCTCAAAAGCTTCCCAGTTATACTGACAAACATACACAGAACATGGCTGAGAGAGGAAGGGAATATGGGGTCTAGTTGGTGGGCCAGGATCCTACAGGAAAGAGAGATTGATTCTTAACTCAAACCAACATTGAGGGGTTTTATAGCTAATGAATTAAATAGTACTCTCTTGGGTGTTTTTAAAGGCTGTACACACCTGTCATCTAAAGGGGAAAATGTATGAGATTTGTACTTTTCATGTAACCTAGGAGGTCTGCTATCCCACAGGCTCTGGGTTTGACAGTTGTAAATGCTTTAGGGCTGCTTCATTCCTCCCCTTCAGGCAATAAATCTGTCCCCACTTTTTGGAATAGGAAGAATCAAGGGATTGTTCTTGCTGTCATCAGAAGGCCCTGACTCCTGTATAGCAACTGCAGGCTGGTAGGTTGTTGAACTATCTTGCTAAAGGCTGTAGAGACAAGCAAGTTTGACTCTGAACTTTAACAAAATTCAGGAGCTAGGTAGAACCTGGCCCACGTGTCTGCTCACTGATTTGATCTCTTTAGAAGCTAATTGGTTCCAACAACTGTACTTGAAAAGAGGCAAAATCAAAGCAATGGCTGAAGCAGAAAGTTTATGTATTTTCCATGCAAGCCAGATTAACAGGGCTCTTAAAAGCCTGGGCTAATTTCACACTGAAACAAAAATTCAGCTGTAATAAACTCTTGCTTATTAGAAGTAAGTGAGATGGGCTGATGTTTAAATAGCAATAAGTATTTGGGAGAAGATTAGAGGATTTTTAATCATGGTTACAAATTTCTTAGTTAAATAAAAATTCTAGTGACATTTGTGCAATAATTATGAGAATCACACTGTGTGTATTTAGTTTGTGATAAAGCTTAATCTGCAGGATCTCCCCCTACAGAAATACAAGCACCTTGTTTATCATCATAAAGTTCACCTGCTTGACTTGTTTTCACTATTTCTGGTCTTCCACCTTGACATGCATCATCCAAAGCCCACAGAATTACAGACTGAGCATCATCCTTGAGGCTGGTCAAAGAGGATGATTAAGTGGGAGTGCTCCAGAATCATAAAACCTCACTGAAATTTCTATCACTAAGCATCTGTAAGAAAGAATTCAACTAAATCTGTCGGATTTCCTACCATAGTTATGCTTTGGATTAGAGACAGATGACTTCTTTAAGGTGTTTTCTAGGGTTTTTTCTATGATTCTAAAGACAGAATCATAGAAAACAGAGCTAGAGAAACCTTGATATGGCATAATTGTGGTTAGCAGTTCCCATTTCCTGCTTAACAGGAAGAATTTTCAAGTAGACTTGTATTGTGTGGCACGTAGCCTTTGCCATCTTTAAAGAAAATTTCCAGTAATTGTGTGTTTATGCTACACTGTGAGTGTGTGTTCACCCGTCACCTTGGAGTTGGAGATACTCTTCGCGGTACCCTGAGGTGAAGCATATATCATCTGTGTCCTTGCAGTGAGGGCGTGTGCCCTCAACTCTTTCTCCCTCTGAGTGCTGAAATTCTCTGTTTATCTCCAAATGACTTTTTTTTCTACTCAGACCCAGGTAATGCATGCTAACCTTGGTGTAAACAGTTTTTCATAGATAAATTCCCTCAGGAAAACTTTCTGCTTGATTTTATTTTTTTTTGTCGAGTTACTTAGCTGTAATCATGCAGAATTCTCTGGGTTTCTAGCCATGTGCCTCCTGCAGAGGTGTTCTGCCTGCTAATGATAGGCACTCAAGCTGTTCATTCTGTTTAGGCAAGGGCACTTGAAGGACAGCTCTCTACATTTACCATCCCTTTCTATCTTGTACGGGAGAAACTGCATAACTTTTGTGAAGTGTCACAGTTCCTTTGCTTAGTAAACCATCCTCAGAAAATATATGGGTGTTGGTATCAAGAATGTGCCACTTCTTTCTGTGCTTTTCAAGAGGTTGCTACAGGGAGAGATTGCTATCCTTTTCTGAGACAAGCTGTAAAACAGTAAGAAAAAGGCTAACTGATAGCAAAAATGAAAGCTTTCTGTCCTCAGAGTGAAGATTCCTTATACAAACACCAGCCAGTTCAAGAGTAAGTTTGGAATAAGCAGTGAAAGTAACAGTTCACTTAGTTCTAGGCAAAGCTGTCTCCTTCAAATTATCTGCTCCTTTTTATAGGAATCGGGCTTATCTAGCAGGTTTTTTGAGGTGGCCCTGTTGCAGGCATAGAAAAGGCTGCCACAGTCTTTGTTGTGCTGCTACAAAGCATTGCACTACACTTCTGCCTTCTCCAAGGCAGGCGTCAGCCTTGTAAATCCCAGTTCCAGTGCAAGTCCCTCTGCTACCTGAAATGGTAACTGTCCTGGGGGTAACTGACACTGAATCCTATTCGTTTGAAGTGGCAAAGATTTGCATCTATGCCAATGAGGTTTTTTTGAGGTATGGCTACACCTGCTGTACACTGGCCCCATCTCCCTGTGCCTTTCAAGCAATCATCTGCAATATCCCTCCGTTCTTGGTGGAATTTGGAGAGAATGTGAACAGTTGCCCCTGTGACCCCTGCGAAGAGCACAAGTGCATGTTATGTCCTTCTGCTAAACAAGTAGTTAGACTGAGATGCTTGGGAAACTATATTCCAATAGTGGACTATATTTATACACAACATGTCTTGAATAAGAAGAGGTAATGAATCACTTTACCATCTGTATGCATGCAATTAGTAAGGCATTAGTAATACAGGGGATGGTAGCCCTTGTGTTAATGTTGCCTGGTGGCTAAATTCCTATAAATAAGCCTCTCCTCAGATTTTACTCATTTCTTTGCCAATGCTTGGAATATAAAATAATTTATCCTGCAACAGCGATTCCGTCTTCGTGTTTATCTAGCGTGCTGTTTGCTTTAGTAGTGAATGAACAGAACGCAGGGCCGTGTTAGAGGTTTCAAAACAGGCAGTGTGCTTCAGTGATCCAAACCCCCTAATATCTTCTCACTGTAGGGTTATACACAGTGAGACAAAGTCAGTGAAAAGAATAGAGGAAAGTTTGCATGACCTGGAGGCACAGGAAATGCAGAGAGGAAAATGAGCGAATAGCCTCTGGCACCTTCAGACTCATCTATCTGGATTCTAAGATTTCTGTAGTGTGGTAGATGGTGACTGCTCGCTCTCCCGGCCCAGAGAGACAGGCTGTTTGTCTCTGTAACAGTTCATCTTAAAGAAATTTAGTTGATGCCTGATAATTTTAGCATTTATGGTAGGAGTGACTGCACCTATATGCTCTCTGTAGAGCTCTATATTCACCTGTTACTGATGTTAAGTAATAATTTTTTTCCAGATATACAGCATAGGGTTCCAGTGGGGAAAACCTGCAGAAGAAGCCAGTGAGGTGAGTACATTTGGGTATTAAACATGGCTAAGAGAGATTTCAAATTCTAATCATGACTTTTCCTGAAGTATTTGTTCTGCCCTATCAGCTAATACAGAGATGGTGCATGCATTAACATCCTGAAATTGAAATAGAGATCAAGGGTATAGGGTATAAATTGGTTTTAGAGCATAACATTAAATAATCAAACCATGCTGGAGCAGCCTCTCTGACAACATGACTTACCGTTTCGGAGCTGCTTTTTAAATGTGATTATGCATTTTAATTGTTTAACTTCTGTCTATGGGGTGGTTTCAAAAAATGTTTTAATATAACTTACAGCATGAAAAGCCTCCTGATTTTTAAATACACCTCAGGTTCAATAAATTTATTCTTAATTTTGTGTGATGTGTAAAACAGTAATTTTGTTTGGTGCTTTTGGGGATAGGGGAGTGAAGCAAGGTTTCCTAAAACACTCTGGATCAGCAAGGTTAAAAATGTGTAAAGATGGTAGAAATTTCCATTCGGTTTGTTGTCTTTTACTACTGGAAGAGCACAGAGCCTCTATAAATTTGACAGTCTTTGGAAGAACAGAAGACTTCTGCTATTCTGAGCCTTATGAGGAATAGTATTGAGACATGAAAGGCCTCCAAATAAAGATACAAAGGTGACTTGTTTGTCTTCTGCCACTCCTATGGCCATTGCTCTAGTTGTTGTTGTCTCCATGAAGCAGAACTCTATCCCCAGTTCCAGGTGGCCCAACCAATGCAGAACCAATTAAAAATCTCAGTGAATGTGCTTCAGCAGTGTCTGTATTCCCTCCCATGAACACGAGCCAGGAGCAGGTTAATCTGGTGCTCAATAATATGTGAAAACTGAGATTTAAATCTGCACTTCATTAGGTTTTGCTCCTTACTACTCAAAGAGCAGAAAATCATAATTTATATTGCAAATTGTCAGTATTTATAACCAAATCCTTGCTTAAAACACTAGAAAGATGTTACAAAAAAAGGCAGATGGTGTCATTCTGCTAAATATTGTTTACTGTTGCCTGTTGTTTTAGAAGTGCTCAAAATGGAATTTAAACAAGAGCTTTATTGTGCAAGCGCCAGACCTTTCCTTCAAGGGCTTCAATTTACTACATGTTTTGCTAATGAGTGGTACTGATAATCTAACTTGTCAATCAACTTGGATCCCAAATGGTCTCTTCAGTGGGGAGGTGGGGGAAATGCCTTGATTCTTTCTGGGGTCTCTGTGAAGCAATTAAAAATTCATGGTCATATTCAGTTCCACAGTTGCTCAGTAGTAAATTCTTAAACACCTGTTTTTATTTTTACTTCCATTTTTCTTTAAAAGTGGTTATGACCTCAAAGAAAAACAATGTTAATGTGACAAACTTGTATAAAAATAAAATTAAGAACATTTAAAAGGAGATCATCAAAGCTACCCTGGTAGTCTCCTCCACTGCCACCTGCAGTGCTCAGAGAATGGAAGAGCTCTTGCTTCTAGATTCTGTACTAATTCTGAATATAATTTTTATTATAATGCTTAGTTAAAAAGATGAGAATTGAGGCTACTCATGAAGAGGAGCACAGTGCTGTACCTTCTCATACAACAGGGTAATACTAATAATTTGGAAAAAGGACTTGCAAATGATTTCCAGAACAGTCAGTCCTGCTCAAGGATCTATGGTTAATTGTCTTTCAAGATGCAACCGATTCTCATATGCGTGGTACACTTGTCAAATTTATTAAAACAACATGTATATTCAGAACCCTTTGACAAGAACCTGATGAAATTTTTTGCCTCACTTGTTGGAGATGCCAATGATGTCCTTTCTAATAAATGTCAATTGTATTTGTCAGTAATTTTAACATTTGCAGTTCCATTAATTTTTTAAGAAGAGTTGGTCTGAGTTATAATATGTTTTGTGTGTCAGGAGGCCTGGCTTCACTGAATGGAGTATAAGGTTTTAGTGTGGTTTAGTTCTCCTAAATATATCCTATTAACATATATCCTATTAACATTCATTAACAAACTCTCTTTCAGTAGTTTGATCTAGGTATTTTTTAAAAAGATAACAACATTACTGAGGTCCTGTACTTGTGTTCCTCAGCATGAATTTGGGCAAGAAAGCAGTTGGATTTTTTTATCTTTGGTGAACAAGTTATTTGCATTAAAAATTTACTACTCTGCAGAGACAGGAAGAAATTCACATACTATTTCCTAAAAGATCTGGTGATGATGAGCCTTGAAGGATCTCCTCTCTGGTACTTCCCGAGTGAACAAAATCCTTGCAAAATCAGTCTGTTTGCAAAGATCAATGATATTTGTACTTTGGAGCCTTAGGTACTAGACTATTGCGCTGCTCTTTGATTTTTTTTTTATTGCCTTCTAGCTCTAAAAAATACTTTTTAGAGTGAACACATTTTGAAGTGAGGATTTGGCTGAGCTTCAGCCTCTTACAGTCTTAACTGAATAGCGCACCTGTTGTACGATACAAAACTTCTGTTTTATAGCAATTGGCAAACTAAATTAATTGCTGTTATGCTAAGCAGCCTCTTGGGAAGCTAACATGCTCCTTCATTACTGCTTCTGGGATGTGTCATATGTCAGAGCTCAGACGATGATGGACACTTAATCACACACAGTCTTTACTCATGGAGTCTTAAATGCCAAGAAACTAGCAGTCAGCCTCATGTCTTCAAGGTCGTCTCTTTTTCCTCTGTAATATTGGTTGCTTTAATTTTCCCAAAGTATTTTGTCCTATCTTTGGCCTCCTGACTTCTCAGGATGCACGTAAAACTAAACAGACTGTGTTGTGTCTAAGGCATGGACATTTCTATGCAGGTGGATAGACAACAGCTGAATTTGGTGTTTTTTTCCAGTGTGGTGGTGCAGGTTAAAACGCAATAACCTTCCCTAATATGTTTTCAATCCCCAGGCGGGGATCTGGTCTTCAAAATCAAACACATCTGCAACAGAAATAAGTGAAATATTTATTAGAGGTGCATTGGAATCAGAAACTTTTGCCTGTTGGGAAATTCATGTTCTTGGAGAAGGAGGAAAGGTGAATTACTTTGAGCCTGAGCAACTGGAATTGTCAGCTGGCAAAACACCAGACAGGTCTTTGTCAGTAATCCACCTGGCCTGGGCTGATGATATTCCTGCGTACATGAGATAACATTTGGACAAACATTTCTCCACTTGACACTGACACATAACAGGGCGCTATGTTGCACCAAAATCTGGGATCCTTTTGCTGAAAACCAGCAGACTGTGCAGCACATGTTTTTTTTCTGATCTTGGACTCTAGCAGGAATTCATGTGTAAAGGAGCAGATCCTTATTTTTCAAGTACACCTGCCTGGCTTGCTGTTTTGGGAGACAAGCAAGTGCTACATAGTCACACTCAAGTGTTTTTTTGCAGCTTGCTTAAGAAAAATTTAAATCTAAGCCCTTGCTGGGCCACTGATGTGCTGTGAAGCCTTAAGAAATTTATCTCATCTCTTTTGTCTCCACTTTTCAGGTAGCTCCTTCCCTGTTTTTTTCCATTTTGCCTTTAAAAGGATAGATTATTTTACTATATTTTCCATATCTGTACAGGGCGTGCACATAAGGGTGCTGAGCCTTCCACCCAGACTTGTCATACTAACACCTATGAATCTGAGACTTAAGTGATGCTTAAGCCCATCACTTCTCCAGCTGCTATTTGAAACAGCATTTAATCTCTTGAGCAAGGATTGTATATTCTACAGCTTTGGAAACTGAAGAAATTTTTTATGTATATCTCTAACTTCAGGAGCCTCATAAAGAAAAGTGTCAGTTCTGTAGCAAAAATGGCATAAGAGAACACTTTCTACTAATATATGTGCATTTTTTCAGAGAGACAATACCTGTTTAACCATTCTTATCTTGCAGTGCTCATATGATGTAAAGTCTCTATTCCTGTGCTTTATTTTCCTAATGACCTAATTTCATTAACTCTACATTGGAGTTGGGTAAAAAAAATCTCAGGAAATATCAGGTCTTTTCAAAACACAGTAAGGCTTAAAGCTCAGGAAGGGATTTGTGTATCCTATTAATTTCCTTAATTGCAAACAGAACCTTAATGTTTTGTGTAATAACCACATTTCAAAACAGCATGTAGCTCATTAAAGTCCTAACATCTGAACTTGTACATTAAAGGCAACCAAATAATTAACCTGAGAAGCGCTCCTTCTATTAGCCAGAGCATGCCCACTAGAAGGCAGTATCTGCTAGAGTTATAGTCTTGAGGAAAAGTAAAAAGCTTGATTAAATAATTCCATGTGAATAGCTCCAGGAAAACTGCAGATAGATGTAAATTTAGAGAGAGGATGGACAGTGTCTCTGGCCTTTGTTACAGGCATTTCACAGCAAAACCATATGGAATCAAAATAACTTTCTTTTTGAACACATGGTATCAAATGCATTTAAAATATGAAGGAATTAATTCCATGAGCTTTCAGGTTTGGAAGGAGAACAAGTGAGCAGCTTCCGCACTCCCTCAGGGTTCAGAAGATGGGCAGGTTAGGTCTCCTACTGATTTCCACAGTAATTTCAGGCAAACCAATTCCCTGTGCCTGATTCCATATAAGGAAAAGAACCACCAGCACTTAAGAGTTAGTGTTGAGATAGTAAGTCTAGAGGAGGCCAGAAAACATGAATTTGCACAGGTGTCCCCTCTCTCCACTGCCAACAATAGATTATGAGAATTTCAAGATGAAGTCCAAGTAATTTCTCATGGGCTCTGTCCCAAAGCAGGCAGCAGTGCAGGCAATGTTACGTGCCAGGCATCTGGAAGACTTGGGTTCAGCTCAAGGACTTCAAAACTAGCTCTTGCAGGCAGACTTTGTCATAGTTTAGTGTGTGTCTCTGGCCTATAACCAGCTTCATTTACTGCGTGGACCAGATGGCATTAGTTGGAGCTATCTGAGTGCAGTCTTATTTACCGTACATTGTCTTTAGGGCAGAGATTAAATGAAAAATCCTCTTAAGGAAGCTGTAATTCTAGATCATTTATCAGTGAGCCTAAGTGTTTCAAAACATGGATTTATAACGCTGTTCCTCTGTACTGAGACAGTATCATTCCTGTTATAAAGATAGGAATTAAGACACCAGATGAGACAACATGGGAATTTCAATTTTTTTTTTTGCTGCCCAGTGTAAAATGCACAGGCCACTCAGCCAATGTGATCTTCAACTTGTTTCTGGGTTCTCAGGTCTTAAGTCTAGTATTCAGAAACCAATACTACTATTGATGATTGGCTATGAAAACAATGGTTGAACACTTGCACGGTGCCATTCAGATTTCCTGTCTCAGAAAAAAAAACCACCCTGATTTTATTTGCTCTTCCGAATGTAGATCTCTTGTGAAATAGCATCTCTATCTAGTAGTTACCTGAAGACAGTTTTGAAGCAATGGCTTTTTCTTCAGTAAGAGCCGAAGAGTCAGAGTGCAAGAGAAGCTGGGACTCAAGAAGATGGTGGTAGTGGAAATTTGGAGTAGAAGTGGTGAGAGGGGAGAGCAGAGGCAACAGATCTTGAGAAACTTAAAGGCAATGGGGGGTGCTGTCTTATCCACCGTTACCCTTTCCCTGTAAATGCACAGCCCACAGACTATACTTGTTCTGTGTAATTCCATACCTCATGCTTGCTTACAAGTAGTTTTGTTATCCCCTTGCTTGCTGCTTGGGCTAGAGTGGGAAAGCAAGCAAGAAGCAGCAGAGAGTGCATTTTCCATCTCCACCAACTCCTCTTAGATGGCAACTAATACACCAGATGGTGCAAGGAAATTCAAGAATGACCGTTTCTCCTACAGAAAGAAAGTGGCCAAAGGAGAATTTCTGGTTGTATAAACATCATAGAAAAATCATCCCCCACCTTAATATGCTTTCCTATGAACGTGGGCTGTCTTGTCATTACCTCGGCAAAATCCAGGTCTGACAGGGCTCGAATTGTGCTCACCTGTTTATTATACAGAGCACACCTATAGGCAGCATGCTGAAGTCTTTCCACAACTTATAACTAAATACAATCTCCCATACAATGATACACTTGTACTAGATTTGGCTTTAATATATGACCTGACTATTTGTTACCACATAATAATTTATTGGATTTTTTTAAATGACATTACAAAGAGCCTAAGGCTGGTATTACAAGGTATATTGATACATTCCTGTGTTCACAAAATTCCCCATTATGAGCTTTTATTACAATTTCCCCCCATTATTGAAAAGTGACCTGTCATATTGCCTTCATAACACACAGGTGCTAATACGGTAGCATTCACAGAGCAGTCTTGAGTGCGTTCCACATGTAACTGCTGACTGCCACTACTGCGTTCTTAAATTTGTATCTCAGGCTGCAGGAGCACTACAGTGATTGTCAGTAATATCCAACATTGATCATTGTTCTTCACAAGTGACATCATACAGACTCTCTAAATACACTTTTCATTGTCAAAATATTCTAATGTAATCCTTTAAAGTCCAGGCCCACAAATGTGGCTATGACTGTAAATGCAAACACCTTTCTAAACCAAGGATTTTGAAGAGCTCCAGCTAGTTGTTATTTGAAGAGCAGCAAGGCTTTACAAGTCCAACTGGATTATCTCCTTTTTTTTTGTTACTTACTAAATCACTGCTTCATTAACAAACTGTTTAGCACCACAAATCAGTGATTTAAACAGAAAGGCTGCAAACCAACAGTCCCACAATCCCATCCCTATTCTGTCCAGTATCCTATTTTTACCATCATTCTTGTTCAAAGGTGATGCTAAATGGTCAGTTTCAAAGTACAGTTTCACACTATTAAAAAACTTAAATCCCATAGTGAGATTTTTCATAGTTAATAGTTCCTTGTCTGTCTAAATAGAAGAGATTTGAATGGCAGTGAATGCTCACTGTGTGCAAATGTCTCTAATGTTAAAACTCTATTTCTGCTTATGTTCTAGGAACAAACAGGTAAGGTAATACCAGTAGCAGGAAATATAATTTTGATGTTCACTGTCTCATATTTCCAGAATCACCCAATTACATTTATGAGAAAACAACAAACAATCCTCAAGGAGTTGAGTGGCTAATGCTCATAGCTAAGATTAAGTTTCAATCTTGTGCTTCACTTCACAAAGTTTCATAGGACAAGTTAAGATTTCCATTTAATGGTTAGCTATCAAAAATGAAACATCTAGAAAAAGTCTAAGAAAGGGAAAAGACTTCACAAAAAAATACACCCAGCAGTTGAGATCTGCAAGATCTGTGTTTTAATAACACAACTAATTGATCCTCGTAACAAGAATTCAAAAAGTGAAATTACAGTACACAAATCAAATTAGAAACTAACCTGTCCCTAACTGTACAATATACATTAGGAATGCAAGCTCTGTAATAATATAAAATGCTTTTACACACAGTAGTTGCAAAAAGCTGTTCTGTAATTCCAAGGATTTGTAGGAAAAAAAAAGTCTTCCAGGATTCATCTTCAGTTGTTGGCAACCTGTTGGGGAAAAATAATAACAATAAAAACGTTACTAAGAATTTAGAGAATTACACTCATCAGAAATTTTCGTTTGTGGAGTTCAGGCTAAGGTAACTGGCACCAGGGGCAATGCAGCCCATAATAATTTGTATTTGTGTCAAAGTATCAAAAAATAGGTACCTTAACAAGCAAGACAAGTTCCTGTTTCAAACACGTGCCTGTAACAGTGCTGCACTGCACAACAGACGTGACCTCAGAATTTCAAGCTTAAGAGAAGCTGAGATGTCTCAGCCACACTTTTAAAGTTAATTGAACATAATTTATTAATAATAAATAACTTTATGTAGTAGCTGTCTTCCATGGATTACAAAAATCAAGCTCTATGCAAACTGAAGTGAAATGTTATAATTAAGCACCACTTCCCACCCCCCTTGCTCGTGGTGTAACAGTTCTGGCATTCTTTCATTGCCCCATCTTCTGAAACGCCTTTAGCAACTGCTGTAAATGCTGTGTGTGCTGCTACCTGATCACCTGAATTTGTTTACATGGTTTTGTACTGGATTTTGACCTGCTGCTTGCCAAGCAGATAAACATCTCTTTCTTCAATGTTTGTTTGTAATGTAGGCGAAGGTTATTAATTAAGAAACTACATAAAAAGAACATATAATTTACCCTCCAGTAAGACATTTCTTTTTCCAGGAAGCACTGCCCTAGGATACGCCTTGCCTCATGTCTGACTGTTGTCTTACACTGCTCGAGGCAGGATCTGCTGCCCTGCAGTCATTTGTGTTGTCAGGTACTCTCAGCAAGCTCCACACTTACACAGGAGGAACTTACAGCGGATCCACAGTAACTCACTCACTAGCCCCACGCACAGCTGCAAGTCTACGGCCTTTGGCAGCTTAATGTGAGCTGGAGTCTGCAGGATGCAGTGGAAGATGGAAGAGCAGCACCACACTCTCACTGGCCTTCCAGCTATGGAAACTGGAGGTGGGTTTGGTAACGTGCATGAGATTATGGTCCTTTCCAGAACACTCATGTATAATGAGAAAAGGGAAGAGAAGAGCTTGCTCGGCTACTGTGTTTTCTTCCCTCGCTCTCTCTTTTCCTTCCCATGCTGTGAAGACAGTCATTATTTCAGAGTTTCAGAGCATCGCAGTGAGTAACACAGGACGAATACATCCACTGCACTTCCTCAAAACTAACTAGATATGGAAAAAATAGATCTCCTCCCAGTACTGGTGAAGAAAACATCCTGGCTGAAGAGGCTAGTAAAGTCTGCTAAGGATTGCTTCTTAAAGCTTCTTAGAATTACAGAATCATTAAGGTTGGAAAAGACCTCTATGATCATTCAGTCCAACCAGACAGAGCTGCTCTGAATTAATTTCAGATTACCTCACAAATCAAAGGAAAAAGCCCACCTACTTTAAAGTCAGTCATTTCAAGTGACCTGGGGTTTGTTTCAGGAATAGTAAGCAACTGTCTCACTTTAACTCTTGTTAGCAGCAGGGGGCTTGTTCTCTCCTTCCAATTCTTCCACTCCTGCTTGCGTCATGAGATCTGCTATATTCTTCTCCAAGTCATCTATGCGACAGCTCATGTCATCAAGTTTGCTGGAGTTAAGGATGACGACCGCAATTTAGTAGGGGTTGGGTTGGTTTTCAGGATTCTTTATTTTTATTGTTGCCCTGAGTTTTTTATTACATCTCTGCTCAAACACTTACAGTCACTTTAAATTTATCTTCTAAATCCCACTAATAAATATACTTTAAAGTACTTAAATATCTGCAGTGCACAGCACTCATCTGACTTTTTAAAAAGGATATTTCTTCCAATGATTTGGTCAGACATGGTTTGAAATTTGTCCTGCATTTGCTGAAGCAACGTCTGCACCTAATAGAAAGGGAAAAAACAAAAAAGTCATTTTGTTTTCACTAAACAGGCTGTTACAGCATTTAAACTTATGTAATGAAGTAAGTACAATGTTTTCTTTCACTGCTGAGCTCAACCATGCACAAATTCTGCCATATAATTCCATATTTAAGTAATCATAGAATCATAGTGGCTTATTTTTACATATATATGTATGCACATGCAGGAGACGTAAGGCTCAATTTTAAGAGCTAGCAAAATGCCTGCATTCCACAACTAGGCCTAAATCGACAACAGCTGCTTCCAGCACCCCCCCGTTAATCTCCAATGGCGCAGTTCTCACTATCAAGGGTAACAGCCTTCTCCCCACTCCCAAAGCGCTGCTCATAACCCCATCCCTCCCAGACACAGGTAACTCCTCCTCACAGTCAGCCCAGATGCAGCCCTACCCCAGCCCTTCAGCTAAGCGACGGGAACACGGCTGTAAACGAGCTCTGAGCCGAGCTGTGCCCGAGGGAGCCGGCACTAACACCGCTAAAGCGGCTGCGCTTTACCGCGCGGCCCGGGACAAGCCGCCCCAGCAGCAGACGCGGGGCTCCCAGGCCGCAGGAGGAGCCGCCAGGGCCTGCGAAGGGGGCGAGGCCGGAGGCCTGTCCCTCTCCCCAGGGAGGCCGCGGCCCCCGCGGGCGGCGCCCCTCGCTGTCCCGAGGCGGTGGCCCCTCACCACGGCGGTGAGGTCCTGCACGCTCTTGGGGTCGGTCTCGGCCATGGTGCCTCGGCGGGCGCTCGGGTCCCGGTTCCGCGGCGGCAGCGCTTCCGGGCCGCGCCTCGCGACTTCCGCCTCTCGCGAGAATCATAGAGTCACCAGGTTGGAAAGGACCCACCGGATCATCGAGTCCAACCGTTCCTTTCAAACACTAAACCGTGCCCCTCAGTGCCTCATCCACCCGTGCCTTAAACACCTCCGGGGAAGATGACCCAACCCCCTCCCTGGGCAGCCTGTTCCAGTGCCCAATGACCCTTTCCGTGAAAATTTTTTCCTAATGTCCAGCCTGAACCCCCTGGCGGAGCTTGAGGCCATTCCCTCTCGTCCTGTGCCCTGTCACTTGGGAAGAGTCGGCGCGAGGCATCCTGGGAAGTGTAGTCCGCCAGCCCTCGCCCGCACCGTCAAATAAACTCCCTGTAAGGCTTGTTTTGGAGTTTTAGAAAGCGAGACCCCTAGGCAGCTAAGGAGAGACCTCCATCAATCCTGTGCAGCGAGGCAAAAGCTGGGACAGAACATATTTCCCACTTGCATGCATACTGATTAATTTCCCCAGAAATCTTATGCATATTCCACTATTTTCCAAGGACTGATTTTAATGTTATTATGCGCTTCACAGCGGTCAAAACTCTTGCTAATTTGAAGCTGGCTCCAGCTCTGACTGACCTTCCATTTGAGATAAATCCTGCAATGAGTTGATCACGGACACCTCTGCTCAGCACAGATCACGCTGAACACAAGATGTAACTGTGGAAAGACACTATTTGAAAAAAATCATGCTATAAAAACTTAAGCTATCAGAGAGACATTCTGTCTAACTTTCAAAAAGTACAGTTGCTTGGATGAACTTAGAATCATGGAATCACTAGGTTGAAAAAGACCTCTTGGATCATCAAGTCCAACCACTCCTATCTGCCACTAAACCATGTCCCTGAGCACCTGGGCTACGCATTTTTTCAATACCTCCAGGGATGCATATTGAACCCTACATAATAAAAATATTCCATTTTTTTTTGTAATAGTAACCACTTCTTGCATCAAGTCCCTGCACCCCAAATGAACTGATGGTGTAATGGGGTATTTTGCTGGAATTTTCCGTGTCACTGCCCCCAGTCTCCCTGCTCCGCTGCCCTCACGGGTGCTGTGGGCAAGAAGCTCTGAGCCTCCCTGCATGAGCTTACTCAGTACAGGAGTTAGCAAAAGCTGGCATAAGCAGAGCACTGGCACAGCTGTATGGAAAGGGATAGCGTTAAAACATCTTTTTCCCTCAGAGGCATCTTCTGCTTAGAATAAACGCTTTCCCCACAATGAGATTTAATAGTTTTGTTCAGGCACTTAAGAAATAACTTTGCAGATTGGGGAGATTACAAATGCATTTCCTAGCCTGAGGAATGTGCTATCTGCAGAGGCTTTTCTCCTCTTTATCATTTGATTTAGAGTGGAACAAGCAGTTAAACCCTGTCAGTAAACGTTTGCAGGTAATCTGGCTGCAGAGAGAGGCTCACTGTAGGAAAGGCAGCCTTACGGATTAGCCCTGGAAGTCGGGAATGTTATGTAAGTGGATTGATGATTAAAAAGAATATATTATTGTGGCATATTGTCTCCATGAAACAAAGTACAAATAACAAAGTTGCATGCATTAGATTAAATTCACGGCTGCCACAGATTAGTGTCATGGTCTTTAAGATACTTTAAAGCTCCATAGACTGGATTTTAGCGGTGGGGATGGATGCAGGATAGACATTTCCTAAGTGTAGGTTTATAGGCTTTTCAGGATAAAACTGCTCATTTATAGTTTTCCTTTGTGAAGTGAGTCAATGTTTATATGGCTTGGTTATTGTGCACTGAGATAAGCTCAAAACTGAACTTAACAAAAACATGGAATATGAATTTGTAAATGAGGAATGTTTCCCATTAGCAGCAGATGAGCCTCAAAAGTCTCATTTTGCCTGAAAGCTGACACCGTGCACTGGCACGCTTTGCCTTATCCCTTAACTAGTAACAAATGGGAGATGCAGGGCATTATTAATATGCCTTTTGGCACATTAATGTTTGCATTATTAATGTGCCTTTTGGACCACTGCAGTAGTAATAAGAAAACCATTTAGTTGCACTTTGGGGAAATTTTGTTGTCTGTATAAAACTAAATATGGCTCGCAGTCCTGACAAATGAAATTAACTCCCTTTTATTTGTTTGATGTCCTTATGAAAGGTGGTTGGTCTTATGCCTGCTATTTGAATGGCATAAATTATTGTTTTGAAGAGGTCGTCATACCTGGTCCGTTGGTGCATGTCAAAGTGCTGACTTCTGGACTATCCAAACGCAGGTGTGAGTCTTACAGCAGGTAGTGATGCTCACAGGGTCGGGCTGTAGCCACTGCCTGCCCGCAGCAGTGTCTGTCCAGGGACTGTGTCTTCCCTGGCACGCTTTTGAGCATTTAACTGGTCAGGGAGATGAGATGGTACTCACTGGTGTGAACTCTCTTCCGTGTGCACCGTGTGTTGCTCAGCCAGGCAGTTGTGGCTTTCTGCAATTGGTTCAGCAGATGCAAACACGCTGAGAGGAGCTGCATGCTGAGTAGGAGATGTCTGATGTGTACACTTATGCCTTCTTGCTCCAAGCTGGGGCGATCTTTATGCTATTAAGTTTTCTCCTGGTAAACTAAATTGATGTGTCCCATTGCATCATAGTATTTGCTGTTCTTAAGTAGTGCAGAAAAGGAGGGAGCTCTCAGGAATCTGCTTGACGTGGCAAGCTATTGGAGGCCATTTCTGTCTCTTCTAGCCTCCTGACCAGGGTGTCACAGCTATAGACTGTAGCTACATGCCTAGCAGGAGAAGGCATAAGGCCCAAAGCCCTCACCTTTCCACAGTCCTCCAGGTTTCAGCTGGTGACATGCATACGCCTTTATTGGTTCTCCATCATTGAGCAAGAAAATATCAGTTGGCCTAATTCTCCAGCTTTTTCCTTCTAGGTGGTTTTGTTGCAGCTTGACCTTGAAAATGAGGCATTATTGATTTGATTTCACCCCTTAGTGACCACGCTGTTTCCAGCTGTGGCAAGTTTAGATAAGGTGGTATTTAGATTCAGCTGGTGCCTTTTCCATCTCAGGCATCACAATACCATGTTCCATCTTAGGGCATGGACAAGCCCTAGACAGTTGTGCTACATCGCTTAAAACGTGTGTCCTCTAACCTGATATAACAGTCCTTGTCATGCTAGGAGTCAGATCAGACTAACAAAATGATTCCTTAGGCCATTATGATTTTTAATAACTTTCAAGTGGCTGCATACTTGTTCTCCTAACTTCACGGTTTTTTTGTCATGGCAGGATAAAGCATTGTCATTATTCATTTGCTTCCTAGCACAGATTAGTTAAACAATGGCTCACCTAAAAATTGCAGGGTTTTGTCACTTTTTTGAGACTGCATTGAAAGAAAATACTATGCAAGGAGGGCTTGTAGGATTAATGATTCTTTCACAGTCATGTTCAGAGGTCACTAAAATGAATGGAGCTGTAGAAGGCTGAATTCTCTTCATAGCTTCTTACTGATGAAGTCTTAATTTTGAGTATACAGAGAGACTTTAGCAATTTACAGAGCCTGTTGGGTTTTTTAAATCAAGCAAAATTTACAAAGATTAATTTAAAACCGGTTATTGAAATTCCTTTAAAATGCAGGGGTATGTAATTCCAAAGTAGGATGGACTTCATATAGTAGTAAGTCACAGTCAGGCTTTGTACAAAAGCAGGCACATTCTATTCTTCCAGAGAACTCAAAGTGAACTTTGCCTTTTTAGTGAAAACATGGTAGAGATCTCTGGTACTGACGTCTTTTGATCTGATTCAGTTCCTGTTTCCTTTGGTGACACTGGATTAGGGCTCAATATAATTCTCATCAAGTAATCACTTGAAAAAAAAGGCTGTTAAATTAGCAGCTTATTTCTTGTGCCAGTTAATGCCTAAATCACTTTAAGTAGTTAATGCTGCAAAATTAATTGTATATTTTTTATTAGGCCTCCTTTCCAGTAATCATAACACAGGGATTGGGAGGCATCTAAAAAAGTGTAAGTTTAAAATGCAGAATAAATATTCCCAATGGCAATTTTTGCAAAGACAGTATTTTTTGCGAAAGACCCTGTTCCTACAAAAACCACTCTTGTCCATTCTGTAATGACCTCGAGGAGCTGTGGTCCTATATTTACAGCTTTTCTAGAGGTCCTCGTAGAATCTGGTATATTAGCTCACTGGTAACAGTTTAGGAAAAAAAAAGTATTATTATGTCTGTGTGTTCTGTGAAGCAATAAAGAGCAACTGCACTTTAATTGCTTTGACTATCACATCTTAATTGGGCTCCCTGATGACTTTCAGATAACTGTGGTGGTTCTGAGTATTATTTGTACAATGACTGTGTGCTCAAACTGTTCGAACTGTTCTTGCCTGCTCCCTCATTTGGATGTCCTGAATTTGTGGATCTAAATGTATTCAGCATATAAAATAACAGAGATTTTTTCTCTTTTATTACATTCAAGCCAAAGATGTGATGAAATTTGGAATATCTCAATGGCCACCTGACTTGCTTGTGTCAGAAGTTCTTGAGAAAATATAAAAATATAATAAGTAGAACTCATTTGTTACATCCAGAGGAATAACACTCCTTAGAGGCTGTCAAATATACATGAGGTCAGAACATTTTAGACAATGAACTGTGCTTAAGAAACAACCATCAAGGGAAAAGTAAATGTTCAGTATCATGATTCATATGAATGTTTAACTGGATAAAGAACAAATTATGGAAATGGCAAAAACAAGCCTAGAATGAATGTGACAGTGATTTGAATTAAACCAGAAACAATTCACGGTGGGTTTTTTTTTTAGATTATTCCTTAGCAACTGAAACAAATTGCTTTTGTGTGAGTAGTTCTCACGTGAAATTAACTCCTATGACAGAATGAAATAATTTTTGTGATAATTATTCCTCTCTGGTAATTTATCCTGTATTTGTAGTTTCAGTATTTGATAAGCTTGCTGTTATCTGCCATCAGAACTGATGATGGAGTACTTCACTGGGCACTTCAGATCTTTTGGGCAACCCCAGCAAAGAGAAGGACAAGCAGGGATTCATTAGGAGTAGACAGCTCTCATTTTGGGAGGTTGGGCCACTGCAGCTAAGGCAATTTGAGGAGAAAAGAAAGGGTCGTAGTCTGCTAACACAAAGTAATGCTGTCTCAGACTCCTTTGGGCAGTTTTAGAGATGCTGCTCTTTCAATTGCCATTTTCAGGTTCATGCTTCATTTGTTGCCCGTTAGCACCAAATACCTGGTAATTTTTCTGTGAACAACCATTGAGGCCAATTTTAGTGGCCTCTTGGGTGGACTACAGGAGGGAAGTGAGATTGTGTAGAGAAAAAATCAGAAGGGCAAAGGCTCAACTAGAAATCTGATTGGCAAAGTTGGTGAAAGATAACAGAAAATCTTTCTATAAATATATAAATAATAAAAGGAGGACTAGGGAGACCATACAGTCCCTATTGGACACAGAAGGAGCAACAGTGACAGGGGATGAGGAAAAGGCTGAGGTACTTAATGCCTTCTTTGCCTCAGTCTTTAATTGTAAAGAAAGTTGTTCCCTCTGTATACAAACCCCAGAGCTAGAGGAGGTGGTCAGAGCCCTCCTAGCCTGACAAGACACCCACAAGTCTATGGGGCCGGATGGGATTCACCCAAGGGTATTGAAGGAGCTGGCGGATGTGCTGGCCAAACCCCTTTCCATCATAGAATCACTAGGTTGGAAATGACCTCTGAGATCATCAAGTCCACCTATACTTATCTGCCACTAAACCTTATCCCCAAGTACATCATCTACCTGTCTTTTAAACATCTCCAGGGGTGGGGACTCAACACCTTCCTGGGCAGCTCCCCCCCACTGCTGAAACACTACCTCTGCCAGGCCCAGACAAGAAGCAGTTGCCAAGTTCTAAGAAGGTCTAATATATTCATCTTTTGAAGGCAAGTTTCTTCATTTACTTAATATAAGGACGGTGCAGACAATTTATCGAGAACACTTCCTGAACTGGCAAGAATACATGGGCAACAAGTGGCAATGACTGTTTGTCTGCCTCACAGCGATCATTTTTGATATATCTACTTTTTTATATCAACTACAAGTCACCTTATTTCCTCACTACACAGAGCCAGACCTATCACTGTGAGAAAACATTTTCAGTGAAAAAACTCAACACAATGTATGAACTCAACACTTTATTTGATGAGTGCAAGCCCACAATTACTTCAGAATTAATTTTCTGAAAGAAATGAATCTTCCAACAGTCCTGGAAAACTGGAGAAGTTCCACTGGAATGGAGGCTGATGTTGTGCTCATCTACAAGAAGGGTCGCAGGGAGGATCCAGGGAACTACAGGCCTGTCAGTCTGACCTCAGTGCCAGGGAAAGTCATGGAACAGGTGATCTGGAGTGCTATCATCAAGCACATGCAAGAGAACTGCGTGATCAGGCCCAGTCAACATGGGTTCACAAAAGGCAGGTCTTGCCAAACTAACCTGATCGCCTTCTATGACAAAGTGACTCGGCTGCTGGACGAGGGAAAGGCTGTGGATGTATCTTCCTGGACTTCAGTAAAGCCTTTGACACAGTTTCTCACAGCATTCTGCTACGGAAACTGTCAGCCTCTGGCCTGGACAGGCGCACGCTCTCGTGGGTGGAAAACTGGTTGGATGGCCGGGCCCAGAGAGTGGTGGGAAATGGAGTTAAATCCAGCTGGAGGCCAGTGACAAGTGGGGTTCCTCAGTGCTCAGTGCTGGGTCCAGCCCTGTTCAGTCTCTTTATCAACGACCTGGATGAAGGCATTGAGTGCTCCCTTAGCAAGTTTCAGACGACACTAAGCTGGGTGGAAGTGTGGATCTGCTGGAGGGTCGGGAGGCTGCAAAGGGACCTGAACAGGCTGGAGCGCTGGGCAGAGTCCAGTGGCATGAGGTTTAACAAGGCCAAATGCCGGGTCCTGCACTTGGGGCACAACAAGCCTTTGCAGTGCTACAGACTAGGAGAAGTCTGTCTAGAAAGCTGCCTGGAGGAGAGGGACCAGGGGGTGTTGGTTGACAGCAACTGAACATGAGCCAGCAGTGGCCCAGGTGGCCCAGAAGGCCAATGGCATCTTGGCTTGTATCAGAAATGGCGTGACCAGCAGGTCCAGGGAGGTTATTCTCCCTCTGTACTCGGCACTGGTGAGACTGCTCCTTGAATCCTGTGTTCAGTTCTGGGCCCCTCAGCACAAGAAGGATGTTGAGGCTCTGGAGCGAGTCCAGAGAAGAGCAACGAAGCTGGTGAAGGGGCTGGAGAACAGGCCTTATGAGGAGCGGCTGAGAGAGCTGGGAGTGTTTAGCCTGGAGAAGAGGAGGCTGAGGGGAGACCTCATTGCTCTCTATAACTACCTGAAAGGAGGTTGTGGAGAGGAGGGAGCTGGGCTCTTCTCCCAAGTGGCAGGGGACAGGACGAGAGGGAATGGTCACAAGCTCTGCTAGGGGAGATTTAGGCTGAACATAAGGAAAAGATTTTTCACGGTAAGGGTCATTGTGCTCTGGAACAGGCTGCCCAGGGAGGTGGTTGATTCACCTTCCTTGGAGGTGTTTAAGGGACGGGTGGATGAGGTGCTGAGGGACACGGTTTAGTGTTTGATAGGAATGGTTGGACTCGATGACCCGGTGGGTCTCTTCCAACCTGGTTATTCTATGAATGAGCTCTGTGGATACCCAGCACTTTACAAGGAAAATGTTAATGTAGGAATGTGAGTCTTTCATCACAGTTACGTGCAATGTGGACCATGCAGTAAAACGAAAGATTTTCTTCTCACATGCATTGACATTTATGACCTGTAGTGCCTGAAGACCTTCATTTTTAGAAACTTGAAGTCCATTTTCTCTTTAAATTATAAGCATTCCAGAGGGCATCTCATTCAGGTTCCTGAAAACAGCAAGCATGCCACAGATATGAGGAATAATTTTGTTGTGCTAATTTAGTGTAAATGATTGGGTTTTTTCAATCAAGTAATTAATAGCAACATTGCCTGAAATTTTTGGTGGCAAAAGGAGATTTACAGTGCAGAAAGAAAGAAATTCATGGAGATTCAGTTTCTTATGCTGGTAGTGATGCCAGTGAAATATTTTATACTTTGCTGAGTCTGGCTGTGGTGTAGGTGTTTGTTCATGATGCTTTTTAGTACAGATCGCTACTTTCAGAGGTATTTGAGGGGCCATTGTCATCCTAATGTAGGCGTTGCAAGGCTCCAGAGAGAGAAGGCTTGTGTCCAGGATCATTGGACGTGATCTTCCTTTACTTGAATCGTGGCATTTTCTACCAATGCACCTTCAGAGAAAAGACAGATCAAGCTGTTTTGTAGATTATACTGCTTTTAACCACAAAGACATGTACTTGCATTAAGAGATGTTAAAATGCTTTATCACAAACATTGGGTTGATATTACAATGATGCTGCTGAGCACTCGAGCGAAGGTCAAACTGACATCTGACCCCGCCTTCAGTGAAAATTTGCTGGTTTTAAAGATGTGGCCAAGCCATTTTAAACTTGAGTTTGAGCATGCAGTCTCACTGTTATTGCTCCCAAATGAAGCAAATTAGTAAGTGCTAAATAATGTTTAGTTTTGCAGTAGTTTTTCTGAGCTAGAGAAACAGGAATTGCACTTGGGCAGCAGGCTGGTTTACTTGAAGCTGTAAATTGAAAGCATAACAAATAGAACAACTGAAAGCTGGTTTTGCAGGCTTTGCATTTCGAGTCTAATCAATCAAGCCAGGGAATTACTTGAAGATTCACCAAGGTATAGTACAATTAAGTTATTTTATGGTTTAACTCATAGGAAGATAAGACTGTGTTAATTAGCCCTGTCTATTTCTTTGCCAAAAAAATAATGTGTACTAATAGTTATCCTGCACATTACTGATTATCCACAGCTGTCATGTGGAATTGCAGGTGCTGAGCATTTCAGGATGCTGCGGAATTGAACCATGTTCATTCTGTGGCGCTAGGTCAGTGTCACACAGAAGGCAGCAATAACACAGCCTGCAAAACTATAGTCATTTCCTTGGGGAAGACTCTCTAGGTTATAGAGTGTGCCAGACATGAACTAAATGTTGGCCAGATTCTGGTTTAAATACTAAAAGTGCTCTCAGAGGTGTTTGGGTGCAAATGAGGTGATAATGTTTAATCTCAGCTGGAAAGTTTGAAGAGCAAAAAATAAATTTAATAAAAGGTTATAAGAGCAATTTCAGTGAAGGACACAAATTATGTTGTGTAAAAATACTTTGTGGGACATGGGAACAGAAGTGACTTGGAAATTACAGACTCCAGTGGGGTGATGGGGAACTTTCTGTTCAATGATTGTTGAGGTTTGAGTGCTGTAAATTGTATTGGAACAATGACCATAACCATGTGATAAGATTATTTCACCTTTTTTCTCCTGAAAAATTGTTATCATTGTTAATAGATTTTTCTGAGAGACATCAATACCGTTATCCTCATGCCTTCTAACTCCATTCATTGTATTTGTCATTCTATTAAAAGAGCTTCTCTGCTCTGGTAATGATACATTTTTGTTTGAAGTATAGCTGTCGTCTCGGTTTAATATAACTCCATGTACAACTTGTTTGCTGAAGTCCTCATCTCTTTCCACAAAGAATATCATGATTTATTTCCCTGTTTTAGCTGTTTATGCACAATAATGTAATATTCCTTTGTTTTATTTCTTGCCTTCTTCTGGATGAGCAGTTATGTTTTGGTACCTCTCACCTTTTGAATGTTAATAATCTACCCAGAATTAGCTGAAAATTTGAAGGGTGACATTTCCTTCAATATTTCTTAAAGAATTATTTGGCATTTCTGCTGCTTTGAATGGGCAAAGCTGTATGTATTTAATTATAAATACTTCATGTGTTGAGGAGAATAAGTAATTATTCTTAGTGTCTGCTCCACTGAGATTTTTTTTTTCTCTGTTATGGAGTTAAAGATGTTTGGCAAATCAATTACAAATTTACAACTACATATTCTAGAATAAATTGACAGTAGAAACTTTTCCCCATTGAAATTTGCAATGTTTCTTTCCAATTCCAGCTCTAAAAAGCCAGGAGACAGGCATCACGTGTAAATGAACAGAGGTGCCACCTGGAAAACAAATGGAAGCCAGCAGGGAAGCCAGTCCAAGAAAAGGGGCAATTACATGGTTTTGCAGCCCCTCTATATAACAGGGTAATCATAAAGGCTTTGCAGACTGTGTAAATCTATAACACTAGATATCCTGGGGCAATGAATCCACTTCCTGCTCTGGCTGAATCTGATGTTAAATTCCTGTTGATTCTGGGGTGATCAGAGTTAGTTCAATGCTGAGTGTTTTTGTAAAATCCACCCACCCAGGAATGAATAAAACTAGTATTTGTTTGTTCAGTATCATGACGGGAAAGGAAAGGTTTTCTGACTGCAACAACCGGGCAAATATGGATCTGCATTTAAGTTCCCAAATCACTCACTAGAATGATTTCTTCATTTCCTTCCCAAACTGTACACCATCACATAAAAATTTGCATTTATTTCATCTATTGTAGGTAGACTCTGATTTTTCCGTTTACCACATCAATATTTCTGTTTTAGTATACATGATTCTTTAAATGTTAGTAACCTTAAGAGTAGTGGCTGCAGTTCTCTGCAATTGTCCATGTGCTAAAAGAGTTTTTGAGGATGGGCGACATAAAAGAATTCCTCCATGTTCATCATCCTTTTCCTAATTTTAAGCCGTGTTGTTAGCAATTCAGCATGATGCATAAGCAATAAATACTATTCTGTGCCTCATATCTTGACAGCTGGTTCTCCAGATTTTGTGCAGAACTGTTTTACAACCTGTTTGCTTGGCATACAGCCGTTCCATGCTAAATTATTCATTTTATTATGTGGCCAGCAGGATGCTTGTGATACGTCAAGTGAAATTCGCTCACTACATCTGATGTAAACAAACTGTCCAAGACTTATCTCTTTCAGGAACAGTGCTTGTGCTAATGTAAATGTCTTCTCCCAGTCAGTCCTTGGCACTCTCAAGGCATTAACAAAGTGAAGGCAAGACCCTATTGGCCCTACTGCAGGAAGGGAAAACTGTTTTTAAAAAAATGCCAAAACTCAAGCTTTGAGATTTAAATTTCCTCAAGTTGTAAATGCGGCATGGTGCATCATTTGTTCTACCACACAGCAAAAAATGATAACACAAAGGAGATTGGATTTTTTTTCTTCTAATACTTGGGAAAAATATCTTTTTTTTTTAGTTCCTTCTCTTTCTCAAGTAAAGCTTGAACTGTCTTCAGTAGAATTAATATAGGAAATAGTTATCACAGACCGACTAGAAATGCCACTAGTGAAAAACAAGTACTTCTTCAAATGCATTATGACTGGTAATATGAAGTACTTCAAAGAAAAAACACAGCTTTAATTTAAAGCCTATATCTTGCATCAGTGCAACATTCTTAGAATGTCTCTTTTTTGGGCCCCTTCTCTTTATCTTCTGGAGGAATGAAAACTTCACCAGTTCCCTGAGCCTGACTGTGACAATCCAGATACTAGGTCAGATGATGGAGGAGGGTTTGTAGGAAAGATTGCAGCTGGCAGATCTGTTCCCTTTAAAGTCACTCTTGTGAGAACAAGAGCTGGGCCAAAGCAAGCTCCCCTTGTTGCCATGCAACAGTCAGACAGAATCCTGGGTACCAGACACAGCTCATCCATCATTTCATGGTTTTGCAATATCTTTTTCAAACGTGGCTACCAGAACTGCACACAGTCTTCCAGTCTCTGCCTCAGCTATACTGTAGAATAAGTTTATTCTTCCTACTTGTTATGTCCCCCACACATACATTTAAAAGATCCAGCTAACCTTTTATGCTACCACACCTCATCAGCTTGTATCTTAGTTTCAGGTTATGTCAATGCTGTTCTGACCGCGTTCATCATAATGCAATGAGGTCTCCTCAAGTGAACTTAGTAAATCTCTCCTAACATTGGACTTAGGTCTCTGCTAAGATAAATAAAACTCTCAGTCCAGGGAAAGCAGTTAACACATAGCTGTGAAAAAATGTCTACTGATCCAAATGTTTCTGTTTCTAAGTAAGTATTTCCTATGGGAAGCTGTGTTCTTCATGCTGGATTCAGTGTGTTATATCTGTGACACAGTGCTAGGAATATGTTATAGGGTTATTTCCTTGCCAGATATTATGAAGACCAGTTTCAGCATCTTGATTTCTTTTCCTCTTATATCAGTAATACGAGTGGCTAATATTGAAAAGAAATGTGTCTTTCTTTACGTTGGTATAAATTGTTTAAAGATAATCAGAGCATGTAATAAATGAGAATTATACTTGTCTGCATGTGAGAGAACGGATCTGTTATTGGGTCTCAAAACACTGTCTATTTTTAGACTGCATCGATAGTACATGATTATTTTCAGTTCTTAGATGCAATGCATTTCCATACATTTCCTTTGATATTCAATAGTGTATGCTTACTTATGCAGTAAAATGCATAGCAGTAAACCATATGAACCTATAAAAGCATATGCAGCAGTACTGCTGTAGCCTCCTGCTGCATGAATATAGTTTGTCTGGCTCCATGCAAAAATGTGAAGCCCGTGCCAAGCAGAAGGTTATTGAAAGAATCACATAGTCATAGCCCATTTGAATGAAACAACCAGCCAGTTTAAACTTTAACAACACTATAAATTGTATGACAGTAAAATGCAACTCTTATAATTCTGGTTACATTATCTTAGAAATACTTTTACTGTATCTTAATCTACAGAAGAAATCATAATTTAAAGCATGACCTAAAAGGAAGGTGGAATCATACACTTACTAGGTTGGAAAGGACCAGTTTGTGTTACTGACTCTGCTCAAGTTATGTATCTTGACATCTGAAAGTAGGAATCTGAAGACACACAAACTTATGTAAGTTAGCGAAAGATGGGAACTGAGACGAGTGACATTTTGAAAATGCATTAGAACTGGAAAACAATCTTAGAAACAATGTGGTAAATACTTGTTAATCAATACTTGTCAACATGTTATTTGTGCACATTGTGATTTTGTTATTCAGCCAGCCATAAATAAAACTCCATCTAGAGCTAGTTATTATTTTCCTACACTTCCCATAATCACAGACTGTTGAAATTAAAGTAGAGCAGCGTTAATAATATATACTGGCTGCTTTAGTTATCACTTCTGTTCAGATCTGCACCTGTAGCGTCTGGGGAACACAAACACTAGTAGACTTAAAGCCTCTGCAATTGTTACTGCAAATTACTAAATTGACCTTGCTAGAAAAATTTGGTGAAAGTTCTTATGTTAATTAATTTTTTTGAATGCTTTCATAACTTGGGCTTTGTAGTATGGAGATAGGCCAGATAAAGTAAAGCAGGCACTGAAGAAATGCACTTAGGGTGGTAAATGATGAAGGAAGTAGTGTTAGCAATTTGAGCATTGTGGTTTTGCATGTACTAATCTAAGGAACACCACAATTAGTAGGTCCTGATGTCTTAAGAAAATTGGTTAAAATTTTCTAAAAATGTAAAAAAAATATGGCAATGAAATATGACTTATTTTTTCATTATGTTTTCAAATAAGGGTTCTGCTTTGATGGCAAGGAACTAATGGTGTACTGTTGTCTGAGTCGGTTGACTTTGGAATGGAGCTGTTTTCCTTAATTGCCCCTGGCTTGCACGTTTGAAGACAGCAAGTAATATCTGTCCTGCTGTGGGAAGCAAACTTCCACTGCTTTCAGCTTTAGCCAGAAGAGCTAAATGTAAAGGGACAAAAGCTTCACAACACAAGAAAAGGATTGTGTTTCTGACCCATTGTTCAGATTCTGTTCTGCTTGCAGTTGGATATCTCTTGGACTGCTGGTATGTAGGACAGTTTACAAGATACTGTATTGGTAAACAATTAAATCAAGTTACCAATAACATCCTGGGTGTGTTTGGAAATGCTAAAGATTCAAAAGGTCTTCTGGTATCAGAAAAGATGGACTGATGAGATATATTTTTCTTTTTTACTTGGCCTTTCTTATAATACCAACGTCTGCTGTGTTCAGTAATTTAATTTCTGGGGCCATAGGATAATAGGACCCTTTGGCTGGGCTATGGATGAGGCAAATACTGGTAATTTGCCTTCATTTATTCAGAGTGGAGAAGACTGAATGACTGTCCCTGCTTTTCTGTACTGCAGTCATGCTGCCTTCTTTGGCTGCCCAGGAACAGGTGGCATCACCTGAACCGTGGCTGTTACTGGCAGGGGCATAGAAGCTGCCCAGGTGGATGTTGAAGCTGGTTTATGCTTGCAGCAGAGTCCTTCTCCTGGCAGAGGCTTCTAGTCCTTTGTTAAGCTGTCTGGCTACATCAGTTAACTGCTTGTTACAAAGTCATATCAGAGTGCTTACAGATTGCAATGCACCTGTTAATTTGATTCTTTGAATAGTTTAGGAAATCTCAGTTGTGCTAGGGTAACACAAAAGCAATCTTATAACGTATCTGCAGCGCGCATGGTGCCAAAGGCAAGGGTCATCAATCAGTGTGTTGCCACCAATACTGATGGAGTCTGAAATGGAGTTTGACTTGAAGGATGAGAAGGAAATTAAGCGTAACAGAGTGATAATGGAATGATCAATGCCGCTTGTTGCAGACTTTGCATGCACATTGAAAAGGAAGATATTTTATCAACGTGTAAATGAGGTGATTCAGTCTTATCTGAATCACAAGGAGAAGTGACTGGATGGAGTTAACATTGGTGCTTTACTAACAAAGCAAGAAAAACAAGAAGGATGCCCAAACTTTCTCTTTCAAAATAGCATAGATAGTTCTGGTGGTTGTCATGAGAATCCTTTTTATCAGTATTTGAATCGTCCTGTTTTCTCTTATAAATATTGAGTGTAAAGGAGGAATTAGCAGAGTAGCCTGGCTTGCAAACCAGAAACCTGTTGTAAAATCTCCTTCTTGTTACCAAAAGATAGCTTTCAGTGGCAATAAAGTCATCAGTTTTGGACACAGTTTTTCTCTTCAATGGGAGATTCTCTAGAAGAAGGCTTCATTGAACAGCAAAATTTGTGCTGAGTGTCATGAGCCTCAGATTCATCTAGTTTTTTGGTCACCAGACTGTTCCTGAATACTGACCTGGGGAGAAATACATTTGTGTCTGACCTTGGCAATCCTCCACAGTTAATAGGGTTGGTCTCTGCAGCAAGTGTTTGCAAAATTCAGTTTCTGTAATGTCATTTTGAATTTTTTATTATGTTAATAGTTCCCGTAAGGGAAAACAGGACTTCTGGATGCCTGATTGCTTATAGGATCTATCATTTATTATTTATTCTACATGCTTTTATTGATAGTTATTGCTAGATATATATCCTCATCCTTATGGATTCCAGAGCTTTTATAGAATGTCAAGTTCTCAAGAAATCATTAAGGAAATCATTAGGGATCTTCATCTATTTCTCATCCTTCCATGCACGTAAGTGTTTCAGCATCACTCCAGCTAGGTTATTTTCAGTCTTCTGGCTTCCTGCAAAGCCTAAGGGATGGATTTCCACACTCTGGCCTTTTTTCATAGACATCGAGGTCCTTATTTACAGCACCTAATCCACTCCCTTAAATGTTCTTAGCTACTTTCTGCAATAATATCAGATGATCAATCAGATAACGGGATTGCCTCATCTCAATCATATGCTTTAAAATATCTTGCAGGGTCAAAATTTCATTATTTTAATCTTCCATTGACCACTATATGAACTCTTCCAGTTCACTGTGGCTTTTCTACAAAACTGTATTACCTAGCAGTAGCTTACATACATGAAATCTTGTTTTAATATCCTCAAATATTCAATAGATTTTTAGTGCAATATTTTGTTCTAAAATTCCTTTTCCATGTAAGATAATTTTATTTCCTGGTGTTATTGTCCATTCAAATGCCACGTCATTTACCTTTATTTTTCATTAATGTTAACCTCCGGTTAAATCCATTCACATATCAATCACCACTTAACTTTAAATCTGCGTAGGTACATCCTATAGAAGTTTTGATTAATCTAATAGATATCCATAGTAAATCACAGCGATTTTCTAATCCAGAATGACTGTAGCGGTCAGAGTATAACCTAAGCAATTCTGTTTATGGTTTAAGTGATAACAATCACTACATCATTGTTAGCACTCTGAAATTTACAGTCTTCATCAGAAGGCTTTTTGTAAAGGACTATTTTTATGCATAACCATTTTCAAATTGGATGCAACCTAATCCCAAACTCTGGAGTGTTTTCACCAGATAACTGGATTTGGCCAGACACATTATTTTATATCTGAGTTTAGATATTCATATAGCAGAGATTAGACTTGAGCTTTAGCACTTTGAGTACATTTCAATCCTATTTTTTTGAGAGATCAAGCTTTTCCTGACCTTTTGTCTCCCTTCCAGGACATTTCCATTGAGCCAGTGCAAAGCGCGATCTGTTGTCACGATCAGCATGATCTTATTGATGCAGCCTGCACCAAGTGATGTCTTCTGATAGGTTCTGAGGGCAACACAGAGGCTAGAGTTCACCTTCACTCTCACAATGATCATGCCAATGTACCCCTGCCCTGCATTAACTGAGAATTTCAGTCTTTTGTGTTTATGAAAGATGTTGGATCCATACCTCTAATTTTTAGCATCAATGGTAGATAATAAAAATATCACAGAGCTACTCTAATAATCTTGTATCTTTGAAACAAGCAAGGAATAAAGTACAGCAGGAATCACACTATGTAGATTACATGCTTTAACTGAGCTTAATTCTTGAACAATGTCTGGTGATTATGGGAAGACTACAGCTGAGTGCCTTTTAAATCAGTTACTTTGAAATTAACTCTATTTCCCTTATCCAGGTTAGTAAAGTCCATTGTTCTGAATTGATGTGTCAGGTTGCTATCTGGTGCCTAAAACACAGCATTTCCCAGAGCGTGTCTCCATGAGTTTAATGTAATTTGAGACCCTTTCATTCTTAAATGCTACAATTGCAATGAGATTAGGAAGCAGGGTGGTTAATATTAGTTTCCATTACTAAAAAAATACTGTTAGATAATTCAGAACTCAAAAGTGAACAAAATTTGAAAGACTAGAAAGCTGAAAGTAATCCATGTTAAAAGACTACCTGCTGTCCAGAGCAAGCATGGATTCCAACTTCATCAAGCTGCAATTCTCGTTGCTTTCTGATACTGTGCCAGATATAATGTGGATGTCTCCCAGATTAAGTGTTGCTTGATTAAAATGGGTTAGAGAAAATAAATGTAGTGGGAGCTTGCCGTGTTCTACTCTGCGCTACTCACTCTGCCTGCCAGGCAAAGAGGCAATAGAGCTATTATCATTCAAATAGCAATAAGATATGTGATTTAGGTTTTTCACATCTCTGCCTTTTATACTTTTGTAATAGAAATCATTAGGGATCTACTGAAATATTCCATTTCTCACAGTAAATTTAGATGACTGGTGACATTAAGTGCTGTTATGAGTCTAGGTCATGATTACTGCCAAGCCTGTTCTGGCTGAGTGAGTACATATGAGCTCAAATAGCTAGATTATTATCTGCAATGGCTGTTGAACAAGGCTCAGTTTTTCTAGCAACAGGGTAGGTAGGAATGTGTCCAGGAAAAGTGTCTGCATCTTGCATCTGCGGATGAATTCAAGATCAAGTCTTCACGCTCTTGCTTGGGTGCTTCAAAAGTGTTTGAGCTAATTCAGCCTTTCCAAATTGCATTTCTCTGCTTCTGCATGCTGACTGAAGCTAACTCCTATTTATGTACTGGAGGACAGTTACTACCTGTGTGTCTAAGAAAAGAAAAGGAAAGAAAGAGGCAGGCATCTGTGCAGGTAGCCAGTGATAAGGTTACGTTGAAATAACACTCCCACCTATGAACATACAGAATTATCACACACCATTAAGCGTTTTTCTCTTCTGTCGCACAGTTTGGGTCTAATCTGTCGTGGCATTCTTGCTCTGGAATTTGAGTGGATCTCAGCCTTTGACTTCCATCCTCTCCAGTTAGGTTTTCAGCTTGACAGCCAAAAATTAGGTAGCTTACAGGATAAATTCACTGTCTCAAGTTCCAGACCGTGGCTTTACAAATTGCACTTTCATTATGTAAAATAAAGCCATTTATATCCATTGACAGCAGATACAATGCTTCAGTGCACACTGTTTGGCTTGATGTATTTGATAGCTTGAAACTAGCTGCCTCTCAAATGTCCAAGTGCTTGTCTTGCTTCATGATGCTCATGTCTATAAGCACTACCCCCCTTCACTTCCAGAATGAAGTAGGTCCATTTTAAATTCTGAGTTTAGCCATTTTAATCTGGAATGAAATTCATGGATAACAGAAGCTAATTTGTTTGTCTTGCTAGAAACTACAAGCTTGTGTTATAAGACTGCTTCTCAGGAATAATAAATTCATGCACTTTTTTCCTATGAAACACTGGCAAGGTATAATTATTTTATGATTTATTTTACAACCTCGAGACCAGAAACTGAAATATTTACTCAGGCAAAATTAGAAATTAAGGAGAGTAATCAGTCATTCACAATTAGGAAACTGTAATTCTTTCTGTGTCCGCTTAGTAGTCTGAGTATGGAATAACCCTGTTGTTAGGACTTCTGGCAAAGAATAAAAGTCAGGTTTCTTGATTCCTGATGTCCTTTCACTCTGAGTCCTATTAATGCACCTCACTCTGAGTCACAGTCATAAACAGTAGTTCAGCCTTTCTGATAACAAGGATACAAGGTATTAGTGGAAATAGTGATAATTTGGGATCCCAATTATGTAGCGCTGGACAAGGCATCCTCTAACTTTACCACTTTCTTCCATGCAGATATGGCATTTGGTGCGATTCTCTCACTGGTCAGATCTACTCCAACAGCTACCAACAGCTACCAATTGTATCAGATTGTGTTTGGTTTTGGGGGGGAAGGATGTGTTACTGGTTTTTGCCCATTTTTCTATTCTCCAGGCTATGCTAGGATACCTGATGGATAGCTCTCTATTGTATGTTTTGAGATCCCAACCATTTCCTACATCTTTGGATGTAAGCAGAAAAACTTCTTATGGTGTTTAACTGTATGGAGATATGAAAGTAAATTACAAATCAACAATGTGTTCAGAGTGAAAAAACTGCCTTACAAGGAACTATTAATGTGTGGGGAAACACGGTAATTTGTGACAGAGCAATTGGTGTGCCTCTGAAGGACACTTTAAGAATTATCCCTATTTTCAAGACTGATTCTTCAGGGAACTGTAAATCAGTATGTAGGAAATGATTTTTCATGTCTAATTTTTGTGTAGTATAAAAATCATAAAAGTCTCCAGGTTCTACATTCTTTTAATTTTCAGCTGTCTGAGGAAAACTAAGAATTGTCACCATAACTCCAAGTCTTGATATGTGTTTAGTTAACAAAACACTTTGTAACATCACTCCATAGGTCTTCACATTAACAGTGAATTTTTCAGCTTCTTTCTTCAAGTGAATGGTGAGCCTAGAATAATAAAATACAATGAAACTGGTGTCAACCAGAATCATTATTCAATGAAAATTTAAGTAACTGAGCAGGCAGATAACAGTACCTGACTCACAGAATGAGGTCAGCTGCTGAGATATGTCATCAGTGTTTAATAATTTGATAGGTGCTTAGGGTTCATTTTGTTGCCTGTTTAAAATGAGACATCAATGTGTTATCATTCTTGTTCCTTAGAAATGAACTTCACAGAGGATACTGCATACAGTTTATTTAAGGAATTATTAGCTGAACCTGTTAGAAGTTGGTTTTATTTATTTCAGTGGAGTTATGCTGGTTTACATTAGCTGAGAATATTGCCTCGGATTTTCCACAAATCACTGCAAATACAGTATTTTGGGAATACATACCTGTGAATGTGAATAAAAATTTCTGACTTTGTGTTTCTGAGGTACGTTGTGTGTGGAAGGACTCCTGCCTATCAAATATGGGCAGGTGCATTTTGGCCAAAGCACCCTCAGAATGATGCATGTAAAATGTAGATCTACCTTCTGATTTTGGATCTGTTAGGAAAGTTATTTTCTAGTGGGGAAAAAAACCAACTCTGCCATTGCATTCAGGCTATAAGAGCTATTAATGACTGTTCATGAACAGTTAAAGTCTACTAAGCTCTTCCTATCAACTTTTTTTTTTTTTTTCAGCTAGCCTGCACAGAGCACAGGCATAGATGTGCTCATCTCTTACTCTTTTACAGACGCTGCTCTGGCAAGTGTCATTACAGTAATATCCTTCAAAAATGTCACTCAAGAGAAACATTTGCCAGATCTGCCTGCCAGCGTGAGCTAAATCACCTCACTGTGAATCGAATGTAGTTTGTCCGTGCCTTTCCCTCTCTAAGAGAATCATTAGGGAGCCACAGAGGAGCTGACAACTAGCCATGAGTGACTTGCAGCAGATGCTGAATATTCTAACACTGATAACTGTTAATTTTTTATTGTGAGATCTGAAACTCTAGAAACTTTATTCATTACTGGGAAATGGTTACTACAATTTTAAGAGACTGGAGAGAGGAACTTGTGGGAACAAAACAAGCTAGTAAGTGAATATGTGATCTGATTCATAAACATTCCATACTAGCCTGTAGCCTGGAGTATCCTGAGCTTAAAGGTAGCTCACACTGTCACTTGCTTATGCAATGAAGCTTAACATGTGGACCTCACTGAAACTAAGAATAAGTAAGAGGCCTCCCATGGATTCACTGAATACTGATTTGATTCCCATTTCTTGAGAAAAGGTACTAAGGCAACATGAAGTCAGGTACCGTAAGTGTGACACACATGAAATGGAGAGCAAAGCAAAATCGAGATAAAAGGAAGAAGGACTTTTAAGCTTGTTGTAATTTGACTAATGCCGTTAAGATGGATGTTTTATGTACTTCATTTCTGATAAGCAGTCTCAACATTTTTCTCCTGTGGGTTGCCACTATCTATGGCTTCTCAATCTACACTGCGTTTCAGTCTGAAAGGATAGACAGCTGTGTGCTGCAAGACTGACAAGAAATATTAAAATTAATTCATTCAGAAAGGCAAAGTTGGTTCTTGCATTTTCCTACGTAGTCCAGCTGAAGGGACTGCACTGTGCAGATCCAAGGCCCCAGTCCTGCTGCTGCCAATTTCTTAGCAGATCACTGCACCCATGTCAGAACTTCCTTGAAGGCAAGAAGTGCCCCTACCAACTGCTGGGTCCAGACCTTGCCAAGGGAAAGATCTGGGCCAGGTGCATACAAACAGGAGCTTTCTAGGTGACCTTGCCAGCTCTCAGAGAGTTACTCCCACTGAGGTGCCTTTGATCCCAAGGAGAGGCATGATCCGATGCATGGCTGTTAAGATAACTAATTTTAGCAGCTGCATCTGTTTAATTGGGACTCTCAGCAGAACATGACTGCAGAGGGAGCCTCAAGGAAAGTAGAAATCACGCAAGTATGAATTGCAAATGTTTTAAAGCTTCACTCTCCACTCAATAAATCCTCCTAGGACCTGCAATATTTCTGCTACTACCATTCCTGGCCAATCTCCCGCACTTGGATGGGAGGTTCTTCCAGTGCAAGAGAATATTTAGTAGAAGTATGCAAGAGATCTACTTAATATGTGGCATTTTCTCTGTCATACAGCATGATGCTAAATATTTTCCAGAGCTGCTGAAGATAATTGGACATTTCAAAGGCCATTTTAGACCATTTTCTTAATTTTTTGCATGAGCTGAGTGCTAAACTCCCAGCAGCACTGGTTCTTCCTGATCCCAAATGGTCTATAATACACAGTTGTTGAAAGCTGCATTCCTCTGGGAGAGGTGGAAGGGAAAGCACGGCTGTGAGAAAAACTTTGTCTTACCAAGACTGCAAGGGGAAGCCAGCTTTTGAGAAACTGCAAGCTGTGAATTCTTTTTCCTGAAAAAGAAACAAAGGATTTTGTCCTACTTTGCTAGAGATTAGCTTTTGTTTAATCTTCCAATCTTCTGGCATACCGAATCACTGACTACTCTAATAACAACATACTTGTAAATCCTTATGAAACACATAGTGATAATTCATCCTAAGAAACAATTCATGGTTTACTGCAGCCAGCTATAAGTTTAGGTTAAAATTTCTATTATTACAGAAAAAAATGAAACGTGATTTTTATTTTTTCCTCAATTTTCTTTTTTTCCTCAATGGACTTTCTCATCACAGGATTCTCAGTTATTTCAGGCATCCAATGCTTGTAGTTGCTTATCACTGTAACATAGTACTGTAATAACCCCTGTATTCAAGAATAATTTTTTTAACAATTTTATGCTGTACTTCAAATAGCATTGGATATCACTACTCAGTGTAAAAACAAAACAATGGCAAAAAATGGCAATGATAGATTAAATACATTTAATGTAATATAAAAACGTGATGAAGGAATTTAAATCTTTTAAACACAGCATTTAATCTTTTGCCAATATAAAGAGTTCATTTTCAATATTCCCTGTTTTCCTAGTGCTCTTATATTACTAACTTGAATTCCCTTTTGGTTTTGTGCTTAGATTCTTTCATCTGACTTATTTATGCCTTATTTTAACTGAGATTTACCTGCAGAGGAAAGACTGAGGTCTAAAGATCAGTTAATTCTGTTGGGCTTTCTTCCCACCCACGTTTTCAAGTTTCAGAGGGATAGGGAGTGATTTGTTTACCTTTCTGTGTGCTTGCACACATTGTATTTGCATTTGTAAATTACAAAATACTAGCCTGTTTTTTAATACTTCTGGAATTTGGTTCAGTCACTCTGGTAGATTAAAAAAAAAATAGTAATTTGTTTCACCAGCAGCTCCTAAGTAGCTTTTCATCTATTAGTTGGAGCTTCCATTCTGGAAAGGTGCACATCAATAATCAAGAATATTTACTTCTTTCAGCATCAATTTGCTGTGAAGGAGGGTTGGTCCTGAGACTTCTCTGTGCTTGAACTGTGAAAGGAGCCAGTATAAAATCTATGACAAAGCCTGCTGCTTTCCTTGATAGGGAAGAAAAAGCCGAAAAGGAATTTCTCAGAGAGTGCCTAACACAGCATTATTTTGCTGCACTACGACCTGGGAAACCTACCGTGTCGTTTTTTCCTCCCTAATGATATGATATTCCACGTAAAGATACACGTTTGGATGATTGCCAGCTAAAACCTTTCCTTTTCTTGCTTTTAGTTGCTTGCAGGAATTTGCAGAGAGACACAGCATGTGGAGAAACATCTCTGTGTTAATTAATCAGGCTGGGGGGATGAGGAACAGCTGGCGATCATCATAAAATGCTAGAACAGCAGCCGTTTGGACTTTGGGGGAAATGAAAGCTGGGGCTGGGTGCTCAGCTTGCTGGCAGCTGGTAAGAAAGGAATCTTCTTTTCTGTTGAGAATTGAGGATGGAGGAAATAAGGGGAAAGGGGGTGTTTTCTGTTAATCTTCTAAAGTTACATCTACTTTCTTTTGCAGTACTTATTGGTTGTAGGGTTTCACGTATCCTTTGTGAGTGCTGGAGGAAAAAGTTGCATACAAATTCTCTACAAGACATCTCTGCTGAGATAAGCTGAAGAGTTTAATTAAGTTAGTGATATCCATCGCAGCTATAAGGGCCCTTGATACAAAGCCTCATTCCCTCCAAGTCAGGTTAACATCTGTTAATGATTTGTAATAAAAAAGTGTTTAAGCTTCCTTTGTATGCAGCCTGAATCTTCTAAGGAGGACCATCGACGACAAATTTATCATGTAGGCCAGATTGCTTTGCAGGCCTTGTTAGTTACTGTGCCCTTGAAGAAGAGCTAGAAGATTGATAAAAAAAAATCCAGAGAGTGCTGAAGGTCAAATAATTGTCAAAGAAGGATGAAGTAATTAAAAATCTGTGGAAACTAGGAGAAAGTTAAAGGGAGCATGGGGGATCACCACCCCTGCCTCGTGGACCACCAACCTAGTAAAGCCCCCAAACTCAAAACTTGGACAACCAGAGGGCACTTGCAGCTAATTTAACTAGCAGGAGAGGCTTGTGTTGGCCACTAAGACATAAAGTATTAATTAATGGCCATTTAATGTAAATCTGATGTAACTACTGGCAGAGCTTTATAGATGAACAATAGGGTAAATACAGTGTGAAACTTCAGTGAGATGTGCTAAATTTGTGGAATAGTACCCAGCACCTAAACTTACACAGTTTTGTAATTTGGAGAACAAATCTTATGAGGAGCGACTGGGAGAGCTGGGGGTGTTTAGCCTGGAGAAGAGGAGGCTGAGGGGAGACCTTATTACTCTCTACAACTACCTGAAGGGAGGTTGTGGAGAGGAGGGAGCTGGCCTCTTCTCCCAAGTGACAGGGGACAGGATGAGAGGGAATGGCCTCAAGCTCCGCCAGGGGAGATTTAGGCTTGAGATTAGGAAAAAATTCTTCACGGAGAGGGTGGTTAGGCATTGGAACGGTCTGCCAAGGGAGGTGGTTGAGTCACCGTCCCTGGAGGTGTTTAAGGTTAGGGTAGATGAGGTGCTTAGGAGCATGATTTAGGGATTGGTGGGAATGGTTGGACTCGACGATCCGGTGGGTCTCTTCCAACCTGGTCATTCTGTGATTCTGTGAAAACACTATATGAAATCTGTGTGTAAGATTAGATTTTTGCACACTGGGTAAATGATCTTATAGTATTGGGGAAACATTAGAGCTTTAATGTATTGAAGGCAGAGGAAAAGCAACCTTGAACTCCAGCATGCTGAGATCTGCAAATATCCTTGTCTTTGTAGCTGATCAGAACTTTCTTCCTTCAAATCCTCCTTACAACATTTCCCTTTAGTAGGAACCCTGGACTGAGTGATTTTCCTCATTCCACTGGGACAGTAGTTTGACTAGCTACTGCGTTCTGGAGTCAAATTGTGCTTCTAGCAATGAGGTGTTCCCCTGAACTGTGTCGATGTGTATCTACTATGAATTATCCTCTGTGTTCAGTTAAAAGCAAACACTGGAGGCAGTCATTTGGGTTGCTTCTAATATATGAAATAATCATACCTGACTCTGAATGCTCATGCTTATTGCTTTAATCTTCTTTTTCCTTTTCTTCTTGCTTTAATATAAGAATACTTTCCAGCCCTCTTGGTAAGCCTGAATAAAACTTAATGTTAATTTGCAATATTCCTGCCTTCATGCTAAGCTGCCCAAAATACTTTATTGTTAATTTCACAGTTCTTAGAACTTCAAGGCAATGAAGAACCTAGTGAATTATATCTGTAGTTAGGAATGAGCACGCTGGTCTGCTGAGCCTAGCAATGTGCTAGGCGTTACATGGGTTTCTGCTACTTTGTCATGTGAAGTATCTTGTAGAATCGTTCTTGTTCATATTGCTTCTGCTGGGAATATTGAAATCTTATGAGGAGCGGCTGAGAGAGCTGGGGTTGTTCAGCCTGGAGAAGAGGAGGCTGAGGGGAGACCTTATTACTCTCTACAACTACCTGAAGGGAGGTTGTGGAGAGGAGGGAGCTGGCCTCTTCTCCCAAGTGACAGGGGACAGGACAAGAGGGAATGGCCTCAAGCTCCGCCAGGGGAGATTTAGGCTTGAGATTAGGAAAAAATTCTTCACGGAGAGGGTGGTTAGGCATTGGAACAGTCTGCCAAGGGAGGTGGTTGAGTCACCGTCCCTGGAGGTGTTTAAGGTTAGGGTAGATGAGGTGCTTAGGAGCATGATTTAGGGATTGGTGGGAATGGTTGGACTCGACGATCCAGTGGGTCTCTTCCAACCTGGTGATTCTGTGATTCTGTGTGAGGCTCAGGTGAAAGGAGACTACAGAAGGGGATATGTGAAGAGAAAAGCATGATGAAGATGTCTAGGTGATTTTGGGCAGGTGGTGTAAATCTGGGCATTTAGAATACAGAAGGATACTTTGAAGAAGAAACTAGAAAAGGCTGTATGTCTTACAGGAGGCAGGAAGTCCTGAGGCAATTGGAAATTACTGGAGCAAGGAAGTTAGTTTGCAGAAGGATTCTGACAACTTTTTCTGCCTGGAAACAGGGGAGGGTTAAGAGGGGCATCAAGGAGGAGTATGCAGCAGTTAAAGGCAGCCACAAGAATTGCTGCTGTGTGCATTTCATAATGAAAGCATTTTAACGAGGCTTTGAGAGAGTCTAGTATAGTATCTTCTGTGTTCATGTCCGTGGTTGAAATACTTGTATACCACTGTATATTTTATTGAGCAATCATCCATTGGGTGGTGGTGCAGGAAGAAGGCAAGAACACTCCATGCTTTATTTTGTCTTGCACCAATAATTCTTTGAAGGAAGAAGCTGCGCTAGTAGCCCTGTTGGACATTATATTGTTTCACCTCAGAGGCAGGATGCATCAGAGTACAGGTGACAACCAGAAAGTTCACAGCCACAGCATTGTGGTGATGTCTGATATGCAGAAATATATAGTATTTTTATAGAGTAATGGCAAATAAAGAAAATTATGTAAGTATTGAGTATATATTCCATTCTTCGGAACAGCTTATAGTTTTAAGAGGAGAAGACCCATCTGTCTGAGCACTGAGCTAGCTCCTCCTTTACCTTGCTAAGCAGTGCAGGTACCACTAGATGGCTGTCACACAGAAGGCACGAGGACCTCTGGGAGAGCATCCAGGGCAGATCAGGATTCAATGCAGAGCCTTATAAAGTGCTTTTGAGGTGGATTTTTAGCAATCAGATATTTGAAGCGGGGAAGAGTCTAAATCATGCTGAATTGTGTTTGTATAGTGAAATTTGTCATTGTTAATTATAGATGAAATGATGTTTTTACTTGGAAAGAATCATTCTGAGGCATGGTCTGCTATGGGGTTTCATAGGCTGGAGACATTTCTGTGAGCCACCAGTATCAGGTTAAGTGAACACTGATTTGGTTGGTCATATATTGAAGAGACAGAAGGTCCCAGGAACAAAACCACTGGAACCTTTTCCTTTTTTCAACTTAGTTTTACAATTAGTGTAACAGCATTAGAAGTGTATCTTGAAGCTACCTTGTGTTGATACACAGTTTGACTCAAAGCAGTAACAAAACAGAAGATCTTAAATATGAAGGGGACTAGCATGGTGTAGGGGTCCTGTTTGATGCTTAGTCTTGGGCTCAAACCTGGCTGGAACAGAGATGGAATGCAGCATATCATCTGTCAATGTGTGCTCCACTTCCTTGATGGGCTGGAAGAGTGGGAGAAAATTGTGAACACTGATGTCTTAATAATGGCTCAACACCAAAGCAGTGTTCAAAGATTTTCTCTAGTCAATGAAAGTACGCCGAGTGGTTGTATTGCAAGGGAGGCCAATGCCATGTTACAAAGATGAACTTAACTCCTCAGATGTGAAACTGCAGGGTCACAGCTGGGAAGATGTTAGCTTAAAAACTACCTGCCATGGCACAGTGTATTTACTGATCCTCCTAAAGCCTATGAATAAAAAATGAGTTGCCCCCATGTAGCACAGAAGACATGAATGGAAAGAAAGAAAAAGGAAGCTGTGTCTACAAGTGAGCTGTGGAAATTGGAGTAATTTCTTATAGGCAAGCCCACATATTTCCTGAGGAAAAACCTCTGTTAGCATTTGTTCCTCTAGGTCTGCTTTGCTGTTATCTCATGAAACTCAGTCATGCAAATACAGTTCCTTGGGACAGTTCCCAAGGTAAATTTTTGGCAGGGTTAGGCTCTTTGCAGTCTTCAGCTTAGAAGCGGCTTTACTTACCCTCTATACCTTGGAAGCAGAATACTTCTGAAATTAATGTAAGCTTGGTTATTCAGCAGCAAAGCAGTTAAGAGAAGTAACTGCTATTGCTGTCTTATGTTAAGGGTGCTCCAAGACTTCTTGGCTTGTTGTTCTTGCTCTCTGAATAAAATTACAGAATTGCATAAATATTGGCAGTCCTCAACGCTGCTTTTTAGCCAGAGCTGAGCAAGGAAACAGCTATGACCATGCCAGCTTCTCTCTCAAATGTGCCTGCCCTTAAGGAGAGATTTAGCAGCTCCTTGTAGTTGTAATTGGGACATATTCATTCCCATGCACTGAAGCCCAGCGATTGTGATTTACAGGTTTTGTTGGACTGGATGATCTTAAAGACCTTTTCCAGCCAGAATGAATTTATGGTTCTGTGTTCCCTACTATTAGAGACCCTTTAGTAGACTCTCTAGTATCTGTTGGAACCAGGTTGGATCAAGAATTACATCCCTGCTCTTCCAGTTTACCACAGAGTTGAAGACACTGGAATTCTTTCGAAGTCTTATGAAACTCCCTCCCTCTTGGAAATGCAGATGTTTGGGAGCATTTGATGTAGCCATTTCAGAGTGCATGGTCGGTGTTTTTAGAGTTTGATGTATATATAAAACTACAGCATACAGTGGTAGCAGTATAGGTTAGAATAAAAATACCAAGGCTTGAGTTTGGGTTTGCAATTCTTGTCAACAGGTTGCAGGGAGCACAGTCCAACAAAACTTGTGAAGCCTGAAGTGTTGATCACAGTTGGTGATAAAAGGAAGGTTGATCTTTCTGTTCAGCTTTCTAATTGACTTTTTTACATTTCAGAATCATTTGGTGATGGAAGAGAATGAAGTAACATATTGCATCAATGTCGATGTGCTTGCTGCCTTATTTTCAGGTGGTAAGTTGGATTAAGTCAATGGATTTTAAGAGTAATGCTGATTTACACCATATCTAGGCTGCTTTTCTTTTCTTCTTTGGTGTCCCAAGCTACAGAAGCAGGTGTGAAACAGAGGTCTCTTCTAAAAACAGTGAGAATCTGTATTACCTCAATGAAACAGAGTATAGTCAAGCACAAAATTTAACTCATCATAGTATTTAGCTGCAATTCTTAGAGTTTAGTACACTAAGTGATTCAGACCGTATAGACTTTCAGAGAGCCAGAAGCACGTAGCAGGTTATCCAACAACTTGCAAAAACGGGCCTTTAATTTGCTGTTATTTCAACAGTCATTAAAGACCAGCAAGCCTATTATCCTGTGCTGCTGACATATTTTGCTCTTTTGGGGAGATAATTTGAAACTGATTAATGTTTTATTCTCTGTAATATTCTCTCTAATATTCTTGCTCTTGAAATGCATTTCTGAGTTTTTATGCCACTTGTGTAATAATTCTGAGGAATGGACCCTTGGGTGCAGTTTTGTTCAGAAATGCAAAATTCTGTGGACAAAATACAGTTTTAAATTCTGTGAGAACATTTCACAATCCCTGAATCACTTATGCCATGAATCTATTTGACCTTCATTTTCCCTAAGGATCTTTGAGTCAGTATGAAATAAGTTTAATGCATTTAAGCGTGCACACTTATACCTTAATGAGCTGATAGCGTTGTCTTTATCAGCTCTAGAAATGATAGTACTAAATCCTACTAATTGAAACAACCATTCAAGATATGAACCTATGTTTCACACCAGGAACTAGATAGAACTGTTTTTAACCTATATGTTTTCACCCTCTTCCCTAAAAAAATGGTACTTGTGTTGTATGAGTATTCATGCATCTTTGAACTGTGTAATAACTTTTCTATTTAATTGTGAGTAGCTCATAGCTCTCTCATCTCTCTGAAGCTTTGAAATTTCCTGGAATTTATTGTCTTTGAGCTGAAATTATTTTTTGTGAAATACTCTATAAAAATCTCTTGGAGGTAGAACAGCTCTAATTTGGTGTGAAGGTAGGCAGTTAGAAAAGCTTCCAGGCAGCGAGGTAGAACAACAGGCTACTGGAAACATACGTCACTTGGAGAAGATAATCTTTGGGTCATAAAGTTTTATGATACTTACCTGTTCTGTTGTTCTGGTGTAGATATTTCAAGAATAGTGATTTGCAAGTGAAATTTTAATTAGAACATTTTAATGGATATTTGTTCTTAAAAGACACTGTAAGACACTTAAGGAACAGTAGACGACTTGTTGATTGAAGGATATAAAAGCACTTTCTTTGTTTTATTGGTTTTCTCTGTTTACGAGTGCCGTTCAATGAATTTTCTGCAGTTTACACTTAAGTTTAAAAGATTTTCTCGTTGTTATTCCTATCAAGATGACTTTTTGTATAGTAAGTGAACAATTCCTGATGTGAAGTTCTGAAGTGGGTGGGCAAAACCAAAATAAGCTGTGAAACTAGGAATGTACTTGGGCTGTGTCCTGTCTGTGTGAGAGGTCTTGTGGACTTGGATGTGTAGTAAGAGACAAACAGTGGAACATAAGCAAATGATCATGCTGTTTATCTGAAATAAAGTGAAAAGTCATTGGATTCTCACAGAGGCACTGAGGGCTTCATTGCCTTGCAAGCTCAATATAAATTATACCACATCTGTTCTAACTGAAGGCAGAAGAAATACTCTGTATCAAGCCATTTGCTCTTACTGAGAATAGTCACAATTTATTGAAAGCTGAAGTAACAAAATTATTTTGAAGAGGCAGAGATAAAACCTGTTGACTCATAGTTAGTGTCTGACTAGTATTTGGCTGACTGCTAGAACTGGCAAGCAGGAAATTTTGGAAGGTTTTACGACATTCTTATATGCCTGTGTGGAGTTTTGTGCTAATGCATTAAGTCCTAAAGAATTTTTATTTTAAACACAATTGTCAGGTACAAAGCAATAGACCTTTTAATTTAAGATTTAAAATTGTAAGTGTTGTTTCAGGATGATTGTTTCATTACTTAGTTATGGCACTTATTACTGATGATACGACAGACTATATCTTTCAGAAGGGAAACGCCTGGAGAATCTTTTACACCCCTTCCCTTTTGAAAACAAACTTGATTTTTACTACTGGTGTAGTTGTGGAAGGAATCAAGTATGAAAATAATAAAATCTGGGCTGAATTTTTATCCCTCTCACTGAAGCTGCTGTAATATTCTGCTAGGGTGCTCCTTAAGCACTTGTACTTGGTGCTGATGATCCATGCCTGGAATTTTCATGTGAGTTTCCTTGGTACTGTTCTGAATGCAGATCTCTCTTACAAGTGAAGTAGTTTTGGGTTAGGTTTTCCCCCTCTGTAGAAGACTAGATACAGGAATAGGGGAACTACAGGAACAGGAAACTCTGGGGAAAATAAGTTTTCGAGGACTGGTTTCTATTGGGGGTAAAATGGTAAATACAGGAGCATGGGGGAAAGAGAAACACCTTAGTTCTTTATTTTCACCATCTTTTCCTTGTGAGTATCATTTTAGTCATCCAGAAAAAACCTAGAGTAACCTAGAGTATTATTTTTCATCTTAATATTGCAAATTAAAAACTGAAAGTTCCTAACAAGGTCTGCACCCTCAATTGTGCAATAACTGATTTGCCCAAACTAATCAGGGAGTTCTGCAAAATATGTTTGAATTTAATGCTGATGTCCAGTAAGTAGAGAGCAATATTCAGTTCAGTCTGTGCGTTGCCTTCTGAGAAAATCCAGTTTAATGCCCAGTGTCTAAGACCATCAGAGAACCTAGTGTGCATATTGAGTACCTGATATATTCACAACCTTGCCCTGTTCCTTAGGGCTTAGCCAGGTATTATACCGTGGCTAGGGCTCAGGGAAGTGGTAAAAGCCCCAGATTAGGTAAGCCATTGCTACAGAAACAAAACAGTTCACAGGAAGCAATTAAGTAGTTTCAATAAAATGTGCTGGAGTATCTAGCTCTTTACCATGCAGCAACCAGACATGAGTATTATATCATCCTTTTATCAGTTTTAACTTTAACATGTGGCTAATAATTTATTACTTGTAAAAGTAAAAACTTGCTAATGCTCCATCAGGGAATGTGCTGTACTTTTCCTTTCCTTGACCTTCTAGGTTTTCATCATTATTTATAGATTACTGCAATGCATTAAAATTTTCTGAACAAAAAAACTGAAAACTTTCATTAGGAATAAAATCAGAAGGGGCATGCAGACTGTAACTTTAATCAGTAGATGTGCCTAACTGTTCAAAATAACTGTAGAATACTCTTTGTGTTTGTTAAAAACAGAAATATTGACCAATACAAGTTTTAAATAGTTCTGCTGTAATTTATGCATAGGATATAGAGTACATTTAGTGAATTCTTTTGCAGAGTACTCCTAGAATAATGTACTATTGTCCCCAGTGAATTTGTGACTTAAATAATAAACCTGATAACTTTGACTAGATAATGAATGGATGTGTCTGGATGCAAACTTCAGATTGCCTAAGGCAGATGAAAACCAAATTTCAGGGCATCTAACAGTAGGCTCAAATGATAACACACTGAACCTATGAAGCTAATGGGAGTTCATTACAGTAATAATGTATGTCTTGTGTAATGCTCCTCTACCAGAGGAACTAATGAAAGGCAAAGAGGAGAAACAGCTGAATAGCTGGGAGGTACAATAGTTACAGTAGGAATTTGAAACAATCTGCAGAATCCTTGAAGAAATGAGAGGTCAAAGCAAAGGTCTTAGCCCCTCAGTACTATTTCAACATCACAGAAAATTTGCATTTAGTCTGTGATAAAAACCCATTCACTGTGTTTTGGTTCCAAGTCAAGCGAGTACTTGGAAAGGTGCTATATTGCATTTTCATTTGATTCTGACACTCTTTGGTGTCCCTAGCTGGTTTTCAAAGCAGGATTTCTGTTGATTTCCCCAAACAACGCAGCATGGTGAGTAGCTTTGTGGGTCCCTTCATTATACAGCACAGTTGTTGCCAAATCAGAGTAGCAATTAGAAGCTTAGAGATGTGATGTATTGGTGAGGGCTGAACAACATGGTTTCTTCTGGATACAGGTGCTATTTCTCTGCTGCTTCTAGGATTTAGATCCTCGGAAAAAGCATTGAACTAAGAGAGCTGGATGCCATACACCTAAACTGCTCTTTTAATTAAGTCTAGTTATGAAATTATATGATCTTGGCAACAACACTATCTGCTAATTGTAACTGCTTGTTCTGAATTTGTTACTCAGTTGAGTTACAGGGGAACTAAATGTTCCTCTCAACATATTTTTTTCTCTCCCTAGTAACACAATGAATCATATATGACATTTTATTTGAAAGAGAAAGCTGATGCATCCCAGATTCTGCTATAGGGAGAGATTCATTCAGAAGCAGAAATATGTTATGGTCCTGATTCTGCTGAAATTCTATGTACGCACTTACTTCACTGTTAAATACTGGTGATTTTTTTGTTTACTTGTTTTACCTCCATGTTTCAGTGCTTTCCCAATTGTGTTTTGGAAGGACTTACACTAGCTTAGATGCTTGACTGAGGCAAGGTTTGGATTGCTGTGAATTTGGATGCGTGTTATGTCCACAACCCCACCCACATCACGGAGCCTTTTGGACGTCAAGCTGTTATATTAGGTTGGGGCAAAAATAATTGCTTTTTGAACCATCAGATTTAAAGCAGCATACCTCAGCTTGGAATAAAATTTATTAATCGCAATAAGAACCATTTGATTCTATGCATTTTTGCCAGTAAGAAACAAGTATTTCTTCTGGTAGCATAGAATTCTGGAGTCCTAGAACACATGAATTCTTCAAAGGCAAACTTTTTCTTGCAAGAAGTTGTTGAGATGCTTGAAAATGTGGTAATCAGTGGGAAAGAGATCTGAGTAAGCTGGATGAGGTAGAGTTTCATCGCTTAGTTTGTGCAGCCTAATTAGAAAAAGCAAATCAGTTACACTACTTAATTATTTTATTTCCAAAGAGTGTGTCAGTGGGGAGAAAGGCCTTTTTGAAGATGCATCTATTCTGCATCAGGATCTATGTTCTAGCAGAGAGCAGGCACTGTCTTTGGCTCTGACAGACCAGAGGGGCAGAAATGGACTGTGCTGGGTACTGTGGTAGTGTGCAATTGTGGTTTTTTTCTAGGAAAATGGAATAACTGTAAAGAAATAGACTCTTCCAGAGAAACACAGGTGGCATCACCACATATAGGACTCTGGAGAGGTTTGGGTGGTGATTCAGATTCAGTTTTTCTCTGATTTACCATCTAAGCAATCCTACTGTAGATAATTGCTGGCAAAAAGTAAATGCCAATTTTAACACATAAAAATTAAAAAATCAATCAGATGGACATCTACATGAAGCAGAAGAATTTACATTCTTTATGTGGTAAATATAAATACCTGTGAACTAGTGTTGACTTGTTCCAGTTGTGCTGGAACATCCCATCTGTAATCCACTACAGTTTCTCTCGTTTAAATCATAAGGTCAATAGCAAGATAAATCCAAGAGATTAATTTAAGCCACGTGATCAAAATTGTGCCAACAACTGTGCTTTTCTCTACTTAAGCTGCGGAGTGCAGTGAGGTTAGTAGCTGAAAACTGAAATTCCCAAATGCCTCCGTGAAGTTGCATAACTCTACAAGTGGCTGTACTTGTGCGTGCACAGGGGAGAGAGGTCACAACACCTGGAAGTACCCCCAGGGCTCCAAATTGCACTGTACCACGCAAGAACAGTGCCTGCTGAAAACTGTAACTGAGTCACTTCACTGAGTTTTGCTCTGTCACAAGGTCATGGGAACCTTAGTGGGATTTAAGAAATGGAATACTGAAAGCTGCAAATCTGATTAAAAAATAATTCAGGCCTTGATTCGTCTCAGTACTTAAATACATGCCCAAAATTCAGCATGTCAAAGTTCCGTGGGCATCAAGAGGACTACCCAAGGACCTGTGAGCTGATGTATGCTCTAGACACACAGGAATTTGCACAGTTTCAGACCTCATGTCTTGGTAACAGTTTTAGGTCCTGCTTTCACAGCATTTGCAGGATCTAAAAGGTTGAATTGCAAAATCGTCTAGACTATCACTCATGTTGCCTTTCTGGCAATCTTTCACCTCATTCTTTATTGTTTATACAGTTAGATACTTCTGAGATGCCATCTCATTTTCAGTAACCCTTTTTTTTATCTTTCTTCTGGAGAAGCCATCACCATTAAGTAAAAAAGATAACACAAACTCTTTTTAATATGGTCAATAAGCTTGATATTTTTATTCCTTATTATTATTTTTAATAAATATATGAAAAATAAGTTTGGAAACTTTTGCTGTGTACTATGAAATATTTACAGTTTGCAGACCACAACTGCATTTCAAGCAAATTCTCTTTATTTTATACAATTGCAGTGCAATTTGTTGTTTGTAGATTAATCGTCTGACTACAGGCAAACTTTGGAAGCTTTCACATACAGTGCTTTCGTTTGAAGCTTATTAGTGGCTTTAGATACAGAATTCAGATTTGTATCAAGGCTTCTTCTGTATGCCAAGTGGATAAGCATTGTTTAAACAGTGGTGCATAACCCTGAAAAAATCCATTCTAATGCTTGGCTCAAGATGTTAATTGCAAGAACATTGGAAACTCAAAGGCAAATAAAATAGCAAGTGTATTTGTGCCAACAGAAGCTGTTTTGTTACACATTCAGTATTAGGTGTTCAGCAAGATACATGACTGACAGACAGTTTATTCTTATTAGTCATAGAGAAGAATGAATATTTATTATTGAATAAACTCTGATTTTTTTACTTTCTCAGAACTTCCAGCTTCATAAAGATGTGTTGGAGTGAACAGTGTTGGCTTGACTGCTTATTATGTTTTTTATTATATTTCTCTTATTTTTCTCTCTGGCAGAGAAAAAATAGCATCATAACCTATGTTGTTGCTTTGCCATGTGTATTATGTTCACATACATATGTGTGTATTTCTCTTCCTGCTGGGAATGTTTTACAACCACGCTTAGTTTCCTGTGTAAATATATTTGATTGGTGATGCTTGATCCTCCAGGATCAAGCTGTCTGTCTCATTGAAGGTATCGCTTTCACCAGAGTGATTGGCGTTTTTTACTCTGTTTAGCCGAGACTGCAATCGTTCATGCTCCTTTCTCAACTCTGAGTAGGAATGGGAGAAAGTGTGGAATATTGATGTTGCAGGAAAAGACATGATGAGAATCCCACTGAGGATGCTGCTCAGAGCCACCATCTGGCCTGGAACGCTCCGTGGTACCATGTCTCCATACCCTACAGTGGTCATGGAAATGATAGCCCACCAGTAGGAAGCGGGTATGCTTGTAAATTCAAGCACCTTCCCAGATTCATTCTCAGCAAGATAGACCAAAGGAGAAAACAGAGTGACAGCCACACATAAGAAAAGTAAAAGCAGCCCAAATTCCCGTGTGCATTTCCTAACTGTGAGGCCCAAAGTCTGCAAGCCCAAGGAGTGTCGGGCAAGGCGCATTACGTACAAGATCCTCAAGGCACGTAAAACCCGTAGCACCAAACCAACCTTCTCAAAATATGTATTACTGCTTGGCCTGTCGTCCTCCTCATTTGAGTCATTCTCTGAGAAGATGAGGGAAGCATAATAGGGTGAAATAGCCAAGAAGTCAATGATATTTAGAGGTCCTTTGAAGAACTGACACTTGCTCCTTGCCTGAATGAATCGGAGGCAGAACTCCAGGGAAAACCAAGCCACACAGATGGTCTCTATGACGAAGACGTAATAGCACTTTTGGGAACACTCACCCTGACAGAAAACAAAAAGGGAAATAAAAGAACAGTCTGTGAACCAGCATCCGAAAACACTAAGGAAGAACCAATATGTATCTACTGCAGTTACTGGTATCAAAAATGAACAAATCTGAGCTTGCAGTAGTTGCATGGAAGCAGTCTTTCAATGGTGTAGAGATGATAATGAGCATGCAAAATGAATGAGCAGATATAGCAACCTGATTATTTTTATGTTGCTTCTTCCACTCTAAATGAATGAAATTTATCTCTGTTTTAAGTCTTGGTGTGCAGCCTGTAAGTCCCAAGTAAGTCTCACTTTCTGGTCTCCAACACAAATTAATTTAAATTTGACTGGTTTCTAAGCCTGTATGAAAATCATTTTCTCTTCAAACAAGATTAATGCTTGAATGTCTCTGTAAACTTATGGTGCTGTTCAATGCATGGTGTTTTCACAAGTGCTGTGTGCTCAGGTGCAAGGAATAGTAGGTTTTTTTGAGCTTTTGTTTCCTGAGCTCATTATCAAAGTACAGTGCAAACTGAATTTTAGTTGAAGATGAGAAATCTCAACTGTAACCAGGAGCCAGAGAAAGGGAATTGACTAGTATCACAAGTATTTGAAATTCTAGTTTGGACTCAGAATTTGGGTTATCACTGCATGTTCCACAAAACATGAATGTAGAGGGTGATAATTTCACTTTAGAATTTTTAAGCTGCTTGAAAATTACTGTTTAGCAAATAGCTCTTTCCAACTACAACTTTGGTGTATGAAGGCTTAGCAAGGTTAGAGTCTTCTCCCTGTATCCTTGCTGAAAAAGGACTTGCATCTCCGAGATGTTCACAACTGCAGAAGATCAAACAGAATTAGGGATGGTGATGGAGGATCTGTGCAGAGAAAGAACATCTTTTTTGGGAGAGCAGAATGGTTGTGTGTTGTTCAGGAATAACTACAGACCCTTGGTTCGTGAAAGGTGGTTTTGTAACATCTGTAGAATGAAGTCAAGGCTGCTATATGCATCCAAAATGAATGCAATGTCTCCAAAATGAAGCAGTTCAAAGGAACAGTTCCTCATGCAGTGTTCTCTATTCTCAGTCAGTTCTCACAAGCAGTATTGATTAAAAACACAGCAGGAAACGCACACCACTACTGCTAATTAAACTTACTACCAACATTTGGTTACCCTCCGCATTGCAGTGCAGTGTTGGTTTTTAAGAGTGTCTCTTGAGATAGAATTGCTGCTGTTACTGGAAGTAACAAATCTTTTTGTTCAGGCAATGTTTATACTATTGGCTATCTGAGGTTCCCCAGGTAAAAGGATAACATATCCCTTATGAATGTTTTACCACATCTAAGCCTCAGAACAATTTATCTCTGTAGCACCATTTGGGATTTTTCCTCTTTCGGCACAGTAGGGTGTCAAGATTATAATTGATCTCTCAAACATCACAAAAGGTAACGAAGGCTTTGCCCTGCTACAGTTACCATGTACAGAATCAGCTTATATCACCAGTTAGTCATTGCCATGGCAGTGCCTAGAGTACACTGAAGTTTGCAGAGCTACTGACTAGACTTGATGAGATTGCTTGCAATCAGCGGTTGTGTTATGTAGTGTTCACTTTCTCAGAGTTGTAATTTACTCATACAGTGCAGCCTGGGCTCTGCACAGACCTGCCTGTGGTCACTCCAATGATGTGGCCTGTGAATTATTCATTGTTCCCATTAAGTTTTATTTTATTTTTTTGTTAACTGGGCTAAATTTCTGGTACATCTATTACTTATTTACGATTATACATTTACAGGTGACATTGCTGTCTGATCATCATGTAGCTTTCACTATTGCTTATTTGGAAAATTCAGGAAATCTGGTTTGCTGGAAGTTTTAACCACTAATACCTAGGGTGTCTTTTGAATCAAGTGTGAAATTTCAAGCTATAGCATTGTAAGGCCTGGTTGGGAATTTTTCTTCTTCTTGCTGTCCTCAGTTGCCTCAGTATTCCCTATGGAAAATTATGTACATTTAGGGAAAGCGATTTATGCAGTCATGTTCCTAAATGCATCTTTCTTTTTTTTCCAGAAAAGCATCCTTCAAATCAAACTTTACAGGAATGCTAATGTGCATTTTATTTCTCCTTTGTGCCTAGTTGTGAATGTAAAGGACAGCGAATTCTTCTCTTGTCTTTTTTATGTACTTTGCAGGAGACTTTTCAGAAACGTTTGCATATGATTCAAACCACAGTCCCCTTTTCTGCAGTGGGAAACAAAAGAATGACAATAGCACAGTCTCTGTGTGGCTGTGTTTGCTTCAGACATGCCTATACTACATGAAGGGATGCAGTAAAACTAGCCCTGCGTCTCCGAGGGAGCTGATTTATCCACATAGCACAGTAGTTCCGTACGGAGGTGACTTAACTCAAGTCCTAGAAATGATGCAGCTGGGCTACCTACTCGCAGCAGGACAACTTCATTCTTTTACAAAGTTTAGATGTGCTGTGATTTAGTCAATCCATATAAAACATCTGCACGAATTTCCAAGCCAATTTCTCTGCTGTCCACTAGTCTCTTTGAGAGGCATGTGGAAAGGGAGTGCACGACCCTGACTCTGTGGGACTTAAGAACATGCTCATTGATTTTATATTGGGAGGTATTTCATCCAGTGAGTTTGTATGTGAATTTTTGATTGATATAGAGTATTCCTCTCTAATGTCAGTTTTTTTGAATGCTCTTTATAATTTTGAACGTTCTGTTTAAAAGGAGAAAATACTGGAATGATAAGGGGAAAACGAGGAAATATTTAATACCAAAGCCAATTTCTTTCTTTTTTTGTTGATGATTTTAGACCTCAGAGTGCTTTATGTTCTGCTTATGCTGTTGTCCAAAGAGAAGGCAGAATGACACACTGACTTCAAATACAATTACATAAATATTGATGCCTGTTTCTCAGTGGTAGGTTTCAAATTAGATGTTGTTAACAAATTTCCATCAGATGTTACTTACTGTCAGTGAACCATCAAATTATGGGCTATATAATCTCCTCTATGATAGATTTTTATATAAATGACCAATAAGGAGTTTCTGTACCACAAGAGGTTCCATGTATTTCCCTTTAATGAACAAAAGCAAGCACATTTGGGATATTCTAGTGATCCGTCCCTGCCAACGCAAAACAAAACAAACAACTCGCTCTCTTAACCTCAACATTAACTAGAGTAGAATTCTGAGCTTTTTCAGGCCTTTGAGTCAAATTTGTCACTGATGTTTTCTCCTCCTGACTGCATTTTCTCATCCAAAGTATCACAATGTAGTAGAACCTATAAAAACTCCAAGCCAGTATGGTGTTAACTGTGAATATGAGGGGTTTTCATAGCTTACTGCATCCTATTTTGGGTAGTTTGTTTTTTTCAACAAAACCCTCTGACATCTTTTACACTACTGTAGCATCAATCAGTACTCAAACTCTCATCAACTCTGACAGGAGAATGGTTATGACAAAGCCAGTGGTGAGCGAGTATCTAACTCTTTGTATTTTATTCATGCTGCAAATTTACTTTTGAACAATGTAAGAATTTATCAGGATTTATGGAACTTGTCTCCAGCTGAAATTCTACTATGTATGTTATAAATGTAATAAAATGGATGCCTGGTATTTAACTTATGTATGAAAAGAGCATTTGGCTCAGCAATGAAGGAAATGATATTTTGTATATAAAAAGATATGTACTGAGCCTGATGCCTGAAATATTGAGTGATTTCTTAAATTTATAAACCACCTCAAAGAAGCAAAGTGGCTGTTTCAATGCCTGTACCACCAGAGATAATAATCAATTAGCTTAATAATGCTTCCTTTTTATTATTGCCTTCCACTATGGAAGAGAATGGCTCAGTTTTGTGGGTTCTCTTATGCACTGGAATGTTTATAGTGTTCCAGTAAAATTGTTCATTTTGGGATACTTCTATTAGCTCACTTTTTTAGATATAAAGATATAGGCTCATAATAAAATATAAGGAAAAAAAATTGAGCAATTTCTGGAGAGTGAAAAAGGGGACTGAAACAATCTGAAAATATCAGAGGGAGGCTTGCAAAGTTTCTCTTATTATCAGGAAAAAATGTGGGGGAGAAATTCTCGTTCTATTGGAAATGCAGTGCTGCAGCTGTATTGGAATAGGAATTGGATAGGTACTGACATTCTGCCCTTGGTGAGACTGACTCTAAGTGGAAGGTCATTGGCAGCAATCTGAACCTGTTTTCTGTGCTTTGTAACTTGATTTCACTCAATCTATAAATGGGACAGAGTTTGAGATGTAAGGTAGGCAAACCAGCAGCATTTCTCATGATCTCCTTTCTATGTTTGCAAGTCAACACACTGGTGATTTCATGTGTTTCTTGTGTCAAATCTATTTCCTAGCTATATAGCAGATGTTGCACCGATATTTGTAGAACACTTTGCTAATAAGTGCTGCTAGGTCAGTACATGGATTATTTCAGAATCACATCATCCATATGGATACTGATATTTTCAAAGCTCTAGTGTGGAAATCAACATCTACATTAGCAATTTGTATGTGTTGCTTATACTTACGAGAAAAGCAAGCAATATTATTTATGAAGCCAAGCTGATGAAAGTCCTTGAACCCAGGTAGAGGTCGTGATTGACCCATCACATGCAATCACTGCTATTCCTGGGACATGTTTGTGGAAACTTGGCTCATCATCATAAAACAAATAAGCAGTGGACAGAAACGATCTGAAACCTCTTCCCAGCTAAATCCACCCTAGATGCAGTAGTGATTGCATCTAGGTAAATGCTGTTTTGGTATCAAGTCACCCATGCTACATGGTTTCAATACAAACCAGAGAAGGAACTCATGAAGTGATATACTTGACTCTTCTTGGTTCAGACTCCTATTTGAGTTCCAAACGAGAGTTTGCTTAAACATAGGATCTGGACCTGTTTAGCACCCTGCAGTCAAAGGATAGGCTGCCAGAACATCATTTTTCACACCAGAAATGTGTCTGGCAGTGTGGCTGATGCAAGATCACAATTCACATTGCTAAACTTACCCTGACATGTTCAGATTTTATTTGGCACATTCACACACAGCCAGTTACTGCTCAGATCATTCCCTCTGATCCAAATACTGTTTTGTGGACAGAGGCCAGTGTCCACTGAAGAGGGAGCAGATGGGATCAGTCTGTATTGTGGCTATCAACCTGCGTTCTGCCTGCTTGTGCTGTCCAAAACTTAGTAGAGGGGCTTATCTCAGCAAGACTTGCTCTTCTTGCAGTCTGGCATTTTGGCCCGCTCAGATAAAAAAAAAAAAAACATTGAGTCCTCTGGAGGATTTAGAAACAAATCTCACAGGTATTTTCCTTTCTAAGCCCAAGGTTGACATTTCCTGGGCAGGGTGCTGTTTTCCAGCCTTTTGCACTTCTCGGGGTTCTACATCGGCAGTGCATCCTGGTCTACAGCTTTTTCCCAGGCAATTCACTCTGTAGAAAACGTTGTAAGCTAAGGTAACAGGGAAAACCCCAAGCTTTGATTCTTGCCAACAAATCCAAGGTGTTGGGTCTAGCAGGTGAGGCTACAAGTCAAGTGAGGCAAATCAAGACCTCAGTGTAGGGGCTGAGATAGCTAACCAGCTCCTGGATGTTCTTGTCCCAGGAAATAAACAGATGCAGGGAAGAGCTCCCTTTTGGCTGTAAAATGATGACTCTGCTAGGATATTTTGTACCAGTCTGTGTTCCCTGTGTACCTGGAGCTGTGGGGTCCAGCTGCAGTGCTGCAGGTACTGCTGAATCACTGCAACCGCATTGCTGCTGCTGTTTGAATAATTAAACCATGCTCTGCTGAATCAAATGATGGTTAGGGAGAACTTGAAAACCCTGTGTTATGGATCACTTCAGTACTTGGATTTATGGTTATAGACTGATGCAATAAAATCAAAAGGTTTGCAGCCTGCTGAGAAAGGCTATAACCTGATTTATAGAATGATGAGCCTGTTAAAGCAGTGCTGCATATTCTGATCACGGAACAGTTCCCCACTCACTTTACTTTATGGGAAAGAAACCTGGACATATGAAAGCATTTACAACAACTAGTACATTTGAAGAAACAGCTAATATTGGGATTTTATTAATGTGGACATTAGAAAGAACATAGAAGGAAATTATTAGCTCTGTATCCAGCACATAATTATCTCCTTTGGGGCAGAAGTGTAACTAAAATAAAATATTTCTATTAACTTTTAAGCTTGGGTCCTTATTCTACAAACATTGTGAGAATTAGTCTGAAGAATATGAATTTGATTTAGATCAATTGGTGACCTCAGAGCATTTGTGTTAGGAGAGAGATGTGGATGTATTATCTTGTTCTTGTTTATCTAGTAAGAAATTTAACAGACTTAATTTTGTAACAATTAAGATCAATATAGTCAAAATGACAAGGTATTTAAAGACTTAGGAGGCTGACCTCCAATTTCTGATTTTGCTGCAAGTCACATTATTTGCCCTGTTACTGTTTCTTCTCTGCTTCTTTCCTCACTGTGTTATAAGCCCTCTGGAGCAGAAACTACTTGTTATTGTACCTGTGCAGTACAGGGTGTACAGTGGGTCCCAGATAAGGTTGAATCTATTTTAAGGGAAAATACTAGAGCTAAAAGGTGGTGAGAATAAATACAATGTATGCTGTTGATAGCCCCGATGCTGCAATGAAATTAGCAATTAGATTGGCTCAGAATTAAAATACCAGATTGTGAATTTGACTGGAAAGTCCTCAAGGATTTCCATCATATTCACAGAGGTAATTCTAAAACACATACAAACGTGGGTGATGTTTTATTTTTAATACTTGATGCAGTATTGCTATGAACTTGGAGGACGCATTGATTTCAAGTAGTGTTTTCCAAAGATAGAGTGCCTCCCTCACAGGAAATACCCATCTTCTCAAAGAAGTAATTTATTAATTAATCATCTGTTCTGAACTGCTAGAGATGAGTCAAGTGAGGACAGTAAACAAGAGCTTTCCTATTGTAAATATTACAAACTTGAAAGCAGCAAAAAGCAAAAGAAAATATGGTTCCCAGTAAGAAACACATGTGCTGGCACATTGAATAGCAGTTGATTGACTGCCCATTGCAGAGCAGCTAGAACAGCTGGGTGTCCCCCCAGGATAGCGTGCAAAGCCAGGAGACTTTGTGTGTTTGGGATGCGGCCAAAACTGGATGAACATAAGGCAAACTAATAATGTCTAATTGCACTTTCTGAACATCGGCTCTGCCAGTACAAGGTCTAGCTTTTGTAAACTGGGCAGAATCCTTTTATTCACTGGAGTGTCTGGACTTTCTAAAGGAAATTGTTTTCTGTGTCAGCGAGGTCAAGCTGAAACATAGATGTTCAGCAGTGTCTACCCACTACTGGTAGCCCTCTTTGGTTATGTAAAGAAGAGCTCAGGTAATGTGAACGTCAGCAATGTTGCACTTATTAGATTTAATGCTGAAATATGCAATTTTGTTTGTGGATGATTACTACTAATGCAGATCCATGAAATCAGAGTCTTAACATAATGGTGCAATTTCAAGGTCAAAGCTTTTTACATTACTGAATGGATACACAAGCCTCAAAAAAAGGCTGATCCCATAAGACAGTAATTTCTATGTCTATCAAAGTCCTAGACTTGAATATTCTAATTTCTGTTGTTTCATGGCATCTTATTTCTTATGTCTTTCTTCAATTGCTATCAGTTTAACTAATTCAGTCCACAAAGGAAATAAGTTAGCTGGGTTCGACTCTGCTGAGTACACCTAGTAGGCTGGGAGTTTTTTGGTGCACCATTGAGGCACATTTCCATACTTTAAAATGTTAAAACGCTTTGATTGCTGATCCAAATGGTTAGAGGATATCAGAATTGTACTAGGTGACTAGATGATTTAGGAAAGTGAGTCTCTGTGGTAAGTGTTCTGAAAACATACAGAGCAGATGCAATAAAACTAAAGCACATCCAGCTTTATTTTGTTCCAAGTAATTTCAAGCCGTGTATATATCAATATATTTATAGTAAGGCATGTACACGTATGCCTTTATAGTTTTACACTTTTAAATGAGCATTGCAAATGCTTTTGAAAGTCAGACTTTCATTAATCTCTTTGCAGTAGAGCAAGTGATTCTGGGCCATGCTTTGTGTGATGTATGTTTGTGATAGAAGGTAAGTTTGAACACCAAGTCATTGTGAAATAGCCCTGCTTTCCAGATATATTCTGAATAGTGCCCCACTTCATTATTAGTACTCAGTACTAGCCATTGAAAAAGATATTTTTAGCAGGAGTCATTTTGCCCTGGCTAATCAGCTAGAAAATTCTCTTCTGATCAATATTGAGACCACTTTATTTAAAAGCTATAAAAATGGTAGCTGTCAAAATCAAGTCGTCATATTCGATTTACCAAAGGTGATTGCTTCTAGCAGTTGCCCAAATTACAGTTAAATGAAGTGTTTTATCTTTGGAGACTACATGAGCAGCAGAAGTAGGTTTAAAGATCTCTCAGTGATGCTCTCCATAGGGATTGTTATCTCTTCCAGTCACTCCCAAGTTCTTAGTTTTTCCCTTTAATAAGTGTACTACAGATACTTAATGTTATCAGCAGGTTATGGACAGATTGGAGTTTTATGTTTTAATGCCTTTGTAATGGATTTAATAGCTTAAATATTGAAGATATACCTCTTGGAAGCATATCTGCTCTGAAATGGCTAGATAGAAGTCAGTGTGAATTTTTATAACTAACCCATTTAGTTGTGGCAATGGTAACCTTGATGAAACAAATATCTTGCTTGATTTTCCTTCTCTTCACAGTAAGACCAAAGGATTGGGGTTTTCCTCCTATAAAGTAAAATTACCCCACTTCTAAATAAAATATATTTCTCAGCATTTTCCTCTAGTGTACAAGTGAAACAGACCAGGTAAAGTATGATACAGACAGCATCAGCAACATCAAACATTGAAAAACATGAGTCAGGGCTTCCAGGTTAATGGTGCAGGGTGGAAAAAAAAAATAATTAAAAAAATGGTTCTATGCATTAGGTACTGGATTCTTTTCCTCTGTTTGTGTTTTCTGGATTTTCAGTGCAACTGGAGACTAAAAAAAATTATGTTTTCACATAATCAAATTAAACAAAGTGTGGGAGCTTTTAAAAAAAGAATAGTCTAAGTTTCAAGATAAAAATCATTTGATCGAACAATATTCATTGCAGTTATGTCAGATATGTTTCATTAGGGTATATATAATACATAAAGCAATTGCAAGCTTCTCAAGGTCAGTTACGGGTAAGTACAAGAATTAGTAGTAACAAGGTCTGACCACTTACTGATCACTGGAGAAGAGAGGGAGAACAGAGAATAGACATTTCTTTCTCTCTTAAACCACACATATAACATCATGTATGCGTGATCAATTGGAAGCCGTCTACACTGTGACAAAAAGATTTGGGTTTTACCAGCACTGAGGGATAGGAAATGAAAATGTTTGGGGTTTCTTTTTCTTCTTTCCCCCTGCGACCTTAGTTTTCTTGTCTTTCTGAAGAATAGACCTTGCTGTATCCTTTCTGCTGAGTCATTTCTCTGGAGGAGACCGATTTTAGGGACTCGTTAAAAGAAAAAACTCTTCCTAAAGAAAAATCTCCAGAGTGCTTCAAGGCAGTCTCCCTGTTCAAGTTCTTCTGTGGTGGTTTTATTCTGTAGTTATGTGGTATAATTATGTTTTTTCCTCTGGGTTAGATGTGCTGAGCAGTGACTATTTCAGTTACACCTGTTGGAGCCTGTTTGTAACTCTTATGTGGGTCTTGGACTTCCTGGGGACTTTGATGGGACTTTTGCCTTGTCTCTAGTGGGATGATCTTAATTCCTTCATTAGTAGGAAATACTAGTAAATTTTGTCACTTCGGCTTTCTTATCCTTTATATATGGACTCGGAGTCACATATGTAGTTCTCTAAGGCTACCTATCCATTCCGATCAATAATAAACAAAATTCTTCACCTTTAGAGGTGCCTTTCTTTCTGTCTTGATGTGCCTTGATTACTATATTTTAGTGATAGTATATTTGCTTCCTTACTGAAGACAGTTTGGTCTCCATGAAGAACAGATGCAAATATCCTAGATAAGGATGTGTTGCCATTGGAGGATGTGACATTTCAGTTGTTTTATGCCCAAATGACATTATTTGTTACTAGTGAGTACTCTTTCCTTAGCATCACACATGACAAATCCTTTTGTACATCTGTTGGTCAGACTTTAACTTGAGATGGCTAAATCTATACATTTACTGCTCTACAGTTTTCCTGAACTTTTGGCCTCCTTTGGCTGGGGCTGTTCCCTCTGGACTGGGATTCACAGTAGAAGCTTATGTGATATATAGCTACAGAACAGTTTGCCCATCTGTCTATGGTTTTGTTTTCATATCTCTAATGAGATTGTTCCTAAATGTCATTTGACATATTCTAGACTGTGTGTATGGTATCAGTTATGATAACTCATTCTCTATCTTACTTTCGGCTGTATTCTTATCTTTAAGCTAACACCCCCCTCCCTTTTCAGCTGCCCATAGAAACAGCTTCTTCTCTCCCTTCTGGTTGCCAGGGTGATTGGGCTTCCCTGGTGCGGATGCTCTTGCCTTGGCTCCTTGCCATCCCTCTCCCAGAGACCGGAGTTTTTACTTTCCCTCGGACGGTGAGGACTCCTGTTTGCTCTTCTACCTGCCCAGACAGTTATTCTCCTTTCTGGTTTAGTAACTGCTAAAAGGAACAAGCGACATCATATTCCTGCAGGGTGGGATCAGCCAAGCTTTTTGAGTGAAGTGGAAGTCACCTTGCATTACTTTTCTTTTTAGTTTTTCTTTTTATGACTCTGATCCTTCTCTTTGAGCTGGAGTCCAGCCAGTTCTCACTCTCTGAATGTGGCTGTGATGAGAAAAAGGACCCGTGAGTGGTACATGTGCATCAGAGGTAAAGCCTTTTTTATTTGTATTTCAGAATGGTTAAATTCAATGTCCAGTGTTAGTGACCTCGGAAAATGGATCCTTGCAGTACTTGTGAGAGCATTTATGCATGGAAATTTTGCCACACTTTAACTCAGAAATGAATAAACCTCAAAATAGGACATCTTTGAACTCGGGTGAGGAATTACATGTTGTTCAGAAACTTTATTGAAGGAATTTGACTGGTTTTGTCACTGAGTAACAGATACTGTGTGATGTTTATATTCAGCCCAAAGAGCCAAATTTTCAGGTTCTACCTGCCTGTCCCAGGTTGGTGACATAAATGCAGCCCTATCTTCAAATCACTTTCAGACAGTGAACAATTTTGATTACAAATCAAAGGAGAGTTGCAATTACCTGAGTATGACTCAGCTGTAACCGAGAGGTAGTATTTTCAGTCAGTTAGGTTCTCAGAGTTATTTGACCACTTCTAGCTAAAGTGTACTTCTGAGTTTGTTTCAATCCAGGTTGCTTGTTTTTAAAGCAGTAATGTCATCTTTTTTATAGATGCAGCGGCTACCCTGCAACTACCAGATATACTTAACAACCTTCCACATGATTCCCTTTCTAACATATGGTTAATTATTTTTAAAACGCTCAACACATTACATCTAGCTGAGTTCTGAAACGTTATGTGCCTGTTCTTTTGCAAGAGAAGTATTTATAAAAGTAATTATTTTTCTACACTGGTTGGGAAATTAAGACCAAATGCACAGGGCTACTTCCATTAACAAAGTTAGTAGGAAAGACTTTCTAGAGCAGAGTTTGTAATGTTTTTGCATCTAGCTGCAAGAAGGGTGTTCTATATTTAAAGCACTGCCTTGGGAGAAGCGTTGGAACAGTGTCACAGTTTTTCCTGCCAAAAGAAATAGCTGGGAAAGGCTGCAAGAGCACCAGACTTATTACTGAAAGGTAATAGTCTTCCTATGCAAATGTAAGTTAATAGTCAAGGGGTTAAATGGAACAGGGAATGATCTTAAATTTCAGCCTTCTGTCCAGTCCTTAGTTTTATTGAGAGACATCAAATATCACATATCTTCACCATGGCTGTGCTGCTTTGAATTACTGTTTAAGCAATAAAATATGTACATATTTTTGTATTGTGCATGCCATGTTCTGTACTATAAATTTTAAAATGGCTTTATTCACTAATATACAATGCTCTGAGGAGTCGCTTATCTTATAGCAGTGGTTGGGGCAGGGAGATTCTGACCTATATTTCCTCAAAACTTTTGTGAGGGCAGTTTGCAAATGAAGTGCAGGATTCATTAAAGAGATTAGTCAAGGTTATTTGATAAATCTTGACATTTTTACATCTTAAATAACTTTGGGTTGTTACTTTCCTCCATTTTTTTATTAGAATAATAAATCTTTAAATTGCTGAAATATTCACAACAATGTTATAGAAAAGATTCTTCAAGTATGATACAGGCTTGATTTATTTGCCCTGAATTACTGTGAATGAGTGACTTGAAAAGGATTTAAATGCAGTTAGCAGTTCAGCTGCTGTTTGGCATTACTCCTAAAATGTATACATATATATGTGGGCAAACAGAGAATTCTGTCAGCATGAAATTATGATTTTGGAGGCACAGCTTTAAATATCAGTATCTGCAAAAATAGTTCATGCATCTCTCCTTTGATTGTTACACAACTATTGAAATGTAACATTCTTGGGGAAAAATTAATGACTGTTTCTTCCTCCTTAAAGATTTGACTTAGTTATCATGAGGGAACACATCCAGCTGTTTTTAAGAGTAAAGATGTCAGAGGAAAATATTTCTTTAGCTGATGTGTCCAAATGAGAGTTTGAAGACAAAACTCCACAATGCGAGTTTGAGAGTCCCAGTACTAACAAGTTAATATAACTTACACTAGCAACTGCTTCTTAAGAAGGCAAAAACAATGCTGCAGCAGAGAGCTGCAGTATCTTTTCTGTCCAGAAGCTCTTTCCCGTATTTTAGCTGACAATTTGTTATTTTTAATGTTATTCTTAATTAAATATAACTTTGAAAATGATAAACATAATTTAAACCATTGCATTTTCTATTATAGACCATTTCATTACTAGTGGCAGTTTTGAACCTCATCACTATGGATTTTCTGTATCTCTTTATCTTTTTAAGGATTTATGCTTAGCAAGACAGACAATTTTCTTTCATTCTGTAATTAGGCTAGTTAAAAAGGACTTACCCTGTCTTCTTCAGCTCTGAAGTCTGGCATTGTGCTAACACAAAGGCTTATAGCTGTGGTGGCCACAAAGAGGATGGAGAGACAAGCAAAGACTTTGCCTGGGAGTCCTGATTGTGGATTTTCTACCATATCTCTGAGTCTGTTCATAAACTGTCCAAATTTCGTTTTCTCATCCAAGACACATGTAGCTTCTTTGCTCCTCCGGAGCTCCTCTTCTTTGCGTACCTCAGCCAACTCTTGCAGTTTTTGAAATAGTTTTCGAAAGCAGCAGTTCTCCAGGTTGGATTCCTCAATCCCCCAGTATCTCAGCTCCTCCTGAAAAGACAAGGCACACATGTCTCTTAAGAGCATCAGCTTCCCTGCTGCTAGAAAGCTGACAATCATCCCAAAAGCATTGGGATTCCTGTCAAAGAAGAACTCATGGGTGTCTTCATCATAATCATCACACAGCTGAATTATTTCTTCATAGTTGCTGCAAAACTTAAGTTTGCTCAGTCTGGTCAGGGGAAATTCATCTAAAGTACTCCAAGGTAGCAGGTACTTCATGCCTCCAACATTTATCATGATCTCTGATTTTAGATCGACCGCAGAGACTTGATCAGGACGGTAAATCCTCCTGGCTCTTTGGTAATGGACCCCTTTGACAGTAGGGGTTTCAACGGAGACAGGAAAGAAGTGGCTCAAGGAATTACAAGAAGTGTAGCTAATGTTACTATAGTCTTGGTCACTGCCTCTGGAGAGAATAGGCATCTCTAAGAGTTCTCACTGGGACATCCAAAATGGCATCAGAGCAGGGTTATCTGTCAGCCAAAAGATATGGGAAGGAGGAGAAAACATAGAGGTTATTGCAAGAGAAAAGGTGTCTCAGGCTACTTTCCTAAATCACAAAATTAATGAGTGGCTGTTTTGTAAGTAAAAGTCACCTCTATGCTTCTGACAGAAATCTGCAGCCTGTGAATGCGATTTGCTTTGCAGCCTCATTGGTTGTCTGGCAACACACAGACACAGCGGAGAGCTAAAGCCTCATTCATAATTATCACGAAGGGTTCAATGCCTGCAAATCTGAGTGTGAACAGATCGATCTCTTCTCCAAGCAGATCTTGGTCATAGCTAGATCATTGTTTTTTCTGGTGTCTTGTCGCGTTGCTTTCTTATTTCTATAAACCTTTAAATATGCGCTAACTCAACTAAGGGGCTTAATAGTTATTAGAGTCAGAGTTGTCAATTACCCGCCATCATCTCAAAGTGAAGTTCTTAATTGCTTTAACGTGAATGCTCAGATTGCAATTCCTTTTCCTTTCACTACACGCATGTTTCCTGCATCTCGGGGATATTGCAAGGATTAGGCAGTAGATGGTTGTAAAATGCTTTAAGAGATAAAGTGCTGTGTAAATGATGACTATTCTTGTCAATCTGGTCTCATGTCACTGCAAATTATTGAGATATAGGGAACATTTGCCTACCCCAGAGAAAACTTTGTTAAACAGACCGAAAGCAAAGTATTTTACCAGCTCGGGGATAAGGGGGTTAGGGGTGGCACTTGAAAAACGCCCCTCTTCACTTCTATTTTCCAGGAACAAACCCCCGATTTTGTTTGTTTCTCTAAAGATTCAAAGGCACTTATTACCCCAGGTCAGTGAACTGCAAAAAATTGCAAGGGAACTTCCCAAAGTTACTTACCACCGCACCACGGGCTGCTGCCCGGTGCCTGGCTTCTCCGCAGGTGAAGTACACATGCCGCAAATTGATCCACTGTCCTCTGAGTTACAATCCAGCAGAAAGACCTGGGGATAGCTTACAGTATTGATTACATGAAAAAATCACAATCTCATTCTGGAGATCACAGTCTCTTTCTTCTTTTTCTCCTTCCCTGGAAGAGGAAAATATTTGTATGTATTCATATAATATATATTGTCCTAATAGATCCTTCGCAAAGGAGACAATGTCTTAAGTGGTAGCTCCTCTTCTGGACTCCTAGGTCTTTCTGCTTTAATGTGTCGAGTGAGAGCTGGTGGATCCTGCCCTCTCCCTGTGTCTCCTCTGTTTCCCTTGGGACTGCCAGTGTGGTCCTGGAAGAGGAGGGGAGAGGGAAGGGGGAAGGGCTTAGATATAATCTCTCCAGCATCCCTCTGTCTATTCAGCAGGCAGCAGCTGGGTAAGAACATGGAGTACAAGGACAGTCTCCAGCTAATGAGTTTTAATAAGTAAAATCTGGCAAGCCTACTTAATAAAACAATTTCACTGTCTATTAACTCCTTCCATTATAGTCATACCACAGTTACTTGCTTTCGAGACACTAGTCAAGTTCCTCAGGAGCAGTTTCCCTGTCCTGCATCCCTTTTGAAATTGGGATATGCTCTTAAATATCCCTCAGTGGAGAGGTAAGTTTGTTCAGTCTGTGGATGCTGGGTTTCAGTATCTCTTTACCTAGCATGTGTATGTTCTCCTCCAGTAAAAGAAAGCATCTCTGACTTGCAAAGAATAAATGCTGACAACTCTCTTTTCCAGGCCTGTTGTGCTTTTCCAACAATCAAGAATTTTCTCATCACTTCTTTACAGAAAATAGGAAATCAGGCATAATTCTTTGTTCACTTTTCTCATCCATGGCTAGAGGAGGGGCATAAGCTTGCTGTAATGCTTTTGGATTCTATACTTACCAGTAGGTCTTGGTGTGCCTCAGTCTAAAATTGAGATGACCTGGATTTGACCTGTATTTTACTTGCTTGGCCTCAGTCAGAGGATTTGAGAAACCTGCAATTAGATCCTATTGACAAGTACCCTCTGCGGTGCTCCCAAGTGCAGTAAGAGATACCTTAGTTTGTGTCTATACCCAGTGTGGCTGAAAGCACAGAAGCTGAATCCTATTAGTAGAGAGGTGTGTGAATCTTTAGGATTTACATATCCCACTGTGAGTATGAAAGTTGCATGGAGGAGTGTTATGGGCTTGGATTGCAGAGGTGCTTTTCTGCCATTTGCACAGTGAGTGCAAGGTGCAGGTTTTTTATTGCATTGTGCTAGTTACACTTGTAACCTCTGTGGGACTTGTGTACTGCTGGACTGATGCACCTTGGAAGCAGATGCTGCAGCTGTTTATCAGCAGCGCGCAGTGCTATGGCACAGCCTAGGGTAGGAAGCCTTTGCTAATTAAACTTTTTGGTACATCTCTCTTGGCCCATGTGGTGCCTGGAAAATTAGCTTCTTATCAGGCTTCACCACTGGGGTTTCATTCAAGTCCTAATTATTCCATCCATAGAGAAAGACCAGCTAGATGCCTGAAGGCAACTGAGTTCTGGGAGCATAGCTCAAAATCTCTTAAACACTACCACCTTTGTGCAGGATGGAGTTTGCTCTGCCTATCAGTCTTTCTTATGGATTGTTTTGCAAAGAAAAAACAAACCTATTCTAATTAACTTTGGATGGATTGTTTCACAAAAGGATAAAACTAATTAGCATTTCCTTCTTACCTTGTGAAGCCCTTGTGAGGTGTTGTTAAAGGTTATGGTTCTGAAACCAGCTGATGAGAAGGAAAATAAACCCAAAGCTATGAGTAAATATCGTACATAATTGAATAATTTGAGAGTTGCACTTATTTATAAAGAAATGCATATAGTCTAAAGTTTAAGACTTCACTTCCAGTAATAGGCACCCTAATATCTGGTTTATTGGGATCTACAGCTGTGTCTGTATTTAGTTCAGGACCTCATTGTCAGAACCATACAAGATCTGTCGTCAGTCCTTAAGAACCATCTGTGTTCAAAAATGAGACCGAGAAAAGATAGAAATATTTGTATCTTAATTTTATTAACATGATGTGATGGTACAGAAAAGAGAACTACTTTATTTGCTATCTGAGGAAGCCAGGTGCTGACCCCAACTCTGAAGGTGTTAAGCGTGTAGTTTATCAACAAAGCTGTCCTTGCAGCGTGGCCAGTCTTTGCCTTCTGCCCTCTGGTACCCTACTACCATGTCTGTATGAGATCCTCCTTAGCATAAGAATATCTAAAACTGCTAATGCTGACACCACAAAATTGCAATTTCATGGATGGGAAAGCCATGTTTCCTGCCTCAATTCTAACCTCTGCTGACTTGGTTTTTCACTTTTTTATGCAATTTCCATGAGCTTTATTTATTTGTTGAAATGAATGACATTCCTATCTTCTCCATGTTGTTTCACTGCTTTTATTGTTTTGCTATTCTACTGTAATCGGTATTAGACTTGCCTCTCGCATCTCCTTTGTACAACAAGGGCAACCTGCTGCTGAGAAGAAAGCTAAGCAGAACAGGTATTATCAGATGGCTCCAGGGACAAAGCAATTGCACAGTTGTACAGCTGTCTCAGCTGGACTAAGCCTAGGACTATGCAAACCAAGGTTAAAGCTTCAGTCTAGGCTGTACAGGAATTAATGGTGAAATTCTTAGAGGATCAAATTTGTATACACACAGCAGAGATCTACTAGGCTGGCTTGAACCCTTGTGGGTGTGATGGTGCAGTTATCACAGTGCCCCTGTGACATGCAGAGGAGACTGGCAAGAGACATGCATTGTGGTGAGCATAGGTTTTTCTTAGATAGTTTAATAATGAAACAATTACCAGGGCTAGTATTTAGATATTGACAATAGTAAAATGCTGTAGAAAATGGGAAAGCCAGTGGACATCACTGGCTTTAATAGCTTGCTTGCCTGTAATTTCGTCTCCTGTATTTTGTTCTCTGCAATTATGCCGGAATCCTGTATCAAGCAGCAGAGACATAGACTAGAGATATACCAAAGCAAGCACTTTTTCACAGAGCACATAAGGAAACTTTTGAATTTATTGGCACATGATGTTGTGGTGGCCAAAAGTGTAAAGTATTCAGAAAAGGACCAAGCAGATTTCTTCAAGAGAGGTCCACCAGGTGGATCCAATGTCTGGCACAGAAAGCCAGTAACCCATATATTGCTGGGCAGCAGGAGGATGTTTTAACACAATATGTATGCTTGTCCTGTTCTGCTTTCTTCTAGATTTTTGGTAGATGATGTACACGGGGGCTGCACAGACCTGGTGTGACCCTGTGGAGATGCTCCTATGCAAGAAGGAAGGGTGGTCTAGGCTCTACTAGTTTGGTCACGCTCTTCTGGGTTGATCATGCACTAGTTACCTGACAGTATTTTTCTGTCATAACAGCAAAAAAGAGCTGAAGATAAAACTCCACTTATATACGTATCTGTATGTGTATATATATATTCAAGACTAATGATGCCTGTATATAATAGGCAATCTCACGAAGATGTAGACTATGCACTCTGGAATTATATGTGCTTGCAGGTCTTCCAATCAATTTGAAGGGAGCAGTCACATAATTTAATAAAGGCAATGTTGTCAATCTTCCTTCCTTCCTTCCCAACTGGGCTTTTTGTTTTGCTTAAATATAATATAAAGATTATTACTTTGCCTGGCATCTATAAGAGAAGATGCATTTCAGGCTTTTAAAGTCAGAGAGAAAACAAAAGTGTAAATCAAGATAATTATTTAAGGAAATATGAATGCAATGAAAAAAATAAGGAGAAAAATAAGAATGAAAGAAATTAATTTAAAAAATCTGTACAGTCTTCATTCTTTGACTTAGAAATTAGCCCACTGTTGAATCTTCAGTTGTGCAAGTTCATCACAAAATTGTAGGGTGCTGTTCCATTTATCGATTGAGTATATGCTTTTTGTGTATGAGGGTTAATTCTTCTTTAAGCCTCAGCCAATGTGCAGTCCTGGCCTCCCTTGGGTTCTTTAAGTTTATGCCATATGAACACTTCAGATAAATAAAGCATATTTTCATTTATTTTCAAAATAATTGGCATGGGATTGAAAGGAGCAGTTGAGTACTCAAAAATTATTTAAATGCTTCCATTGTGTTCACAGGAGGTTAACACTGCTGAAGATAATTGGATTTAGATAGCCTTGTTACATGGAAATCTAATTTCTTCTGAGTTCCTTATATTACTCATTTGGCATAAAGAATAGCTTAGCTTTCTTTTCTTAGTTCAATTATGACATAATTTATTGCAAGGTAAACTTTCAGGATTTATGCCATTTTATTCAGTCCAGCACTATTAGCTTCATGTTCCTGTTTATTTCATCACAATTTATCTTTGTGGAGCAATAGAAGTGCCCTTTCTTGCCAAATACCTAGTTTGTATGGATAATTAAATTGACAGTGAAGGGCTAGATTCACCTCTTCATTATTCAGGTCTTACCGAGTTGCAGCATTATTGATTCCAGTAGAAGAATGCTGCGATTGCCCAGGAATATGTGGTAAATCAGGCAATGGGTACCCTTGATTTGTTAAGCACTCTTATTAATATATTACTAGCTCATTCGAGCCCTTATAAAACCCCAGTCATGATCCGTGCTCCTGCGGGGCCACAAACTGTCTTAGAAGACTGAGGCACATATTGTTGGCAGTGTTTTGCTCCTTATATCCGTCCCTGTCATTTGTAAAAGTGGTTTCTTTTTTCCTTGTCAAGTTTAATGAAACTACCCCCTCAGTAAGTGAAAAAGCACCAAACCAAATGAACTATTCAGAGCACTTCTTTGCTATGTAAATGTAAAATATGGTTCATGATACATAAAGCACAAGTTTGTGTGTCCTTTCGCTCTTCTCCATGCATGAAGACTGAACCCAGTAATTAACTTCAGCTAAGTTTCCCAAAGTTTTCTGTGCTTGTTTCCTCTGGACTCTGTAGAAAATGATACCTGTTAATGGACAGTACCCGAGGGAAAGTATTTTGAATGGATAAACATTTCTATTTCAATCCCAATGAATTTTGCAGAAGGGCTTGCAAGTCTTGTAAGGTGAACTGTTTATGATGCTAAGATATGACAGCGAGCTCCCATTTGGGGAGAAGGAGAGAAGGCATTAAAAAGTTGATCTTCAACTAACTATTCTGTAGGAGACTTTTTTTTAATAGGTGGATAATTTACTAGTAAGAGTGATTATCTAAAGTTATGTAACTCAAGAATAAAATATAGCAATACTTTCAGTTTTCAAGTAGAAAGCAGAAACAGTACATTAGCTACTGTGACAAACTGCCAGATTAAAATGTGAATTGCTAAGCAGCTGAGGTGGGTTTGAATGCAGAATGCTGTTGATTTTTTTTCCCCCTCTCCTGTTAGGAATTATTTCTTGAATAATTTAAAACTAGCGAAGGAAGATCTGAGAAATTTTGTATAGTTGTTACTGGTAAAATTGATTACTTCATCTTGTTTTTTCTAAACCTGTCCTGTTCAAACAAATTACTATACAAATCCAGTTCTCCATTTATGATGCATTAAATGTAAAAAAGAAAATCATTCCAATTACATTTCTTCCCAAGTCTTGAGACCTTGTGTTAAAAAGTAATATATAGAAAAGACATAGCTGTGAATATAGTACACCCAGTCGCTAAAAGTACCCTTAAGCTCTTCTTAGTAACATAGTTCCTCTCAAGGTCTGTGCCTACTTTAATCAGTGAAATGTTAGTCTCTCTCACTCTAAAATACAAAGATATTATGATTTGATCATACTATTATAAAAACAGTAGAAAGAGACTACGTGCTTGCACTGCAGTCTTTCCATTCTCTTGGGAACTTATCCATACACTGAGCCATGAATAACTGTTTCACTCCTCCTTTTGAGAAGAAAAGAGAAAGTTTTTCCCCCTTGTACTGGTTCTGGAGTTCCATCATCTGCTTTGGGGACAGCTTTATTAGGTCAACACTGAACATTTCTTTTTAAAAGCCCGTCATCAAGTGAGAAACCAAGCTGTTCCCTCAAAACCCCTCATCAGACCTATCTTTCAACCTGTCTGAAAACACCTATTTTTTTCATCGGTTCATATTTCAAAAGTCAATTAAAAACTGCTTACTTTGCAAAGTTTGCACTTTCCTCCCTACAAACTCTTTCCCTGTTTGTTTGGAAATTTGCATGAGCAACCCAAGGATAGACTCCTCTCAACATACAGGACTACAAAGCTTCACTAGTGAAAATTTTCAGTACTGCAAAACCTGTAGGATTGCTCAAGTTCCTATCCTGCTGTCAATAGGTAACTGTTTTCCACTTTTCACTGCCCTCTGCATGCTTCACCACCCCTTCCTGCAGAGGAACTTTGGGATTGCTTTAAGGCACACTAGAGAGCTGCTTGGTGTGCAGTGGCACAAGTGCCTGTTGTGAGATTCCCCACCCAAAGATGACATTCTGGGTAAGCACCTCTTGCAAACTGCTCACTGTTCTCAGTCTATAATCCCTACCTCCTCCTGTCCTACAAAGTCAGGAGGATGGATCAGCTGTGAGTGCTGAAGTACTGGAGGGGAAAAATAGTCAGAAAGGGTTTCATTCACTGTAATCTTACAATTATCAGCATACTGATTCAGAAAAGGTCTGACTGAGTGGCTGAGAGAATGGATACGTGATTCACGTTTATAATCCAGCTTTTGTTGTAAACACTGCAAAGATACATTAATTAATGGTAAAGTCAAGGGAAATGTCTGGCAGGATAGATAGAGAGAGAGAGCTGGAGAGATTAGAGAAAATGGTAGTCTTCAATAGAATTGGGCTAAACCCAGGGAAAGTGGACTAATATGTCCACTATGGGGGAGTAATCTAAAGGAAAAAAGCCATAAAGTAAGAAGAGAGATGAATGCAATGAAAAGCAAGTGTCTGGAAAGAAGAAATGCTATCTAGGTTATAATATGATAGGGTAGCATAAAGCAAAATATAAAACTATTCCATTCATGTAGTTCATCCACCAGACTAATGAAAAGATGCTTGTAGAGATATTTAAAAAGGCAATGCTATGGATCATGGATTAAATGAAAGTAGTGTTAAATTCTTAGTTCCCGTGGTTTTGGATTTCATTGTTTGAAAAAGGTTTGCAGAACTTGAAAGGAATGAGGTTGGCAAAGACATTTAAAGACATAAAAATTTTATCTTATGAAAAAAAAGACAAAGAAAACAAAGGAAGAGAAAAGAACTTAAAAGATTATGGGTGATGTGATGACCTTCCAAGGTGTTTGAATGAAGCAAAAGGAAATATTGCTTTGAACAATTTAGGTAAAGACAAAAAATATTCAGTCTGAAAGCTTGGGCTCAACAGTAAACAGTGTCTTTAAGAGGCCACTTAGGCTCCTGAAGGCAGCAAAGCTGCTCTTCCACCCAGAGGTTTTGTCCTGCCAGAAGCCAGTGGTTGGTCTGACAGAGAGGAGGCATAGGAAAATGCCAGTATCAACATATTCACTGAGGTGCCTCCTGAGGCTCTGATGGGAGGAGGTAGCTGTATAGAAGCTGGCTGCATGGGTTAGGTATTGTTGGGTATTCCCCCAGTACTGGACCTCCCCATACTGTGGGAGGGAACTCAACCACCCCCTATTCTCTACTGAGCAATGCCACAGCATTTTCACATTCACTGCTCTCATTTGTGATTTAAAACCTTTTACACTGAGCTTAAATGACAGATATTCCTGTTTCTGTAGTGCTTGCTTCCTATTCTCTTTCAATAATTCATATGCATCTACACCTCATTCCTGTGCTCCTTTTCATTGCTCCTTTGATAATTAAACAACAGGACATGAAAGGTATGTGAGATGCTGAGATATTACTGTAGCTCAAAACACACTCAGTATTTGAGTGAGGTAACTTGATTACCACTTGGTCTCTTATTGCTTGTTTGGGAAATAACCAGGCAGTCGTGTTACATATAAATGCATGGCAGCAAGTGAAAGAAAGAAGAGAATTTGAAGGCTCATTTTGGCTGTAATATTTCTTCATGTATTGAAGTCAGAATTCTTATAGTTTATTTTAACCATTTCACATGGAAAAACAATAAACAAGTCTCCATGCACCCGTTTTCTTGATATAAGCAGGAATTATCATCAATGAAATGTTTTTACCCTCAGTAAAATTTCCTCAGTTTAGACATGGGCTGCAGGAACGTTAAGTCTCTGGTAATTTTACATTCACGCATACATTTTGTACACAGACTGTGCCCAGGATGAATTCTGTCTCCAAGATGTTGCTGTTTAGAACTTCCCTCTTTAACAGTATTGTAGAAGGAGTTAAGTATACGGTAGCGCGTGGCACAGATCACATCGCGAAGGAGACTAATTTGAAATGTATTCATTCCAGATTATTTATTTGGATAGCCAAAGCCAAGGAACTGCTTAAAGGATGGAGATTTCAGAAAGGCTGACTCTGTCTTGTTTCTTATCCTTCTCTGCTGGGTATATAGGTGGCCCAAAGGCATTGTTATTCAACCTTAACAGACTCAATTAGATAACTAAACTCAATGGATGAGTCCACACTTTGTATGTGGATGTCAATTTTCCTTCTAGTGATATTTAATCTCCTGAATGGGTTAAAATGTTAGAAGATTTTTATTAGAATGAAACAACCCAAATGTCATAAACTCAGAAACTAATAGACAGCAGAATTACCTGTAAGCTTCCTCAAGTATCATTTTTGATGGGCTCCTTCAACTCCCTGGTTCGTAGTCATATACCTAATGAGTTTTCATAACCCTCCATGCTCTGATTGCTGCTCAGCTTTGGTGGTTCTGCTGTTTTGTACTACTGCTGCAGTAATTGTCCTTTTCAGAGGAACATTCACCCGTCTGTTTGCCTCTCAGGAGTCATATCAGTGTATCAGTCCACCAGACAACACAGTGCTTCTTTTTATTCATTAGGTGACAGAATGATGTGTTACTGCTTGTGTTCTCCACTGAGACCTGCTGATCATATACTACTGCAAAAGCCTGTAAAATCAATGCAGATACTTACTCCTTTCATCAACTACCTCAGCAGATAAAACAGGGAGAGTACTTGAGGTGGTGTGATCTAAACACGAGATTAGCAGAGGGCATCAGGTGAAAGCCTAATCTACTCTGAAAAAGGACTAAGGAAAAAAATTCTACTGCTTTACTCAGCACTGCCAGGTCCCTGCTTGAATTCAGAGGCAGAACTGCTGCTGTTACCAATGCTGCTGTTCTCTTCTAACTTTGGGGATGCAATACTGCTAGCAGAAAAACAGCTAAATCATCTTCCTTTTTGTGTATTATCAACAGAATTAGTCACTAAATTTAGGCAGAGTTCAGTGATGAACAAGAGCTAAAAGGGACCCAGTGGCATGGAGGGCATAGTTGGGGCTGCAAGTTCTTCATTACTGGTGATATGAGAAGGCAAAAAATAAAGCTGACTGTCAAAACTGAAAGTGGCATAATGTTCTTTAGGGTTTAGGATGAGATCTTAATTTTTGGAAACAGCTTTCTGAAGATTCATATTCCAACATACTTTGGCTGGCTGCAGGATTTTGGGAGGACTGTAAGATTCCAGATTCACATTCTGGTAGTGGTGATAATTATTTTACAGTTACAGAAGCGTTATTATTTTTATTCAGACTGATACGCAAATTATTTTCCAACTCAAAGGAAAAATTCTTTCGGAGTATTGGAATACAACCACCTCAGTAGCGCATCCACCTTGCCATGTACTTTCTATGATGTTTTGGCTTTATTATGGCTCTATGATTTCCAGCAAAACCCAATGTTTTGTTACATGAATGTTGCCTAGAAATCAATACTGGCTTTCTGGTATCTGAGACAAGATTGTTTTTGATATTACTGGTCATTAGTGGTGTTGCAGGAGAGCCTAAGAATCCAAGGAATAGACTTGAACACCCTCTTGTTTGGTAAAAACAGAGGACAAGCAGATGGTTGTCTCAGAAGGCTCACCCATGAAATAGATGCAAAAGATTAAGCCAGGCACTGTCAGTTTGTTTGGATTTCAGTATTATATGTTTACCATTTTCAAGGCAACACTGGGGCTCCGGTTTCACTGAGAGACTCAAGTGAATTCCTATTTGTCATTAACTGGCCAATTGCCCAATGTATATAATTTAAGGGCCAAATCCTATCCACCTCTGTTCCATGATTATTCTGTTAATTTCAGTCATACTGGATGCTATCCTGTTAATTGTGAGTAGAAAATGTTCATATGGGCATGACAAGCAAAATATGTCAGCACTTGTTTGAAAAAGCAGGACCATATGTTTACAGGCCAAGGCCAAAGCTGAATATTTTAGGCTCCAGTAAAGTAATGCTGAGTTGTAGATGGTGTGCAGAAAGTCTGTAGATAAGAAGTGCTATTATCATTCATATCTTCAACTTTAAATTCACTTCAGGCAGTGAAAGATTCTTTGGCAGATACTCGCATGTCTTAAGCTAATGAGTCCTTTGAATTGTAGCCCCTTCCAGAATCTATTTACAACAGAATTAATTGGTTCATGGTTATGTGTTTGAACTGTATCCTTTAATAATAAGTTCTGCTGATAATTCTTTGCTTTTCTGAGCCTTTGTCCTGTTAGATGTGTCCCTCATAGGGCATCTCTATAGTAAGAACAGATTGCAGTTAAGCAACCAGAAGCTACATACCTTGATAAAAGGTTCAGTAGTCTTCAAAACACCTTGTTTTAAAAGTATTTTAATTTCATTACATTTACAACTAATAAAAAGTTATGTGCAGCAATTACTGTTTGTTTGATAACTGTTTTGACTTTATGTGCCCAGTGTATGGAAGATGGAGCGAATTTTTTATAAGGAGCAAACTCTTCTGGTTGGAGAGGCAATTTGTGGCTAAAAGCATTCCCATATCCTTGTATTTCCATTATATTCATGCTTTCATAGGTCAAGTCTTCATTACTGAGCCCAAGCATTCCCAAAATACAGAATGCTGATTTATGAATGGCCCTTTTAATGTTGTTGGCATGGCAAAGTTCTTATGACCATCTCTGCCAGCCCCACCGACCTGCATGTTCCTCAATTTGAGATTGTCCTTTATTGTGCCCTTTAGAGGACAAGGATGTAGGGGTCTTGTCACAATATCAGCAAATGGTTTCCTTCTTTTCTCCAGATATACTCAGCTACAGTTAAGTTTGTTTAGGCTGACGTAAAGATGAAAATAGATCTATCCATCTTTTTTATTTTACTAAGAGTTACATCATCTTCTAGTATGAATGAGGACTCTTCAAAAATAGTCTCATGACTAGCTCATTTAAGATGCTGTTTTCATGAGAAAGCCCCAAGAAGCACAAGTTTGCTTGTAATAAAAATCTTCATGACATTAATAAAAAAATTTCCAAAGCATTATTATTATTACTATTATTGTGTTTGATTATCTTTATGCAGAAACTGTAACCTTCTCAGTTAGTTGCCTGACAGTTCAATACATAATTGAAAGTGATTTTATCGCTATTCCTTGTAGCATTTGTTTCAAATAAAGACAAGCAATAAAAAAGCCAAATCCATTTGTGTATAGATTAGCTGGAGGTAAAATGAAGGCACATATTGAAGGATAGTGAGCCATTACTATTTACTTGGGTTTTTCTGGATTTTAGATACTAATTTCTTGGTCGCTCCTCTCTGGAACTCAAATGGAAATGAGATTGTCTAACTCTGCTTAACATAATCTTTAATTTTTGCCTATTCATTTCTCTTCTCACCTAGAAAAAATATAGACAATTTCTGCCAGTTTCTGACTTTATCTGACACCTTCATGAGGAGCAGGTTATGTTGTGACTTTTTGGAATCATTTCCCATTATAACTTCATTTCTGCATCTGACTTTATCCCCTCAGGAACAAAGCTATTGTATTCCCTGGGATTACACCAGCTAAGAGAGAATTAAGTGAGTAAGAAATCAGGCCAGGGATGTTGGAATGTATTTATTTCAGTGACACATTTTGATTAAACCATATATTTAATGTTCTTTTAAAAGCTGTTCACTTATGCAAAGTAATGTAATTGCAAAACAAATGGAGTCATCATGTCTGTGAATGAAACTTTCTCATCTGTATTTCTGCCTTTAATGCTGTCATTGATAGCATCTAAAGAGGATGCCACTGTCAGTCTTAAGATTTTCATTTCTTCATCCTCTCCCATTTGGTTCCACTCTTGCCAATTTTATTGTTTTTAAGGAAAAAATTTCCTCACTTATCTGTTAGTAGAGTTGATTCTGAGTCATTTGACCCATAACAGACACGCTGCTTTTTCTGAGAGGGAAAGCTGGGCTCCTAAAATGACCTAATCCAGTGAGTTGTCTGGTAGGACCTAAGTAGGAATGTTTCCAAAGCATTTGGGAGGCAATCAGCTACTGTACTGCACCACCTATCCACACTTGGGTTATGGCAGCGGTGGATAGATGCCTACTCTGGCAAGCGTTAGCTCTTGTCTTTTTGGCAAACAACTAGGTCAGAAATTTGAGCTCACCCAAAACACCTGCTAAAATGTCCTATTCTATCAATTTGTCGGGTTTTTTTGGAATTAGTAGAGCTATCTGACAGGAACAGTTTTCTTCATTAGTATGTCTTGGTTTGGCTTACTTTTCAGAACTATTCTTCTCTGACATTTATTGAAGGAAAATATCTCTCTTCTCAAAGGGTTTTTGTCCTCCTTCTAATATACAGTCCTCCTCCAGTCAAATACCTTATTAATGGTTCAATTGAAAAAAGGTTGTTAAGATCTTCTCTTGGGTCATGAGCAATGAGGTATCATTGTTAAAACTAGTGTCTAAGTCATGGAAAGATTCATTCCAGGAGGAGAGGTTTAGAAGTCTGTCATCAGAGAGCCCATCTCTTCAGTGGTATCATGTTTGTTTTGAAATCAGCCTGTTTGGTGTTGTTTGCCTAGCAGATGATGTTGCTCTTCTGCCTTTCCCTTGCATCCTTCCTGCCTTTGTGCCCCCAACAATGCTGAAACCTGAGGCTGGGGCTTTCTTCACACCCTGTCAGTGCAACAGCAGCAGGAGGTGTCGGATCACGGCCTCTTGGTTTGCAGGAGAGTATCACTGGGTTTTGGTAACAGTCACAAAATATATCCAAAGAAAACATGTGAAGAAGCATTTTATTAGGAAAGAAAGTACTTTGTACATTCTCAAGGATCATTTATTGAGAGGTGACTAAGACAAATACTCATGTCATTTCAAAAGAATTTTGGTTTTGTGCAGTATATTTGCAGATAATGATGTATAATGAACATTTCCCTACAGCTACTTTTGTATGGATCACTTTTATGCATGTTTTATAAGAACTGGATTTCACCCCTACTGTGTAATGCTGCATGGCTTTATTTTCTTTGTTCTTATTACTTGTGTTGAACATATTTCTATGTCTGTGCAAATAAGTATACATATGCACACCCACTGTAAGATACAGACACGACACAAAGAATGAATGATATATCATTCCTGTTTCTGAGAAATGCAGGAGGCAAAATCACTGTCCTTTCTCCTTTAAGAAACCTTCAAGCTCTCATTAGGCAGGAATGGGAAGTTTCCTCTTTGACATTTGTACAGGACTTATTCACAAAGTGCAGAAATCATTTCCTGCATAACATTTCAGTGTTATAATTTCCTGTAAAGAGATTTAACATACTTCACAAGGTTTTTTTTTATTTCAGTGCAATTGTTTTGAGCAAGTTAAGGCTCTTTTATTAGCTAGAGAAATCAGAGGGAAATCATTTAAATGGCTGATGGATTATTCACCCAGCTTGTCTGGTGCCAACAATCAAAAGGGCTCTACTGACTGCTCACAAGCAGCAGATTTCAGGCTCGGTCCTAATTTTGCCCTTTCAACTTCCATATTCAATGAAGAGTTCAAGGTTTCTTGCAAAATTATGTCTGAACTTGACTGGTTTAAACAAGCTAGTAAAACACCAGCCACTGCAGTTTGTGAAGCTGTGGCTTGCTATGCTAATATTAATGTCTCACTCAGTAATTATCTTATGAAACAGGCAGATTAAGCAATCATATGGTCACACTGATGCAGAGCACTTTCATGTGGGTGACACTGGCAGACTGTGCTCATATTAAGCATTTTGTCTAAGGAAAGGCAAGGAAAGAGAGTAGTGTAACTTGGCTCCTCAGCTCTCTTGCTTTCCTCTGTTACTTGTCTTTGAGGCAGAGTGTGGAAAGGTTTTAAAAATTGCATGGAAAGTATAAGTGAACAAATTGACTGTGTAAAAGATAAAGCTTATCTTTGATAGAAAGTAAAGAGAGATGGCTATCTAGAAATGACATTTTTCCAGTCTAAGTTCCTTATGTGGATCTGTTAACACAGGATCTGAGTATCTCGCTAGCTTTAGTGCAAGTTCATTTGCATCCTCGGGAGAGGTAAGGAACTCTTATCCTCATATTTTTTCAATAGAGGATAGAGGTGCAGAGATGGCACCTTTTCTTGCCTATTAGAATGACTTGTGGTGCATTCCAGGATCCTAATCCCTTCACTACCCAGACTATGAACCATATGTAGATCATGTTGCACATTGTGCACATGCAGGTTTTCTTCGCCAAGGGGGAAGCAAGACTGCCCCACCTTGACAGATCTTGCAGCAGTGCAGAGGGAATATCTGGATCAAGGAATGCAGCAGTGCTCCCGCAGTTTGTGTAGTAGGCAGAACCAGGCTAAGAAAGAAATGAGACTCAGGTAGGGCGGTCATGGTGGTAGACAATGGAGTTACAATCCTAAAACCACACTCAGCTTCCATCCCTGTTTGAAGGTAACTGCCCTCTGTAGCTACTTGAGTTCTTAAGCCTCCTGAGGAGCCCAGTGTTTTGCTTCCATTTCTTCATCCTATGCTGAAGTCCAACAGAGACCCAGAGATGAGATGCACCTTCCACATGCATCTCTGCAGAGTGATTATGGGTTCAAAACATGCATGTGACCCATCCAGTTCAAAACCATCACAAAGTGCAAGGATGGGAATTTCTCCCCTCCCTCTTTTTTTTTGTGTGTGCATTGTTGTTTATGGTCTCTAGCTGCTCACAAAGCCATGTCCAGCGATTCAGGTTCCTGTCACCATGTCTCAGTAGAGTTAGAGCTGAACACATGGCTTCATAGCCCCGGTTGCTTTTCAGGATACTGGTTATCCCATCAGCTTTTTCAAAAATCAGTCTGCTGTTTGGCAAAAGCAGCTTTCCTGCCTACGCCCGACTGGTCAGAACAAAATCAGTTCCAGCAGAACAAATTAAGCAAAAGAACAAAAAGCTTCATGTAGGCTCGGATGGTGTTCAGTCCAGTGCGAAGGTCAGTCCTCCCTCCTCATCACAGCTCTTGACTCACACTGGGTGCTTACTCTGACACTGTCTGGGTTCAAATGCGAAACACATGGCACCGAAGGACTGTGTAAGGAAATAAAAATAACCATGATATTCAAAGTAACTGTCTATGTATATTTTATACATTTTATAATGTTGTATACATTTTGTACTCTAAACATAAATAAAATACATGGGTTTTTAAATTGCTAAATATTTAGCAAGTTTAATATTAAAAGTTTGCAATGAAAATTCCAAGGTTTCATATAAAATCCTAAAAATGAAATAATCTCCTAAATTTCCTAACTTGGGGTAATTTGCCCTCAGTGAGTTCAAATTCTAAGAAGTGTATTTCTAAACCATTCTGGAAAATTACTTAGTTTTGATTAATTCTTCCCTACAAGCTCTAAATTCTTGTGGCTGATCACAGAATCATGAGTAAGAGTACAAATTGTTGGTATTTCAATAAAGTGACTTGGTGCTGTGGTTGCAGCTGTATCAAGGTGAATAAAACCTTGAAGATCTAAAGGATTAAAGTACTTCATATACCTCTAGATTATAGGAAAAAGAAAGGAAGAGAGAAATAAGGGACAAAACATTGTATTCAAAATCCTAATGTAAGAGCAAAGCCTTTCAAAAAAGAACTATATATTAATTCAGCATCATTTACATGGCTAGGAAGGAGAGAAATGCTCCATTTGTTTTGTATGCTTTGGGTTTGCATTTGAAAATCAAACTTCCAAGGTTAGAGTAGCCTTTTATTTGCTTGGCTTTTTCCTTTCTTTATGTTTTCAGAGTTGGATAAATTTTATTGCGTTCATTTCTGGAAGATATTTGTTCATTTTCTATATTCAGCATACCAACATTTTTTCATGGATTTATGGATGATTCAGGCTTACATGTTTCTGGAGGACATAAAAGCTGACCAGTAAAAATTAAGTGTAAGAGAGGATCTGGATGTCTAAGTTAATATGTATCTAATGAGAAGAAGTGATTTAGGAGTCTGTCTAGCGGCTCTTAAAATGTTTTTCATAAAGAGTTCCCTTTTAACGGTCCAGCCCATAAAGACTTGAGAAAATCCTTCTTTGAAGAGAAGGGAGTAGTTCCCTTTGTAAGCAAGTCCTCCCTCATATGAAACCCTATGAGTTATCTGAAGTAAATTTCTTATTGTCATGCCTTTGTAATATATTCAGCCTATTTCATAGGCAACTCTTTATCACCATTCAACTAAAGTTGTTTTTCCCAAATACTCATCTATGTTTGCAGAACTCTTTTTTTTTTGATATTTGGCTTTTTATTTACATTTTTTTCATATGTTGGAACTTTTTTCTCCTTTTTTTTTGGTGAATGTAGAAGTATCCAGGCCAGAAGTGTGGAAGAATTTAAATATTTAGTATCATGAATATTTTAACATCTTCTGGATTATATTTGAATCTGAAAAGAATGAAAAGGAACATGTACCACTGCTTATCTCTCAGCCTGTCATGAGCCTGGGTCCAGCACTTACAGACTTACTTGGCAAACTAGTCACAATGTTCTAGAGATTATACTAATGAGAGATGTTTGTTTAACTATAGGGAGTTTTAGTCACACAAGCCTTAGCGTGACTAAGATTATGTGACAATGTGTGTGTCACATAGGTGAATGTGTTATGTATGCGTGTCTTTTTTTGAAGCATAAGCCCAGTAAAGCCATTGGAAATCTTTTATTGGCTTCAGAACCACTGAGAAACTGGAGTTAACTTTGTGGGGCTTCTTGGATGGGTTTTCTTGAAGAGGGTATGGTCTCACTTTGTACTTGAGTTCTTACCACTTTTCACTCCGTTGCCCAAAATGTATGGAGGAAGATATTTCACTTTCCAGACCTCCCTCTCACCACAGTTAGTGAAGCCTTAGGCTACTGCTAGGTTGAAGATATGCTTTTTGGCATGCTGCTCCTGCTCTGCCTCTACCTACAAACTGGTCACAAGTTTTAAATTTCAAAACAAATTCAATTCCTTCTTTATTAAAAACTGTAATTTGGTATAGTATCATTTTGAGGGCTAGAAGCAAGTTAATTGCTGCGTAGCCCCCTAGAAAATCTCTGCTCATCTAAAGCTGTTGTTCAGTCCAAGAAGGATTGTAACAATGGGTCACTTCAGAGACAGGTTATTGTTTGAAGCATAGGTATTAGTCAAGCTGCCATCCTCTTAAGTGGTATTTTCTAAGTGTTCAGAGGGAAAGCAAACTTCACTGGTGCATTTATTCTCATTTATAGCCCTCAGAAATTTCTAATGATGCTAGCAGTCTTGGGAACAGCAGAATAGTGAGCAAGGCAGGAGTTAATTTATTGAATTACTCTGTTGAACAAGTTCATCAAACTGGTGCAACTGTCATGTCTCTCTAACATAACAAAACAGTTTCTGGTCTGAATTCAGTATTCTGAACAGCATTGCAGTCCATTTATGTGGTAGCTGTAATACTCAGCCTTTGCAATAGCTTAAGAATATGTTTTATTTCTCAGTGCTAATCTTTGCTTGAAATCAGAGGAAAGGGGGTGTGTTTTTAACCATTATTGTCTGCTTAAGAGAACACCTGTAAAGGAAAAAGGAAAAGCAGATGTACGAGTGAACTCTAGCTATAAAAGCAGGGAAGAGGGCAAACAGTGACTGCATTGCTAAGTACTAAAACCACTCAATTACAGTCTATCTTTACAAGACAGCAAGCCGTCTTCAGATTGCTTGCTAACTTCTGGTGAACTGACCCATTCGTATGTAGAGCTGATCTCTAGATTAGTTCTTTGTATACCTGACACTGACAAGAGAGTACTCATTAAGCAAAAAGAAACTAATCCATACCTTTCTCTGTGCCTGAGGTTCTTCTGATAGTTCTCTGTCATAATTACATATAAAAGCACTTGTTTCAATGATGAGGAATAATAAGGGTGCCCAGGCATTTATTTGTAGTCCACTATGTTCACAGGCAACAGTTACTGTAGTTTTTGAGTGAGGGAATTGTGTGACTACAGCTCACTCGAAGTATAATTACATCTGATAATTAAGCCACTCTCTTACCTGTCAGCAAGCTTCTGGACAGCAAGATTCAGTCAACTACTTTTCCTCTCAAATACATGGTATTCTTGCATCATACTAGAATTTAAGTATTTACAATACTGAGGATATGACTGTCTCCCAACATTAGTACTATTCCAAGCATCCATACTCTCTGTCCATAATAACTCTCTATTTCAAAAGATCAGCTGAGAAACTTTGGTTTGCTCCATTCACAGAACTGTGAAATACCTGTCTCTCTACCTCTGTGTGTACATGAATACTAGAGAGAGTTTTATAACCAGAGATCTATAGCATCTATTCTGATCTGTGTAACAGAGTCACAAAACTGGTTCAATTGGTCTTATGTCAATCCCACTAGCTTGTGGCCACCCAAAGCATTCACTGTTCTCACTGTGAGTTTGCTCAGTGGTCAGGTTTCTCACTGCTATGAATCTCCCACTGGATTTTGTTACGTCTATTCCTGTATTATATCAAGAGTAATTGATGTTACTGTAAAATAGAAGGGAAGAAGCAGGGGGATCAAGAGGACATTGCTCCAAATTAACAAAAAATTTGTTTCCCCCTTCCATCTTTGAATGTCTTTCTAAAACATAACATAATGGAGCAAAGCAGAATACCTACATTATAATTTCAGCCTAATGTGAGTATCTCAGAGGGATGAGACAAGGGGAATGTGATAAATTTTGAAACGCCAGCAGTCTGGCAAGTACTCATATCATAAGCTACGCACTGGCAAAAACCACACATGCTGGGGAAAAATGTGCATGTACTGTAGTTGTTTTCATTAGGATGTAGGACAGTGTGACTGTGGAGGTTTATAAACAACGGGGGGCTGAAAATTATTTGTGGGTTGGAATAAGTAGGAGAGTAAGTCTCATTGTAAAGCATTTAAGCTATAGACTGTTCCGCAGATATCTGAGCATATGAGTTTGCTTTTACCATTTTTGTTAAGAAGCCAAGGGAGGAGGTACTTAATGATGCAATTCACACAAACAGCTTACTTGAGGAACACAGGAATAGTTAACTCAACCCATATATCCTCGCTTGCTGGGTAAGACTGTCCTTGGGAGAAATACTATTGCCTTTGAGGAGTCACAGAATTATCTTGCTAGAGGGACTGCAGAAATCTTCCATCTATACCTTACACAGACTAATATGAAATAGAGAGGAAAAAAATATCTTATGGCCACATAATCCTGATCCAAAAGCAGGCTTAAACTATTTCTGTCCCATTTCTAACCAGTACTTGCCTAAGTTGATCCACTTGCTGGCCATTCCCTCTCCATTGCAATAGCAAATTGCTAACATCCCGTGTTAATTCATTCCTGTGCTGCCAGTGCTGAACTCTCTCTAACAGCAGACAGACAACTGATGGGTTTTTTCTTAGTTTACAAACTCTCTTTTGCAATTCAGACCTGTTTTTTCTTGCCCGTCACCCGTGGATATGGAGAACTGCAAAGAGAAGAGTAGTCAGCAAAATCGTCTCACGTGGCTTAAGGCTGTTATAACTCCTTTCAGTGTCTGGATTGAATATTCCCAGTTCCACTCTTTCATTGTGAGTGATGTTTTCCAGCTCTCCCATCAGCTTTATTGCTCTCCTCTTATTTCAAGAGATGCACTATAATATTACACCCCTGGGCTATGGTGTATTTTTTTTCCACCAAATAGTTCACCTTGTAAAGATGGGAATTTGTGTTGTGCAGCACCTTGCGTAGCGATCTGATTGAGGGCCCACAACCAGCAAACCAGAGCTTCATCCTGTGCATTCAGAAATAATGGAAATTTGGGGAACAGCTTAGAAAAGGATCAAACCCTTAAGGACATTTGCATCAGTTTTGCAACAGTTCAGGCAACCCAGTAATATGCTGAGTCTACAAAGCAGAGACTGGCTTGCATAATGTATTGTTGCGGTTAGGAATAGATGTAATAATTTTTGAACACAGAATAGCTGACAGGAAAATGCCTGGATTGTAAATGTTCTTTGAGAAATTAACTGACTCCGGTCCAACTTAGAATGTATGTTGTGGCTCTATCTGGAAGCACTCTCAGAGGTACTCTTAATTCTCGCTTTCCTAGCCTCGAAGACATTAACCTGCATTTTGTTGCCAAGTAGTGTATATGGAAGACAACATAAAGCACTATTCATTCATTTCATCTGTCAGCTCAGCTTTAATGTGAGCCCTGAAGCAAGATTTAGAGTCATCCTTTCTGGAAATATAACAGAGGAATTAACTTTTAAAGCTTTTCATTTAAGATATACAATTTTTTAGAGTGAATGTGAGTTAAAACCCACAGAAGACTTCAGAAATTAGGAAATGGAGATTCATGCAAATAACTTTTGTAGATGTCACTCTGCATCAAGGCACTTAACACACATTTTAGTCCTTTTAGTTTATTAAAAGAAATAGGACTAATATGCTAGATAGGAATCATAGTAACATGGAGTTACTATTATTATGTCACCCTACTACAGTGTTTTATATTTTAAGTGTAACATTTTTGAGGAATAAGATATATCTCCTAAAAAGAAATTATTGTTTCCAAATGTAAACATTGTACTGCCTCCAGCAGTCCATGGTAGGTATGACCAGTTCACATGTAGAATAGGAGATGGTTTCCTTGAGAAAGAAAATGCTTCAACGAACTGAAGTTATAAGTTAAATGCAAGGTGAAAGATAGCAATACAGAGCATAAAACCCAAACAAAGTCCTGCCTTGCAAAGTTGAGCCACTTCATGAGATTTTACTCAGATATCTCAGCCTCTTTATAAAGATCCCACCTGGTCCCTGCTATGTGGACAGAAAGATACAAACATCACAGGAGCAACTTTTTATCTGATTCTTGTTAATTTTAGGCCCGTGAGATGAAAACTAAGGAAATGTGTGTGCTTCCAGTAATATATCGGAGACCAAGTTATTTGCACTGTATAATTACATTGGAAATAGAGACATTTTTGCTTGATCATGGAATAAACAAGTGCGAACAGAGTTTTAGTGGGTTTTTTTTTCTTCTTCAGAGGCGTTGAAAGGTTTTGTGAAAAACCTGTTACTGATCAGAGCTGCTAAACCACAAACCTAAGGCAGCACTAAATTTGGTTTTCTGTATTTTTTATTTCAATTATATGAAATTTAGGAGAAATTTTGGCTGTAGGCCTGTATTTAATGAGAGGTACTAAGGCATGAAAATCGTGACAGCTGATTGCTTCTTTAGATATTATTTCTTATTTCTTCCTATCTACAGCTTTTCATCTAGAACTATAATGTATAAAGACAAGCCCATAGCATCTCTTTATACATTTGCTATTATTTATTGCTACTTGTGTAATACTAGTTCTTCGTATAGAACTAGCTAATTATTTTGTCATTGTTCAGCAGAACGTGTCCACTCATTGCCGGTGCTGATGGAAATATCCTTTAGTACTAACTTAAAAATATGTGATCCTATCATAATCTCCACAGAACAGTAACTTTCATCCTTCTGTTGTCTGCTGCATCATGATAGTTTTTTATATCTTTCTATTTCCTCTCCATTTTAGGTATGAGTAGCAGCGCACGTGGCAACCAGAAAGAGCCTGACTGTCTCCAGTAAAATGACAGTCACCTAATAAAGCTAATAAAAAGCTCAATACCTCACTTCTCCTGCGTTGTACTTTCCATCTTGCACGTCAGGAGAACATACGTCCAAGGCTGTAGGACTGGCCATCTGTTCTGCTTGCACAGTGCTAGTACTTGGGAGTACTGAATTACTCAGATGCTCTAATTTTTATAGACATCTGGAACTGGTGGCTATCTTTAAAAACAAAAAAATACAACAGCACAGAAAAAATGAAATCGTGCTGAGTGCCCTCCGCATGGGATCACAGAAATTGCAGCACCAGCATTTCCTGGTACCATCTATCTGCCTGGTGATGTATGTGCAGCAGAATCACTGTGGTATTTTTTATAATAAAGAAAATTTTTGTCCCTCAGTATTGTAACTATAGGAAGTTGTTTCTGATTCTCTTTTCAGTGCTTGAAACAACAATCGAAATAATCTCTAATTGCTTTTCTTTCTGACACAGAATTTGTTTTAGTTTGATTGTGTAGGCAAATAGAGCAGGGAATTTTGTTAGAGAAGTCTGGAGATCCGTTAAGTTAAAATTCAATCTTATTGGGATATTTCCTGCCAGCAGCCCTGGTTTAGGAATGCACCTGTTCACGTACTTAAATTTAAGTTAGGAAGTCAAATGAGCCAACAGGATTTCATATGGCAGGTGCATAACAATAGCAGCCAACATCTGCCATTAATCACTAATTAAACTTCCTAAATTATTACTGGATTATAAAAAATGAAGTTATTCTCTTACTTGTACCTCCTGTTTAGTTCTGAAAGGCATATTTAAGCTACATATTTAGTCTTTTCATTGCAACTATGAAGTCTTAATATTGAATTTCATTTTTTTATTATTTTTTATTTAATATGGGCTAAAACTCTCAGAACCATGACCTTGTGGGACCTGCAACTGAAAGAAAGAGAGGAAAGCATCATAAATAGAAAATAAAATTGAAAATACTGGCTACGCAGCTTTATTTTGTGTATTGCTGCCATGTATACAATGATGCTGCAGGGTGGGCAAGTAGTTTTACACCTGTGGAGCTGGTGATTTCTGGCTTTTTCTTTTCTTTACCAGTAATGACTTCGGCTGAAACATTTTCACACAAAGTTACTTCCCATGGAGAGAGTGTGAACACCTGGGTTGTAACCTGTGAGACCTCAGGAAGTGGGAATTTCTGTTTCAGAACTGACAATTCTTCAGCTATATTGCTGTGCAGAGCAATTGTTTACAAGGGAGCTTGTGAACCTCAAAACCATGAAATCAACCTTTAAGAAAAACATTGTTTGCAAGATCTGCTAAAATAATCGCATAAGAAGTTATATCCAATCTTTTCTCTGAATTATCGTAATTTTATTGTTTCAGGTTTAGATATTAACTGCTGTGAAATAGTGCAGGCTGTTATCTACTGCAGGATATTATTCCTAATAGTGCAAATCTGAAGTGGTTCATCATTTGCTTTACAAAAGAGGTGTTTGTTTACAGATATATTAAATGTTCATGAACATGTTAAGTGATAGTTGAAATTTCTGGCTTTATTGTAGCAAAGTTGTTAAATGAAGGCTTAATATTCATTACTGAGTTGTTTCTTGGGCTTCGATGCTGCTATATGAGTCTATAACCATTCCTTCACTGGCTTTGCTGGATCTAGGCTGAGGCACCGACTGCCTTTGGAGACAGAACCCTCCAAGAGCAAGCCACAGATGGCAATTTATGCCAGAATACATGGGTTTATTATTTAACATCTCAGATGGCTATTTAATTTGTTACCACTTTTGGCTGGAACACTAGCTATTAATGTAATCAAACGCCTGCTTTCTATCAGACCCGAGGCATTTATTTTCATTACTGGGATTGCCTCAAACAAACTAGAGGACGGGTGTTGAAATTAACATCTTTGGAGATCTGTATGTCCATCTGGTGTGTCAGTGTGGAATAAATCATTTCTTTATTGTGGAAAGAGGGCCCCGATCATCGTTCAGGAGGTTAGCAAGCAGAATACTTATTAATAGGGCGAATGTTGCCTGTCAGAGGACCACAAGATTTAACTCCACTTGGAAGGATCTTAAGGGATTGACGAGTCCAGCAGGCACTGAAATTAAATAGAAGCTTTCACTCTCAGCCCCCTCATTTTCTCTGGTTATCATTTTTAGCTACATTTTCAAATTACGTTCAGTGTGTTTGTTTCTCAAGGCTAGTGTCCCTCACAGTCCTTGGTTGGATTGCCCACGTGTGGCTCCTGGCTTCCATTTTGCTTTCCAGCACACAACCCCAGCACTCTGAACCCTCCTGCTTTCTTCCTGGCTACAGCTGCAGGGATTTGAAAAACAAAAGCAGCTGGAAGGAGTAGGGGTATTGCAGAGCACCTGCAGCTCAAGACAAAGGAGAAAGAGAAAAAAGACAGAAAATCAAAGAAAACAGAGAAAAATGAGAGGAGGAAAAAAATCACGTGAGATAGAGAAAAAGGAGGTAAAAAAATCCTTAATATTGAAAGTGTCTGAGGGATGCAGTAACCTTTCTGCAACATCTTTTCCAGAGGCAATAGGTAAGGAACTGCTCATCAGGGAATAAAAGACAAGACAAGGGAGAAAAAACCTGTTAAAATGTGTTATTTCTTAGATGAAAATGTAATTCTGACATTATGCTAAGTAACCCAATTAAAAAGTATTAAAAAATAGTTTGGATAGAAACAGGGGACAAATCTGTTAACGTTTGCCTAAGGCTGCCAAAGCCTATAGCCATCCAGTTTCCACAAGGCAGCGATACAAAATAAAAACCAAAAAGCAAGCAAGATATGGGGAGGAAGGTAGATGTTAACACAAAGCTAGTTGTGGCCAGAAGAAACGTTTTCAACTCATTTCTTTAGGAAACAGTGTCTGTCGGGTGGCAGGTATGTGCTGCACAGGCACTGACGTCCCTCTCTTCTCCTGGATGACAGCTGGGGCCTGTGATTTTTCACAAGATATTACGGGCCACACCTGTATCAATGTGTCCCAAACCCTTGCATTAAAGTTAAGTTGCTTTTTCTAAATTATTTTTTCTTCCATCCAGACATGCTGGAGGCTTTGGACTAATGAACGTGCTTTTCTCACTTAGATCAGTGAGTATAAGGCAGGGGCGGACAACATGACAAATGCCAGTTTGTTTGTAAATGTGAACAGCAGAAATATTTGCTCATCTATTATATCACGAGCTTATCTATAAGTGAAGGAAAGTTACCTGGGTAAGTCCAGTCTCTTGGTCCTATTGGCTGAATGTTTTATCTGTTGGAAATTGTCTCTTATTCACAAGTATCATGAACAAATGTAATAGCCCTAGTCTTGGATAACAGTGAACTCGGTTGAAAGTTGACTTCATTAAGCTCTTGAGAGCTTTGAGCCCCTTGCAATCATTGAAACATGATAATGACAAAGCCTGAACTTTCAACTACAACCACAGGATTTATGAAAAAATATTTCAGATTATTCGTCTATAGAAAGGTTGAAGCACTGGTCTAGAAGGTCAGTAGATCAAAGGTCAATATCCAGTCCTGCCAGCAATCTTTGTCATCTCTTTGCCCGAGTCCTACGAACTATCTGTGATGGAGTTTTAAAAATGTGGACAAGAGTAAATTGAGGGCTTTTTTTTACTTAAAGAATCAAAATGAAAAAAAAATCTGTCATTGAGACCAAATTAAATCTAAAGGAAGTAGTTAAATCACTGAATGAAGTAATTTCATCAAGCAATATTACATTTTCAGGATTTTCTCGTTTCCTGGGAAACACATTTTTATAGTCATCCAGTCAGTCCGTGTCCCCAGGCTGGCTGTATGAACCAACTGACCGAGCCATGAACCTTTCACAGCAACTCGGATGGGCAGGGCACGTCTCAAACTTGTCCGGGCTCTTGTCTGAGGCTGCAATCAGCAATGTTGTAGGTCACTGCAGAAGTACTTGCTAGGACAGAATGGGAAGGAAGATGTGAAAGAAAGACATAGTACAGATACAGTCAAGAAATCACAGAAATACTTTCTGGTTTCAATTGCAAAAGTCAACAATGCTTTTATTTAATCAAGTCATTAATGCTTTTATTTATGAAATCCTTTCATTCTCACACTCGGCTGTCTTACACAATCCATTAAGTTGGTGTTTTAAAGAAATATTTTCTTTTAGAAATACTGTAAAGGAAAGCTTCCACTATTTTTAGATTGAGATTCTAGAGACTAACAGGAAAAGCAAAAAACATAATAGTCAAAATTAGGACAGCTTTTATCCTTGTAAACTTCCAATTTTCATAAAATAAATTAATGTAGCAGTATTTTCCTTAAATGAAACGTGAGAAATATTTAATATTTGTAAGATTCCTGGGTGGAAATGTATGTCTACTTCATTAAACAAATAACAGTGTCAGCTGTCCTCCGCTGTCCCCTGTCTTCCCCTAGATACTGCATTGGTGACACAATATCAAGGTGTAGCCATTCTGCCTGACTCTTATTCAAGTTGACTATTTTAATTCAGACACTATAATAGGTGTATGTAAGTCTACACCCCTGTTGATTCCGAAAGAAATAGCTACCCTGAGAAATTCTTGCCTGAAATTAATAGATATTTCCTTTAGACAAATGACAAAAATCTTAAGGATTTTTTTGTCTTCATTTTTTAATGATTCTAAAAATAATTTTCAAAATTTAAAAATTAGTGTTCTAGAAGGCATCAATTTTGCAGATCAGTATTTTAGGTAATATCTTCAGCTCAAAAAAATGTAAGTGGTTCAAATAGAAAAAACGCTTTCAAATTACAGGAGTGAAACTTTTCAGCTGCACAGAACTGATGGCAAGAAATCTGATATCTGTTCGTTGAAGATTCTTGAAGTGTTGATAGATTGTTCTGATGCACAACATGAAACATTTCCAAAATCTTACAGTTCTTCAAGGAGCAGGAAAAAATCTTCCCACTCAGTTCTTGTTGCAACAGAGGTATTTCATACAGAACTTTCAAAACACTGACAGATTTCTTCCTTCAGCCAAAGGAAGGCAGTGTGAGTTTATATGTTTCAAAGAAAATTGATATTCTGGCAGACAACATTCATGTCTATGTATCTTTCAAAATACTGTTGTCATCCCATGCAATTGTGCTGTGAATCATATCCTGGAGAGTTATATAAGGTTTGGGCTATGAATAAAATTTGGATTTTTTCCAGTCTAGTGAAAATTTAAATTATATGAGTTTTAGTTGCAACAACTGTTAAAAAGCTGAAAGGAGCCTAGTTATCTGAGTTCGATTTATTGTATTTATAAATAGATAAATATCAGTGTGCAGTGGGTGAGTTTAGAGAACAGCTTTTCTGGCCCTAATTTAGAAAACACTCAATTCTGATGGTAAATAAGAAAGGTCCCCTTGCTTATGTAAGAAGAAAAAGGAAGCGTCTCACTGAATAATCCCGATGGATTATACAGTCCCAGTGAAAGTCCAGTATTAGCCACCAGCCAATAGATTCACATCTGGCATCAGGAGCCCAAAGTCAGAGAGTGGGTGGCACTCATTAAAAATAGATCTGCTGAACAGCTAAGACGATTATTGGTCCTGATTTGCAGGATTAGATACAGGCAACAGTCTGTCAGGATATTTCTCCACTTGACCGCACAAAAAAGCTGCTCCAGTGCTTGGACAGACATCGATTATATGGCCAGACTCCTCTAGGGCAGGGAGAGGGCAGCGTTTGGGAGGAGGCAAGGAAAGGCACCTTCCCTCTGCTCCTCTGACTTTGTACTCCCTTGCATAGCAATATTTGAAGCCAGTGCTGAGCACATAATCAGTCCTGCAGAGATTTATGTGGCTTAAACACGGTAGATGTGAATTATTAACATGATCTCCCTGTCTGATGCTGTGAAATCTTTGCAGCTGGATTTATATTGAGTTTATTGAAACTGCAGGTGTAACAGGTAATTTGCAGGTTCATTTCTTGGACAATGAGGATGACTGAGGGGAAGAACAATCTGAAAACGTGAGATAGACTGAGAATAGTGGATGCAATTCATTGACTGAAATGAGAATGTCAGCAGGACTACCTTTTGTAGTGGTTACCTGAACAGAAATAAAAGTATGCAATAATCTGATTGGGAAACCCTTGTTTTGTTTTTTTCTGTTTCTTCTTTATGTCTTTTTTTTTCTTTTTTTGTGAAAGTTCTGTTTTGCAAGAATACACTTAGAAAATAATGGAGGGGAAGAATAGATTTCCACTCAGGAGCAGAAAATTATGCACTTTTTGTGCCTAAACATACAGATTGAATAACCACAGGTGTTTATTTTCTGTGAGTCCATTTCCCTTCATTTTCTGGGACAGTGACAGAGCAAACAATTTAAAATAATAAGCACATTCAGAAAAACTATAGTGTGTTCTCTCTACCAAGGTGGAAAATGTTTCATTCATCAAAGAAATTACTACAGGTAGTCTGCTCAGATGTTGCTAATTTCCATAGGTACAAGGAATTTCTCATCTCACTCGCACTGTATATGTTAACCAATGGGAAATGAATAATCCGTTGAATTGTTTGAGCACTGAGCTTTCAAGTGGCCATTAATTTAACTGCTAGACAACCAGACCTGTACTTGAGAAAGGCAGATTCAGGTGGTTGATTTGGCAATTGTCTTACCATCACTTCCTGCTAAATTGCTACGTGAATTTTGCTTTACCTGAGGCTGTGTCATCCATACTTACAGTTCAGACTAACCTTTCAGCTCCAGTGGTTATAAAAAAGTGTACTTTTATAACTGTTTTTTTAATGCTTCCATCTGTGGCTTGGACAAAATATTTAAAGATCCTTTTCCACCTTCATTCACATACTCTTTCCTTATAAAAAAAATAGCCATAAACAACAGTTGGTTCCCCAGCTGCAGAATCAGGTGGAAGCAAAGGGAATCCACATCTCAGCAGTACTGATAACAAAAGAGAAGCCCACAAACCCTAGTTATTGAAGCCATTACTGGCAACTACACTTCCTAAGCCTAATGGCTGCACACAGCGTGCGATTTGGAGACAATCTCACTCAGTGCTTTCCCTGTAAATAATAAGATACAATGGACTGTGGGAATTAAGTTCTTAGGAGGTGATGATGTCATCTCTGCAGATTCAGGGCACTATTCACTTGCTTTTGGGAAACATTTTATTGTTATATAATATTCCTCAATCCACATTCTGGATCAGCTTTGTTCCATCAGGCTTGTCCCATTATTCTAATAACTTCTGTCCCTTGCTTCACAAGTTTATTTGAAATATGCAAATGGATTAAAAAAAAAAAAGCTAGGGAAGCCAGCATCTTCTAAACCATGATCATTGCTCACATGGGTATAAATAATAGGGGCTGTTTAACTGAGGGCAGCTTATTTCTTATCTGCAGAAATATTAATGCCCCCTCTGTTATCTAATTCAGCATAATGTAAGGGGATTTAGTGGAGATTAAGAGAGAAAGTGGGAGAAGGATTTATATTCTTCTGGGCCATGCTTGTGCTCCCAGGAGTTTTGGCATCACTTCCATTAGAAGAGTTGATTGCTCTCCAAGGAGTTAGAAAGAATTGGAAAGAGAGGTATGTTCTTATATTGGAGTGAAAAAGTCCTGCAAAAAAAGAAGTAATTGTTAAAGTTTCAGACTCCCTGCCCTGCTGCTGGAGGGAAACATCTTTGTTCTCAGACCTGGATCCTGAGAAAAGGCTGGTATGCTGACAGCACTTAAATTTTAACAACTCTGTTCCTCTGCTTGGAACAGAAATAGCCTCTGCAGAGATTCACTCCCTCTGGATTATACGGCCTGGCCAGACAGTGACAGTGCGCAGTTTTATAATATAATATTATCCAATCAGTAAAATTATATATACAGCTCCTTACAGTGCTTCAGGCTCTGAGAAAGGCTGTAATACACACAGGCTATATATTCAACATTCCCTGAATGCATGGATTAAAGTTTATGAAGTGTATCAGTTTTATATGGGTAGAAACTTCATATATATATATGAGGAAGCTTTCTCAGAAGTATGTTTCTATTATTCCTGAACATTTTGATGTGATTTGTGCTGTACCTAAGAATCAAGTCCATACATTTACTATTGCACTCAAGAATTCAAAGAAGTCTGCGTACCAAAGTGCCTCTTTTTAGTAACAACCTGAAATATTAGAACATCTGCTTAGCTGCTAATCAGTCTCAAAGCGTAAACTGTCACCTTGTTTTCTAAAGGTTGCTTATTTCCAGAAACATTTTAAAGAAGCAAGATGAGTCTTTTCGCTGCAAACTTATTCTTGATAATTGCTTCTTAAGCAGAAAAAACTTGTAAAAGGTCAATCACTACTCTGTAGGTTTAGTGAGATTTCAGCTGACACCAATAACAGACTCATGTAGATTGTATAGGAGCCTGATAGTGTTAAACAAGCTACACTGTTTTCTTTAGCATCACTGGCAGCATCTCAGACAGTGTTTAAAACGCAAAACCGACTTTTTTCCCTGTGGATGTGACATTGGTGGGTATGCACAATTATACCTTGATGAGGATGAAAATACAATACCTTCAGGGCAAAATTAAGGCACTGAGCTATTTATGACATTTGATCTTATCGTTATGCTGAATGTCATTACTCAGTTTTGATTTTAACTGAATAAAAGCTGGTTAGAAACTCAATACTTCTCATGGTAAGCTGTATAGAGAAACAAATACCACCTTTCTACAACCCCACAGATATAGCAAAGGATGTTTGAAGGGCAGGAACAATCTTAAAATGTGAATTTTCATGGAGGAAGACTACCCATACAGTCATCCTCTGAACATGGAAGTCCATGAGTGTCTGTCCTTCCCAGGTCTTCTGCAGACTTCTGACCATGGTCCCTTAGCGCTGTTATTGATGACCAGGGATCATGATCACTAGGTGTTTTGAAGCAGGTAGGGGGTGAATCCCTCCAGATCATTGGCTTTTACAGCGTGCTCATTTTTATTGCTTATTATTTTAAACAAAAGTAGAAATCCTCTGGGAAGTGAAATTAAAAAATAGTTCTGGATAAAATAAATATAGATGTAACAATACTGTTTGCTTGTTTGCATTCACAAATGGAAATTGTTGTATTTTATGAAAGTGACAGTTGCAGCCATTCTCTGGTCAGCTTAACCCAGGCAGACATCCCATAATCCATGATACATTTACTGGTTTCTCCTTCTAATCGGTTTGGAGTCAGCATAAATTCTTCCAAATGTTAATGAAAAACAGGGAGCAATCACTCAGGAAAGCAAATGGAAATAAAATCCACATTTCCAGCCATTATTACAGCTAGTGTCTGACTTTGGTTTTATGACACAGTATTATGTTGAGACCAGCTTCCAGTCTGTGTTCTTTTCTGACCTGGAATATTAAAAGTGTTTGACATGACCCAAAAAGTATTTGCTTAGGAAATCAAAGAAAAAGCCTCCCATGGAATCCTTGACTACAAAGAAACTTTTTTTTTTAATTTTATTTCCAAGAAATATGAAAATTAGGTGCTATACTTCTGAGCTTCTAATGTGTATGACCCTATTTTCCATCTTCTTCAAACATGTCCAGGCTTCTTGATGGGCTTATCCCATGAGCATCTTTGATCTCAGTGTCAGAAAATAAGTGAGATGCTGTCCTCTATTCAATTTCTAATACCTTCAGGTACTCAGAGAAGAGGTCTGGCAGATCAAATCTGAATTAAATTTTGAGATATATTAATATAAGACTCAACTAGCTTCACTACTAGGGCTAAACCAGTCCATGACTTGGGCTGAGCAGGCAGTGGTGTGGCATGGCATTGTAGAATGTGTGTCACCACCTTGGCTTTTCTGGGTCCTGTTTTAAGATGTTTTTGGTGTACTCACAGCTGGCATTTTCTGAGGGATGCTCATTTCCCAGGAGAACAACATCATTTGATTCAGCTGAGGAGGCTTTTGGCAAGAAAAATGGTCTATGTTTATTAACCTGATCAAAGAAAAGAGGCATTTTTACTAATTTTTTACTAGTTTTGCACTAATTTTCCTTTAATTTCCTTTCCATCTGAACGTGTGTTCTTGGATGACTTGTGGTTAATTTGTAATCTTTTGTAAATGAACATAGGAATGGTTGGACTCAATGATCCAGTGGGTCTTTTCCAACCTGGTGATTCTATGATTCTGTGATTCTATGATTCTATGATATGTGGAGTAATCTGACTTTCACAATATCTGAAATAAGAATCCTAAATCAAGCCTCAGTTTCAGTAGTCTGCAGCAGGTTGCTTCAACATCAACTTACTTCAGTCCTTCCTGACTGAATTATTAAGCCAAATACTTCCAGGCAATCCCGGCTGGAGTTACAGGGGTAGGTGTTACTCACACATACGGAGGTTGTGACAGGAGTGGGGACTAATGCAAGAGGGTCTGTTACAGCATCCATAACACATGCAAGAAAGCAGTAAAGAATGTGGGGTCTAGACTGAGGAGGATGATCCACACAGGCATCTCTAAAAACTCCTGCAAGCAATATATGTGGGAATCCATTATATTGTTCTCTCAGATCTGTGATGTTTACAACTGTGTCCAAGCTTGAATGCAACTTTCCTAATTCCTTCCTAAAACTCATTTAAATTCCTCACTGGTTTGTTTTTCTCTTCCCTATAGCACTCCTTGATCTATGTAGTTCAATTAAAAGGCAGCATGAGGGCAGTATCTACAAGAAGTTGTTTATTTCTGCACTTTGTTGGGAACAGAAGTGCTCTAAATGCTTAGCTTCTAAAGCAACGTATTATCCACTTACTTTTATTTCTTTCTCCCCTAAGCTGCTAAAACTTTGCTTTAAAGCTGCAGTGTGGGTTAACAAATGTGTGCCTGAATGCCTGCTTGCTCCTACAAACTGAATTTTCCATTAGCGGCAACTCACATGATGTGTCAGGCTAATAGGGCAGATACAGAGAATATCAAATTTGGTTTCTTGATTTTCCACTATGCTCATGGTAGGACTGCTAAGAAGGAGATTTTGCCGGCTGTGTTTTACCTTTCTCTTTCATCGGCACTTTTGGACCAGACACCATTTTGTTTCAACTGAAATGTATAGCTGCAGATGAAAAAGCATATATTTAGGTCTCTTTTCACGGCACCATGGTGCATTCACCACCTGCTTCATTAGTTGTATGCAGGTTTCATCGTGTCCCTATCAGCTGCACCCATGTTTTATTTGGAGGTTAAAGCCTCAGGCAGAGCCTCCATGCTGTCTGTGCAGGGCAATGAGAGAAATTGAGAGAACCAGATGAGCACTAATTTAAAGAGCAGATACGTTAAGCTAGGACTAACTTTAAGAATATTCTTGGAAAATCCCTATCAGGTCCAAGGAGTTTGTAAGAGGGTATTTCCTTGGTGATGCTGGAAATCAGATATCTCACATCAGTATGTTTCTCTGAGACTTAGTAAATATTTTTTTTCATACAAGCTCTTTCTGAAGTGCTTTTCCCTTATTTAGTGTACATCATTATTTTTTTCCAATTATGCTTCAAATGTAATTGAGTGTTTGTTTACGTAATCAGTTGAAGGGATATGGGAGTTCTCAACCTGTAGAGCTTAGTTTGGTTAATTACTAACCCATTTAGTAATTCCCTTTCATATGTGTGGACTCTTTATGTCTCTGAAGAAAGATTGTTTACTATCAAGATGTCTCCAGCACTCAGCTGTGGAACATCACTGTGTGATCATCAGAACAGTCTTTTCATTTCAACTGTAGTGTGACTACTTCATGAGGGAGAGTAATGGGTATGGTAGAATTTTATCTAAGTAGGATTTTTATGATATTGTGTTATTGACACAGCTGTAACTGCTATCAGTGTACTGCTTCTATCACTGAACTGTGAATAGATTTCTATTTTAACCTGAGTTTCTGTGAGAAGTTCTTTGTCTTAGAAGGCCTTTGTATTAAGAGGTCTCCCAATGTCTGTGTAGCGTCTTCTATTCTCAGATGGATATTCAGTGTTAAAAATGGCAGTATGTCAATATCAGGTTACACATTTAGAAGAACCAGTATGTGCTAAAAAAAGATAATTCCATTGCCTTTCATCTTTCCTGTTTTCTTCTGTAGAAATATGGTTTATGTCTGTGGAGACAAATCAGAATCAGAGGTCGTCAATGGGATGTGACGAAAGTTAGCGCAGAGCTTTTAGCTGGCATAGATCAATGCTGTAAACGGCAGAAAAATGGATGGTGTCCCAGGTACCTTGCAGTGTCTATGCTAGCAAGTAGTACAGGAAAACAGGAACCAGTCACTAGAGCCGAGTTGTGCCTAAGGACACAGAAGTTGCTGGGACTTTATGTATCAATTACCATTTGGAAGCAGGGCTTCTCAGATAGCTTCTCAATCTCAAATTGCATAGCCAGATGTTTTCATAAGTCATTATGAGGAGAACTGTATTCAAGCAACAAAGGCTGTATCTTTTCCTATTAAGAAAGCATATACACATGTACATTGCAATATCTTCATTTAAAAAAACTCTCTATTTCAATTGGAAGAGTTGTATTCTTAAAAAACTACTAAGACTCTTAAGTGTCTGAACAAAGATACCTCCCAATCTACTTCTAAAATGGGTCTGAGCCCTAAGGCCATTCCCAGTTTGCAGTGCTGTGCTGCGGTTTCAGAAGGTGCAGGATCCTTGTATGTGGGAGCAAGGCTGTTTCTATTGCGACATTTTCTGCACAACAAAAGCACCCATCCTTTCAAGTTAAATCAACAGTTGTAGCAAAATGGCTAACAGGATTGCAGTCAGATTCTCAGTTGCCTTTAAAAGAAGAGAAAATGCTATGACATTTGAGGATGACGCTAACAGCATTACTAAAATAAATTACATGAATGTTATCTATTTTTCTGAGTTGCTTTTAGAGTCTTTAGAATGCTTTTGGGATTGTTATTGTTGAGTATTATTAACAAACTACCAAACATTTATTTCCATGTAATTCATCTTTTGCAATACTTGATAGTCCTAAAGTAATGGAAGAGTCAATTGTAACTGGAAATGAACAAAATGAAGCATCAGAAAAGATAAGACGCTATCAAATATGAAAGTAAACAAGTTTCTGAAATTAAAAAATGTGAGTTTGCAGCTTTCATTACTTTACTCGAACAGGTGTCATAAAGTGTGTAGGGTGACAAGAGGTTTAACCGTGGCTGTTAAGCTAAAAAGAGCTTGTGTATAATAAATAGATTTAATTTCCAAACAAAACTGAATCTTGCTCAAAATGAACACTTCTCTCTGTATTCATCCCCACATGGCGAATTTCTGTGGGAGGCTTGTGCCCTGACTTCTAGGCCTTCCGTGCAGTAGCCTACGGTTTACGCTGTCACCAAGCAGGCCTGGCTTTGAGTTTAAAACTAGAGCAGGTGGATTTTAGGGAATTAAGGATTCTGAACTTTGTCTAACAAACTTTGTCTTGGACACTCTGAGAAAAAGAGGAAAATATGTGTTTTGACATACAGAAAGGATTAAAAACTAGCGATGACATAAATTGTGTCTGATTGTTTTGAGGAAGGGCTCAGTTCTCCAGGTATGCTGTTCTCAGTTTGCAGTGGCAGAGAGTTAAAGAATTTCAGTGACTGCCTTTGACTATAAAGGTTACACAAGCCCTCGTCCTTGTTCATTTGTCAGACGGTGACACTGTGAGGATACTACAGCACGCAGCATCCCTGAGATGGTGTAGGCCACATTTCTATCTGTCTGCATGTACATTTTATGTGTTCAACAGCAATATAATCAGGAGCTCAGGCAAAGAGTCCAATGCTAAGGTCCTGTTTCAGCTCACTAATCCAAACTGCAGTGACTGTTCTTGCCCCATTTTATGCGTGATAGTATAATGCAACACTTTTCAGCTTTTGATGAGGTCCCAAAGGTCCCTGAATAAAGTCCCAGTGAAAAACGAATTCGAGTTCTTATGATCACGGCACAAGCGTCCCGAAAAAGAGCCTGTTTGTGAAATCACTGCATTATAATTAGTTCAGCACAATCCTTCCATGAGGAATTCAGGACCTTGTTTGCCGCATCTGTATAAATAATTGCACTTCTCAGTGATTTTTATCCCTCTATTCCCTGTTTTAAGTATATTCATTAATTAAATGGCTCCGCTTATTTCAACGTGGTCATGAACTGAAATGAGCAGTACATTGTGCTCATTATCCTCTGGGCATATTGCTTTGAACTCACACAAACTAAAAGGCTTTCTCTCTGCTCATTCTCTTTCTTCATGCCTTTTCTATTTCTTTATTTGTTCTTGTTACAGAGACAATACTGTAAGTTTAAAAGCTGAATGTTACCTGTTGAATTGTAGGTGAGAGGAAATCACCGGCTCACCAGAGGGACAAAATTGCAGAGGTTTGGGCACACAAGGTGTGCAAAGGGTCAGGGCTTCTGAAATAGGTAGTTTTCCTTCTGGAGACAGAGGAATGGTGCAGACTGGGGTGAGTTAGGGGACATAGGGCTGGGGATCTGAAATACTAAATGAAGGTGTCACCCTGGGAGACAAGGGTTAGAGAGAGCACGGAGTGGCGTTCCTTGCTGGAAGGGATGGTATGGAGAGGGCAAGGATGGGAAGGGCACGGGGCATTTGGCCCAGGGAGATGTTGGCATGCATGACAGGAGAGCAGGACTTGCAAATGGCACTTCTGTGGTGCAGAGGTTTACCGTGTGCTGCTCCTCCAACACCTCTGCTGAAACCACTCAATGGGAAAAAGCAGATGAATAAAGCTGAAATCATCTGCAAAGAAGCAATATTTAAGGAACATTTTAATGGAGTAATTTTAATGGCTTTCAATCTCCTGCTAGGGAAATGTGTAACTAATTAAGTCTATGACTCTCATTTAACTCAAACAATAAAAATGCTTCATGTCATCAGAGGTATTTACTAGACATAGATTTTCCTGGGGGGAGAATTTGTAAATGAAACATGAAAATACCTGTTTATTACCTTTCTAGATTTCTGATAATGCTGTTGTTGGCACTGATTAGTCATGTTGATTAGAGTGAGTGTCCCCAATAACAGGACTTCTTTGAGAGTAGGAAATAATAGTTATTTTAAGGTGACAACTCCTGTTTAAAACTAATCAAGGGAATAAGTCTTGTAACTCAAATATCAGATCATGGATAAGTATGTGTTTATGTACTCTGTTACGCACTTACACCATGAGTAGAGACCTCAATGTACTCCAGGATGAGTGAGAGGGTAGTTGGGACTACCCAATGCTTTAAACAAGTAAACTATTACTTATTCCTACAGTGACATTTTACATGAGGGCTGTATACAAAATTACAGCCAAAAAAGTCCTGCAGTAGGAAGTCCTGGAAGTCTCAGAATAAACAGTCTGAACTGGTAATCTGAAAATTACAGTAAAGTCTAGGATTAAGAAAGGATTGTCCTATCAAACACTCAGAACAAAAAAGGTCCTACACAGCTTTGCAAACCAGCCTCAATTGTGAATGTATCATCCCTCTCTGTGTGCATTAAGCACTGCTTTGAAGCCCCTTTGTAGCCAAAATAACTCACAGTGTCATTTCTGTGCAGAGGAGCTGCTGACTCTCAGATCTTGTTTTGCTTTGAATGAGTAGATACTTCTGTGCCACTTGTTGCCCTCTGGTACTGATAATGCCAGCGTCTCACTGATGCGAGAAAATTGCTGTGACTTTGCAGAAGGAGGCAGCTGTTTTCTGCTATGCCAGCAGAAAGCTGGGCACTGCTGATGTTTGCCCTTAAGACAGTCCCTGCTTTTGTACAAAGCTGAGGAATTTGCTTGGTGTCTTCTCGTATTGCAAGGCAAGTGTGCCGAGACTTTGACACCTGCACTTCACTGCTGGCCCACATCACATACCTCCTGGGAAACCTCATCATGTCTAGTCATGCAGAGTAGCAGGTGACCCTTGAGCCTATGTTTTGCTTAGTCTGCCCATTTAGCTTCCGTGCTCGGCACTACCTGATTTATGTCTGGTTTCCCACTAGAATATGTTGCGTCTAATTGGAGATTATTCCAAGTGTCACAACAGTAACCAAATCTGACGGTTCAGCTGAGCACTGAAGTAATGAGTTACATTATGCACCTTGGAAAAGTTAATCCTTAAAAATCCGTTAGACGTATCTAGTTTTCCAGGTCAAAGCAAAGCTATATTTAACCTTTTAAAGGAATTCACAAATTTGAGAATGGGGGACAAACACAAGACAGAGCAGTCATTCTGTGAAGTGTGCAAGCTCATCTCATGGTGCAAACCAGATTTGCCTCTATCATGATAGGTGCAACTAAGATTGGATTTTGTTTCACTTCCCCCAGATCTTGTCCCAGCAGATGACAGCCAGATACAGAAATAAAACAAAGTACCATATTGGAGAGATATTAAATCCTGCTGCCAACAATTGGCTTCATTTTTCTAGCTATTGATTGCTGTCAAGGTCCTGTCTGGGGAAGGATACAGAAGGTTTATGACAGCTTACAGAAAAAACAAATCTTTAATTTCTTGCTCTGAGCACATTTCAATCTTGCTACTTAAATTCTCTCACAAACACTGTCACTTTATTCCCTAGATCAAGTGCTGCAGGAAGGCACAAAGTTATAACCTGTCTCCTCTGGGACAAGAAGCAGACTGATGGAAATGTCCTGTGGGTCAGGCTGTGTCATCTGAAGTTATGCTGCTGAAAGCATGTGTCTGTGAATCTTTCATGCAGTGAGCAATGCAGCACTTCACATGCCTACAGCAGAGACACTCTAAACACATCAGAAGTCTCAAAACCAAGTTTTTTCTTTACTTTTTGATTTCAACAGCAACCTCACAACTTGTCACCTAACTCCCTAAGTCCTTTGGATTTGTCCTGTGCCATATAAGCCATACAGGCCATACAGATCTTGTGAATACAGATCCTTCTCCCATCTGGAATCACTTCTGCCTAATCACTTCTCCCAGGAAACTAAAAGAACGCATTTTCCCCAAGGAGGTGAAGTAAGTTGGCAGAAAACTACTCAGGCCAGAAGTTGTAGCAGTTGGGGGAGGGGGTGAGTGTGAAGCAGTCACAAGACAGCAACAACATTCCTGCATTCCCCAGTTCTTGCAACTAGCCAACATGTACAATCTCTTTACCAGTTGTAGGGAATCCTTCATTCGTTTTTTATTATGTTTGTTCTGGTTTTCTCCATCTATTTCACACATGGAGACACAAGCTAGCCCAGTATAAAACTTTCTTTGATCTGTGCCCCAGAAAATCTGTATCAAGTCAGCTGCACATTTCTTAGGAGATTAAATTTGCCCTTGTGGTTCATCTGAAGCCTGTCAGATCTCCTTTGTGTATTCTGTGGTACAGCATCCCGAACCAGTAAAACCCTACAGCCCGTGTGTAATTTTAAGCATATGAGCCCTCCTTCTATGGGAGTTACTAATTTAAAGTTAAACATGTTTAAAGCCTTATGCAAGTGAAATGCCCTGCATTTATACACTTAGATGTGACCTTTACTTGAAGATTATTGCAATGCTCTGGGCTTGTAATTTTTATCTTTTCTTAGATTGCTTTAAAAAAAGTGGAAAATGCTTGACGTCTTCACATGAAGAGCTAGAATCTTTTTTGTGTTTATATGCAACGGTGACAAAAGAACATAAGTTAGGGCATTAGTTCCAAAGGCAAGACAAGGACATAGCTAAGAGTTTTTGAGAAAGTTGTACGAAATTGTATGTGACAATATCTCCTCTTTATCTCCATGAGGTTACAGGCTCAGCCTAAGCTCAAAGGAAGATCCATAGCCCAGGTAGGGAGCCAAGGTGCAGGAAAGTGTGAGGACTTGAGGGACGACACTACCAAGGATTGAAGTGATGTGGGACTTGAAACTGTAAGCAAAACAGACTGATTTCCCCAGCAGTAATTGGGGAAAGTGCGTTTTGGGGATCAAACACCTACCCCTGGGTTCCAGGAGTCAGCTTTACCACATGAACAGTTTTTGACAGAAGTAAAGGCTGTGAACCAACTCCAGGTCTACTAGACTCAGCTTGCTACCATAATTAACAACAGAAATGCAGTGTTTTCTTCCAGCTCTGAGGTATTTGCCCCGTGTGGCAAGGATAAGAAACAGAGAGAGCATGTAATGTTACAATCTGGTGGCCAACATCATAAGAATGTGTTTGTCAGCTGATTTATCCAAACTTTTTCTTTATTGCAAAACAAATCTGAAAGACTGTTATGCCTGGTGAAATTGATGTCTTGGTACATTTTTATAAAAATGACCTTTTTTTCTCTGGGTTACTATATTTAGCTAAGTACATCCTGCAAGCTATATTTGAATAACATTTACAGTTGAAAATAGTCTTGTGAGGTCAGTAGCCAAACATAGAAGGGAACCACCCTCAAAAGTATTCTGGACTCTGCATATCGTCTCTCATCAATGGAAATATTCCCATTGTGGTGCACATCATCCATCTACTAAATGCCAAATGTCAAGGTAAAACATTATGAAGGAAGAAAGAGCAAGAGGAAGGCTGTTTTGCAGCCTTTTTGAAAGCTGAAAGTTTTTTCCAAAATGTGTTTCCTCTGAATAAGGTGCATGTTTCTTTATGGTTTCTGATGAGAATCTAAGCCACTGGTAGCTTTGATTTGCATATTTATTTGGGGTTTTTTTTCCAAGAAAAGTAAAGATCAGTTTCTTGTGTGAATCTGAAATCTATTACAAGCATCTCAGTTCTCATCTAGTAGGTATTCAGTGAAATAGTTTATCTGAAAAATGAATTGCTTCTTCTAATCTTTTCAACATACCAGAAAAAATAAGATAAGAAATAGCACCAAAACAAAGCAAAATGAAAAGCAACAAATCAGTTTGATTCAAATAGGACTGAGGAAAACGTAAGCTGATGGGGGGGAAAACCTGGTTGGTGTTATTTGTGGGATCTCCAGCATGGGAAAGCTGAGGGAGATAATCTTAAGGGGACATCTTGATATAGGTTCTCGGACTGAGGGGATAAAGGGATCTCTCTGCTAATATAAAGTTAGGAATGAGCAAGGATTTTGTACTATTTTGATGATATTGATAAAGCCATTTTGACTTCTTGTTTCAGTGACTTTAAGTGCTGGAATAAGACAGCCCAGAGGGCTGTGCTAATATAGTATGTTCAATATCAATCCAACCCTGATGCTTCAAAACCCAGGTCTAACCTCTCTGTCATCTCCTGTGCCTCCACTTCCATATTTATTCACTGCACAAAATTAAACGGCACTGTAGCTCTGAGGAATCAAGAGATTTGTGCTTGCTGCCATCGAGACTGCATTTGGTATTTAATCTTCAGCTCATAAAAGTTGCAACTCATACTACTAAAATACACTCACAGAAGCTGAACTGATTTAGCCATCACTACTGCACAGAGCTAGAAAGGAAGAGAGGCAAGTTGCCATGTTTTTTGAACCCTGCCTCATAAATACCGTTTGCTTTGATGTTTCAGATGGCCTCAACATCTGTCACCAGTTACAGCCTTCCACAGCTTATTCAGTAAGCTAATGTTTGTAAATAAAGTCGTAGTTTTAATCCAAAGTAGTAAAAGGTCAGTTTGGAAAGAAAGAATGATTTACATATGGATCCCATCTCTGCTCTTGCAGAAGAACCAGGCAGCCCCTCAGGCTAAGTGAGAAAAAAATAATTTAAGTAGATTGTGACATATTTCTATGAAATCAGGGAAGCAGTGGTGAGAAGGAATTTCTGGTAATTTGTGTTCTCTTTTTAGTAAAGCATCTTGTGTAAACTATTCCCATGTTTTTTATTCACGATCCTTTAAAACTCCGGGAGCCCTTCTCATCCCCAGACATCTCTGCCATTGCTCTCAATGGCCTCCACATGGGAGCTAGCTCATGCACTGAAATGCCACTCTCCCTCAACGATTCTCTGTCAGAGGTGGAGGTCACGGCAGGGGCCCTGCAGGGAAAGGTGCTCCCAGCTGCTGCCTTTTCTTTCTCTCTTTCCTTGAGCCACAAGACCTTTCCTGACAGTTTTCTAGCTTTTTTGATGTCTGGAATTCATCACTTGACATAAAAAAATAGCATTTTTGCAGAAAATGTGTCCTTGGTAGCTCAGCATTGAAGGGCTGCATACGTGTAAACCATGGATAACCACAGTAAGCAACCCAGAACTTTCCTCCAGGTTTAGCACTGATGACAGGAAAGGTAAATCTCCTGTATATTACAGTTCTGCTTTTAAAAGTTTGCCAGTAAAACAGCCATGAATCTCCTTTATTCTCTACAAGGGGCTGCTTGCGCAGGGTGCTGGCTAGCTGCTGTGTGGGGAAGGCAGCCCACGAGCAAGAGGGGATGCCGACATTGAAGGTCAGTTATGTCTTCTCCAATGCAAAATGAACATAATGTCCTCAAAGCCCAAGTGACTGCTGAGGCAATCGGTACCCAGCATTGCCCTGTTGTTCCTTTCTTCTTGTACGTCCATCAGCAATTGTTTCACTGGTGGTCATGAACAGTGAGGAGCAGCACAGAGCTATCTTACTCCTACAGACTTCTGTCAATGTGATTTAGCCAAGCATGGGAACTGAAGGGCCAGATCCACACCACACTGCCCATGTGGATCTCAATAACAAATCCCTGTAGCTCTTTTCACTGTCTAAGAGCAAGCTTCTCTATCACTGGCTGTTAAGCCCATTAAAAAAAAATAAATAGCATTATTTTAAGCAGTAGTTATTTCATTACTGTGGTAAAAGAGATTGTGGCCATTTAGAGGACCATGATACTATCTGTAATATAATTAGATGATCCTGAAAAAGCAGGATGGGAATTCAATCACTCTGAGCAATCCGCATGCACTTCCTGGAGGTTATCAATCGCTGTGTCAGGGGAAGCCTATTGTTCTCCATCCCCAGAGTCTGCTTCTCCTACAACATACAAAGGGCTTTTTTTTTGTCAGGACCAACAAATTACTTCCCCAGCTTAGCTGAAGATAAGAAAACAATGCCTGGACTATCCAAACAATTTGTCTTTCTTTAAGCCCTTTTCTTTTCTCTTTCTAGGTTTCACTGTTACCCCAGTTTGGATATTGCTGATGTACAACTGAAAACACTTTCCCTGGGGTAAGACTCTGCTGATCTTTGCACCAGTGTAAAAGTGAAAATAAGTGAAAATCATTCTGAGTTTGGAACAGGATACTGAACGGTAGCATTCATATCTCTCACTCAATAGCTCATACGGAATTGATTAAAAAGTTATTTAAAATGTAACCTAGCATCCAAGTTCTTCCTTTGATGGCCATAATGCAGAATTAGGATTTTTATTGCCCCTTCCCAGCTGTGTACTGTGAGATTTGATTTGTAAACACTGGCCCAAGATTCAACATTCATTCATTAATTCTACCAAGAATGTTCTGTTTTGTAACCAGAAAACTGAATTACTTCCTCTGCTTAATTTTAGTACTTTCCACCTTTTGGCTAGGAAATTGAATTATCCAGGTTGGTTTTCTTTTTCCACTGTATCATAATACATAACTCTTCTCTGTTAAATTATATACAATGTCCTTCCAACAGGTAAAATTCCACCTAATTCATACCTGTCCAAGCTTGCTGAGGTTAATAGGAATTACATCAGTGAAACTGAAGCCAGAATGGAGTTGGTATCTGTATTCTGTGGAAGGCCTCAAGGGTTCAGACAACCTGGGAGAATTAAAATGAAGTGTCTGACTCAACGAGGCTACCATTAGCAAATGGTTCTCAATTGCAATTGTTGCAGCTTTTCTAAAGAGAAAACTTTCCTTAAGAATCACATCTCCCCAGCAGCAGTGAAAACTCCAGTAGGCACCCTCCGTAAACATGCGGTGCCACAGCAGTCAGAAGAGATTAACGGCATTTCCCCAAGGCTTCCCGGTGGAATCAATGCTTGCTAATCTTTAGAAAATTACACTAACAAGCTCCAGGCCTGAACTGCAGGAGTTTGGCACACCAGTCTCTGAAATCATGCACAGGCCATTAATGTATCAAGGTTTTAATGAACCAGAAAATCTCTACTAAGCAGAAGCCAGAGGGATGCTTTAAGATTCCCACCTCTCCTAAGCTGGTCTTGTGACAGACGGTCAACTCCAAAAGCAAAAATGTTACATTTGGGACTGATCTAATTTGGGGAGCGGCCCCCCAGTCCTCACAGGTATTTAGGCTTTGAAGTCCATGCAGGTGATGATCAGCAGCTCTTGCAAAATCCTCACATACATTTCTCTGCATGTGTTGGCACTGGTAATGAATGGTCCAAGAGAGGTTTTTGCAGAGCATCAATAGGCAGACAACCGTGTCTTATCATCAGGAAAGCCATGTGTATCTGCATCTTTATATGTGGTCCTTATATTTGCAGCAATTAAAAAAAATAACATAACATCTTTTTTTTGTTTTTTGGGGTCAAGTATCTGACTTTCAAATCCCCAGGGGTCAGTTCCTCCAGAACAAAAGGCACTCAATTTCTCCACTGCCCTGAGGTGGAGTCTCAGTTCCATTTTTGTTCTCGGATGTGGGGCTTTTCTTCATCTCTATCAGCATCTATTGTTTCTATTCTGCAAACCCTGTCAATTAAAAGGCTCAAACAACTTTTCATTCAGACAAAAACAACCAGGCATACATCTTAAGAATTTCTGTTTTCCAGAGCTACTTAACCTCTGTGACCTCATTTCTCAGATTTTAACAAGAAAACTTTTATCATTTTTTTCCATATTGCTGATTCTGACAAAGGGGAAGGGTAAGTATTAACTTAAATTTGGCTCTGAATTAAAAATGTTGCAGAACCAGCATTTTCTTTAATGCAGTCTTTGAACAATTGGAATGTTTCCTTGCATAAAACCCTCAATGAAAACTACGTCTGAAGCCAATATTTGGCCCCCCTGCAGGGTGTGAAACATACATATTTCAGCACGGATGCTGCTGCAATCCCTGTGCCATGAGAATCAATATCAATTTTACTTGCAATGGGAACAGGATTTCACACTAATACAATGGTCACAAAGCGGTTTACTCCAGCTGAGGATCTACTATTAAATGGGAAATTTAAAGCAAGAGGCACATAACTTGAAAACTTGCTGCTTGAAAACACGATTTAGAAATATTTTCAGGTTCTTCTCTCCCTGCTGTCAGTTTTTTGACTTTACACTCCCTGTTCTCCTGCTTTATAGGGCTAGGGTTCTCATCTTCTCTGTTGTTTTCTGCAACGCATGCCCAAGTGGAAGGGCAGTCGGTCGTAAATGAGAATCAAGCCCAAAATATTTCCAGGTACAAAGAAGCCAGACAGCTGGATGTAGAACCCTCTGATGAAGTTTAGATTTTGTAAACTAGAATTTCACTTATGCTCCACTGTAAATGCTTTCTGCCTATCCTGGGTGGGATTGTTTTACATTTCAGAGTGCCATGACCCAGAGAAACCATCAGAGCCTGTAAACACAGGTTCTGCTCAGTCCTTCCTTTTGGAAACACTCTTCTGCTGTCAACGCTGTTCTGCTGTCAACCATGACTACTCTTCTAGCTTTTCACTATTCACTTTCAATCAGTCCATGACCCCAGCCAGGGTCAAAACTTGCAGACTTTGGAACAGAGGATAATTGCAGTTCCAAGTGCTAATTGTGATTTGGGGTGGGGACCATTATTCTGTTCACTTTGCACAGTAGCTGGAACAACAAAGTCTTGCTCTGCAATGAGACCTCCCTGGTGTTACATCCATAGCTTGCAATGTCAGCCAATAAATTTTTTTCACAGGGACACATTTTGGGATGTGATGTGGCACTGCTGACCATTAATTCTCAAGGTCAAGGCTGACTGAACCATAAAAACCATCTGCTCTGATTTTCACTGTTCACATTAATGTTTTTCCTTTTCTTGTTCTGGACCTAGTTGTAAAGCGCTCTCTTAGTTTTTCTTCTTTCCTTAAATAAGAGTTTCATCCCTCTGAGGAACTGCCATGGATTCCAGGATTTGCCCTCATCTCCTGACCTTGGGCTCGCAACGCCTTCCAGTGTGGTGAGAGGGAGACAACATGCACCATACAAGGACAAACAGCAGCAGCAGCAGTGGGGCTGGCCCACACCCATTTCTCTTGGTGGAAAGGCTCCAGCTGGCTCCAGTGGGAGCTGGATCAGTCCCATACAGGGAAGGGTAATGATCTAGCCATTTAGCCTGGCATTTGTTAGACCAGAGCAGCAGCAGAAGTGCAGACGTTACTCATGTCCCAAGATATGCAGGGCTAAGGCCAAGATTTCTTGTGGATCTGCAGGCTTAACGGGGTTCATTCGGGCCCTTTCCATGCCTCAGTGGTTTTTCCAGGAACCCAGTAACCCCTCATCTTCTGAGTAGTGCACCAGGGCACTCGAACTTCTCTGATCAGCAAGCCTCTCTTTTCACGGTGGCCCCGTAAAACCTCAGATCTGGAAGGAACTAGTTTACAAAGCCCTCAATTGAAAATATGCTGCTCTTGTTTCAGAGAAACTAGAAGTTATTCTCTACATCTGTTTTTCACTGGGTATGGAAATTTCAGCCACTTTGAGCTAGTATATAATGAGGAGAAGGTGAAGCCAGCTGAAATGTCTCTTGATGAAACCGATTGGCAGACTCTCTGCCTTTCTATTTGAAGTTACCATTCCAGGCAAACAGAGTTGAAGCTCACAGGAATTTTTTTTTCTGAAAATTTGGAAACTGATGAAAGATATTGACATTTGGTTTGTGATATATCCAACAAAAAGACTTTTATTAAAAGTGAATATTATTATCTAAAGTATACTTGTTTCAGTGGTCGCTTTATAAGTAGTGACAGTAATTACTCCCCTTTTGGGGGGGAAAGACATTAGTTATTACTGTGTTTAACATGCTTTTTCTATGTTTTCAGAAGCTGCTTTTCTTAATTAATCACTGCTTCAGTGGATGTATTGTGTCTAATACGTTTGCTTATGCATTCCTGAGACTTTGCATTTGTCTCAGCAGTCGCTTGGAAGTTGCTGACTGCAGCTCTCACTAACGGGTTGAACTTGCAAATATTCACTTGCAGGAAGTTGCTTATCTTGTCAGTTATTATTCCAATATCTGTTCTAATCTCTTAGCAATTAATTACTTGCAAGGCAATCAGGATGAAACCATGGTACATGTAGTTCTAAATCTAGGTTGGTGTAGAGAGGGGAGAGCAGCATGTTTTCTTCCTAAGAGAGAGAGGAAGACTGTAGGAGTTCGGCTGCTCTGCTGGGTCATGTGTGACCTGTGTAAGTTATGGAATTTCTGACCTAAATTCCAATGCTTTCTCATGATGCCTTCCTATAGAATAGACTGTGGGAGTGGTTTATTAGTCTTCATTCTCCCTTAATTTGAGTAACGTCTTTCTATTGATTCAAACAATGTTTAAATCTGTTTTCCTTGATAATTTTTTGAGAATGAGGAGTTGCTTTGTAATAATTCACACTTATTGTAAATAAGCTGATTATTGAGATATTTAAATATACCAGTTTAGGTTAATAACAGCAGTGTGAAAAACTGCCTGTATGGAATTCAACAGCATAGCTCCAAACCACCTCTCTTTTAGGCAGCTCAGCAATGAATCCTAAGCTGTTAGATGGCAAGAACCTGCTTCAGCCAAGTTTTGCAGCTTACGTATTGACATAGAGTTGACTGCAGAGAATGAAGGGTCCTCTGCTCAAGCAATTGTCAGAAAGACATTTGAAGGAGGTACAGAGCTGCCTTGAAGTTTCTAGAAGCAGAACTAACTGTTTCCAGCTGGGAATCATCCAGTAAATAGCTATGCACAGGGCACTTATTGTTACTACTCTTTAAAACCTTATGTTCAATTAAGTAATACTTTGCTTTGCAAAAGCTGCCTCAGACTAACTGCTTGCAACAAGCTCCCTAAGGAAAGAGGCAGATAAATTGGAACCCAGATGCAGCTAGATAGATTTCCTACAAAGCTAGTTTGGGAGAAGTGTGATTTCACCCCTTGATACAAAGGCAGGAGGTCTCACATCTGAGAGATCCAGAGATGAAGAGACGTAACTAATACTTCCGCTGGTACATTTCAGTTAGGAGTCTGGAAAAGCTCAATGTAAATGCCATAACTTTTCAGTCACATTCTCAAACAGCTGATTAAGTCTGCACAGAAAAGTAAATCTGCCCTGCTTCAAATAGCATGTCCTGGGTTTCTTTGGCAGAAGTGTTGAGTTAATTGAGACAGAGTGTTTGCAATAACTGCAGGTTCTCCTGAAATGAAACTCCAGATGAAAGAGGTACAGTGTTTGCTTCTATTACCTTGTCATAGAAGGAATTTCCCTCTACATACGGTATACATGCTCAGCAAAATATGGATGTGGGGCTTGCAAACCTCAGTGCTCATTGCCCCAATGCTGACTTTCAACATTGCAATGCATCCTCCTTACAAGGACCCTTCCCGTGCCTACAGCTGCTCCAGAGAGCTGTGGGAGGTGTCCTTTGCCTGTCAGCTGAATTTCCCTTACCATTTTGTCTCTGAAGGACTTGGTGGAATAAGAAATGTTTCGAATCTTCTGCTGCAGCTACTGAGCCACTACTTACTCCCAGCATATAGGCTTTAGCGTGTATCACTGCTTTGACATATAGTATGAAGGGGAAAAAGTACAGCAGAAGAGGTTTTCACTCTGACTGGAAGAGGTGAAGTTCTGAGCACCTAAATGTATGTGGACAACAAAGGAGTTGGTATTTAACCACACAAAAAGCTATGATTAAAATAATCCTCCATTCTCCTTTTTGCAGCTCTTTGGGGGAATTAGATCAAGAAAGTAACAAAAGAATGCCACAGTCTGCCAATAATGTAATTAAGGAGTCAAGCCTCATCTGAGCTTTCTCTTGCCAAAAATCTTTCTGGATCTAAGTTGGAAAAAATAAAATTCAAGACTTTAAAGAGAAGATGGAGAGATACTGTGAAAGAATATTTGAATATTCAGCTATTCACTTCCTCCAGTTCTCTTAATGCTCTCAGAATGGAGAAAACATGAATGATGAAATAATGCAGCTACTTTGGGAAGACCAGGCAATAAACATTGATTTGTTAGGGCTGGTTACACTCCAGAACATGGTAATGGCTTTGAAAGACAGGTAGACTTGGATGGGGATCCGGAACTCAAGCGAAATCAACAGCAAAAATTTATCCCACACTATGAAAATGTGCTGAAAGAATGGTCCAAAGGAACCAGATGATCTGGTTGGCCTGGACATTTCTGGAGCCTAATACAGGGGTCAAGGCCCTCACCTTAATGCCTATGCCAGACCATTCAATGTAGACTGAAAATCATTTTGCCCAGGGAGGTTGTTGAGTCACCATCCCTGGAGGTATTTAAAAGAAGGTTTGACAAGGTGCTCAGGAACATAGTTTAGTGGCAGATAGGAATGGTTAGACTTGATGATCCAAGAGGTCTTTTCCAACCTGGTGATTCTATGATTCTATGATAATTCTATGGTTCCACTGAAAAAAAACCAGTGTCCACCAAAACCTAATTGATTCATGAGACTAGTGTGTTCAGTGGTCTCTAAGACCCTTTGAGAATGTTCTCTTGCTCCTAGTTAGCTGTTCACAGAGGACTTAGGTTGCCATGTTTCAGGTTGGACAAAATATATAACTACATTCTCTGGAGAAACTATTGGAACACTGGAATGTGTCCAGAATTGCTGGCCACTAGAAATCTCAGATAAATAAAACCCAAATTAGCAAAAATTATGTCAAGGGCAGCAAAATTTAAGTTCTTTGTAAATCTAAACTCAGACTCTGGCAAGCCGTACACTCACTCTGCAAGTATTAAGTACGCTTCCTGTATAAGGAAGAGCTATAATGAAGACATCAGAGATTTGATGATGTTGCTCCATTACTTTTTGAAAGCACAGGCTAGAGGGGTATGAACGAGCAAGAAACGTGCTAGAGATTAAATTTTTATGTATGTATGTAAACATATAATTATATAGAAATATATCCATAATTTATGTTTATATAACATGTAGAGTTATATAATATGTAATATTTAACTAGAACATTGAATAAAAACTAAATAATCATTTCCCAGCACATAAAATTCACATGGTGAATGGCAAAAGCAGCTGTGCCATGCAGAGCTGGGAGTGTACTCTCGTGAAAGTTAGAAATGCGACTGTCTTCTGTAGCCACATTCAGCACTAAGTAATGACAAATCCTAAGTCTGTAATACTGTCATTTTTTTTTTTTTTAGCACTGCTTTTAATATCTTCCTGGTGCTCGTAGGGCATTTAGAAAGTTTTTGCTTTGCACTTAGCTAACAACATCCAGATTGTTTTGCTGGAGAAGTAGGGGCACCCATTTCTGAAGCCTCTGTGCAATATTCAAAGCATTGTAATAAAGATGTCATCATTTCTCATGCTGTTTTTCTCCTATAATGTAAACATCCTTCTCCGTTCTCCTTTGTCTGCCTTGCCCAAATGGTTTACTGCAGCTGCACGAGAGTGGAGCATGGAAGCAAACTGAACGTGGTAGTGAATGCAAAGCATCAATTGACTGCAGCTGAGGCATAGCACATCCAAAGTACCTTTATGTTTCCCCTTTATGTCAGGAATGGGAAACGCTGTAATAGGCAGCATCTGTGGCAAAATGCAAGTTACTGTCATCCTAAAAATGAGTGGCTCAGTGGAGGACGATAACTTTCCCATTAAAGAGACTATTCAGATGGAAAGTTTTGTGCTTAGATAAAAGGTAGAAGTTCTCCATGTGCCTCTCCCAGCCTCCTGAACAATTCAGAAGTAAATCAGCTAGATTACAAAACCTCGCTGTTCAAGACCTCACACAGAGACACAAGAGGAGGAAACTCCTTCTATTATACTTCTTTCAGCACCTCCAAAAAAATTAGGCTATGTCTGAGAAGAAGTCCCTATAAAAGAAGTACCTAGTTCAGCTGAGGGATTAAATTGTCCAAGATATAAGCTATGAGATGCATCTTCTTGATTAGGGCTGCATACATCAAAAAAAGTACATTACCTGAGGTTTCTTGTGTTTTCCTGCCACACCAAAGCTTACAAAAAGCTATCTGTCTGCCCGGAGGCCTTTTGGAGGGGGCTTCTCCTCAGGTGTTCAAGAGCATGTGTGGATATCAGCAAGAAATTTTCAGAACTTTCTTGCAGGATGTTTTTGCTTTGCAATGCCAATTTTGAATCACTTGATTTCTGATTTTAGATGACATCTAATTATAGTTAATGCCCAAGCCAAGAGGGAATTCAAAACAATGCCTAGGGAGAGTGCAAGGATAGAAGCTTGAGTCTGAGCTCCATCTGGGCACCAGGAACTGGTGGTGAATGAGATCCAGACCACTTAGCTGAGTTGTTGGACAGGAGAAAGCCTGCATGTACTCTTCAAATCAGATATATGATGGAAGCATATGTACCGACCTCCAGATACTCTGCTGGAGGACATTAAAAGGAACACTCCTAGATAAGCCCAGTCTACAACAGCTCAAAATACTGCTGTCTATCTTCATCCAGCTTTAGATAAGACTTTTATCAAGAGGTCAAAGGCAAGTGGGATTTTATGTAGCTTGTTTAACTCTGCTGCTTGGGTAAGAGAAGACAAGAAAAACTATCTGCCTTCTCATAGCAAATTCCTTAAGAGCAAAGGGATGATACAGTGAATGTGACACTCAGGCTCAAAATCCTTGGATCTCTTCTAAGAAATTATGAAGCAATACTCCCAACTGCAAGTCTTTATATCCCCATATGGCTGATGAGCTGCATGATGCTCGCTACCCTGCATGGCTGCTGGTTCCCACAGAGCACTGAGACAGTGGTGTGGTAGAACCAAAGCTTAAGGTTCGCACCTATTCTGGAAAGCATTGACATCCTCACAGCTGACATAAGGAAATGTAGTTTTTTCAGAGCCATGAAGACATCTGCCCTGTGGTTAGACTTGGGAAATCACTTAGTGTCCTTGCCAAAGTACTCATTGCCTCAGAGCAGCCACAGCAAAGAGTGAGGGAGTTCAGTTGTAATAGTATGTAGGGAGTGAGGTTAAAGGTTTCGGGAAGGAAGTCATATGCAAGCACAATGCTGGTATACATCTGGTCCTTCATCTGCCTTGTTCAATGTTTGCAGGTACCACTGACAGGCTTTTTATATATTAAGTATGTTTGCTATTTGGGGATGTAGGCAGGACACTTTTGTTATGGGAAACCATCTGCCTCTGGGGCTGCAGGCAAACATGAGAGTGACAGCATCAAAATCAAAATGCTTGGCCCTGCCTAGTCTTTGTGGATCACTGCAGCAATCAGCCACCAAATAACCCCTGTTTCGATCCTGTGTAAAACTCTGGATTTGATAATGGCTTGTGCCTTTTACCTGGCTTCATTGGTGTTTGTGCTGACATGACTGCAAGGTCCATGGCTCTGTCTGATGCCTTACCGTGGTCTAAGCGAGATATCATGTGCCCCATGCTGCTTCAGAGCCCCTAGAGCACAGCTCTGGGCTTTTTTTAGGGCCAGGGGTCACTGAGTGTGATCTTGGTGCCCCCAGGGAATTCAGTCTGGCTTCTGTGCAGAACATGGTAAAGAGCTGCAATTTGCTGTAAAATCTATGTGAATCCACAGACCATGTCTTTTATTGCAGGGTGAAATTGGTCCTTTGGGGAGATTTCTCTGAGTTTTCCAGTCTTTTACTCGGCTTCTCTCAGTAGCTGCAGAATGAAAACTTCACAGCATGTCCCACCTCATCCAAATATGCAGCAATCTCCACTGGACTGAAAGGAAAAGGGTTCCTGCTCCTCCCCAGTCCCTCTGACCTCCTCTCCCACCTCCCTGCAGGATGCTAACTGCTCACAGAGGCCTCTTTGGAGACAAAAGACTTTGGGACAATGATTCCCCAGAGGGAATTGGCTCAAGGGAGCGTGTGGGCAAGAACCACAGCCCTGGTGGTACACTCAGAGGAATTGTTTGGGATTCGCAGTAGTGTCTCTGCGGATGCCACAAAACAACAGAGGCACAGCCGCACACTGCACCCCAAAGGGGAGCCTCTCCCCCAGACCAAGTACCTTCCTGCCTTCTAATTAATCCAATGTTTTGATCGTAGTTTTGAAGATTCCCTACTAATTTTGTTAGTGGGATGCAGCATTTATGAGAGTGCTCCTCTAATAACATTCATCTGCTTAATTTATATCTCATATCCAATAAAGCTTGTTAAAAGCAGACACACTTTATATTCTTCTCTATAGGCCTTTCCAAACAGTCAGGGGCCACTTAACATTGACCTCTGCCAGGCTTTGTGAGGGCTTGAGGCCAGATGCTTAAAGAGAATCACCTGTCTATGTTTTGAATTGCTTTTGATCTTTTATTTCATCCTATAAATTCACAGTGGAGTTTACTGGTAGCAAGCATCTGGCACAGACGAAACAGCCAGATTTTCCTGCTCAGAGGACGATTGAATCCATATTGAAACCCCAGATTTGCTGTCTTCCTGTAGAGCTGCAGCAAAATAACTCCCTGGGTGAGGGGTTGCATCGCCTCCATTCAGTGTCATCCCTCAAGAGATCACAGAATCACAGAATAACCAGGTTGGAAGAGACCCACTGGATCGTCGAGTCCAACCATTCCCACCAACCCCTAAATCATGCTCCTAAGCACCTCGTCTATCCTAACCTTAAACACCTCCAGAGACGGTAACTCAACCACCTCCCTTGGCAGACCGTTCCAATGCCTAACCACCCTCTCCGTGAAAAACTTTTTCCTAATCTCAAGCCTAAATCTCCCCTGTGATGTTGCTGTTTCTTTTCTATGTTGTTTATCACAGTCACTCATGTGGGTGGGTACATGTAAGGGACTCCTGCTGCTGCTGGTGTATACAGTGAGCAATCCCAGTCACTGGCTGGGCTCTTAGGCAAGAAAAAAAAGGTAATGGTTATAATATTGCTGCTTTAGGATGTCTTACAAAAAGGACAGGTTGGAGGGTTGACCATACAGAAGAAAGCGACGCCATCTATCATTGCTGACCAGCACTTCCTCTAGTTCTCCCTGAATTCACAAGGCAGATTTAGCTGAGGGAAGCTGAATCAGGACTATTTTTTTATTGTGCTCATACTCACAACAAAACCACTCTGGATTTACATGTTTTTACTGATTTCCTGAAAGTGAGTGTAAGTCTGACTGGTTACACGCCGGGGCTAAGCCTTCCCAAGGCAGCCAGGAATGTCAGGGAGAAGCATTAGCTTGATTTTTTGTCACTGTGATCAGTGGAGTTGTTCTCCTGGTGCATCTGACCCATAAGAAGCCCTCAGAAGTGCTTTATCACTTTTTGCTGATTCCAGTATGCACCTGCAGTTCTCCAGGCCACATAAACCCAGTTCCTGAGGGAAACATCAGGCAGGACGCCCCAGGCTGTCCACCAGCCTCTGGGTTTGCAGGAGGTGGGAGGAGGCAGAGCAGCTGTCACGTTGCCCTCCCACTTGAACAATTAATATCAACAGTATCTAACCTACTTGACTTCCAAAAAACCAAATCACTCTAATCGTTGCTCTTTGCTATTGGCCATAAAACCTAAACGGAGCTGGTGAGGAAACAGCAGGCCTGTAAGCGCCCTGGATAAGGAATTGCAGTATCCCTGGCATGAAGGTACTGTGATTGTATCAAGCTAAAATGAGTCACTTCGTGCTGCTTGAAGTTGTGCTCTGAGGAAATGCTCTCTTTGACACAATCTTTCCTTAAAAGTCAGATCTTTCCTCTGGGAAAGGGGAAGGCTTGGCTTAGGCTGACATACCTCACTTGTTTTTGGCTGTAAAAAGACATTTTTCCTTGGCTGCACAAACATCCCATGACTTTCACTCAGAACCTCCCTGAGAACATTTTTTTGAACCCATTATTTAATTCACTCTAATCAGGCAGCACGATCCTGGTTCCAAAAGTGATTTTATTCTCCTAGCCTGATAAAATGCCTGTCCTTTCATCCAGATACATCTTCCTTGCTGTAACAAATGATGCTGAATATTTCACAGGTCCTGGGGAGATGCTTCAGCCTCAGCCACATTCTTCCACTGCTGTCTGACTGCAATTTATGTTACTGCAGAATTTGCCTTATTGAAACCATTTGTGGAATGGAAATTGGCACAGATTCATGCACAGAAGATGACTCTCTGCCTAGTGATGATGTATGAAGCGATCTCATTTAACATCCTTGAAGGCAGCGGGAATTTTGTGTGAGGAACTGCACCACAAATCTTGAAGCAGAAAAATCTTGACTTAGTGATGTTCTGCATATTCCCTGGACAAGGATAAGGAAAAATATCTTTTTATTGTGAATGACACAACTGAACACACTGTAAACTTTAACTAGTAGAGAATGTGCTTACCTCTTTGTTCAGACACATTTTGCATCTGGCTAGATGTGCTTGTTGGGAGTGTAGGTTTTTGCTTTAATGCTTTTACTGGGCTAATTGTTCAATGTGGATACAGTTCTATACATTACTATATTTGTTGCTGTTCTCCACCTGCCAGTCTAACTGCCTGCCTGCTGAATGTCCAAGATTTCACACGAGCAGGAGCCAAATCTAGTCAAGGCATTATAATAATACAAGGAGGTCTTATACCAGCATCACTTATACCAATTTGCATAGCATGGCTAAACAGCAACCTTATGTGGATGTAATCATCACTGAGCAAGTTGCTCTGCTTAAATAACTGTGTCCCAACTGTTGTGTGTAGATAAGATATAGTTTAACAATGGCAGTTAATTTTCTGTCTTTCTTGCAACAATAGTTTTAAGAACACCATATGTCATCAAATACCTAGCCTTTAAAGTAACACAACTCAGAATTCTGCTTAGCAGTAAACTGGGATTGCTGATTATTCTCAATGGTTGCGCTTGCTCAAGATTTGTGCCTGATTCCTACAACTGCTTCACAAGCTGCTAAGAATGCTTTATACTAATAGTTGGAGCCATGAAAGTGCTGAGAACTGCTTTGTTAAAGAAGAAATTGTTCTGACTGTCAAACTGCTTCTCTTCCCTCCACCCTTTTCTTTTCTGAATGGGCAATTTGAAAGTGTTCTTGATCAGACATGAACTGTTCTGTAGTGGTAAGGAGGGACCTCCCTAACTGAATGGACTAAAGTCTCTCTTGGTTTAGATGTGCACTGGGCTCCAGATGGAAGGATAATGTGGATATGAAATGGGCTACAGCTGTCCTGCAGTTGTCCTGTGATGGCATAGCCCTGCCAGGGACTACCAGGAAGAAGAATATCCAGAGAAGGTGAGAAATATATTCTTTCCAATGTTGCCACCTGGAGCAGTTTTTCTTAATCCTATAAAATATATAAAATCCCTTGCCTAGTTTCCAAGACAGATTTGAGGTAGAAGTATGTGAGGAACAGAAATGGGTGGCATGAAGAATTCCCTATTGAGTATGAGTATAGAGCATGGAAGCACAGAGCCCTGGCCTAGGCTGAGAGGTTATAACTCAGCGGTTCAGTCATGCAGATGGAAGAAGGTCGAATTCTATCAAATCACCCACCCCCCTGCCTCAGTTTCCCCAACTGATAGTGAGGATAATCCAGTCCAGGTATTGCATACAGTACTTCGGGAAGTTAAGTTGAAATGGTTGTGTATGTGAGAGGCCTGCATGTTAGAACATCAACAATAATTTTTATGTGAAGACCATGACCATATGTTGAAATTTGGTATTGCAGGAGAATTCTGCAACTATAATGCACAGACCCTAGTTTCTCCCAGGTAAATGTCAGAACTGTATATCTGCCAAAAGAAAGTCCAGTAAATGGCATCTGAAGTAACTATTAATGTTTAGAATTTGTTGCTCCAAGTCCAGATTGCAAGTACATGAAACAAATAAAAAGCTGAAAATAAATTAGGGAGATTTATCATGAACAGTTTGTTTCACACTGGTTTGGGTTTCAGCTAGAGCACAGTCAAGTGAAATATCAGCACAAAGACATAAATTATGTAGGAATACTCTAAGAAAAAATCTTGTTTACTCTGTGCAACCAGCTGTGTCGTTTGTTACCTTACAACACAGGAGTCAGGACACTGGTGGGAGCTCCTGGTTGTTCCTGAAAGGTGCTTTATCAAGGTGCAGATATTAATATTGCAACAAACCAGGGAGATTTGTTTTTAAAAAGAATTGGAGGCATCGTGTTGTGTCAGACAAATTGAAGTCTTATGGTAGTGATATATTCCTCTCTGGCTGTACTGAAGATATCTAAGTGAGCCTTTCACTAACTCCAGCACAACTGCTGATTTCAGATAACATTTGGATGAGCTTTGGATGGAGGTGGCAGTGACCTGTAAGTGCTGAGCTCTGCCTTCACCTAAAAGGAACACTACAGTCATTAAGGAGTCACTTAGTGTAGCAGGAGACTGACCCGTGGACCTGTTGTCCACAGTTCTCCTTATTAAATGCAGAAGAGAAGACAGACTGAGTGGAATGACCAGTTTAAAGGAAAAGTGGGGTAAATACTGTTTAAATGGGTAACTACAGCTCTGAGAGGGAGGAGAACCAGCAGGATAGTGCAAAGCAGGTGGCAGGGTCCTGGACTCATGCTTTCTGCTGAGATGGTTTTCTCAGCAGTCTGGTGGAGGGGGATGAAGCCTCTGCCCCATGAAAGACTCTTCAGCCCAAATGCATGCTCCTGGTCTCTGTCTGTGCCTGAAAGTAATGTGGCATTGGCTGCCCCCCAAATCCTGTCATCCCCCTAAAACCTTGCTCAGGCTTTACAGACGAACTGCCATGTTGCATGCAGGAGCAACCTATGGATCAAGCACTGATGAAGATTATACAAATACAGAGCATTATATGGTCATCTCCATAGAGATTCTCTCTATGAAACTTGCCATCAGAGCTCCTTTGGGAGTCAATAGACTCCATGCAGAGGCAAGGCAGCTCGTCCTGCCCATCTCAGGAGGACCTCTTTAATTGCTACGGCTGTGAGGGATGTGACCATCCCCAGTTTAAATCTTCATCCTCTAGTTTTTCTCCATAATGTTAGTCTCTGCTTGGCTTTTCTTGCCCACTAAATTCCATGGCATGAACTGAACAGCTTTTGTTACTAAGGTTTCTACAGCAGTAGAGATACGGGCCAAAGAACAGTTATTGCTAGAAACTCCGTAGACCTCTTATCTCTAAATAAATCAAATATATTCCACTGAATACAGAACTTTTAAAACCCCTGTCTCACTCATTCTTCATATTCCCATCACTATTCTGGCAAGCTTAGAGACAAAATCCTTTGGCTAGTACCTACATACAGCTATTGACACTTGGGCACGGATCAAAGTGACTTCCCACGGCTTTCAGATATAAGGAAGAATTGGGAGATATTTTTGTATTTGTCCACAGTGTCTAATACTCCTGTGCAGACCCATTTTACAGCAGATTCAAAACGAATTAAATGCAGCCAGCAAGCCTCCACTCTGCTCTGCTTAGGCTATAGTCAGGGTAAACTGAAGGCAGGTAGGTCTTTGTGCTGATATCTCCACTAGTTTTGTGGTTCCATTTCGTCCTTCAGTTCAGGAGGAGGCTCTACAAGCTGCTGGAGGAGAAATTCATGGAGGATTATAAAATAAACAGCCCTCACATTTGGCTCAGGAAGCCCTGAACAACATTATTGAAGGCTGTGAAAGTATCTGCAGGCATATATATACCTAAGTATATATGTATCTATATGCATGTATTGTAACAGTTGCCCTATTCTCATACTTTTTCTTTGGCACTTGCCTCTGCCTCTGCCCCAGGCAGGATGCTGAGATGCTTTCAGCCTGATTTCATTAGTCCATTATTGTCCTTCAGGCACTTGGGTGCCTGGATATCCTTATAGGTATCTAAAACACCACGTCCAGTCTCTCCGATTCTTACATTGTCAGGCACAGCCTGACTCACTTCCTCTTCCTTGCTTTTTTCCATTTGGTCATATAATTTCTAAACCACCTTCCTTCCCTATTCTCCACCCATGCATATGGATTTTTTCCCCCCAATGACCACGTCGTCTTCCCCTTCTTTGAAGTTATTTACAGAAAGCTAATGTCAACTCTGTTTAATTAAAGCTCCTGCTTGTTTATCATATCTTTAAATCATTTCCTTCAAGCAATCGTCATGTGAAGTTATCACTTTGTCAAAAGAAGATCCAAAAACACAGCTCAGGGCATAGTGGGAAGTACACAAAGGGAGAGCCAAGTAGCCTGGAAAGTTTGGGTGAGCTGTTTGCTAGAAGCTGCCGAGCCCACCCCTCCAAGACCTTTATTTCCCCCTGCGGCAGCTGTCATCTGATCCCACGCTTTGGCTTTGAATGGGGCTCTCTGAGGATGCCAGATGTTAGGAACAAAGGTCTAAAAATAATCTTTCCAAATAGTCTTCCCATCTATCATTCAAGGAGAGCATGTGCTTTGTCCAAACATGTGAGCCGAGAACCTGATCTAACTTTGAGCAAAGAAGTTCAACAGCAGCTCCTGCCTTCTGCTTGCGGGCTCCTTGGTTTGGTTTTTTTTTTTTTCCTCTCTTTCCTTTCCCAGAAGCTGCGCAGTGAAAAGCGGCTCTCACCAGCAATCAGTCCTCGTTTTCCCTCCCTCCCCATCTCCATCCCTCCTTGCCAAGAGTCTGAATCGTCTGGATCCCAAAAGCCAGGCTTCTTACTTGATCTCTCCTTAGGAAAATGGATTCCAGGGTGCTGACAGAGATACATTTCTGTAAAAAGATCTTCACTGCAGCCTTGTGTGTCTTAATTTTGCTGCCAAATTTGGGCTGTGCAAGGAATCTGTGGAAGCGTGCTCTACATCTGAAAATGACAGAGAAATACGATGTGAGTAAACTGTGGTGGGGTGATTTTGGGGGGGCTGGGTATGCTCACCGTGAAAGGGGAGTTTTCTTTACGTGTGTGTAACATTTTAGAATAAGTATTTGAATCCACAGGCTGTCTCTTTAGAAAAGGATCCAATTAAGTTTCCAAGGCTGTATGAAACTTTTGCCACCTAGCTGCTGCAATGGGGAACTTGTAAAGCACTCTTGGAGCGGTAAGAAGACATTGGTACACCAGCCATCACTGCTTTTCCTAGAGACTTCATAGGGCGGCAAGGAAAGTGTGAATGGGGAGAAGGGGAATGCAAAACCTACATGTTTGGAGGTAGATTTAACAAAAAGAAGATAATGTGATTTATTTCTTAGAGCAGGGAGAGAATTCCCTGCCCAGTTCCTCCACTGCCTTTTGGGGTAACTTAGAGTTAATGTCTCCAGTTCCCAGTGATGATGTGTACTAGAGGGATGGTAACATTGCCTAGAGTTTTGTAAATCACTGGAGCAGAGACACCTCCAGATCCACAGTGTCAAAGTAACGTGCCAACCACCTTAATAGGTGTGAGAGGCCAATCAGGGAAATCCATTCTCATGGCTGTCTTGCTTGGCATGCTCACTGGGAGCAGAGCTCCCCTCTGCACTGTCTGTCCCTGCCTGTCTTTGACAGACTTGCATGCGGTACTGCATGCAACCACTGTTTCCAAATCTGCAATGGTGCTTACAGCAGTAGTGCTAGAAATGAAACTGAAGCAGCTACAAGTTACCCTGAGTGGAGAAGATAATGGTGCTGGATCTTGTTCTGGTGTGTCTGGGCCAAGAAATATCTAAAAATGGCTATGAAGGGAATTGATAAATTAAAAAAAAAAAAAAAAAGCAAAATAATTTGGTAACTTGACTTTCAGCATTGGAACAGTCTGCCCAGGGAGGTGGTTGAGTCACCATCCCTGGAGGTGTTTAAGGTGAGGGTGGATGAGGTACTTAGGGGCATGATTTAGGGATTGGTGGGAATGGTTGGACTCGACGATCCGGTGGGTCTTTTCCAACCTGGTTATTCTGTGATTCTGTGTGAAAAAGGTTGGATTCAATATTTTGACTTACTCCACTGAAGTCTACTTAGAAACCATACTGACCCAAGGCTTCTGCCCCGCGACAGCCGGTCTGGTTTCTTATGCTTGGGTTTCATTGCCTCTTCCAGCCACTGCATGTGCATAAATAGATCCGTGGTGTGACATGGGGATTCCTCCATCTGTTTTCTGCAGCCACAAATAAAAACTTTTAAATTAAAAAGGATGCTTTTTTGCCCCTGACATCTAGAATGACATTTGAGGATAGCTACATTTGGTCTGTGCGATCACTGACTCAGAAGCATGAGATATGTCTTTTGTCCATGCTGAATGAACTGAAATATGATGCTCTTGTCTCCTTGACATTTTATAGAAAACATTGTGCTACTGTTTATAAGGTACCCCAGTATATCACAACAAGAAATTTTCTTCATTGTAGCCTCCCATGGGACAGGACATCATCTGGTTTGAAATTTAATTGGAAAATGGTGAGATAAAGAGCTGGATTTCCTGCAAAACTGATCCCTGAAAAGTGTATTTACTAGTATGTTCTTATGTCATATTTCAATGCAAAGCTCAAATTCAATAGGAGCTATGAAGTCAAAGACCCAGAGAGATAGGACAGGAGTCAAACAGGAATTTACATGTTAATCCTGAGATAATGTGTTCTGTAGAGACACAGAGCCTGCTCCCCTGAGGATATGTCCTCTTTTTTCAAGCTGCAGTTCTTCAAAGGACTGTTTTTTTCCTGGCAGCCGTGAATCCAGGTGCTGCTTATCTGGCAAGCTCAGCTAGCATTGTTCATATTGACAGAAACAACTTATCTAGGGAAAATGGAAAAAGCTGTTCTTTTTTCTTCTCCTAAAAGCTTTGCAAGGAGGAGCGTGTCCACTCTCCAACACCAAGAATCTGTTTTGGCAGTCACTCTTCTTCCTGAGAGAGATGCTTTCTTTTCTACCGTATGCTGTATGTTCCCTGCAGTTCAAAAATCAGAGGCTGTGGGTGGAACAGCTAATTTGTGAGTCACTTGGATTGAAGGACAACAGATGGAGGTGCTCACAGCAACATGCAGCCACACAGGAGATGGGCCAGAGACTTCTCTGTGGCATCCCCATGACACGAGCAAGGTCTTTAGGAGGGAAAGGCAGGGTGGGGTAGGGAGTTAACTGAGAGTTATGTTGTCCGAGTCCAAAATAAATGAGTCTACAGTAGGAGGAATGCATCCACAAAACTGCTGGCCACAGAATGATAAGCAGGTGTTTCGATAAGGAGCTGGCTTGAGGTCTTGCCAGGAGTTTCTCATTAAGGTATCTGAAGAAGGGTGTTAGTTTGCAAGGAGGGGTCAAGTGGGAACGGAGAAGGGAGAAAGAGTAGAGGGTATGCAGTGAGACAACAAAACTGGCAGTCACATGGAGGACCCAGGCTTCCAGCTTTTAGCAAATCCATGTATTTTACAGCCAGCAGGACACTTGTCAAGTTTAGTGATTTGCAGCTGGTGTTCCGCAGCCCCCACACAATCTGTGGACTGTTCTCAAGGGCAGAGGTAGGGAGCTACCTAACAATGAGCTTCAATTCACTATCAAGACTCCCACATGTCTAATGGGAAAACCTAGGGCAGTCTTGATTTTATTCCAGTGTCAACTGCATCAAGCATTTTAGAAAAGAAATCCAGCTTTCTTTTAAAGATTTCCAGAAATGAAGAATTCCTCACAGCTGTTGTAATGTTCTTCCAACAATTTATTTACCCTCCAGCTTGCTGTCATAAATCAACACTGAGATACCCTCTTCATCTTCCAGACTGGCACACCTCCCATGTGATTTCTGTCTCTCATGTGCCTCAGGGTAATATATAAGCAGAGCAGCCCTCAGATTCCTGTTTGAAACGTGCATGCACACATGTAAGTCTTGCACTGTATTCCCTGCTTTCCAGTTCTCTAATACACTTTGTGCATCTTCTTTGAGCCTACCCTAATTCTGCAACAATCTTCCAGTACTGCAGATACCAGAATGGCTAATCCAGGATAAAGAGAAGTGGAGGGCTCTAAATTCCTCCTGACTGTGGGTTGCTTCAGAGAAAAGGTGTTTTATGGCTAGTGTTTGGAAATACCTGGCGGGGGAAGAACTGGTGACCAGAGGCTAGGAATAAACTCATGTGTGATCTCAGGGGTAGACGCAGAGAATATAAATTAGCAGAGAATTTTTACTTTGACACAAACCCAGGGTCCTTTTTTAGGAACAAATAGAAGAACAGATCTGGGATTTTATCAAGTCAGACTGCATCCCACAATTACTATTGAACGTGTGGGTTGGGAGTGAATGATTACGTGTAGGTTTTTCCTAGTCATCTTTACTGATCTCCAGGGTTCCTCAGCTGAACTCTGAACTTTTCCCCTTACTTTGTTTCTGGATACCTCTAAGGCAGATACTGTCATTGAAGTGATTATCATGAAGTATCCATGGGAACAGCAATTTGTTTCCTGTATTGAAAAATACTCTTAAAGGAAGAAATTTTTACTGTTATCAAAATCTATAAAAATAATACGTCTGAGCCATGCTCAGGGCCAGACTGTGAATCTTGGGAGACCTTTTAAAAAGACCTTGTAACCCATACCTGCAGACATCCTTAACCAGGCTGTTTGGGGGACGAGGGAATCCTATTTCCCACTGAGATGGTTTATATACACATAAAGCATTGGCAGTGGTTTCATTAGCTGAAATGTTAAAAATATTTTTTTGACCATGAGGTTTTGAAAGAAAGGGGTTCAGAAAAATAAGTGAACAGAGAAAATGGGCAGGGAGGTCATGAGGTACAAAGTTATTTGGCTAAAAATATTGTATTGTTCCCAAACGGAAATCTCATTCATTGAGCCAACTGTTCATTGCAGTTTTGGCTTCTTGGTTTCTGAGTCATCCCTGAAGCAACAGCAGTAATTACTTGGGTTCTGGGGGGTTTTTTTGGTTGTTGGTTTTGGGGTTTTTTTTTCCTCATCTAGCCATTATTTGCCAGTATTATTTTCATCACATTTCAGTCTGCAGCTGACCTTTCAAATAGTAAACTATGACCTTCTAGGATGAATGCTCCCTCCAACAAGATGACTCGTTAATGTTTGAAACTGCATAGATTTACTGCTAAATGCTATCTTGTATCCCCAAATCCCCTTTTCTCTACTTAAAATCCAACAGCAGCAGAAAAAATTTGAACTTGCAATATCTTCAATTCAAAAGCACATGATTTCAAAGCTGGAGTGTTTTCAGCTGTTAAGACATGGGATGATCTGATAGCTTACACCTTGTTTTACAATTTAACATTGAAAACATCATCAAAATTAGGAAATATTTTTCTTCAAACCTATTTTGTAGTCAAAACAATCTATCAATTCATGGGAAAACAACCTCATGGAAGAGTTTTTAAGCAGTTTCTTGATCACAGAATGGAAACGTCTAAGGAAAAAGTAGAAGAAAATAGTTTATTGCTATTTGGAACAGTGTAGGCTAATACTGGGAATAGGGCTGGAGGCTGTCATTTATGGAAATATTTAGGAGTTCTCTGTCACTCACACACAGACACATGTACACACATTATTTAACCAGTTATAGATATAACTGGATATGTATTCTTTTTAACATACGCCTTGTAACTTAAATGAAAACTTCTAATCATCCTGACTTTCTCTGTACTTCTACATTGGCTGACTGTGCAACCAGGCAGTGGAGAAATTTCACTGCTCTCCATTTCCCCCTAGCTATCATTCAATGAACAGAAGTCAGCTCTGGGGTAAAAACACCACCTTATCAATACGATTCTATCCTGTGTAAAATGTGGAAGTAAAATCTGTCATGTCCAATATATTACAAACAATATGCATCATTATTTCTTTTGGAGTCCCTTGAGTTTGCCTTCATTCTCTACATTGCAAATTATCCAAGGAAGTGAAGATGATATTATTCTCTCCGTTATGGATAATTGCTTGCTGATTGGTCAAACATAGCAGCAGAGGCCCTGCAGGCCAGTGGTCTGTCCTCAGGGCAATGGGCCTCCTGGGGCCTCTACTAGGACATTTTTTTGGACAGTACATGTGGGGAAATGCTCTTTTGCAAAGGTACAAATGCTCCACAGAAGCTTTTGGGAGGTTTCAGCATGTGGAAGAGTGTATATACAGAGGTATATTAATCTCACCTCAAATTTCTCCATAGCCTGATGGTGAAATTTCCTAGAGACCCCCTCGGGGACAATTGCACCACATTGTTTCTGGGAATAACAGCTCCAGTTGTTCATCACTGGTGTTGTAACACGGCAGTGATTGGGCCAAGTATATCTAGAAACCTTGAACTCAACAGCCTGCTAGCAAGTGCATTGCAGTGCACGCTTCATACCTCTCACTAGATATGAAAATCCAGAATCCATCTTTTGCTTTGATTAGAGCTTATTAATGTTTATTACTACATCTGAGAACTGATTGCCCTTTTTGAGTACTTAATGATGCTCTGGGGAGCTGAGCTCAAGCCTACAGATGAGTAGGTTAGCCATAGGTGAGAAAGGAGTGGGTTTGGGTGATTCACTTCTCTGCTGAAGGAAGTTGGCTTCTTGCTAAAACGCTGCCAGCATGAATAATATCTGAATGCTACCACTTACAAATATTTCTGGTAAAATCCTGTGCCTGTTAATCTACTTTAAATCTGCCTTGTCCTTTTGGTATGCAAAGAGCAGCTGGGCTCCTTTCTGCTGTAGTCAAATGAAACCTCATTTTCTTTGGGATTAAACTGACATCACCCACACAGATCTCACCCAGATCATCTCATGTTTTAGAAGTGGTCTCTAACATAACAACCCAGAATGCTAGAGTGGATAAGCTTGAAAGAATTCCCTAGAAGTTCTGGTCTAGAAGAACATGATGAAGGTAGAAGGAGCTTATTGAGGAGACAGATTCTACCTAGGACATTAGTTCCAGGTTCCATTTGAAGACATAACCTCAAAACAATAGTGTCATCGATTCCACAGCTTTACTGTTAAAGTGTTTTGATATGCTCATCCTGAGGATGCTTGAAGTCTTTAAAGGATTTTTTTTGTTCCTCCTCATTGTCATTACAGCGGTCTTAATTACAAAATGAATTCCATAAAATAATTTGTTGGTTTGGTTTTTCCAAAGCAATGTGCTAAAGTGATCATATAGCACTCTATTCAATGAGCTGAAGACAGGACGCAGGGATATGAATGGTTAATTCTCCTCTCTAATGAATACTTGAAAACCATTTTGAAAATCCCTCTTCTGTTTCAACTGATGGGATGTTTGGTATTCACCTTATGCCAAACCTTTGTTTCCTTTTCTTTTCTTTGCAAGGATTATGAGTACCCTCTTCATTCTCACAGTTCCCACTACCAGAAGAATGACCGCTGCCCCCCACCGCCCCAGACTTTGCCTGACCGAGCCTGTGAGGTGCCCAGCTGCCGGTCAGATTCAGAATGTGAAAGACACAAGCGCTGCTGCTACAACGGTTGCATCTACGCCTGCCTGGAGTCCGTACAGCCACCACCAGGTAGAGTGGCTCCAGCAGTCAAACTGGTAGAGAGGAGCATGCAGAAATGATCATAGTCATCCCCATGTGCATTGAGTCTTGGGTGAGAGACGTGGTTGAGTGTGAATTGAGGATAAAACTTCAGTTCCAGACTTCTGATTTCTGGGTTGTCTGCTAAATCAAAAAATTATCTAAGGCTGGCTGATGCTGAGAAATTTCCACCAGCACAATTAATTTCTTAATTTAATTTCTAAATTAAGAAATTAAGAAATCACTTAATTTCTTAAGTGATTAAGAGGCTATCTCATCTGGTCTGTGCCATGGGAATGAAGGATGGGAAGCAGCAGCTGCTTTTGCCTTTATGATGCCAAGTTCTTGTGGCCCTTGATAACATCCTTGGGTCTCTTGCCACTGGGATAACAAGAGCTTGAATATCAGTATCTTGCTGGCAACTCAAGTACATCCTTCAGTAGCCTGTCACACTCGTCATTGCCTGCTAGAGGAAAATTGTGACTTTTCCAAAACTGTGCTCTATGGCTCCTCCACTTTGACTGTACAGTTTCTTGTTTCTGTCTTTTACAGTTTTAGATTGGTTGGTTCAGCCAAAACCCCGGTGGCTGGGAGGAAATGGGTGGCTTTTGGATGGCCCAGAAGAGGTCTTACAAGGTACAGTATGTATTACTGTCTTCTCCGCAACTATACAAAGGCACTAATTAATATGTTCATCATACGCAGGGCTTGCTGGGGATGTCAGGATGCTAGGGCTGCTGGTATTAGTCTGGAATTTCCGTAGGAATAATGTTGTGTGGTTCTGGGAACTAGTTCCTGGTACAGTAAATCAGTTGCCTTTTATGCATGTCCTATCCAGCAGGGCACTAGGAATATTACACGAAAATGGATTTGTATCAGTTCATGAAATAAGTAGAAATAAATCTTTTTTTTAAGAAAATGGTTTTGTCAGAAAACATATCTTTTCTGCCAGATTCCTATAAGGCTGTGAGTGGACTTGAATAATGAGATCTTTTAATCCATAGTGGCCTCATCAAACAAATGCCTTGGACTGGGGCTGAGGCTCTTGGGTCTGAAAGCTGCTTCGAACAGGAGCCCTGGCAAACTGCTGCAGGGTTGTGTCAAGCTCACACGGACCTGGGAGCATCTAAGATTGGGGACTGTTAATGAAGCTGGACTTCTCAGGTTAATTCCAGAGGGAAATGTGTTAGAATTATTTTTTTCCAATACCTCACATTGAAACAAGGAGGGAATGGGGGGATAGGAAGTGTATTTTTGTTTCATGAGACATTTCCAGATAAATGTATGCTGAAGTTCTTCATTTCTTCATGGAAAGGCTAGTCCAGTTTTTGATCAGCTTTAGTCAGACTCAGGTAGTGCTAATAAATTACCCTCTTTGGTCTTAAATCAATGGTATCAGACTCACTGAACCTTCATTCTCATCTGTTATGGAAACTCCTGCCTCTTCAAGAGAAAGTTCTGCTTCCAGCTTATCAGAGTTGCACAACTAGAAATAGGATAAAATAGCTTCCTCCTCATCCATCCTTGTCATGCCTATATTATTTATTCTTTTCTTAACACCTTCATCTCAGTTTAGGGAGTAATTAGTGAAATAAGAACCATCAGTCATGGCGTGACAGTTACAGCAGACATCCAGGAAATTAAAATACTGGCAAATGAAAGGGTGGAGTGTCCCTGCATAATCTGTACATTTAATGGACTCAAACACTGACTCTGAATCCTGCTTTACTTTCTTATTCTGCTGTACACCTACTGGATATCCAGGGTCAAGGTGGTTGAAGCCTGTTTGCAGCAGGGAGTGGTACTGCCTTACTCCATAATGAGTCACATCTGATGTTTAAATTAACCAGTAAGTTAATGGGTGGGGAGCAAAGAACAAAGCAGCAAACTGTCGGCTTCCTGGTCACATTTCCCTGATTCCTTACTCAGCCCTAAACCCTGGCTTGGACAGACTTATGGATGCTTGGAGGGAATAGCCACGTGGAGGGACCATCCATTGGCGCAAGCGGGCTGGGCAGTGGTGGTCTGTCTTCTCTGCTCTCCAGCCTTTGCACAGACCCTGCACAACAGGTTGTGGGGATAGTGTCGCTACAGGTAACTGGGCTGACCGGCACTTCCCCTATTGGACTAGCCTTGTCGGTTTTTTGTGAGGTGTGAACTGAATCATCTGCTCTGTCAGGCTTCTTTGGATGTGTTAGCTCCTTAGTATCCTTGCGTGGGAAGTAGTCTGAGACCCTGTTGGGGAGGAAACACAGACGAAGGTAGCTGTGTTGTCATATTTTGGTTGCCCGTGGGTGTTAAAGCTGTGATTTGTGACCTGCTGACTTCTTCTGCAGCTGAGGCCTGCAGTACCACTGAGGATGGAGATGAGCCTCTGCACTGCCCCACAGGCTATGAATGTCACATCATCAATCCAGGTAACACGGCTGAGGGAATCCCTAACAGGGGCCAGTGCATCAAGCTCCGAGGAAATCCAGGTCAGTTGATTGGAAATCTCCCTTCATTTCTCATTTTCTCATGCGAATATCAGCAAGGAGCAGTGCACGCTCAACTGGCTTTGAAGGAGATCTGCTCTTATGGGCTTCCTGGGTTTTTTGGCCAGCTCAAGGCCCCATGGGAGTGTGTGACAGTCCCCACTTTGAGGCAATCTCAAGTCTCTAATGCCCTTGATGTTGGCTGATCTATGTGGGATACCCAAAGCAGGGGTGCACCTCCTGTTTGCACCAGTGCTCTCTGGGATTGTGTAAGCATAGCAGGTTATAACCTGCTTGTGCCATTGTTGTGCAACAGAAAAAGTAGAAATATTTCTATATTACTACACACTTAACTAAGAAATATTAGTTTCAAATTCCGGTTTTGACTTCTGACTTTGCTTTCTGCATTCAAAACATTGTTCCCTTTATTCTGCTGACACATTTGCCCAATAAAGGAACTTATACAGGCCAAGCTGTTTTCCAGGAAAACTCATAACATGTCTAGGTATGTGTAACTTTCTTGAATAGTAGGATATATGTGTCTGCACTGTGCTACAGATCATCTTAGTGTACAGACATGAGACAGCCAGGGGAAGCATCAGACCAGATTTCTGAACTGTTTCCATAAAAGACTAATATTTTTTCCAGAACTTTTTGATAATTTCTTTTATTCTTTTATGACTTTTTCCTTAATAACACCCACAGTAACTAATGTAATGTATAGCTGTATAGCTCTTAGACTTGAGGTATTTCAAAGAGCTTAAATAATATATAAAGGGTAAATGGAAAAACCTAGCTGGAACTTGAGTTATGTAAAACACTACTAGCACTGTGAAATTTTACCCAAACTTTCTTCCATTTGAGAAAGTCTGTGATTTCTTGGCTCATAGCTACTGAAAAGAACATAACATGCTAGTGGCCAGCACTGTGCCAATCTCAGGGAAAGTGAGTTGTGTCCACATAGTTCAATGATCTAAACACTTTCATAATAGATTTATAGCAGCCTGTACTACTTCACATGCAGAAATCATCTACTTTGATGTCTATGATGTTATTATTTCCATATCTATTCTTTCGTGATGTACACAGAAGGCTGGAGTTAATACAAAGGACAAAGCCTGACTGGATATGTTCTCATTGCATATCTTCTTTTTCAGATGGACGCAACCTGAGACATAAATATTACAAGGAGTATTTTGGTAAGCTGCTGGAAGCGTTTGCCATTGTTAAGCTTTATATTTATTACTTTGCTAACAAGGATTTTGCTGCTTATGAAATAAAGTTTTGAAAAAGCAAAATGAGATTCATTGCCCTCAACCCTCTATGCCTTGGTCAAAAATCTTATTTTAATGCCCAGACTGTGAATCTTGAGAATCTGTGTCTCCAGCTGGGACACAATTTGTTAAATGGTGGAGCCTTCTGGCAGGGCTTCGTGACTTCAAAGCTCTTGGTTTCTGCTTGGACCTAGTGGGAAACAGTCCCACTAGATCCAAGCAGAAACAGATCAGACTGGAAGTTATAGTCAGATATAACTAGACAACAACTTTGATATGAAAGATTTACAAGCAGCCAAATTTGGCCAGTTTTGCTGATAAAACTATGAAAGGATTTCCTTTCCTCTGTTCAGCAGGCTCTCCCAAAGAACTGCTAAATTTTGAGACCAGTAAAACTGTACTGCTTAGAGGATCTTGAGAAAACATTTGCCACAGACTAACTTAAAATCTGTCTTTGCTGAACTTTGTTTTACAGGTAGCAATTCCAACAACGTGGTCGGCTATGTGAAAAATCAGCAGAAGCATTTGGGGTAATCAAAGGTGAATAAAGGGAAAGATGGGTGAAACTAGTTGGAGCTTAGCATGCAATTATTTAAAAAAATGTTTGTTTGAGGGTGGAATTACCTCTCATCAAAATGCCAGTATAAGCACAGCACCTTAAAAGTATGTACAGGCGGGTACTCAGACTCCATGAAACACCTATGCCAACAAACAGATGGTGCTGTATAAGTATTCTGAGAACCTTTGGCATTGGAGATTGAGCTCTGCAAATTGTCCATGGAGAAGTTAACATCTTTCCCAGCTTTTACTCTTCCCCTCACACTTTTTATTCTAATTCCATAAGATGTGCTTGATTTCTTTGAAGAGGATAAGATAATTTCAAGGATGCAAAAGAGATGCTGCAAAACTTTATATCTTAAGACTTTAAACTTTGTTTACTAGCTTCTTCTAATGCAGGTGTAACTGCTCCTGCAAAATAAGTGAAAAAGATCTCTACTCTGGACTGACTCAGTACAGAGTCAGTAAAAACTTGTAAATACTTAAGCACATGGGTGATTTTGTGGGGCAACTTTATACGTGAACAGTTGCACTGAACAGTGTGACCCTCTTATGTAAGTAAACGTACTTGTATTGGGTTATAACGAAGCCATCTAAGAAAGTTCTAATCATTTTATCAGGCTTTAAATTAGGCAAGAATGAAAATATTTATTATACCAAAGGTTCTGTCCCAAGGTAGTTTTCTCAACACTTTCAGCTTCACTTTAAAACTAACTTGATCTTAGCTGGCAGTTGTGAAAACAAAGCAGTTCAGTGTGTCTTTTATGTACCTACGTCAGGCTGGCTGTTAAGATTACACAGCTACATAAGGACAAGTTCTGTGCAAACATTGTAGAAAGGACAAATATTTTAATTCCTCTTTTTTGTTTGATTTTCACCCAGCTGGACCACTCTGTTAAGCAGCTGTCAAGGAATACATTACCCAACATTTTTCTCTTCTGGAAGAACTCTGGTCCCAAATCTCCACAAGCACATCTCCAGCGTTACCCTGATCCTTGCCCCTAAGTGATAAAAAGACTTTGTTATTCAAGGAACAGGATGAATCTAGATTTTAATCCTAGCAGTACAAGGAGAAACATCATCCCCTGAAAGAGACCACACCATTTATGAGCTGCTTTTCTACCAATGAAATGCGAATACCTCCAAGCATACCCCTACAAGCCACAATGCCATTATCAGGCTGCTGGAACAGAGCCTGCCCTTTATGTGCATGTTATGTGACCAATTCAGATTTCATGACCATGAACGTAATTCGGTATCAGAAAAATGAGGTGATGTCAGAATTTTACGTTAAAATAGGCAAGACTGTAAGACTAAAGGAGTTCTCTGGATGAAATCCAGTGCCTGCCTGTGTCAAACAACTACTTTAAATAAGCTTTTTAATAATCGTAATGTTCAAAGAAACCTGTAGGTTTCTTCTTTTCCTGATCATTATTCTTAGGGCTCGCCAGGTTTGATAACCCATCAACAAGTCTGAATCTGAAATCTTAAGAATTTGAGGAACCATTTTTTTTCCTTTTTTTGCCAGAAGCAGGATAGGTTTTGTAAATGTTATTTTTAGGTTACTTTCCTTTAGCTTCTCAGTCTGGTAAGATGCAGATCAAGAGCTAATGATGGAAGAGATTTCTCTCTGTAATATCTAATCAGGCACACATGCATGCCAGTCTTTTTAAGTTTGAAGGTTTTTTTAGCCAGCACAGTTAATACTCACAAAATGTACATCTGCATTTTTGTCCCTGCAAGAACTCAGCAAGAAGGCTGAACGCTAGATTATTTGTTGCACATATTAGAAAAGCAAATGTGGGATAAATTTGGGTGATTAAAAAGATTGTCTGGCAGATGGGAAACTGCTCTTTAGAAGTTGTGTACCTTTATGTTGACTTTCATAAGTCCTTTAGATCAGGTTATTTGTATTTGATTCTTACAGTTTCTTTTAGCTGTTTAGCATTATAAAATAGAAAACATGTTTTTTATGAATGTTTTCCCTTTCTGTGGCGGTCCTAGGGGGACAGTTGCATTTCATCTTGAGAAATCTGCCAGAACTGCTGGGCAAAAAAATCCATGTTTGCTCCCTTGTTCAGCATGTGTCCCCATCTGCATGTGTAAAATTAGCAGTTCAATATGCAAAGCAGTAGCACCGCATATAAATACCCAATTCACAATATGAGTGCCTGCTTCCACTCACAAACTATGGGATTTTTTTTTCCACTCACCAAATGGTTTAATCTGAAGCTAAAATGCCTATAAAACACTTGATACTTTGCGTATGACATTTGCAGCTGGAGAGATGAAAGATGCCAAACTGCTTTTCAGATTCCTGTCATAACAGGCACAGTCCTTGATGCTTTACGGAGTAAAGGAACAGATGAAGGGCTCCGTATTTTCCTAAATGTCTTGATTTGTTGCACTCCATTCACTTCTTTGTGGTTTTGTTCCAAGTTCTAGGTATTAAATGCAACACAGATCTGTTTCCAGAATTTTATCCCATACAAGTTCATACAGTGATACCTTAACTCCTGCTGAGAGAAAGGAGTCCATCCATACCCATTATCTGAGTTCCAGACTCAGAGATTACTTGACAACTTAAAGTTAGGCAGCTCATAATGGAAGTCTTAGTGCAAAAGTGAAATGGAATAATTTTTTTCAGCATTACTTTTTGCAGAGAAAACAAATTCTGTTTAAATGAGCAAAGCCTTTTGGTGGTGAGTACTAAGCCCCAAAAAGTAAATTCCAAATCATTCTATTTTAAATAAAACATTCAGTGCCTAAAATCTGTGAGGACCTAGATGAAAAAAATGTGCTAGATTTGCAAGATTAAAGCTTCAGATCTCAGACTCACTTTGTAAAGCACCCAAAAATATTCTTGATTTGAATGGATTCATTCACTTCAGTGGCTGCTTTTTTGTTGCTACAAAAGCATATATCTAACTGCCTCACTGGATGGAATGGCAAACATATTTTCTACTTGCAAAAGGAAGTTTTAAAAGAGGAAATTGACAAATGAATAATTTGCTAATGAATTACTGTTTACTGGGTGTTATCAAAACAACACCCTTCCTCATGGTGCTATAATGCTTGGGTTTTTTCACGTTAAATCTTTTCAAATTAGTAATTGTCAAACTCAGAATCAAAAGCCACAGAAGGGACTTGTCTAAATGCTGTGTTTTTAACACTGACATTCATCATACATGAAAGAAAAGCACAGACTAAATGAGTTGTCCTCAGCTTGTCTTCTCTCCAAGACAAATGCCTTAACAACAGCCTTGTGAAGCACAGTAGGAAATCACCAATGTAGGTTGTTTTTAATGTTCCGTGTACACTTTAAATTATGTTTGGTGCTATAATAAACTTTACATGTATCACTTTGTGCTACCCATGCTCATGGCCTTCCAGATCCTCAAGCACTGCCAGCTGTGCCAGTGGAGCTGCTCTGCCTCACAGCAGCTGAGGATCTGTGGCAGCCTGAGGCAGACCCTTCCCATTTTGTGCTCCTGGTGCTTGGATGTGTACAGGTTCTGCCACTTTGGTGCTCAATAAAAAATGACTAGTATATTTTTCAACTCTGCCTAGTTTCAGTTGTATGTTCTTGATGTGTGCTTGGCTTTCAATTAGGAATAAAAAGGATATTTTCTTTTTCTAATTTTAGTTGTTGGCAAAGCTCAGAAAACCTAGGCATAGGGAGACAAACTTCATTTTGCAGGAATTCATTTTGTCTCCGGGAAGGGAGATGACAGGCCCCCAAAACACACCTGCCACCCATGTCCCCTTTCAGAGGGGCCACCTTTGTGTGTCAGATGCTCACTCAGTTCTTGGTGCCTTCGTTTCTATTGCTCAAAGAGGAGCTCATGGACAGAGAATAGTGATGGTGACCCAAGCAGAAGTTGACCCTTTTCTTTGACCAGGTGTTTTCTTGTTGATTCTGAGCTGTTGTTAGCTGCCAGATGGGTTTCAGCTGCCACCTCAGGTATTTGTGCTGCTGCTCATACAGTTTTGCAGGAAGCCAAGGCTTGCTTGGAAGGTGAAAAAGTAAAACAAGTCAGAGGCCAGTGATGGGCTGATGCCCACCGCAGGCCACTGGAGCTGAATGAAGAGCCTGGTACTAAGAGGCTGGACTGCTGAGCCCTGCATTTCCAGGAGCAGGTAAGACTTCACCATCCCACCAGCTCCACCCATACCAGTCTCACTCTACCTGCTCCTCAGGAGTGGGCAGGTGTCCCTCTGTATTGCTGCCCTTCTACCCTCAAATCATAACAGCGGAATCACAGGCAGAGAAACTGCCCATAATTTAGCCAGGGAGGGAATAGCAGTGAGTTTCATTGCTCTGGAAAGGTTTTCTGTGGGATCTGAGAGGACACCAGCTAGCACTAGGTGTCAGGGTAGCTCTTCTATTTGGCAGTGAAGTTATCCTTGGGATCACTTGAACTTCTCATGGCAATGGTGATCTGGCCTGTCTAGATGGGGAGATTATGGGATGTGTGTACATAACTTGTGTCTTCTGTGGTGGTGTGAGGTGGGCTGAGTGCCTTGGCTTTCAAGAGAAAGATCTATTTTGTGAACACCATAAACTTATGTTTTGATTTCAACTTGTTTCCATGTTAATGCAAGAAAATATAGTTTCTGATGATGCAGCTGGCTAATGGTCATTGTAGAAAAAACTTTGTGTGAACTAAGACATCATCTGCAGATGACACTGAGGTGCTAATGGTGTATTTATGAACCCAACACCTGGAATAAACAAAAAGACAAACATTATGGTAGATTTTCAAGAAGTCAGGGGTTCACATTAAAAGCACAGTGTGCATCTCCAGGTCAGCAATCTGAGTGCTAAATATGAGAATAATTTAAAAAACACAGTGATTTTGACATACCTAGTTTAAAGTTCCATTAGGCTTTATAGTGCAGAAGTGTTTTGGTTACAGTCAGGAAGCTGTTCCATAGTTTAATGAGAAGCAAAGAAGCCTATAAGGGTGAGACGATCCATAGAAGAATTTTTGGAGACCGATAATTTCTCTTTGCCCTCTACGCAGCAGGGATTTGTTCATACAGGTGGTTGTTTACTTCTCCCACCTCACACTATCTATGGAGGGTAAATTTTTCTCTCAAGGTGGCGTCAGGTAAGCATTGATTGTCTTCAGCAGAAGGATTTAGAGCATTGTTTAGCATCCTTTCAAGATAAATAAAGAAGACATCTTTTGCTGGTAAGTCTACAGTGCTGTTTCCTATTTCTTACCATTGTTTTCTCATTATTGTTACCTTTCTATGTAGACAAGTCACAAAAGCCACAGTAGAAGCTATGTGAAACAACAAAAAAAATACTTTTGATATTTTTCCTGGTAGAGATGTGGATGGTGGGGCTCATTTCACCCAGCCTGAGCCACCGCATTTATCCATAGCATTGACAAGATGAAAAGGAGCCTTGGCCCAAAACTTTATTCTTTACCTTTATAACCAAGAGCAGAGGATGCTTTCTCCGGGAACCTGGGAGAAACTCAGCCTGAAAGCAGACTATCTGGATTTGCAGGTGTAGCAAACAGTAAATTCTACCCATGCACCATAGGTTTTTTCCCTCAAGGTGGCACAAGAGGAACGAGTGTGATGTTTCCTGGTTATGGAGAGGGAAGCAGGTGAAGGAGCTGTAAGTTTTAAACTGAAAGCAGCACCCTGTCCTCACAGCAGCAACCTTTTGAGCTCCTGAAATCTCAGACTACAGCTCCTTTGCTGTGTACATCTCCATAACAGATATTTTCTATTTAAAAAAAAGAAAAACATAAAAAGTCCAAATAACCTACTTGGAACTGGAGTCTGACCCTGAGCTTTATTATCCAATTAAATAGGAAATCCTGTGAAAGCATTGTAATTGGGATGTGTTATATTTTTATAGTGTAAAAAGTATGTCTTGCACCAGAATGAAGAAATACAACTTGTATTAGTGCTGTTTTCTTTACATTATAATCTTGATTTAATTTATTCCCAAAGTTTTCTAATTCATGAGATAGCAAAATACATGAGTTTTCCATTAGATTTCCTAACAGGCAGAAATCAAAAGCAGCAAGAAAATGAAACTTCAATCCATTCAGTGATTTTACTGAACATGTGGTCAACAACTACCTAGTAGCAATAGTGGCCAAGAACTACATTTTTTTCTGCATTTATTCAATTTCATTGTTGCTAAAATATAATTTCATGTTATAAAACTGAATGAGCATAGAGATGACAGACAAGACCATGGTTCTGAGCACAGACTACACTGTTTCTCCCAAGCTGCAGGTCTGCTGGATAATGAACCAGAACACTCAAATTAGTATTGGGCATTATTATGCTCATAAACTCATATTTCTTCTTTTCTTTGTCCTGTTTGTCTTGGTATTTTTCTCATACACCTCACTATACCTTTTCCCCTCCCTAACCAGGGCTGGAAGGGAGTGCCTTCTCACCAGGCTGAGATGTGGCATCTTAATCTCTCTCCACATTCTGTTAGTTCTGGATTTTGTTCTCTGGATTTTGTAAATAGAACCAAGTTACATGGATTTCCAGAAGCAGCAGGGGTTTTTTGGCAAGAGGAGAAAGTTAAATAAGGAAACCGTCAGCAAAAGCCTGTTGCTCAATTAGCTGTATTGTCAGCAGCGCATGGCTAATAAGAGCCACACTTTGGGACTGCAAATTCCATGTACTCATTGCCCACAGCAGAGCCCCAGGACACCCAGGCTCTTCATGGGCCGCTCCTCCCCTTGCTGTATGCCAGTTGCTTGGATGATGGGTGAGGTTTCAGGAAGAGAAAAGCAAGAACAAAACCAAGGAAATCTTTTTTCCTACCTGCCTAGAGAGGGAGAAGATACAATATCAATATGATCCCAAGGCTATGACTATTACAAACTCACGCAGATGAATAGAAGAATGTATTACCTTGCCAGGCGGTGCCTGCTTTGCTTTATCAGGACCATGGCAGAGCCAGATGGCTGTGCTCCACATCCTTACAAAACCTACAGAAGGAGGGCACCAGTTCAAAAACATATGTGAGGTTGGAGATATTTTGTCACCTAATTACCACACATTTCTATAATGTCTAAATCTCTATCTGCCTCTGAGAGCTTGGGCCTCTTTCAAGCCCTGGATAAGCATCTTTCTTAAACCTGGGCAGGGCCTGGATGTGAGCTGCCTGAAAATCAGTGCCCAGCGTTGTCCCTGGATATTTTCCCATGGGAAGGACGGCTCTTGTAGAGGGACAGGAACTTCCTTCTTGTGCCTGACACATCCAGTTCAGCTCATTACAAAAGCGCTTCCCAATCAGGAGCCAAGGGAGTTAGGGAGCCCCAGCTGTGTTTTACAAGAGCCCAGCTATTTGCAGGATGTTTCCCAATTGCTTCATTTTCTCCTCAGTCAGGAAAGAATCCTTCCCTTCACACTGCTTTGGTGGGACATTGTGTTACCTGTAGTTGCATTGTGCTGGTAGGGTGTCCCGTGGGCTCCTCAGCCTTTGCTAGAGCTGGTGGTACCTGGGAGAAGCAAATAGGCAATACTGAAATGCTCCACAGGAAAACACTAGCTTGATGAAAGTTGGTCAGGCTTTGAGTATCATGGGCTGTCGCACAGGTGAGAGCCTGAGGTTTGGCCTTATCGCGGTCCAGGTGTCACCACCTGAACTGCTCCAGGGCTGTGAAAGAGGCACCTGGATGTCCTGGGACAAAACTATTCTCCTGCAGAAATCTGCACATATGTTTTTATCTGACTGCTATTGCCATTTATTCCCTTAACACAATTTTTACTGTCAAAGAGGATCTTAATCTCATCGTTTACACCTTAGAGGCAATTTAAGAGTAAGCGAATCCTGTAGTCATGATGCCCAAAGGAGGATGCAAGTGTCCTGCTGCAAACCAGAGCATGATGCTCCCTGGCAGGCAGCTATCAATATTTCAAAAGGACGTAACCAGTTAACTTTAGCCGTACGTTGAGATCCACCATGAAAGCACTCCCCTCTAGTGAATGAAAGACTGGGGTTTTTTTATAAGTGAGCATCGGAAACTCACACATCATGTATTTACGCCCTCTCCCTCATGCAGACACTTACAAATACCAGCATAATGCTGACTGGAGCATTTCTCTGGAAATGCCTGGAAGTATGCAAACAGGCTCGGCTGTGTGCGTAACCTGTCTTGCCTCTGCGCACAGTAGCCTTGGCACAAAAACCTCCCTATCTCCCTGCCCGAGATGTGGCACCTGCCGATGCTCCTCCCGCAACAATTTTCAGAGGGCGGAGGTAAACACAGAGCTCAACCTGCTTTTCAGGTGCTAGCTGTGCACGCATATAGAGGCCACCTCATTCCTTTATCAGCCACGGTCTTAAACACAGACAGGCTTCTCCTGGCAGGGTTTTATAGGTGAAACACCCTGCATTGCTGCTGGAAGGGTGTGCAGCCTCCCTCCAGCACCTGCGGCCGAAGGCGTGACTTGGCGGCAGGTAAACGCTGCCTCTCCCTGCCCGTAACCATAGCCCCGCGCTTGTAGGGGAATTCAAGCCAGCGCTGCCGGCAGCGGGTAGCACCATCCCGGTGGCCTCCGGGTGATTCCCACCGCTGCGCAGTGAAGATGGTAGAAGGAGGTTTCATCAAACCCTTCCAGAAAAGGTCGTTTTTTCGCTTCGTGCAGAAATATCAGCCCCTTGGAAGTGGCGAGCCGGAGGAGGAGGTGAGGATTGCCTATGCCTCTTGCCTGGACCTGCTGAAATAGTTTGTGTAGTTGGGGTTGGATTTGTCTACTTCCTCTGCTTTGTCCCACCAATAACTTGATATTGATGCTGCTGCGTTCTCCTCTCTCTTCACAGTATTGTAAAACAGGGTACAAGATTAATGATGTTTGCCAGGCAGCAGGGGGAGATGAGGATACTTGTTTCTATGCGATATTCCCAGGACGTATAGCTCAGGCCAAAGTCCTGGCCAGGAACATTGCTCTACACACTGTGCAGGTTCAAATTTAACAAAACTTGCAGCAGAGAGACTGCTGTGAGGTCCATGGGCTTTCTGGAAACCTTGTCTCAGCAGCAGGATAAATGCCGAGTGAGGCTGACCCTGCCCCCAGGAGGACCCCCGGTGATGGGTGGGTGGGCTGTGACCCCCATCTGCCTCTTCTGCTGCTACAGTCATTACTGGTAATGAATGGCCAAGAGCCTTAGCTCAGACCTGAGGAGTGCACGTTGAAGTAATACTTTATTTTCTTAAAAAATGCTGATGTATGAACATTGATTTCTTTTCCTCCACTCTTAGCATCTGTCCTTAGTGCAGCTGGACCAAGGAGTGGCAATGGTGGTTTCAGCGTCATATTTGCTGTTCTCCTTGTTTGTTCACCTCAAAACCTCCAGGACGGGGATTATGTTATCATCACATTTACTCTGCACAGGAGCTTATTGCTTAAGCCCCATTTTTTTCTCCCACATGACAATTTGGTTGGGTGCCCTCCCACAGAAACCTGCTTTGTCTAATTCCTTCAGCATACAGACTTAGCCCTCAGTCTTGCCTCAGCAACCACCATCCACACGCATTCGAGACACTCGTGTTCTTTTCCATGACTGACTGACTGAGGTCTTTTCTCAGATATTATTTCAGCTAATCCTCTGCTGCCTTCTGAGTCTCATCTTTCCAGTATGGGGGTTGGTCAATACTACAGAGAGAAGAAAATAAGACATTGGGCAGCGCATTGTGTGATGCTGCTCTACTTAAACATAGCTCAAAATCCCGGGAAAGGGAGCTCTTGCTGAGGTTACAGGAAGCGTCTGTAATCTCACTTTGAGGGGAAACTGCAGTTTCTCATATTACATAAGCAGGAGGCTGGCAGCAATTAGACTGGTTTGTTCTTCGGCAGTACCATTCCTGTTGTGCCAAAGTAAATAATGATATATATTTCCTTCCACATAAAAACCCTTCAATCTTAGTTCTGGTCCATGTAGTGCGATATGTTTATAATAGGACAGGGAAATGACCAGCGTTTTGGTGCAGGCGTAGGATGTAGGCGATAATGCAAAAGGACAACAGGAACTTGATAAATCAGGAATATGTTCTCATGTTATAGTTCAGGCTGGTAAATGACTCGCATTTTTACTAGGATGATATTTTGCTTCTTTATTTCAAAATAGTTGCAGAGCGCTTTAGTTTTTACAGATCTTAATTATTTTGGTCAAAGGGTTGTCCAGGGCCTCAAAGATGCAAGTCCAGATGAGCTGATGGAGCTCAAGGCAGGATAAATACACAAAATGTGGGTTGTGAAGGAAAAGCTCCAGTGCTGGTAGCCACCAGCCAACAGCCAGCTTGCTGGCTCTGGTGATGGTGTTATCTGGAGAGGGCAGAACAGTTAACTGTCACATCAAAGCACAAGCACAGCCTGTGTCTAGACACTGGCGTATTCAGTTTCAACCTTTTTTCTATAGTGGCACATTCAGAATCACTGGGATTTTTTGTGGTGCCAGTTTTCAGTTTATGATGTCCATGTGCAAAACATCCAAAGTTTTTTCTTATGAGCATGTGCGTGCATGCACATGCAAAAGCACATGTACCTGTTTATATATGTGCAGTTGAAACTGAAAAAAAACCCTGTGCGCTCTGTGAGTAGCATCTCCTTTTCTCTTTGACCACATACACACACAGTGCACCCAATGGGTATGGTCCCAGGGGCCACAGCCTTCCACTCTCAGTAATTTTTAACCTGATGAGATAGGAGGAGTGTTTTTTCCCAGCCCTGTCCTAAATTCAGGGCTAAATCACTATTCCAGTTTGGGTCGTGGTGGGATGTGCAGGTCAGCGCAATGATCCAGCAGTCTGGGCAGTGCTCACCCAGCCCGAGTCAAACCTCACACACCCCCAAAAGCAAAGCATCAATTTTAAGACTTACAACTGTAAGCAGGGACACCAGAGCTTTTATTTCACAGGTAAAGTCTGCAATTCTATGATGGAGGAATAAGAAACTGTGTGAGAGGAGTTGAAACCACAGTGATGGGTGGGAAATGGCTGGGGGGCTCTGATAATGAAGCTCACCAGGGCAGTCCCTTGCTTGCAGGGCTCTGTTTTGCTCTGGGTTGGTTTCTGGATGATACCTTCACTCCTGAAATGCAGGTCGTCAGCCTGCCCTGTGCAGTAAAAAAAGCAGTGGAAAGGCTTTCTGAGGGAATGGCTTGATTTCTTCTTTTAGTAAGGATGAGAAACATAGAAGAAGAGGGTTTCTGCTTAATGTTTTAAAGGATGACTAGTTAGAATAAATAACCCAGCCCACTTTGGACGCAATTACAATATGTTCGCTGGTCCAAAGTAATTTAAGATGGAGGAAAAAAATATGTAAAATCTTAGTAAAGGCAGAGTTGGGGGGAAGGAAATGCTGAGAACTGATCTTTTGGGCTGTTTGCCAGGCTCTACAGAGAGGGCTATGTACTCTGCAGAAAACCCCATGCTTTCTTCCTTCCCACACAGGCTACTCAGCCTTGACAATTGATGGATTGTTCTGGGGTGAGGGATGCGGAGGCAGCAGCACAGGGCGTGCTCCAAGGTGTGCTGAAGCAGGCTGCTGCATGGCTCCCAGCCACAACCAGCTGTACTTTACAGCCTTCAGCAGCTCCTGAGCTTGCAAAGCAGTAGATGAAACTTTTTCTTTTACTTCTTCCTGCCCTGCTGCATGAATTTGTGCACTGTTGTGCTTGAGTTATGCCTAAATGTTGATAGCCACATCTGTTTTACAATGTAAATAGGAAACAAAAGTAATAGATAATGAGAGGCTATTTATAAAGAGGTTTGTTCGGGAAACTGTCTAGTGCCTAACAGGCATGGGGTGGGATGCGTTTGGGGGAAGGACTTTGCAGAGGATGAGGGAGACTGGGCTCTGCTGATGTATTTCCAACTCGTGTATAGCTGGAGCTGTTTATCTGGTAGGAAAAGCTGTGCCATGTTCATCGAGGGGAAATCACTTACAGGCATGAGATAATCAATGCAAATTAACTCACCCCAGTAAAGCTGTTCATTTCATAACAGCCTCCAGCTGTAAGAAGCATGGAGCTACCAACATTTCTATTGATCTGCAGGCTGTGGGTGACTTGGGTGCACCCATATGCTTTTGTCATTCATTTCCTTCATATGTTTTTGAAGGTAAATATTAGCAATAGAGCTGGGCTCTGGCTTCTCCTGCTGAATCTGGGGGACTGTAGGCATGCTACCCTTGTGCCTGAGTCTCATCTCACCTTCCATCTCCTTTAATGAAAATTTAAACTCCTTCAAGGCAAGGCTGTATCTTGATACCTGCATCTGTCATCGGCAAGTCAGAGGAGCCTGTAGAAATTGTGATAATCAAATGACACAGTAAATAATATAAGGTATGTTTCTATATATGACATCCCTGTATTTACTTCCACACAAGTCCCTCTGTCTAAGATGGGGCTTTCAGTCTTGCAGGATCCAGGAGCAAACAAAGTTATAGTGAACTGATGAATGTGTACAAGTAGGACATGAAGTAGAAATAAATTGTTAGTTTTAAAAGTGGAAGGACTTTATCACTTCCAGGGTGTCTGCTAAAGAAATACCAAAATAGGAATGATGTGCAGTGCCAGTACGACCCAAAACGGTAGAGAAATACTGCAGTTTCTTTGGGGAAAATTCAGTCATCAGCATGAGTGACACGTGGAAGCAGGAAAATCCTTGGAAATCTTGGGCAATTTACTGGGGTTCGGGAAAGGTGGGTTCTTGATAGGAAAAAATGTGTTCTAAATGAGCACTGCATAGCCCAAGGGATCACAGCAAACTCTTCTGCACTTCTGCTGGGAGCAGTGCTGATACCTCGTGTGTTAGCGGCTGTACTGTGGGTCAGTAAACTGTGATTAAAAGGGAGATGCAACATACGGAAGCAGTAAAAGCCCTTTTAAGGAGCAGGGCTTGGAGATGTTGCATCTGATATGAGGTCTCTAGAAGCCACAAGTTGGAAACCAGTTCTGTTTATCAACATGAGTGAACAGCCAAATAGATTTGATGCTTTTATCTCAGGCTTTAGTCTGCAGAATACTGAGTGTTCCTATAAACCTCCTGGATATTCACAGCAGGGCTAATTCTCCAAATACCACTACAGACACCTCTGAAGTCCCCCAAACCCTTGCTGCTATGAGATGAATGTTTTCCCCAGAAAACAACCCAGTAAACAGGGAACTGGTGCCTAATCCCTTCCACCCTGCCAAATTAGAGCTGGTTACAGGGTTGAGCTCTGCCAGGGAATGAGCACCACGATGTCTCAGGATTCTTTTCTTAATGAACATGCACTTTTGTGCTTTATGAATGAAGTTAAATGGGAATGGATTTTCCCGTCCCTTGAGAAGACTGAAATTTCTCCCTCTCTGTATTTACCTTGCAATAGTGCCCACACCACCTCCATAGTTTGCCTGGATGATATTTCAGAGGACACTGCTACTCTGGAAAGAGTATTTTGGAAAAGGAGGCAGGGGATCTGGAACGGGAAGAGAGGTCAGGGTGCTGAGCTCCTCTGTGCTGGGAGCTTGGTGCAGCCCTCAAGCTGCCTGGATGAGGCAGGAAGGGTTTATCCTACTTGGAGGTGTTTGCAGGGCCAGTGGTGAATGAAAACAACTGTGGAGTCTGGAAAGAGGTTTTTTTGCATTCTCACACTGGCTCCAAGATTTTTCTGGCTCCTATTTTCTATTCATTTATTATGTCTTTAACAAGTGAAAAGGTTTTTAACTCGCTCTGAGCACTGAGCGTGCAGTGGGCTGTGAGACGCTGGCACAGAAAAATGGTCTTTTCAGGCAGGATACCTGCAAACAGCAGAGCCCTGCATGCTTGTCTGACCACAGTAGTGGCACATGCTTCTCTTTTGGTAATCCAGCTCCTAATAGGCTTTCTTCGGCTACAAGAATGTGCACCTGGCTTTGAGGCTTTAATAAGGCTTAATTAGTGAATGGTATAAAATGCTGTGATTTAGCAAGTATTTTAGCTAACTGTGAAGTCACTGGCTGACAAGGTGAGGGAAGGGAATGGGATTAAGGGAAGAATCAAAAAGATGCTGAAATCCTTCTATTAACTGTGCTTTCACTTAACAATTTCTTTATCTTGTTTACTCAGATCCATGAGGACTGTGAGTTGAAAATTATTGAGCAGGAGAAGGAGGTGACAGTTCTACCCCCAAAAGATGCATGTAAATGCCACAAAGAAGACTTGGCAAAAGCTTTAAATGTAAGGGGTTTTACAAGTCTTTGTGAACAAGGCAAGGCAGTGCATGTAATCTGACTGTGGGAAGAGAATGAGCAGCAAAACTGGTCTTTGGTTTCACAAGCAAACTCCTGGAGTACCCAATTCCTCTGCCTTTACATGGAATTGTATCCTCGCATTGGCTATGTTTGAGGCTCAGCATTTGTGCTTTACTGAAGTGAGTAGCTCTGTGAGCTGTAGGTGAAAGAGTTCAATTGTGCAGCCTGGAAAATGAGATGCTCAAAGTGCTCTGCCAGGGCTGGCAGAGGAGCCCCAGGCACAGGCTGCGCGGCTCAGCCACTTGAATTATTGGCAGATCCTTGGTGAATGTCGTGCAAATGCACACAGCCCTTTCTCCCCTGCTTTCTGTAGCAGGTCTCATTTCAGAGGCAAAATTCATCATACAGTTTTATTATCCTAGATGACTTCTCAAAGGCTTAGTCACTCACTGAATTGTCAGATATAAATTCACCTTGCCATACTTACCCCAAGCAAACAGTGAAGCTGTAGCCATCACCCAATTCAGCTTGAGCACTGAAACCTGTCTGCCCTCGCAGAGCAAACAAGTGGATGTTATTCGTTCTCCATTTGTTGTCTTTGAAATTTGCCAGGGTATTTTTATTTTTACTTTAAATGTACAGTGAAACCAAAAATCAATTCTTTCTTTTTCTATCTCTATTAAATTTCTAATTTCTCAGTTATTATATGGCTTCTCGTATGTGGAAAGAGTTTGGGAGTTTTTTGTGTTTACTTTATGGGTTTCCATGATAATTAATGGTGAAGTTTTATAGTTAATCAAAAATAAACAGAAAAACAGTAGATAGTTTTATAGGGAACTCTACTGGGTATGGAGCAAAGTTTTGTACTTTGCCCAGTGGCTTTAAAAAATCTGAACCATTAACATCTTGCCCAGATCACTTACCATTTTTTCACATAACTAGCTTTGCATTAAATGTTTTTCTATAAACGTTCTACAGTCTGTAATGTTTTTTGCTTGGTTTTTTTAATTCCCCTCTAGGTAGATTTACAAACTGGACTCTCTGAGTTTTCTGTACTACAGCGCAGGTTAAAACATGGCTGGAATGAATTTTCAGTAGAGAATACAGAGCCAATATGGAAGAAATATCTAGACCAGGTAAAGATTTTCTGCATAGGTTCTTGTTTCCTGGCAAAACGCTGCAAGGGCAAGCTTTGACGGTGCAACAAAAGGAAAAGAGAGGAAAGTTGTGTTTTTTGGTTTAAGTTTTGTCCTGCTGATGCCATCCACCTCCCGTACAGGATACAAGATCCAGCATCAGCCCAACCACGGGTGCTGCACCCGCTCTGTTCAGGCAGAGCCGTGCTGCCGGCACAAGTGAGGAGGGTCCCTGCAGCCAAACTGCATGTCAAATCCTTTCATAGGATCGTAGAATGTCCTGAGTTGGAAGAGACCCACAGTGATCTAGTCCAGCTCCTGTCCCTGCATAGGGGATGAACTCTGATGGGCAGCTCAGCCTCACAAACTCCAGATTTAGATTTATATTGCAATTTTTTATTTTTTTTTTTTACAGTTTAAAAATCCTCTCATTCTCTTGTTGCTGGCTTCTGCTTTAGTAAGTGTCATCACAAAAGAGTATGAGGATGCTGCAAGCATCACCATGGTAAGTGTTACTTCTCCTGCAATCCCAACCTTTGCTCCCTGAAGCTCACGTACCCGTGCCTGTAATGCCTCTTTGTTTGCAGGCAGTGCTCATCGTGGTCACCGTGGCCTTCATCCAGGTACGTCAGAGCTCAGCTCTGCTGTCAGGGCTGTCACGAGTGAGGCCGCTCCCGTAACTTGGCTTTCTTCTCCTTTCTCATTTAAAAGGAATATCGCTCGGAAAAATCTCTGGAAGAACTTAACAAGCTGGTGCCACCCGAGTGCAACTGGTGAGGAATGCCTGGCTCAGTGGGTTTTAGCAGGATGTGGGTTATGAGGGTAGAACGGACAGGTGAGGACAATTACTTCAGGCTGTCATGCATGTAATGAGAACACGGTGTCTGGAGGAGTGGAATCGTGTGGGCATAGCTGTAGGGCACAGTGAAAGGGGATAAAATAACTGAATTTTTTAAGTAGGCACCCAGAGGAATTGAATAGATCCTGAGAGATAAGTGGGTCCCAGAAATGTCCTGCTTGGCCCTGCAGCTTCTTTTCTATCTGAGACTCCCTGTGCAGGAAAAACCTCACTTGCATTTTTTTTTTTTTTTTTTTGCCTCCAGGAGACTGTCATGAAATAGTTTGTGAAAGGAGGTGTACGTGGGCTGGGTTTCCTCACCCACCCCTGCCCATTGCTGCACACACGTGCTGGGCACAGACGCACCAACCCTGTATTTTGGTGCAGATCAGCACAGTCACATCGTCGCTTGTGGAGCAGTTGTGGGCTCTATCAGATACCACTTCCTTAACTGCTTTGATATTCGGTGTCACTGCTTTAGATTAAAGGAAACACTTCTCCTATTTATGCCTTTGCAAATCAGTTTTGTCATGGCCAGCATAAGCTGTAAGGCTCATGGAAACTGAGAGAAAACTCAGAGAAACTGCCTTGTAAAAAAAGCAGGTTTTCTTGTTTTCCAGATTTCATCCAGATTTGGATTTTACAAATGCCAGTGTTTGTTCTTTATTTATTTGTGATACGACACCATAAGCATCTAACCACCTGAAAGGCTGTACTTTTAATACAATAGGTGAAATGCTAGTAGTAAATCTAGCTGTAAAAAGCTTTTTTTTTGGTTAATGACCTGCATTGCATTATTTAAATCATGAGCCACAGGAAGAAACACTATCTTGTTACTCCTATCAACTGTATAAGTGTCATTTAAGTCACTTGTTGCTGAGATGCAAGTCTTCCATAACCTGTCTATCATTTATGAATTAAAACAGAGTCCCAACGGAGCATAATCATTTTTCCTCAGCATTATGTAGGTTTTATATTCTTATTTACTTTGGAATTTCTTTGGCACGGGTCCCTTGCTTTCCTGCCAGTCCCATTCCCAAGCCTGCAGAAGGAATAAAAACCTCACAGCCTCATTTCCATTCTTCTTTTTCCATTTGTCTAATGTAGCCTAAGGGATGGAAAACTGCAACATCTTCTAGCACGAGAGCTTGTTCCTGGGGATATCATATACCTCTCTGTTGGCGACAGGGTTCCTGCAGACCTTAGGCTGATAGAGGTAAATACACCAACGTGTACAAGAACCTGCTTGGGAAATATTATGACTTAACAGTGCCAGAAACATGCCTTTTTAATTAGGTTACAGACCTGCTGGTGGATGAATCCAGTTTTACTGGAGAAGCTGAGCCTTGCAACAAGACTGACAGCGTATTGCAGGAAGCTGGAGACATAACCACGCTGAGCAACATTGTTTTTATGGGGACTCTGGTGCGATACGGGAAGGGAAAAGTGAGTCCTGTCATCTTCAACCTTTTCCCCAGTGTTACTTACAGAATCTCTAGATTTTTTCATCTCTTCTTTTTTAACTCCTTTTCAGGGAGTAGTTATTGGGACGGGTGAAAATTCACAGTTTGGAGAGGTGTTCAAAATGATGCAAGCTGAAGAGGTAAAGATGTCTCTGTGTCTGTTGAAATGATGGATATTCTGGATGAAAGTTTATGAGTAGGAGCAGTCCCAAGAACTAATGCTCTGGGTTCATTTTTGTTCCTGCAATGAGATAGTGGTGTGACCAAAGTGCTGTATCCAAAAAAGAAGGCTATAAGGAGGATTTAGGCTTCTAATTTCAGGCTTAGTGTGTTCAGTTTGTGTCTAACCTTGTAGTCACCTAAACATAATTGTTTCTTTTTTTCTCTCTTCCCCCCACTTTTTGCTAGGTACATAAAACTTTGCTTCTGCACATGCCAAATTTGCATGGGTCAGACCTCTGACCTAACAGAGATGAGAGTCTAGAAAGTAGAAAACTCTTGATCCATTAATTTAAGAAGTCACAGCAAAGCAGAAGTGGACATTTCTAGATAATGTGTGTGCAAAGCCTCTGGGACAGGGATGAGGGTCTAGACTTTTTATCCCTGTTCCAGAGGCTCTGCGCACACATCATCCAATCCTGGACTCAGTCACTAAGGTCCTTTTCCAATTTATCCATTATCATAGAATAGAATAGTTCAGGTTGGAAGGGACCTTAAAGATAATCTAATAATCATTAGTCTGTCTCTATATTGGCTCCCCAGATGTCTAGGAATATAACTCTGCTCTTCCCCCACCTTTTGCCTGTCTTGGCTGTATTGAGGCAGAGACTCTCTCCCTGTGGGACGATATGTGCCCAGCAAACACAGTTGGGAGTTTTGGATGTGTAAGAACTAGAGTATATTAAGTGGCTGTAGGGACCGTAGTAATGATAACCAGGGCTGTGTGACTTACTTGTTCTGGGCTGACCATCATTTTCTTAAGTCTTTTAACAAGCAAAGAAAACTAACTGTTCTCTGATGTTTCCAGACTCCCAAAACACCTCTCCAGAAAAGCATGGACAGGCTGGGGAAGCAACTGACTCTTTTCTCCTTTGGCATAATCGGTGAGTTGAACACCATGCTCATACTTGTGTGGTCAGCTGTGAAAGTCCTCTGTGTCCCAGGGCCACTTTTGTCAAAAGTATTTGTTGATGTAGGTTACCTGGACTTTGGGGATTCAAGCAGATACATCTCAGAAGGAGAGATTTGTGGTACCTCATTGCATACCTGTTTTCCAACAACAGCTAGAGCAAGTCAAGCTTATATGAATTTCTTGATTTTTTTAATGAGATGTTTTTCCCTCATCAGGTTTAATAATGCTCATTGGCTGGTTACAAGGGAAGCGTCTCCTCAGCATGTTCACTATTGGAGTTAGGTGAGAACTGCAGAACACCTTTCTTTTTGATTTCTACTGAAATGTGTCCTGCAGAATTCCCTGTTCAAAACAATGTCCATTTCACAAAAGAGAACTTGAGTAAGACCCTCCATAAATACATATTGATCTTGCACTGGTGAGATTTATGTGAGCTTTACAACAGAGTTTAGCAGAAAACACAAGTCTGAGGGTATATTTAATTTTGGAAATCAGTATTTTGAAAATCTTCACTGGCTTTTCCACATCATCCTGCTGTGAATGTCCCTTCCAATCTGTACTATGAATTCAGTGGGAGTGTATAACAACAGCAAATATTAGTCTTCGCTGGTCTTACAGGATTTACGTCTAAACATAGGAATGTACATTTTATGCAGCATAAAAAGCGTGCACAACCTCTTAATCAAACATAATAAACCCTGTGTTTTTAGCAGTATCCATAAAACCTGTCATTTGGTGTTGTCATGGTGCTAAAATCAATCCTTTAAAAAAAAAAAATAGTATCCTATGGAAATAAAAACAAAACCACAGACAAGGAGATCACAGAGAAGCCAAACTGGTTTGGTGCCCACCTTCCTGTCTCCAGGGGGAACATGTGGGGCCAAAGAAGCATGGATAAGCCTGAGTTTTGGAGAGCCACCTATGGTTTTGAAAGTCCCTCTTGATTACTTTTTGTACATACCTAGAAGCGTTCAGAGTTACCCAAGGGACAGATACAGACTGTGTCTGGATTATTCTAGCATAATAGGTGTTGCAGGTATTAATGCTGCTCCCATTCAGGGTGCGCAGCAGCGGGATATCTTGGGAGCTAATTCATCCCTGCCCTGGCTTGTCCTCACATGTAAGAGGGGAGATAAGGGGCTGCATATGGCCAGGAGCCAGTAGTTAACGTGCCTTCTGGTGCCATGGAATATTGAACTACATCCTCAGAAAGTTAAATAAATGAAATGAAATCCAACCCTTAAATCCTTGCTTAGCCAGAAATTAATGCTTATTGGCAATGTAAAGAAGGAAAGTAATTGCTCTGTCAAAATAATCCTTCAAAAGGTTGAAGGGTTGGATAAATATCCTGCTTTTGTATTTGCAGTGTGCCAGGAGTCCCAGTGGATAGCACTGCTTGCTCCCTTTCAGATATGCATGTATAAGCAGCAAAACTCACTCTGTGGATATGTCCCTTTGATGTTTTTGTTCAGCATTTGTAGTTTGACCCCTGTGTTGAAGCTGTTATGTCTCTGCTGTCCCCAGCCTGGCGGTGGCTGCCATCCCAGAGGGCCTTCCCATCGTGGTCACAGTAACACTGGTGCTGGGTGTTCTCCGGATGGCTAAGAAAAGGGTGATTGTGAAGAAGCTGCCCATAGTAGAAACCTTAGGTAAGGCTGCAAAAACCTTTATTACACAGTTTGTTCATCTGCCAGGCTTCAAAATCTGAACTGAACAGCAATGAGCTGGCCAAATGAGTCTTGGTATGATTAAAAAAAATTAAATTTGCAATATGCTTACTGGGCCAGAGCAACTCACTCAGACTTAAATATGTTTTCTACCCTGTGTTTCTCACCCTTTCCCCTTATTGTAGTGATTTTGAGACACAGAGGTGCTAGGAGTGGTGCAACCCAACCCATGGCACTGGCCCACAGGGACCAGAACCTGCTCAGGTTGAAAGTCTTGGTTTCCTCTTCCTCCTCATTCTGTGGGATCACCCTGTCCACTTCTTCAATATCTGGCTTAAATAATTCTTGCAGCCCCTCAAGTTGAGTCTGGTGGCATAAAGAGAACCATTTGTCTTTCCACAGCTTGTGTGGCCATCTCCCTGATATCCAAAGAGTCATGGAAAATAGGGACACTGAGGACCTTGAAAAGGCATTCTGCCCACCCTCACAACCGCAGGGCAGAATGAACTGTAATGAAATTACTCTCCCAAGTCCCTTTATCTTCAAATTGGCCCTTATTCCCAGGTCACTGTGTTCTAGACTTTGCTGCTCTCACTTCGATCAGTATGGCAATTACGTGAAGGAGAAGACATTGTGCTATAGTACCACTCATTAAAACACCACGCTAAATGCCAAGCCTGGCCCATGCAGTCACAAATATCTGCTGTGTAGCCAGATATGTCAGCTAAAATCTGTCCTCCTGGGAAATGCTCCCATTGTTTGAACTGCCCTTGTTTGTTCTGCAGTTAAGAAATCTTATCGCCCTTCCTTTATTGTACCTGCCCTGGTCCAGGACATCTGACATGGCCTTATCTCGTGAAGAATTTCGCTCTGGTAGGGCTGGACCCAGAGAGGTGTGACTGCCAGGTGCCCGGCCACCCTGCAATGTAGGCACTGTAAGCACAGCAAAACCTGCACTCTCCCACAAACTGATGGGGCCATGTCTGTTAAACTTCAGAAGAGAAGAAAAATAATCCTCCTTCTTCATCTGATTCTTTAGTGCTCAGTGCCTGAAAAGGAAATATTGAAGGCAATAGATTTGCTCTGTGCTAATTCTTCAAAACGGCCGTTAATTTAATTGCAGCCCAATCTGCTTTATTCTCTCCAGGTTTTTACCTACTGGTCATCATGCTCGTGGAGTCTGCGCCTATGCAGCGTGGTCATCTCCAGAGATGGGAGATATCTAGACTTAGAAGGGAGATGGAATCTGATTCTTTTTTGCATTAGTCATTTTTCCCTTCTTTGGGAGTGGAAGCCAGTCTGAATGTGGCAACTCAGCTAATCGACTTCTTTGCTGTATTGTGGTCTAACTGGGCCCTAGAAGAAATATGCTTTACTTGATGCAGTGTTGTCACAATTCAGAGCACAAGCTTTGAACTTATTTTTTGTAACAGTTTTTAAGGCATCTAACCTCACAGTCCTTTGGACAGGCAGAGAAAGGCTGTTGTCCTTCATTCGGAGAAGTGACGGTTAAACAGCCCATCTGAAGAAGCTTGTGGCAGAGTGGGAATCTGATATGTCTTTTCAGAATATAACAGCTGTTCAGTTGTGTGAGGTTGCAGCTTGGAAACATTGATCAACTCCCTGGAGATCAGTGTCTTCTCTGACTGCCCGCAGTATGCTGCTCAAGACAACGTGGCCCTCTTCAGATGTCTCCTGCCACATCTTGCATCCAAATTATGTGCACAATGCCCTGATGTATATTCAAATACTTTCCTTATAACACCCTAGTAGGAAACTCATCTATTCCTTGGTATTTTCTTCCATTTCTCACTGGCGCAATTTAAGTAACTTATGGGAAACACTTTCTCCCCCTCCTGAATCCCATTGAGCAGCTGCATTATTTATTAGTTCTGATTAAAAACTTTCCTGCATCAGGTTGCTGCAACGTCATCTGCTCGGATAAGACAGGCACTCTGACAGCCAACGAGATGACGGTAACTCAGCTTGTGACCTCCGATGGATTCCAGGCAGAGGTATGGCTGAGGTGGCTGTACGCACTTTCCTGCTCAAGCCCAGCATGACTTTTAGTTCAACGAGACCCAAATGAGGGAGGCCGAGTCAGTCCCAAGCCAAGCAGTTGCTTGCCCATAACTGGTTCCATTAAAGAGAAGGGACTTTTATGGTGCTAGAGACCAGCAGAGGTGGAGCTGAGTGTACAAAAGCTGCTCAGATGCTGTACACAAAGATGTTCATGACATCACCTGCTGTTCTCTGCAATTATTGTAAATATAGAAACCTTCCACAGATCCTTGTGGGTCCATCTTCTGCATGGTTGTTTGTTATATGAGTGACTTGATCCTTCTGCTTGGTTCATTTATCTGTGTACCCAAGTGGGTGAAAAATGCTGGCATACAAAATATAAGACATCAGAGAAACAGGCAAATCTCTAGAAGGGTAAAACCAGTGAACTCACTGCTACCAAAGGGCTGGATCTCTCAACTGAGCTGCAAGAGACTTCTGACCTCACGGTGAACAAGTCCTACATAAGAAAAGATGACTCTTTCTATACCTTTACAGCTACTGTAATATTATACTTCTGTTATCTGCCACCTTTCCTATAAGCATTGCTTTGAATTGGAAAGAATAATCACAGGAAGCTTTTAAAATCTGAAATTTCCTAAAGTGCACCCCGCTGCGGTATGGTCCGTCCTGGCACTGGGTAATTTACTCTTTCTGTCTCTCCATTCTTCAGGTCAGTGGGGTTGGATACAATGGAGAAGGAAACGTTTATCTTCTGCCTTCAAAGGAGATTCTTAAAGAATTTTCCAATGTCTCAGTTGGGAAACTAGTAGAGGTAAGTATAAATTATCAACCAGTTTGTCCTATTTATATTAAGTCTTCAATTGCAGAGATCATTTTGAGTAATGGGTGTGGGAAAAAAAAAAAAAAAAAAAAAAAACACATTTGTAACCTAAACTGAGATGTTTTGCTAAAGCATTCTTATGGAAAGACTCTGAGCAATTGTGATATAATAACTGAGGCTTATGAGTGAAAGGTAGCAACCAAAGAGAGACCAGAGTCAATAGCTTAAAGTGTCAATGATATTCTAGATAAAAATACAGTTTGGGCACAGGAGAAACTGCTTAATTTTACCACAGTCAGGTTTTTAATGTGGACTGATTCTAGACTTCAGCTAGCTCCATAGTCAATTAATACATGTACTGTGATGGTCTCTGGGTTTCATATGAACATTAAATAAAATTTTTCACTTTCAGCTGTAGGCTAAAATAGAGAATTTTGGTAGTGAAATGACCTGAGCTGGTATCTGAAATGGAGATTAGGTCTTATTTTATCTATATTGCACATTAAAATAGTAGCAGAGGCTGAGTTTTCATTGTCATTATTTATAAAGCTTGTAAGATATAGATTATGTTTTGCTTGATGTTAATCTATCCATTTTGTAACATTCATATGAATTAAATGGGTTTTGAAAGCACAAGAACTGACCTTAAGAGATGCTGGTATACAGAATAACACATCTTTTGGGATGTGGCTGCTTTCATTCTCCAGTCTTTAAATATTTCATTCAAAGAAATGAAAAAGCTATGAATTTAGTTATGAATGAAATTAAACCACATAAATATGTCCCTTTCTGTAGGCTGGCTGTGTAGTCAATAATGCAATTATCAGGAAAAACAGTGTGATGGGACAGCCCACAGAAGGAGCTCTCATTGCTCTTGCAATGAAGGTAAGATTGATAAGATTTAAAATATTCCAGATTTTTTGTTCTTTCAGAAGGGACCTGGAATTGCTCTATCTGATGGCAGTGATCAGACTTTCTTTGAAGTCCACAAACTGCTTTTAGTATCTTCTCCCCAGGGTCATAGGTGTACACCCATCCCATGCAAACCTCTCGTCATGAACAAATACCTTCCCTAAGCTTCTGTACTAAGAGCGATAATTGTTTTGGTGGTTAATGTGAACGATTATGCTGCTTAATGGATTTCTTTCAGGCTCAGACTAGACTGACTTTTTAATGTTTTCTGTATATGCCAATTAATAGTTCATAAGGAATACAAGAGAGTGAGAAACGAGCAAGAACAGGGTATAGACAGCAAGGCAGAAGGTCATCCTCGGTTTGGGTCATCTGCTAGCTTTTATTGTTTCCCTAGTCATGATTATGTAAAACAAGGGTTTTTTTAGTGAATATTGTATTCATTCTCATAGGCTGATGGCTGTAAAACACCTCAAGATATCACCTAATTAGTGTCACACAGCTTAGTGTCTACAGACCTCACGTGGGCTGTAAAGCACAGGAGGTGCCTGATGAAATGATGCACGTGCAAACATCTGTTATTACCGCACATTTTTAAAGCTTGTAATGCCAACAGTGAAAACATGTTTTTTTTCTTTTATGGAACAATGACGTTTTATTTCCCTAAATGCTAATTTAAAATCTTCCTTCTGCTCTGCCATTCAGTAGCCAAGCAGTAGCAGAATACGGGGAGGGCTGTCTCTTCTATTTTCTTCTAACTGTTTAAGTTTGGTTGGGGCTGGGGGGGAGAGAGAGAGTGGAAGCTATTTCTGATCACTACTACTTCTCCTACAGCATTGTGAGTGCTGCTAGAGCCGGCGTGTATTGATTTGAAGTGTCATGCTTCATAGCTGAAGGGTCTTCTTGTAGTGAATTGCTTTTTGAGTTTAACTCATCAGGAAATACTTTGAAACCACATCCACAATTGACCAAATAACCTAAGTGCGGGAGGCTGAGCTTGGGCTGGAAGAAACCTGCTCTGCCTATTGCTTTGCTGTAGGTTTAAAGAAAAGACTTGAGCTTCCTTTAACTCAAAGCACCTCCAAGACAACAGTGCAGGTCCCTAGTCCTTGTGAAAATGAACAGGGAGAAAGCTTCAAATTCCGCTTTATTTATCCCATATTGGGCACCAAAAGGAAAAGATGAGCTTGAAATATCGGTTTTAATTTCCCCATGCTTTGACTTGAGCTCTGTGGTACATGACTGCATGAAAATACATGGTCAACAGTCAATGTTTGTAAGACAGAAAATATATCTGCAAGCTTTGTTATTGTTCATTATTACAGTGCTCTTTTTGTTTTACCTTTCTTTAGATGGAATTAGCTGATATAAAAGATATTTATGTAAGAAAGAAGGAAATTCCCTTTAGCTCTGAACAAAAGTGGATGGCTGTGAAATGCACGCTGAAAAATCAGGTAAAGCAAACAGTAATGTTGGCTGGTTTTGTCTTTCTAATTGTCCACCTCAACAATAGGCATGAAATGGTATCTCTTTAGCAAATAATGTTTTCAGAAGTTAACTACATAAGCAGAAAAAAACAGAACGAACCTCAAAATTCCCAGCTTGGGTGTAATTTTAGCTTGTAAAGGTGTGCTTGAATGGGAGAAGATAATACTTGTAATATTGTGGTTTGAGCAGAAAACAAAAACTTTTCAGAGATAACTGGCAGGGGAAGAGAGATACAATATTTGGAAGAAAATGCAGGCCATTTTTGCCTTACAAGGAGCTCATTTTGGTTGATATAGCACTCTAGTTTAAAAACTTGCCAACCATTCTGTTTGTGATGGCTGAACATGGACTACGACTAGAGCAAAAATATCACATCCTATAAACAACACCTGGGCACTTTACAAAACAGGTAAAAGAGCAAACAAAAGATCTTTAATCTAAAGCATAAAGCTTTACAGATTATTAGTATTTTTTAAATGTCCCCTTCTCTCTCTTTTTTTTTTTTTTTGGATAAAGTATGTTATCTCCTTATTTTAAAGGATCAGGAAGATATTTACTTTATGAAAGGAGCATTTGAAGAAGTTATTCGATATTGCACTCTGTATAACAGCGGTGGCATCTCGTTATCACTCACGCCCCAGCAGAAAGCCTTCTACCTGCAGGAAGAAAAACGAATGGGCTCCTCAGGTCTACGGGGTCAGTCATTACTGCCTATGTCCTTTAAGCTCACAGGTTACCATGCTCTAATATTTTCCTGTTCTGGTTTGGTCAGGAGGGACAGAGGCTCAATGCTCGGTGTTACTTGCATGATCTCTTCATAATACTTGTGAGAGTTTGCCAAGGGCCTCATCTCAGATCTGCTGATTTCTTGCTTTCCACTAATCTTCTTCTTGTGGGGTTTAAATTTGTGAGATTGAAAGGAGCTCAAAATAAACACCGTAAATGGTGAATGTTTTTCCTCGACGGAGCGTTGTGATTGCCTGGGAGACAGTCTGAATGCTGCATTGAAAACCTTCACGCTGAATCCGATCTAAGTGCTCTGCCAAGTGTTGCTTTTAAAGAAGTTGTTTCATAGAGCAACAAAAAGAAGATTTGAAAGAGGTTCAAAAACCGGATTTGAGCACCAAGATTTTTGTTTGAAGTTTGGTTCAATTCTTTATAAGTACCAAATCTAACTATCTTGATCTCCTTTTGGTCCTGACTGCATGTCAGTGCACAGCCCACAGGGGTTATTATACACATGTCATTTCCTTCACCGCTAGAAACATCCTTTCAGAAACATCTTAGATCTCACGTAGTAACAAAGACGTTGTCTCTTGTGTGTGTTCCCAAGATGTAGGAATGTGTGAATAAGTCTTGGCAGCTGGGTCTGGAAAATGGTATAGTTAATATACATGTTCTCCAGCTCTTGTGTCTTGTGGTTAGTAACTCATGTACAGAGCTTGCTTTACAATATCTGAATCATCCGCTGTTGTGAATGGCAAATTACTGTTCTGAAGAAAAGCGATTAGCTCGGGCAGCTGTGAGCTTGTGATTCAATCATCAAAGCAGCACTGACATGAACTCCTGGAAAAATATCCCTGGGTGATTTAGAAATGATTGTATGATACGGTTAGTAACCAAGAACAGAAACAAAATGTTCAGAGCCTTGATGTTTACATGATTGAAGTTTCACTCGTTTAACTGAATTTACATTTCACATTTTTAGATTAAAACAATGTTTAAGATTTTACAAGAGAGCTATTGTTTAATCCAGTAGTTTTATAGTGTCTGGTCCAACATTGCACTGTCCTAATTTAATCCATCTGCTTTTAGGCAAGTCTTGCTAGACAGATTTAAGTTAGAAATAAATCTTAAAAGAAACATGAAACAGAAATGCTCTGATTCAGATAAAGGGGTGTTACTTGAGTGGAAGTCTGTGTCTATACGAGATCTGAATATAGTGACTAATGATATGGTTTTAATTACTTTTTTCTGCTGGAAGTACAGCAAGTTAAGATTTTTTTTCTACATGTTTATTTTGATGTATGGAAACACGTTATTAATAATTTCATCTTGTCTTCTTTCTTCCCCCTCTGTTTCTAGTACTTGCTTTGGCTTCAGGTCCAGAACTTGGTAAACTAACATTTTTAGGTCTGGTTGGAATAATTGACCCCCCGAGGGCTGGAGTGAAAGAAGCTGTTCAAGTCCTTTTTGAGTCTGGTGTGTCAGTAAAGATGATCACTGGAGATGCCCTGGAAACTGCTGTGGCCATAGGTAGCAAATTTAGCTTCTCTCCTGTAGATCTATATTATGTCTGTCAGATCAGTTACGTGTTCTGTCACTTAATAATCAATTTGATCATTCTTTTTGCGTGTGCTTTAAATGCCATTAACTGAGTTCTTGCTTTTCCATTAAAACAAATCATATTAAATGAGCAGCTATGAATTATTGGCCAAATTCCAGCAGCTTAATTCCACTATTTTAGCACCAGAAATGGCAAAATCTCAGTGTAAGAGCCTTAAATGAGACAGATGGCATTGCTTGGATTATAGATTCTACTAAAGTTTGGGGTGTGAGTATCTCCGTGCTTCCCATTTTTGCAATTTGCCATTAGAAATACACAGAGCAATCAGCAGAGAGAGAAGAGACACGTTTAGTATCAGCACCAGCTCTAGGAGTTCTATTGCTTCCATAACTCCAGCTGAGTAAAGACAAGGTGACCAGCCCAGCTCAGAACCAGAGAGCTGGGTCGCCTGTCAGATGCTCCAGGTTCAGGTGTATTTTCCAGTAAATTCTTTAATTGCTGCCTCTGGTTTTTGAGTTATGAAATAGCTGGGGGTTTTCCAGAGCTGATGGACAGATCTCATTTTGGTTTTTTCTTTGCAGGACAGAATATCGGTCTCTGCAATGGGAAGCTGAAAGCCATGTCTGGTGAAGAGCTAGACCAACTGTCAGATGCAGAACTATCATCCACTGTCAAAAATGTAATGGTTTTGATTAAAAAAAAACAAGGCCTATTTCCAATAGCATCCATCTAAAACAAGATTGTATTTTTTGTTTTTCAGGTTTCCATTTTCTTCAGAACAAGTCCAAAGCACAAAGTAAAAATCATAAAGGTACTAAGAGACTCTCAAATCCATTTTATGCCTCACAAAAGCAAGATGAAAAGAGGGAGAATCATGTCTCTAGATCACTTGTTTTTCCAAGGCAGGATCAGCCTAAGCTGAAGTATCATAAGACACAAACTAGGGCACTGGCACTATTTACACTGAGGGTATTAGGTCTTGCAGATCTGGCCTGGATAATTTGAAAGACATTAGTGAGATATTAGCAAGTATTATATCAGAAGATTGATTTCTGAGGACTTTACTCCCTTCTTCCAACTCCTTTTACAGTTGTGAGGTTCTCTATACTCTTGAAAATCCAGTCTCTTAATTCTTGGTCTGGGTTTTGTCCTCAGTGGGCTGCTGAGTCTGCTTTGCCCTCAAAGTCACACGGCACTTCTGCTCTTTCAATAATATGTGTAAATTCTGTGACTGCTAATAGGACTTGCATGCCTTCTCCTGGCTTCACAGCCTCTCATCTCTTCACTCCCACAGGCTTTGCAGAGGGGTGGTTCTGTGGTGTCGATGACAGGAGATGGTGTTAATGACGCCGTGGCCCTTAAATCTGCTGATATTGGGATTGCAATGGGACAAGCTGGTACAGATGTCAGCAAAGAGGCTGCCAACATGATTCTCGTGGATGATGACTTCTCAACAGTAATGTACGCTTTGCAACTTTCTTGCTATCAGATACTTTCTTACTTCAGATATTTTCTGGCTATCCATTGCAATGAGTGTGTGGTGTGACTAGCCCTGGAAATAATGCAAGATGCAGCACGGGTAAGTCACCAGGCAGTAAGTGGAGATATCTGGAGTGGGTCTGGCTCATTTTAACATGTATATACAGCAATGGCATTTTTTCAAGTGATGGTGACAAAAGCTACCTTTCATCTAAAAGTACTGCATTCTCATTACTGTAGCTAACTGGGGATTTGAAAGTGCCTTGAAGTCTCAGTAGAATGTAACTTGTGCTCTCTCTCATCCAGGAAGCTCAGAGGAAAGACGTAATTTGCAATGCTCTGTTGCTTCATAACAACGCAAAGAGTAGGCAGCATAGAGTGAGGGTATAAATAGTCCACATGCCTGTTTTATGAACTAAGACCTGGCTGTATAAACCAGGCTTTTCAGATCTACTAATCCTGATAATGTCATTTTAACTGAGAAGATGCAGTGATGCTCTCCTCGAGCTGGAGTCTGAATTTCAACTGAAATAAGTGCTAGAGAAGACAATTTGTCTTCTAAGTGCTACAGAGAGCTCAGTGTAAAGTAATGTGATTACTAGCCATGTAATAAACTCTCCTCTTCCTTCCAGGAATGCAATAGAAGAGGGAAAGGGAATATTTTACAATATAAAAAATTTTGTCCGGTTCCAGCTGAGCACGTAAGTTCCTGTTTGCTTCAATTCCAGTGAAAGCACTTTTGGGGTGAGGCCATGCAGGGTAATGTTCCTCTGTGCCTTGCAGGAGCATTTCAGCTTTGAGCCTAATTACTCTGTCAACAGTGCTCAACCTACCAAATCCACTCAATGCTATGCAGATCTTATGGATCAACATCATCATGGACGGGCCGCCAGCCCAGAGGTATGGAAGAGCTAAATCAGCAAAATACTTGTTTTAGGTTTTCTGACTTTGGCTTAGGAGCATAAGTCGTTATGACTTCTTATCAACGTGCCAATCACTTGGTGGTTAGATAAGACAAGTTGTAAGTTGTACTTATGTTCCCTCCTGGTCCCTCCAAAAGCATTTACTTTGGGTTTCTTGAAGTTTTACATATTTCTGTTTTATGATGAAATCACTTTAACTACTCCTCTTTTGGACTAGGAATGGTCTCTTGTCCTGAGTGCGTCACCTGCTAGCAGCTCTGCAGGTCTGATTGGCAAGGGAATACTAGGATATAAGGGGGTATATCCCACAAAATTAGAATACTTGGTAACCTCATCCACCTCTGATTATAACTACTGCTAATTACAATTACTACTTCCACAGTATGGGAGAGATGTTGGCCACAACCTCACAGCTAGCTCTCCCTCTGGGATACTGGTGTGATGTACCATGGTAACCTTATATATCATTTTAGCGGCTCATTATGCAAAAAGAGACCTTTGGAGTAGGTGTCAGACAACTTTGGAGCCTTATGTAGCCCTGCCAGAATGCTAGTGCTGTATTTCAATGAATTTCATCCTCCTGATGCATCTTGGTTTATGAGCAGCATTGTTTCTGGACAATACACATTATCTAAACACGTTCCTCTGCTTCTCTTTGAGGCAGCCTGGGAGTTGAACCTGTTGATAGGGATACTATCAAACAGCCACCCCGACGTATCACAGATACCATACTCAGCAAATCACTGATCCTGAAAATCTTCATGTCAGCTATAATTATTATCAGTGGAACCCTCTTTGTCTTCTGGAAGGAGGTGAGAAAAACCTGCAACCGTATCTTGTTTTCATCAGGGTGGAGAACAAAGTGAAGGGCAATTTCTGAAGTACATGCCAAGGGCTTTCTGAAATGCATCCAGTGGGAAAGGATCAGTACAGGCAGCAGGCTGGGAAACCAGGGTCAGCTCCTAGCTCTGCTTCTGTCTCTCTCTGTTGCTTCTAGTTTAGAGCTTCCTATCTAGCATGCAAAACCTCTTATTTGATATGATATCAATGCTTTAAGGTACTTTTCAGCTGTGGATTTCCATGTAAGTAGAAATGCCAAATACTACGGATCGCTGCTAGTAAATAGTGACTGTTACTATAACAGTTTAAGTAAGAATAATCTACTTAAATTCCACATCAGTTTAAGAATTTAAAACACAGCTGATAAGATCATAAACTCAAGTTACCAGAGAGAAATTAATGCTATCTGTATTGGTTATAACCAGATTTATTCCTGTTTTACTAGCCTTTGAGCTGACTGATGTCAATAAAGGGAAAATTTAATTCATACGTTGAACTGAAATATTTTTGCAAGGCTTAACTAACCCCTGAATTTTTATTTGTGCTTTCAGAACCCAAAAAGTGGAATAACTCCTCGAACCACAACAATGACTTTTACCTGTTTTGTGTTTTTTGACCTCTTCAATGCCCTGACATGTCGCTCTCAGGTGAGAACACTCTGTCAGCAAAACACTAACATAAACACCACAATACAAGTATTTTGCATAGGAAGGGGGGGTTTAAGTGTCATTTAAAGCAGCGCAACTTTTATCATCTTTATTTATGAAGTTAACAATCATAGTTCAACTGTAACAACATTTTCAACTATGTAGCTCTGACTTAATATTTATGTAACTTCAAAGAGAAATGGAGCTCACATACAAAGAAACCAACAGGACAGTGGGAAATGTTACATATATGCTTTTTTTTCCCCCTTCTCTAGACAAAGCTAATATTTGAAATAGGCTTTTTTCGAAACCGCATGTTCTTGTACTCTGTGCTTGGGTCATTTTTGGGACAGCTTGCTGTTATATACATCCCTCCATTACAAAAAGTCTTCCAGACGGAGAACTTGAGAGTGGTAGGTAAGTTGCAAAATAAGTAATGTGGTTTGTATGTTTGGGGTTTTGGGCTTTATTTTTCCTTTAAAGCTACTTTTAAAAAGCAGATGAGATTTCCAGATTGTTACATGATAGCTCCCACAGATTGCAGGCGTGGGAACTGAATCAACAACTCATATACCTATATACATAAACAGTAGTTTTATTTAATTATATCATCCCAGCCTAGGTTTTGAATTTTGATTTGCTGCATGTAAATGCAGACACGCCAAGACTTCTCATGAGCTCTGTGTAATGACACTTCTTTACAGAAATCTATCTAGAATCATTATGTAGTCACTCCATTCTGAAATAGCAGGGTGAATGTTTCCTAGCTGAAATGCAATACCATTTGAATCAGTCTAAGCAAACTCTACCACTCTACATCGCGTTACATCTACATTAGGCATGTTGTTAGAAGCAGGGTTCAATGATCCCAAATGATTAACTTAGAGGTTTCCACCCATCAAAGTGGACTACACCAACTATGGGTGTTCCTTGTCCACTAGAGCCATTTCTCTAATTCTACAGCTAACAAAATCATAGCTAGGACAGACATTTACAGTTACACAAGTACAAATAGCTACAGCAGGAAGGCCCTTAACTGGGGCTTCTGGCCCAGCACAAAACCCAGCTGCCCACTGTGTTCATCTCTACTCTTTTTCCTCTTGGCAGACCTGCTGTTTCTCACTGGACTGGCTTCATCAGTTTTCATTGTGTCTGAGCTCGTCAAACTCTGTGAAAAACGCTGCTGTCGACCAAACCACAGAAAGGGATGACACACCTGATGCAAACTTCCCCGAAAGACATTCTTGGAACAGAGCTGTGATGTTGGATAATTCAAACACACCATTTTCTGATGCTGCAGCTGACATCCTTTCTGAAGGTAGTCAAGTGAATCTGAACCAACAATTCTTCCTACTCCAGTGTCTGTTCCACCTACACACTCTAAGCTGTATGAGCTGTCTACAGAAACCTCCAGCGCTGATCCTGTTTTAAACCAAGATCAGGTATATTTTTATAACATTGATCCATGTGTCAAGAATACTGTGATAGCCCTAGACAAAAGAACAGTCTCACACTTGTACAGAAAAATCTATTATGCATAAACTGAAATTTTATTTATTTAAATCAAAATCGTTTTTATTAATAAAAATCTACATTTTAAAATGTTAATAGCAAGTATCTGGATGAGACTGTTGATTTAACCCCATGCTTTGGGGAAGAATGGAAAAGATACGCCTTCAGTAGCACTTCTTTTCCTATCGTCAACCTCTAGTGTTTCTAGATTCCTAGATACCTAGTCTTGATTCAGCAAGAATTTCAAGAAAACTGTGGGAAGATGTTAAACAAAAAGCAAAGAGCTGAAGTGCCAGCCCCCAGCTGTCAGCTTTTGCCAAACACTGTAGTGATTTTTTTTGTACATATGTGACTAATGGAAGCGAAGCAGAAGGCTGATCTGATGCACAGTAGTGGATGGATTTAATGGGGAAAGGACTCACTTTCACAAGCACATGAGAATAAAGATGACTCACAAATTCAACAGGGATGTTAAGCTTTGCAGTTGGATCTACAGGTGCATAAAAGTGATTGAGAGATGTTTAGGTCATAGTTAAGCCCATCGCTGACAAAGGCTTTCTGGACAATTTTAGATGCATGAACAGATTGCTTAATCATTATGTTGGGAAAGAAAAACACAAACCCTGCTGAGTCTCTTCCAAGCGGATCTTTTACATCTTTTAAAGAACAATTCTGAATAATCCCATCTGCTGGTTTGAACCATGGTGTTCTGGTGAATAATGCCTCACTGATACATTTGCTACAATTGCCACTCTGTCAGTTTTCTTTTCACCCCAGCCTTTAACACCTTTAAGACTCTCAGATACAAACTTGTCAAAAAACACAATTTCAAAGTGCTTTGCTGATTTTCACAAGGTGATGTTTAAACAGGATTACATCTAGATTCATAGCCTAGACAAGAATTAGTACAGATGGTGCTATTTTAAAATCTAAGGAAACATAGCCACTAAAATATTTTCGGTGAGTAGTAGCTTTGCGCAATTCACCCTGCCCAGATATAGTCTACAAAGGTGTCTGCTCATTATTATTTCTTTTTCTAAATCCTTGCAAATGCTTTCAGTCTTCAAGTAAAAGTCTCTGCCTTGCAGTGGAAGGAAAAGAAAATCTAGCTGTTTATTTTATGTGTAACTACAGAAACTCAGCTATGTCTCATTCCTGTACACCATCAAGTATTCAGTACACTTAGTGTCTAAATGAAGAAAACCTCTGAGACTTATGGTGGGAGTTTGAGAATGTTGAAACAAAAGCCAACATCACCACAATTACTGAGAGAGAGCATCGTGTACATATGTGTTGTTTATATAGCACTCCCTACTTTGTACCATTTAAAATTCTTATTAAAATATACAGAGAGGAAAAGCATCAGTGTAACTATTTTAATGCTTACATTCTTTTCTATGCACTACAAACTTGGGCTACTATCTGGTTTATTAAGCAAATACAAGATAAAAGGACATTAGCTCAGGCCTTTCACAGCAGGTTCTGTACTGGAACAAATAGCATATATGCCCCAATTATTAGTTCAGGTAGCATACAAAATGCACAGTTGAGACCTTAGATGTCTGGCTGGAGTGATTTCTTCATGCTTTCATTTCAAGGCTAAATTATTATTTTTTAATTTATTTTTTTTAATGGGATCTATATTAAGGCACAAGTGCAGATTATTCAGAATATTCAAATCTGTCTCCCTGTGAAAAATACCAGGTGAAAAAAAAAAAAGACCACTTACAAGAAAATGCTAAGGGAAATAATTTGAAGGAAGGCCACAGGATCAGGAATCAGAGTAATTTTACAAAATGTTACAGCACATTTTTTGCTCTAAGCTGTACGAAAGATGAACTCACACCAGGAGAAAGGAGATGTGATAGTCCTCCTCGTTAGGAGGAGAAAGACTAACAATCATACATACTAATAGCCAAACACAATTTGCTGAGTTAGAAATGACAGTTCCTGGTAGAAATTAGGTTTATTTTTGACAGGTTAATTACACATAGAATTAGCAAGGTGAAACAAATAATTACCAATAGATGTGAATGGATTCAAGTAGAAAAGGCCCTGAGTATAAGAGACCTGACAAAACTGATGCTGACTGTTGAACAGCAAACAAAACAGAGCAAAACCCTCAACCCACTAGTTGCATTTCACAATGTGGGCATTTTTTTCTATATACGGTCATGATTAATTGTGTGGAAATGTAGTCTACAGCAGTTTTCTTTAAACTTGTTACAGACATAACCCTGATTATTTTTTTTAACAAGGTATGTGCAGATACCACTCCCAATTAAATGTGGATTGCTCTTACTGAATTCTTTTTGCAGCCTGATCTTTCACTCTTGTCTTAAGTGAGGCTGCTGAAGAAGGTACCTTCCATAGAGAATTGCTGCTGCAGGTATGACCTATTCTTAGGATAAATATGGCTGAGTGACCCCCAATGGCTCTATCTATTAAGTTTATCTATCTATTAAGTTTAAAAAGCAGCAGGCAAAACTTTGCAGAAAGCTCTTAAGTGAAATACACTAAGCTGTTATAAAAATGGATGCTGTATCCTTAGCATCCTGTAAATCTTGAAGCCCATAGAGACAAGGGCTGAAAATCTGACTTAAAACCCACAAAATATGTTTTAACTGGAGTAATGCAAATTAATGGCATCTTTCATATGGAGTGGAGTATTCTGTGTTTACCAATATAAGACATCATTTTAATTTGCAAGCTTCACTGACTAATTTCAATACATGCAAATAAATATATGCAGTTGAGGTATAAAAGCCTTACTCAGTGTCTTTATATAAATATATATCAACTCTCCAAGTCAGTATGTCATACTGTCTCTAACTTCATTATCTGTTTTTAATTCTGTATGCAGACAGGATCTATCAGGAGTGCTAGCAAATTCATATTCAGCTAGAATTTAGAGATGGCTAATGATTAAGTACCTAGTTAATTTTTCTGTCCTCCCCAAACAAGAACCTTTAGGAAGGATATTGTATTGGACTTAAATACTACATAAGTATGAAGCTTAAGCTTCATCCCAGATAATTAGGCAAATGTGAAGAAAAAAAATGAGGAGAAAATATCTGTCCAAGGAGCATTAACTATCAGGAGAAAAAAATTATGTTACTGTGATTCTTTTAGTTATCATCATCCTCATCATCTTCAACTGGTTCTCGTAGACCTTCACTCTGACGTGTTTTTCCAGCCATTTCTAATAAGGCCTGAGCCTGAGGATCCACATCCAGGATACTCTTCTTGCCTTTTGTCTTGAAAACAAAATAAAATACAGTTAATTTATAATGCTATTGTGAATGAATCAATATCAGGCTATAAGAAAGAGATGTACTCAAAAGTCCACAAATAATGTTGCTTGCAAGCTTATCACAATGAAGTACACATATTTTCCAAGTGAAGCATTTAAGATTCATTGTTATATATCAAAAGATTTTTATTGCTGCAGTTATATAAAATAGTTATAAACTTTTCCTAAGACAGCAGTGAACTATTTCAAGTTTATTCAAGTTACAAGCTAGTCAGAACATCCTGGTTGACTTGACCTCAGTTTGAAGTGCAGAGAACTTTTTTACAAAGATGATGTTCGTTTACAATTCAACATTTTTTCTACACTATTTGTTCTGTTTCTACTTAGAGCTAAGTGTCCTCTGAACAGACAGAGCACATGAATTTAGTGTGAAAAGAATTAAAAAAATTTAAAAAAACAAACAATACCAAAATGTGCAGACCAAAGAGTTTAATAAGAAAACAAATTATTGGGACACAGGAGATTGTGAAGAGGTCTCCTACTCACTCCCAGAAATAAAGTAGGTGCAAAAATACTATTATAAATCTACTGGTATAAATTTACTATGGTAAAGGTAAAGTTTGATAAAGAAATCCTTTGGGTTCTCTTCCTGAATTATAGCTTAGGTTTTACTTGAAAGCTTCCAGTGCTGCTTCCTGTATTACTAATACTGGGTTTTGCTAGACCTGGAGTCCATTCCTCAATATGAGAAAGGTCTTCTGAAATTCAGAATAAAGCACGGCTCTTCACAGCTCCCAGTGTTATTTCTTGTTGGCACCCTCAACAATGCCACTACTATTTTGCCATCTACTTGCAATAAAACATATGGCTCCATAGCACTAGTTAAAGGAAACATTATTCATTATAACAGAGTGACGGTATTTAATCACAAAACTGTAACTGCAAGTTCTGCATTTGCATCTCCCCTTCCAGTCAGGACACAACCTCACACACTTCAGTTTTGTTCACCTACCCCTGTACTTTCAGGTGGGTCTCCCACTGCCCAAACTTCCATGGCATCCAGCGTAAAATCCTCTTTAGCTGACAGCTGGGGGCTGTTGTAGGTGGTGCATCGAGGTTTTGCTTTGCTGTGGCCCTTCCCGTAGTCACTGTCTATCCAGAGTCCGAAGTAATCATGTTGTCCACCCATACCCTGTGAAACAAAGCAGCACGCTACACACTTGCTGCACATGTAAAACATACTAGGCAAGTTATGAAACCTAGTGTATAAATTGCTATTTTCAGTATTTATACCACACTTCTATGGCTTGAGGAAAAGGAGCTTCTGCCACTGTAAACAGTGTAATTACACAACACCAGCAGCTTATGAGCAACTCTGATGCTCTAATTCTGTTGGGCTTCCTCAGCTCCAATAGTTTAAAAAGCAGTTATTGTGGCAGTGGGAACAGCCAGAGGAGGGATCACCAATTACATAGATCAGGTAGCTTGTGCTGCTCCAATGATGTGGATACATGTAGCTAATTCTTCCAGACACCAGGGAAGCCTGCTAGGAAGGCTTCTGTGATAACCAGACTAGGCAAAAGATTTCTTCCCAGAACTGCAATAAATCTAACCTACATAAAGCCCACCTGCTTGGGTTAGACACAAGTTACTCTCATCTTAGTTGGTTCAGCACTTCGATATACATATCAGCTTCAAGAAAAGTACAGACTCTACCAGTGCTGTAAGTTCTCGTTATCCATAGTTCACACTTTACACTGATGCTTTAACACAAAAAAAAAAAAAAGAAAAAAGTTCCTACTAAAATTGTGACACAAATATCACAGAGAAGGCATGAAAACTTTCTCGGAGAACAACAAATGAAACAAATCTGTTCACAGCAACAGAAGCAAAAAAGCATGAAACACTTCCTAACATCAGACACAAATCCAATTTTCAGATTGTCCTTTCTTGATACTTACAAGTCCATTTGGCATTGTCTGTTGGCCGTGGTTCAAATACATATAGTGGTCATTATACCCTGTGTATGTGTATACAGCAAGAGAGGGGAAAATAGAAAACAGAAAGCATCTGTTGTCACCTGTGAACAGAAAAGCATCTGAGGTCAGACAGCTGGCCAAGCAGTAACTTCCCTACGAATAGAATAGGAAAAAAATATTGAAGAAGTGCAACTGAATAAATCAAAGACAGCAGCTGTGATCTCAGAAAGCTAATACCTATCTTCCATCAAAATCTAGAGCTGTTGTTTATTCTCAGTTAACTCTGTGCAGGGTCATAGAAATCAATGTGATTATACGGCTGTGACCAAAAGCAGAGTTAGAGGCATGACTAGTACATTACATTACCAGGTAAGGGTTCACCTGTCACAGACTCGCATTATATCATCTAAAACTGCCCAGCTGCTAGACCTGTTCAAACTTATATAAGTACAGGCAGCCTTATTTCTGACTGTACTGACTTACAAATCAGTTTATGGTTGATTTAGAATACAGTCATTATGCCCAGTTAGGTATTCAGAGGGACCTATGGTGTGATCATCTAGTACACTACATGTGTTATTCCATCAGGAAAAAAAAAAACAAGGAAAGTGTTGTGTAATCAATGTAACATAACATCATATTAACTGACTGGAATGGTAATTACCCAATACTAATTAAGTACAGGAATTGAATTTTTAATGTAACAAAAATGAGGATTCCAAGCAGCATAGATTTTGAGAAAGCCATCACAAAAGTTCTTTCCAGAGAGTTACAAAAAAAAAAAAATCTTCAAGGAACAAAAAGTTTAGCTTGTCCAAAGAACACTTTTGCTGTGGATTTTGGAAGGGAAACAAAGATAGATGGTGTACAAACTAACAGGAGGCTTAAATTGGTGTCTGGCTGAGCTGTTCTGAGACAGAAGATTGCCATCTGCTGGACATCTTATTTAAACGCTAATTTATCTTCTATGCTGCATTTCCTACATTGTCATTTCAATTTCAACCTACACAACTATAAGGGTTAATAAATTTCACTGAGAGGAAAACTTTTTCCACGATCAGCAAGTCCTGCAATTTTAAAACTCTTATCAAATAAGAGACAAACTATAAATGTTAATCAGTTACATACCCGCCTGGCTATAAAGCAAGAATAACCGAGCATGTGTTTTATATTTTTCAAAAATTAGGGTTATTTTTGGCACAGGAAAACACACTTGGAAGTATAAGAAATACTGCATGTCATGAAAGTAAAATGACAGTATCAATTAAGTGGACAGCACTCTTGTATGTGTAGAGAATAGGCAACGTTTACCAGAGCCATGAGATACTAGAAAAAGAAAAATTAGTTTTACCTTGAAACTGTGGCTTCACCTCCCAGGAGTGAGACGCAAACCCACCAAAAATATAACCATCTAAGTCCTTTAAGATCACTATGCAAGGACCTTTGTTCACTATATGTCCACATAACTGTGAAAAGCTTTCTCCATGAATCCTAGAAGAAAATAAAAGATGCCACTTGTGCTGTAGCTCTGCAGGCAGATGGGAGTTGATGTACATGATAGATGGGATGTCAAAGAGACTGACAAGTCCTCTTCCTTTGATGCCTTTGCAGCCTGGAACCAGGTTGACTATGTCTTTGGTTTGGTCTGGGAGAGAATGCAGAACATGAAGGCCTTGCCTGATAACAACACTGAGGAAAATTGAGATCTGTGGAACTCGGTACACCCAGTCCTCAATGGCACTTTGATCAAAATTAGTCTCCATCAGCTGAGGACCCACAGGTTTTGTCCCATCTAAATGATAAGACACACAGGAACAGCAGTAAATAATCAGTTGGTTCTTAAGTGTAAACACATTGTCCCATTATTTTAATGAACACGAAACCACATATGAAAGGAGCCAGCGACAATAAAGTGTCAACTACATTATGTAGATGCATCCCCAGAACTGAGAAGCAGTGACATCCATTGTTTGCACTGTCATGTTTAAGAAACATGGAGTCCCAGCTACATCATATGAGATGTTCTTTGCAAGGCAGCAAAATCTATTATTACAAGAGTACAAAGATAAACCTGTGCTTTGTAAAAGGACGTACAGTCATAAATATGTGCACGTGCATCTGCATGCCCATCACCTGCAAGTCAGATATCTGTAAAACAGGTATGTTCCATGAGAAATAGTCTTGCATGTCTGCTTAAACTGGGACATCAAGCCAAAGCTCTCCTGAACTGAAGGGAGAAAGTTGGTAAAGTAAAACAAATAAAATTCCCAAGTCATTTGCAAAGCACTAGGTTTAAAATACTGGTCTCATCATTTAAATTCAAAGATGTGACCAGAGAGAAAAATTCTTGTGAGATCAGTGATTACGTGAGCTCTGTGCCATTCTGGGACATGTTACATCAGTGCTGCTTACCTGCAAGCTTCAATTCTGAGAGCAGCTGAGAAGCCAGAGCCTTTACTCCACTGGCAGAATCCCTGCTGTTCTCCAAATTCCAACCTTTCAGTTCCTTCCTGTAGCTCAGTACATGGACTACAGACATGATTAGATCCTCTGTGAACTTAAAACGTTAAAAAAAAAAAATCACCATTTTGAAGCTTTCTGAAAATAAAGTCAACCAGTACTAAAGCTGTGAATCCAATGGCAGAAATGTCTCTTCTCATGAAGAGGCAGAAATAACAGGTGGTATGTCAGTCATAAGTCTTGAAAAGCATTCTTTTTCAAGATAATTTGTAAATGTTATTTCCCAAACCATCTCCATAAAATAAAGGAGGTGGGGCGGGGAAGGTGAGGGGTTTGTGTGCACAAGTTCCAAATTTTGCAGTGTGAGGAGCCACTAGTGAATTACTGTTCTGGGAGACCCCAGTCTTTGACCTTGAAAGGTATGTATTTGATTCACACATCTACCCTGCAAACAAAGCTTTAGAAAGCATTTTGCTCAGTTACCAGAAGAACCAGCCACACCATAACCCTTTCTGGCTCTTAAACCTAGCCAGTCTCTGAACCCTTCAGAATGAGCCTAGGAACAGTCAGTGTGCTCCCCAAAACCCAGATTCTGGTTCTCAAAGTAAGCAAATCAGCGTGGAAAAGCTCACAGCTGAAATGGTCATCCACGGTTTGTCTACACTGTTTGTCTCAGATCAGCAAATCAGTGGTGAAGTGATAAAAAAATACAAGTCAGGAATCAGTGTTCTGAATATTGTGCTCTAAAGATTACCTTCAACTTACCCACTGCAGTCTATGTTCTCTTACTGTCCCCCCAACACACATTTTACTGTTTACCTCTTGGACTTGTTTGCCTTTCACAGGCCCTTCTGTCTTGGAGATCATTCTCATTATTATGCTAATCTTCTCATCTGCGTTCCCTTTTAAGAGGTTTGACATAAAAATTACAAACTGCTCCTTAGAGATCTTTTCACCCAGCCCAGATGATTTCCCAGTCAGGTCAATACTTTTCATTCCATTGTATAACCGAAGAGTCATCTGCTCTGGTAACGGTTCCTGCATATATGCCTGCAATGCGAAAAATGGTAAAAATTAAGAATAACTAATATATTCCAGGTAATCTGTGCTGAGATATATCACTATGAATTAAGGAGAAAAAGAAATATCTCTATAGTATCTCCTTTCCAATATAATTTAGTGGTTTAAGTTGATGCTATTTTTCTACAAATGCCAGACCGTAAAAAAAAAAAAAAAACAAAAAACCAACAAATATTGTAAAACATTAACAGAATATTAGCAAAGGATTTCTACATAATAACTCTGTTGTAAAGGTTTACAACCCTGGCAGTCCAACATTTAAAATTGTCGTTTAATTCTGGTTTTGGTAGTTAAGCTCATATATACTTAAAAACAAAGAGAAAGTGAAGTGTTTTCCATATCTCAGTTTTGGCCTCAAGACAATGCAGGCAATGTGTTTAAACCTACAAGGCACATATAGAAACAATTCTGAGAAGTCTCCCACTGCATAGCAACATCTGATTCAAGTGGGTAACAAAATTAAGATCGTGTGATTTTATAAGGCATCCCTGACACGAATGCAGTTGAAATAAAAAAAAAATTCATTTAAATTGCATGACTTTGAATGGAAATCTAACTGGTATACATCACCATACATCATAACACAGCAGGAAAGACCTGACTCTGGATTCAAGAAACTTTCACAGTGTTCAGGATAATTACATGGTTTAAAAATATATAATGTAAAATACATCTATACACTAGGACATGATTACACAGTGCCTTTGGTGCAAAGCACGGTACATAACGCGCTGAACATCTGACTTGGCTCCCACATACACGGGTGCAGCCCAGGGGGAACGATGATGAAATCAATAGAGCCCTACCTGCATAAACTCACCCCAGCTCTATTTGGTGGCGCTGCTACTACCGGTCTACTGCTGGCTCAATCCCACTCCAACTGAAGCCACCAGGACCGTTCCTATTTCACGATCACAGCTGTTGCTACGCATATAGGGTGAGATCCAATATGCCAAGCTCTACCCTGCTTTTGTTGACGTCAGTGGTAAAACTCCCATTGATTTCAGCAGAAGCAGAATTAGCAGCCATAGCCTTGCACACTGGAGTGCTTCAACTTGAAGGAGGGATGGTCCTAGGGGGTACAAGTGTCTTTAAGAGGCTTTCTAAAAGGGCTACATGAGCCTGAAGTGAGACAAACAGCTGAGAAAATAATTAAAACACTATACTTAAAACACTAGGGCTTTTTACCTCACACTGCAGCACCTACTCTCCACCCTTCCCCACCCACTACTACCTTTGTTGTGAGTTTTGTTATGCTTATCATTATTCCAGCCAGCAGACCTGGGGTTCAATAAAGGAGGACTGTAAAAAGGGAACCTTTAATAAATATCTCACGAATTCATACCTCTGATAGTTTATAATCCTTGTATTAAATGGCTTCAAGAAACCATCTGGAGATACCTGCTCTACCTGTTTTCCAAGCTATGCGGTGCAGTCCAGAAGCTCTGTAGTTTCCTTCTAGTAAAGCACTGAGCTTAAGCAGAGCACATGAGGTTATGCTTGGGGCCTTGTCAATATTACCAAACTCTTGTTAGACCAAATCAGCCAGGCATCAATCTAGCTCAGGCGTGAGTATCAGCACCTACAAGGCAGGCATATGCCATTGCAATAGTCCCTGCACTAAGGAATTAGGCACCTACAGGCTTCAAATCTTCAAAAGATTTTCATTTAATTTGGCAAATAAAAAGCAGGAAGGGAAAAGATAAATATTCATCACATGTCACACTAACCCAGAAGCAAAGCTAGGAGAGGAACTTCTTCTAGGTCCCAATTTCAAGGACCAGTTTTAGGGCTGAAAAGCTGGGCAGCAGCAACACTGCTTCCAAACTGATGACAGATCATAAAACAGCCAGGCTGGAGGAAGGTTAAGGCTGGTCTGTTTGCATACCCACTGCTGAATATCTTAGAATAACCTGCTTCTTTCACTGAGTTTTAATTTCATTCCATTAACTGTGTAACTTACATAAAAATGCACTTTGAATACTACATTCATTTGCCCACATGGTTCCTGCCTAACTGAAATGATATATCAAGTATTGCAACAAATCATTTTCCTCTTCTTTCTTGATTAGAAAATGAATGCAAAGTTAATCAGAAAGCATAATGTATTTTAATTAGCTAGAACAGGGAGCCACAGCTTAATCAAGCAAAATTGATTTATCTCCTTTTAATACGAGTGCAAAGATTAGAGACAGTGATGCAATTGAGGGAGAAAGATATAACCAGATACAAAATGACTTCTTGACAGCTACTCAAGAAAAATCTGTAAATAATCATATAGTATAGACTCCAGGGAGAAGAGCATTCTTCCCATTTTTCAAGCTTCTGTAAAAATATTTGCCTACATCCCATCATACTTCAGAATCAGGAAAGCTGCAAATTCACCAAACGACGCAATTTAAGAGAGAAATACAAACCTGAAAGTCACTACTGATGTTAAATAGCCACTCTGTCCCAAAAGATAAAGTATTAAACAGAGACAAGCATTCCTTAAAAGGTATCTATTGCCACACCTTTAGCTTTTTTTCTGGAATTACATTCAATGCACTAAATCTCAGATATATCAGGAATAATATATCGTCTTGCCTGTAGTGCTGACAGAGTCACAGTTTTCTTTGTAGCTTTGCCATTTTTTGCTCCAGCTGATCCTGATAAGGTATCAAATATTCCATCTATGTCAGACTGTTCCTCAGGAAGAAATCTGGAAAGGTGATTCTGATAGGCATTGCTTTCTGCATTTCCCATCTTTTCAACCTGAAGCAAACAAAAAAAGAATAATAAAAATAAACAAACAAACAGTAAACACAGAAATGTATCACAATGGCCATTAAAGACATAACAAATAGACTAACATACCAGACCAAGTCTTAGGAGAGGAGCAGATTACTACCCTTCTGGGAAACTACTAAATCTATCGTTTGGTCTCTGTATTCACTGGGATTCAATGAACTTGAAGAACACCCATGAACAGTAACCATGCTTTAGAAAATGATGATCTGTCAGCTCTTTGCTAAGCCCACCCAGTCTACCAATTCAAACCTCATTCAAGTCTTATTAAATGGAAAAACCAATATGATTTAATGATTAAATTAGCTGGTACAGAATGTCCATGAGTCTGTCAGCTGCAATACATCAGTAACATAAAGGGAATAGCCTGATTATGGATTATTTGTGGTAGATAATGCTAGATCTTTCTGATGCATTAATGGGCTGAAGCTAAATCTGCCAATAACACGTGGCACTAAAACACCATCACTGAAAAGTTCTGTAGGTGACATGAGAATGTTTTATCTAAGGACACAATGCAAAAATTATTCAAAAAAGCTGCCAAGAATCACAGTAACAATAAAATGTAACTGAGGGTGGTGGAGCACTGGAAGAGGCTCCCCAGGGAGGTAGTCATGGCACCAAGCCTGACAATATTCAAGAAGCATTTGGACAATGCCCTCAGACACACGGTGTGAATGTTGGGGTTGTCCTGCGCAGGGACAGGATTTGGACTTGATTCTTGTAACCACTGTAAACAGCCTTCACATCCACTCAGGCTGGACATGCTCCTGGGGTAACAATACAAAAAAAGATGAGAAGCAGAATAAACCGCCCTTTTGTGTTTTTCTTTCTACTAACTCCATGTCCTTTCTGGCATCTTCTGGGATCAGGAGTCCCAGTTCCACTGTATGAGAAACAATTATTCACTGGTAAAATATTGAAAAAGGACAAAGTCTTTGAAGCAAAGGCAATAAATTTTTTATTTTACAATGCTGAATTGGATGCCCTTCTAAAAAAGGCAAGCCATCTTGCAAAAGCAGTAGGTATATATACTAGTTTCAGACAAAGGACCATGTAAGTTCTCAGAGACCGTTTATTTTTTTAGGTTATCCAACCACATCTGGAGACTTCCTTCAGGTTACCTCCCGACCCAACTACATCTCAGAAGTCAATTAAGCACATCAACAAATTCTCGCAGCCCTAAGACAGGTTATCTCTTAGAATTGCAGAACATTTTGTATTGGAAGGGACCTGAAAGATCACCTAGTTCCAACCCCCCTGACATAGGCAGGGAGATGCCCCACTAGGTCAGGCTGCTCAAGGCCTCATCCAACCTGGCCCTGAACACCTCCAGGGATGGGGCAGCCACAGCTTCCCTGGGCAGCCTGGGACAGGGCCTCACCACTCTGATAGTGAAGAAATTCTTCCTTGTGTCTAGTGTAAATCTGCCCCTCACCAGTTTATACCTGTTGCTCCTTGTCCTGTCACTACCAGCCTTTGTAAATAGTCCCTCCCCAGGTACTGGAAGGTGGTTACAAGGTCCCCTTGGAGCCTTCTCTTCTCCAGGCTGAACAAACCCAACTCTCTCATCCCGTCCTCGTACGGGAGGTGCTCCAGCCCTCAGATCATCCTTGTAGCCTCTTCTAGAACTGTTCCAACAGCTCCATACCCTTCTTATGTTGAGGATTCTGGAACTGGACACAATACTCCAGCTGAGGTCTCACAAGAGAGGGGCAGAGGGGCACAATCCCCTCCCTCGGCCTGCTGGCCGCGCTGCTTTGGATGCCGCCCAGGACACGGTGGGCCACGCACACTGTCGGCTTCTCATCAACCAGCATCTCTTGACCTAAACCACCTACAAGCCAATTCAATCAAATCCTGCAGCTCTAAGAGAGCGTTTATTCTTTCAGGTTATTTACCCATGCCTGCAGGCAGTTTGCATACCGTCTCTTGATACAAGGCCGATTTGTATTACAGGATAACGACACAGACAAACCAGCGGCGGCAAAACTTATCAATTAATTCTCACAACTGGACCCCTTTTTGCAGCCGAGCCTGTCGCACAGCCCTCCAGCAGCCTCAGGACTTTAGCCTAATCCCATCTTTCTGTCGTTAAGACAAACGAGGAAGCTAAAATCAATGAAAAGCAGGGAAGCGCCGGGGGGTGGGGCTGGCCGGGGAAGCACGGGCAAGGCGGGATCGGGGCAGGACGGACGGTTCGCCGGGTTATTTCCCGGTATGCTCAGTGCGACCCTCCCCATCGCATCCCGGGAGCGAGGCGAGGCGAACCACCCCCCTGCTCCGGGGCGGCGGGGCCAGCTCTCTGCTTACCGGCGAGGCCCCTCTCCGCCCCGCTGGACGGGCCCTTGCGGTATCACACACCCCCGGCGCACGGGGCGGGGCTGGAGCGGGGGCGGAGCTGGAGCGGAGCTGGAGTGGGGCGGGGCTGGAGTGGGGCGGGGCTGGAGCGGGGGCGGAGCTGGAACGGGGGCGGAGCTGGAGTGGGGCGGGGCTGGAGTGGGGCGGGGCTGGAGCGGGGGCGGAGCTGGGACTGGGGCGGGGTTGGAGATGGGGCGGGGCTGGAGCGGGGGCGTAGCTGGGAGGGGTGGAGCTGGGCTGAGGCGGAGCTGGGCGGGGCGGAGCTGGGCTGAGGCGGAGCTGGGCTGAGGCGGAGCTGGGCTGAGGCGGAGCTGGGCTGGGGCGGAGCTGGGCAGGGCGGAGCTGGGCTGAGGCGGAGCTGGGCTGGGGCGGAGCTGGGCTGGGGCGGAGCTGGGCGGGGCAGAGCTGGGTTGGGGCGGAGCTGGGCTGGGGCGGAGCTGGGCTGGGGCGGAGCTGGGCTGAGGCGGAGCTGGGCTGAGGCGGAGCTGGGCGGGGCGGAGCTGGGCTGGGGCGGAGCTGGGCGGGGCGGAGCTGGGCAGGGCGGAGCTGAGCGGGGCGGAGCTGGGCTGGGGCGGAGCTGGGCTGGGGCGGAGCTGGGCGGGGCGGAGCTGGGCTGAGGCGGAGCTGGGCGGGGCGGAGCTGGGCTGGGGCGGAGCTGGGCGGGGCGGAGCTGGGCAGGGCGGAGCTGGGCAGGGCGGAGCTGGGCAGGGCGGAGCTGGGCAGGGGCGGGGTCGCGGGGGTGGGCGTACAGGTGTTGTCTCTTAAGAGGCTCCTCCCCACCCCGAACCTTCCTCATAACGGGAAGCGGGAGGAAGAGGCGCTGATCTGTTCTGTCTGGTGACGACAACAGGACTCGAGGGAACGGCAGGGGTGTGCCAGAGGAGTGTTAGGCTGAATATTAGAAGATTCTCCACTCAGAGAAGACTGGAAGAGCTCCTCAGAGCAGCGGCAATAATGCCAAAGCTGGCAATATTCAAGAAGGGGGCTGGAGAACAGGCCTTATGAGGAGCAGCTGAGAGAGCTGGGGGGGTTTGCCTGGAGAAGGAGACTGAGGGGAGACCTCATTGCTCTCTATAACTACCTGAGGGGAGGTTGTGGAGAGGAGGGAGCTGGGCTCTTCTCCCAAGTGACAGGGGGCAGAACGAGAGGGAATGGCCTCAGGCTCCACCAGGGGAGGTTCAGGCTGAACATTAGGAAAAAAATTTTCACGGGAAGGGTCATTGGGCCCTGGAACAGAGGAGGTTGATTCACCTTCCCTGGAGGGGTTTAAGGGACGAGTGGACAAGGTGCTGAGGGACATGGGTTTAGTATTTTGTAAGAATAGTTGGATTCAATGATCTGGTGGTTCTTTTCCAACCTGGTGATCCTGTGATTCTATGATTCTATGACAATGCTCTCAGACACACGGTGTGGATGTGGGGATTGTCCTGTGCAGGGAGAGGAGCTGGACCCAGTCATTCTTGTGGGTTCCTTCCAGCTCAGGACATTCTGTGATTCTGTGACCTTCCTTGAAGCCCTGAAAGGTGCTTCACCAACAAGGTGAAAATTCAGAGTTGTAGCTGGGGCAGACCAGCATTTCTGGCATTCCAGGTCAGAGAGAGCTGAAGAGCCGGGGTTCATTGTGCTGGAGAGGTTTTTAAAAGCACTAGGGCAGATCCTCAAGGGTCTGGGGGAGAAGGTGTTACCAGTCCTGATCCATGTTGGATAAACTCTTGGTTTCTGGGAAGGAAGAGGGTGTGTGTGTGGTGTACGCACACTGATGTCCTTCTCGAGGAACGCTGTGGGCAGTTTCCATGGCAGGAGGGACCGGAGAGGAAACATTAAAATGTCTCAATAAATAGGTTAAATTTCTATGTTGTGGCTGGCAGAATCACACCTGTTTGCAGGCTGAGAAGTAAAAAGGCTGTACAAGAACGGAAGGAGAAATGCAATATTACAGGGACGGTGCTTAGGGTTGGGCCATGCCTTCAGTCAGAGACGAATACTTAGGGAGAAAAATTATACTCCCAGTGGTTGCAAAACGGGTCCTAGAACTTCTTGATCAACAACTTTCCATCTCAGATATGTTTCTTGCCTTGTACTTTCAGCCACAGGCTTTGGTTCCTGTAATATATCAAGGGCTTTGAATTCATGGCAGTGACACCTCATTTGTCCACGATCTGTCTGATTGTGGTTGGTTTGTTTGCAGCTAGAGGCCAGTGTGAAGCCTCCTTCCAGGGGAAGATGTGCAAATTCTCACAAACCTGGTGTTCTTTGTGTTCCTGCAACCAGATACCATGGAACAGGCTAGCAGCTTTGGCATTTAATTTTTAGGTATAGACAGAAAGCACCTTTGTTCCTTCATACGTACAAGAGAAAGAATTATCTGTACCATGGCAGAGCTCCCATTCTTTTGTTCTTTTGCACCAGATAAAAATCCTGATAAAGTTCCAAAAATACCAATTTTTTTTAAAAAAAAATCTTTATGGTATGCTAAACTTCCTTAGAAAACTGCAGGATATTCCTCTTGTTGCCAGCTCAGAATTGGGAACGCATTGACCAGAATTCCAGGATGGTCACGTTTGAATAAATAGAGGCTGATTCAGGTTTGTTATGGCCATTGCTAAAGCCATGGAAGTTTACGAGTTTGTATCTGCTGGATGAGGGCGTAGGAAGTAAAACCAGAGGGAATGAGCGGGCAGTTCATTTAATATGAGCACAAGTTCAGCAAAGCTCATGGGGAAAGCGTTTGAGACCTATTTGCCCACACGGTGGCACCGTGTGCTTGGAAAGTTCTCTGTGCAGCCTGCAGCTCTTCAAAGTGTGTTTAGATTCCCACGTTTATAGACTGCAGGTGTGTAGAAAAGCTCCCATAAGGAATTATTGTCACATCTTTCTCATTAACTCTGCACACGTAATGTGGACCTTGAGGACAAAACTGCATTGCTGGGGAAGATCCCTCCCTAGGCTGCCTAAGCAAGTCCTGGAAATAGTCTGCTGTGATGGTATTAATGAATTTCCAGTTGACGCCTGAGGAAAAAAAATGAAATATATAGAGTAAGAAACATAAAGCTTCTGATTAAAGTTAGGTCTTTTTTTTTTGCTTTTCTTTATTTTTAAATGCTAATATTTCTGTGGACGTTTAGTTTCACATGCAAATAGATTTTTTTTTTTTAAGGGTCACATTTCATATTTTAGCACTGTCTATAGGATACCTTTTAGTCTGAAAACACAGGACTAGAATTTCTAGTCTAACTGACTTTGCACCAAGACTGACTGGCAGACTGACTAACCCATATCATCTTCACAAACGTGATTACTTCCTGACCTCTCCTCTGAAACTGTTGAGCTCAGAACCAGCCAAAAGCTACTGAAGGACATCTGGCCTTCCGTAGCTCCAAGCAGCTGCTTTTGCAAAGAAGGGGTGTGCTGCTTTGCCTTCTTTCATTCAAGTCCTGCCTGTGTGCAGTGGAGGTGACTCTGCAAATGGTGGGTTCATTTGCCCTGCCTGTCAATCTGAACTGAGTTTCCTGCTGCTGCTGGATGGTGTTTTGCCACTTGCCTACAACACTGGGTTGTGATCTGCAAGGCAGACACACTCTTAAAGCCACAAGATACTAACACTAAATTACAGAGATTATGCTCCAACTGTAGGGGAATTTCTAGGTCTCAGACTAATACCTTTTCATAGCTTTTTTTGCACTGAGAATTTATAATAAGCTGGAAACCTGGTTCATAAGGGTAATAGTTTGCAATACTCTTTAAATTACTCACTTCTTCACATGTTTTTTCAGATGCTTTAGCTAAGCTACTTAGGTGCTTCAAGTCACTTTGTTTCTGCCAGTAGGAAAGAGAGAAATCAGTAAGAAGCCTTTTAAGGACATTCACAAATATACTGGCATATAAAAAAGAGGAAGGAGGCACAAAAAGATTCTGTAAACAATTGTGGCTAATTTTGTGAACTAGTGATAAATGTATATTTGTTTGCAGAGTGAAAAAAAACAATCCCACAAATCCTCAAAATATTTTATTTAAAACACTGTACGCTTTTGACTTGCATGAAATGCAGCTTGGTTTTATTAGTTTGCCAAGACTATAGAACATCTGAATAGCCTTAGTTCCAGGTAATGCTAATAATATTCTTTTAGTCAAAGCAGTTATTGCGAATTAACAACCTAGAATATAAATGATGAGCTGAGCAGCTGTGTGTTTATAGCAAGCAGTTCTCTTTTCACTAGAATATCTTCCCGTTTCCTTATTTTTTTTTTTCCTGTCTTGATTTAGAACAGAGAGAAACTTTGCCAGTCATCAACCTTGTATACATATGTTAAGGGCGATACCCTCTGGTGGCAGCGGTGCAGAGAATCCTTCTAGTTCACCTTTGATATGACAAATACCTTCTGCTGTGTTCTTATTATAGACCAGCTGAGAATGGAACACCTTTGTGCCAGAGGTAAAGAGTTACAGATTATTTCTTTTCCAAAGAGCTTATAATCAGCTGCGTTCACATGTGAATTGAGCACAAAACCTGGCCTTTCTGGTACATGGGGGAAACACATATGATACTTTTCTCTTCCCAGAGATTTCTAGCATTTTAGTTAAATTATATTCAAGAACTCTGGCCTTTGCAAAAGAGGTCAAAATTGACCTCGTGAAAACAGCAGAGCCAGATTATAGAAGATCTTCGTATATACTTTAGGGTCTAGGGAATACAAAATACATTATATCTATTTTTTATGCCATTTAGACTATTTTGGTTGTAGACTTGAATTTTTATAAGCAACCTGCAGTCGCAGTAAGTGAAATCCTGCACAAATGTTGATATTTGATTACACTAGTTGTAGGGTGAGCCTACTTATCATCTGTAGAGTGACCTCAGCATGAATATCCTTTGACTTTAAAGGTATAGTCAAAGCCTACATAGTGATGCCCTTTTATATATGTTTTACTCAGTTCTGCATTTAATTGGGTGCTGTGATGACTATAACCTTGCAGTTACTTACCTGATTCGTCTTCTGGGTTTTATGACATTGCCATATAAGGCTAAAAGAAAGAGTCTGACTGTAATCAGGACTGTGTCTTTAGGTAGTCACAAAGGAAGTTCTGCATTTTTCAAGTCTTTGCACTTCCCTTTACAAAAACCTCTGCCTGTTAGTAACCAGCTCCTTTCTGTAAAAGGAGAAAGAAAGGGTGCAGTGAAGAAGTGACTCTGATTATGGGTAGAGATAGTAAATACACAGTATCTTAGAAAATGTAGTTATGGGTGGGATAAAAGCCTGCAGTCACAGCCTATTAACTGAGAGGAAACGTCACCAAGATGCAGCCTCTGTCTACAACAAAACTGCAATGCCTAATTTTACTGAATTAAACTGTAGTATGTCTTGCTTGTGTACCGATGGTAAAGATTACTCAGGGCTGTGGACTGGATTCTAGTGAGTGGAAGAAATGCATGATCCATAGTGAAGGAATAATATGAATATGAAGTTCTTCTAGACTGTCTTAGTCTTTTCTTTCTTGCAATAGTGTAGCATGTGTTTTGACCAGGAGGTAGATCTAGAGATCCAATTTTTTTTTATAAGAACACTGCAAATTATCAGTTAGCCTAAATATGTGTATAGTTTAATAATCAAAGATGTTGAACTAGGACTTACTTTGTTGTTACTAAAAGAGATTTACATAAAGAAAAAGCTGATTCCAATGTCTTTAACAAATCAGCTTCCTTTCAGTTTACTGAATGCAGGAAGTGCAGGGCAGCTAAGATATAAGAGAGTATAGTTTGGATCAGGTGTTCACAAGATATGCATAAGCTGTGTTGCTATTTATGTAGCTGCTCCTGCTGTGCATACAATTGTGATTGTTCATGCAACTGAGAAATGTGATTGTGCATCAAGCTGGAAGATACAGCAATTGTAACTTAGTTCATACCAAGGCCTGTGGCCCAGGTTGGAGAGTGAAACCTTTTCCTTTAAGAAAATAATCTTCATGTAAACTAGAGTGAATTTAACAAGGCAAATAATCTTTAACAAGGGAACCTTCTCCATGAAACATGCAGTCTGTGATACTTAAAAACTGTACATAACCACTTCTGTTTATTTTCTGTTAGCCCAGGATTGAATTAAATACACTGGATTACTTTTATCGAACTCTTGTGTATTGTTTGCAAAGGTTTATAATCTGTGTCTAGTAAAAACTGTAGTGAAGAAGAGCAACTCTGTAACTGAAAAAGAGGTCAAATGGGAGAATTCTGTCTCTCACTGAAAATCAACGGTCCTTGATTTCATTTCTTCTGGTGGTTTTTGTATCATATTATTTTGTGTTTTTTTTAAAAAGGCTGTTTTCTGTGAAGGAATTTTTTAATTTGTCCAGGGTATTTGTTCTAATAAGTAAGTTTTCCATAAAGTCTGACAATTCGTAACTTTAGCTGTTTCTATATATGATACTTCAGGATGAAAAGCAGAGAACCCATTCGCTCTGGATGGAAACAGCAAGTCTCATTTCCTCAGAGCACAGCCTGCGTTTTATCTGTTTCAATTGTAGTGTGGGCAACACTACACATAGCAGCACTGTGGCACAGATTTTTTGGACTGGATATGAACACGAATAGTCTCACAGTGTGCTCTCATGTTGTATTCTTGTGGCTAGACTGTTCGGTCTACTGATTCAAAACTCGAAGTGTTAACATCAGCCAAGACAACAAGTTAAAAAATACAGGGAAAAGCCCCACAGTCTTAGAGCGTCATATCTGGCAAAAAAACAAACAAGTGTTTGAGTAGGAGATGGGAAAATCTCAGTAACATTCCTGCACTCATTTGCACCCTTGTTCACCTCTTTAATACATACAGACTCTCTTTCTCTAAACAGTGGGAGAAACCCCCTTAGAAACATCTTAGATTTGTAGTTACTGGTGAAGGAAGTCTTTTTCAGCAGGACAGCTGTGTTTCTTGGCAGTGTATGGTATTTATACCTGCCATGTAATGAGAAACTGGTGTTTTGTCATTTGCTGTATGGTCAACTGTTAGGTTTTGAAAAGGAGTGATGGAAACATGATCAGGGTTTGTGTGATTTTAAAAGCCCTTAAACTAATAATTTCTTTAGAGTGTTTGTGCAACTAGCATTGCACTATTTTATTTGTTGCTTGAAGCTGATTTTAGCATATCACTAGTTTCTTCCCTACCACCTATGCTGGATTTCATCTATTAATTTTCTTTCTGTTCAGTGCAGTTTATTTTTCAACAAAGCTCATCTTTTTAACTGCTTTCTATATTTCTGTCCAGGTGAAATGGAGTGTGCCTATTGGAGTCCAAAGTCCTTGGCTTACCTTTCACTGAGTAAACAAGCACCTGCGATGGGATAGTTATTGCCAAAAGTAATACTTGCCAAACCAGTGTAGACTGTGGAAGGTCCCAGCTGTTCCTGACTGCTCAGTGCTGAGATCTCTCCTCCGAGGTATCTGGTAAAATGTACCAGTACCTTCACAAAGAAAGTGTGGCAGATACCTCTCACAGATGCTCTCTGAAGCAGAACATACCAGCTTTTTCTTTATTTGCTGTTTTTAAGTTGTACTTTATTACATTAGAGTGAAGCCATCTTTAACAACAAATGGTCTTAAGCTGTAAATTTTCTCCACAGTACAATGAGCTGTCTTGAAGGTCAGACTGGCTTTTTTGCCTTGGGTCCTATTGTGTGTTACACAAGCAAGAGTATAGCATAGTTTTATGCTGAGTAAGGCACCAGTGAGATCAAGATTGTACCAGAGAGCTGTGACAGCCTTGAAGGGCTGCCATGCAAGTCATCTGCTGCTGGAGGTGACTCGAGGGGTGTGTGTCCCCAGACAGGGCTCAAGTTGCAGGTTAAAGTGGTGGTTTCCAACGTTAAACAGGAGGTGAATCACAGATTAGAGCCCAAACCAACAAGCTCTACCAGGCCTTTTAGTTGAGGTCTCTGCTGGCAGCTGATCTGCAGAAGAAGCAATTTGAGATTGGAAGGGAAAGAAGGTGAAGCAGTGAAACACTGTGCAAATGGTTGAGAACCACTGGGGAAGGAAAATAAGCTGCTGAACTAAGGGGTGGGGAAACTCTGAAAAAAGAAAGTAACAGATTTGCTTCAAGAGCTGTCCCTGTCTTGTTCTGTGGCCTCAGGCAGGTTAGTTGTTCTCTTGTATGTGTCTCTAGCTTGTGGAGTCATGCTGCAAGTGCCCTGTGGAAGAGTTTGTACAAGAATTGAAAGAATGCAGAGCATAAAGGCCACAACTGTACTCAAGTGCTGTAGCAATATGCTTTCTAACAATGCAGGGGAAAAAATAGCATTGTAACAAGGACTCCTGGAGCCCCTTTTTATTCTCATCATGCAGAAGGAAACTCCTTCCCTTAGGTGTCTCCTTTCAGAAGCAGCTTGCCTGCCAAGCAGTGGAGTTGTACAGAATAAAATGCGCTGGTTCCAGTGGCCAGAGGTGCACCATAAATCCTCTCATACACAAAAGCAGCCACACAGCTGCTGGGAGTGTGAGGCCATCACCAAAACTGTGTGTTAAACGATACCTTATACCAGTCAGGAAGAGCAGGCTGTTTCTATGGCTGCTGCTGCCTTTCTCACAAACACATGTACCGTTGGGTCCGACAAGATCATGTTGTCTTATAGAAAATAAGTACTCACATACTGCTTTACTCTGCAGCATTTGTTGAGCTAGTGAATACCTAACTTCCTATAATAAAGACATTTTCCGCTTAATGTGTTGTTATAAAAGGATTTTGCTCATCTCTGATTTATAAATATATCCAGTTTGGCCTCTAAAATCCTTGTTCTGGTTTCCATGGCAACAAGTCTGATTCCTGTTACTTCATCTTGGGTGGGAAGGAGTTGCTGTCCCTTTCAAGTAACAGTGCGATGGGCAAGCAAAATGATTGCCTTGTAGGAAATTCTGGAGGCCTGTGATCAGAAACCAGCCAATTTTTTGAACCCTGAGTGAGAAATGCTTGAGAAGAATGGCACTGCAAACTTAGCACAGGCTTGAGTTAGATTTTTTTTTTTTTTGTACACAGAAAGTCAAGAGTAGGTAATGTAGTCACTGTTACGTACTTAACTGATCAGTTAGCCCTGAATAAGGCTGCATTGGTGTGTAGGACAATAACCAGATAAAGAGGATCTAGGCAGTCTGCTCATATGGTAACATTATACATGAATCAGTACTGAATGCACTTCATTGTTTGAAACAGACTCCCACTGTCTATATTTTTTTCCTTCAGTGGATCCCATTTTCAGTAATGTGCTGCTAGGACAGGCTCTTTCACAGATCATTCATGGGTCACCCATATTCAGTGTATTTGAGACTGCGGGTAGTAAAGGCGTCATAAATAATCCACAGCTGCTTTGCAGAGATCTTTCTAGTGTATTTCTGCATTTTTGACATTTCCAGGAAAAATGAATGAAAGTAGGCAGCTGCCAGTACTCTAGGATGTAAGTGGTTTAGTAAGTGCTGTTTTATGATGATAAATAGGAGGGGTTTGCAAACTCCTCAGAAAATCCCCAGAGAAAGTATTGGCTCCCTTTTCCTGCAGGAAAGAATCACAATATACATCTTTGAGTAATAAGTACCTTCAAATGTGCACTCCATAAGGTTGCAGATGAAATGTTCATCTTTTGCTTACCATAAGATTCTTCTAATTTATGTAAATGAAGATGTTACATGTCTAAAATGGAACCATAACATCTAAAATGTCATTGTATTATAGCATTAGACTCTCATCTGCATTTGAGCTGGAAGCAGCATGATAAATCATCTAGCTGCTCCTTAACCAAGTTCAGAGTTGCTCCAAGTGTTTAATTCAAATGCTGGAGTTTCCAGCCCATCTTTTGGAGCAGATGATGCAAATCTAGATAAGGTATTCTCCATTCAGACAGGGTGCAGGAATACCTCATTTAGACATGTTTTATCAATACTATTGTAATGTGCACAAAGAGAAATCTCATCTGTAATTCGTGTTAGAGGCCAATCTTTGAATCCTAAACAAAGAACATGTATTCTCTAACTATACAATACCTAATTTATCTCATGATAGGATAAGACTACAAACCATACGTAACTATCATTGAGAGCCAGACACAGTTAAGAGAGAATCGATATCATACCCAACACAAAAGTGATTTTGTGATTGCCTTAAATAACCATGCACAGGTTTTCCTTTTTGTCATGACTAAAACACAATGATAAACCTGCTGTAACAAGAAGTCCCTTGGTGAGAATGAAGTCATAGCACTGCAATTTCTAGCTGCACAGCCATCTTAAAACAATATAAATGTGCTTTTTTTCTGTGCCCTACTGTTACATGTAGGGGATTAAAAAAAAATAAGTCATTTGCTGGAAAACGTACTAATCATGGCAGTAGGATGACTCTTAAGACAGCTCTTGCATTCTGTAAAGGCTAATTATAAGAGTGGTGGTTGATAAATTGTTGCTTTGACTAAAGCAAGGACATAGGAAGCAGACACAACTGAAAACAATGAAATTTATGTAATTGCATATTATACTCTTAGTTTTTCAGATATCAACTTTTTCTTCTCTAAATTGCTATCACTCTTGGAACAATTCTGTGGTTTTATAAGCCAGGGTATTCCAAAAGACGTGATTTTTATGTGTCTGAGTTTGTCTTTATTTCTCGTGGGACACTTCATACAATATTGCACCCCACAGAAGGATTGTGCAGAATTTCTAAATAATGTTTCTGGCTCTGTCTGAAAGTTCCTCCAAACAGTTAACTGATTCCTGCTTTTTACATAGCCCAAGGCAAGTTTAGAGGAACTAAATGTAACATGAGTTAGTCATCCTTAAATAATCTTAAAGCAGGGAGCCCTACATTAACAGCAAGAAGATAATAAGCTCTGCAGAGCCATCTCCAGTATGGCTTTTCTCATGACTTGGAATAAATTCATGAGCTGTCATTTATTTATTTGTTTGCTTTTTTCAGTTGGAGAATTGGCTGTCTGATTGCTGAAGCATTAATTATTTTTGTAAAATTTAATAGTACTGTCTTAGGATCATGCACATAGAAGCTGACATAATTTGAGACATGATAAAAATAAGATGCTGACTCTGTTATGACTGTGATTGGTACTTTTTTTTATGCTAAAAGATAACTTCTGTGTTAGAAGAACAGCAAAGAATGGGGTTAAAAAGGACCAGCAGACTTGACTTAAGGCTGTTATTTTTTATTTTTGTGGGCTTCTGTTGTCAGACCATCTGCAGCTGTTGTCGGTCAGCCATGGATCTGACCTTTGACTGGTAGAAACCCATTCTATTTCCTCGTGGGTCATTCAAGCGTTTTGATTCTAGCATTTAAATTGGATTTTGTTCAGTTTTATTTAAATCCATTAGATCAACACTTGAAAAACAGAAGCCCTCCCACTCTGCTGTGAGGCATCCCATTGTATACCAGTATTTTGTTCTTTTTTGTGTCCTATACATATTCATTTCCCTTAATCTTTGATGCTAATGCGTGTTTCATTTTTCCATTCTTTTTGTCTTCTTGATTATTGTTAAATGCCTGGATGATACTTAAATGTCATAAAAGCCCTGAGAAATGTCACATACTGGAGGAGAACACAATAATTTATGTTTAAAAAGCCTTAAGCATGGTAATATCTGCTTTTCAGGCTGTGTTCTGACCATCTCTCAGGAAAAACAGATCTCTTGAGATAAATAGATTTATGTTGTTGATGGTGTTTTCATTTTGAACTTTGATACTGAGATTGGAGGTTAAGAAATGAATCCTATCTTCTCTCTGGTTCATCTCTGCCCTGACTTGATAATGGGTCACTTGGAACAGTTGGCTGGTTTCATTAATTATTAATGGTAACACATGGCAAAAGCAATTAGGAGACGCACTGGATGTGTGAGGGTCTGATGATGGAAATGTAAAAGGGGCAATTATCAATCTGAAAATAAATGAAAGTGGCAACTGCCAAAGAGGAGGGGGAATCAGCAGAAGGCTTAGGTGTCACTGGAAGAATAGAGACATGTTATTTTATTTTACAGTCAGATGCATATCTTAAGTTACACTAAAGTGAAAATTCCTAAAGTAGAGCATATAGTTCACATGAGTAGTAGATTACTTAGCTGAACTGTGGTCTACGTGAATATGCATTTATAAACCTTTACAAGAATTGTTATAGTTGTTGAGTGTGTAGATAAAGCTGTAAGGTATTCACAGTTAGGGAACTGCATACTTAGACAAACAAGAATATAACTCCCATCCATGCATTTTAGTAGCTTTCCTATGTATTTATACTGAGGGGAGAAAACAGAAATCTTGAGATCATGGAATAAGAGCTGCTGCATAACAAGTGGTGTTTGAAGGTGACATTTTTCCTCCACCAGCCGATGTAGTCTAATGCACAATGACACGCTGCCACTGTATAAAAGGGTCTGTATGAATTTGCCCCAAGGAATTTTAGAGTGGGAGGGGTTATGTCTGTGGTTTCTCCCTCTCTTTGCTGTGCAGACACTGTGCATCGTAACAAAAGTTCATGTTCTGGTAGTTTCAAAATGACTGAAAATATCAGGAGCAGGAGGAGTCCATACATTTTCTTTCTATTTCCCTAAAGAAAAGAACTACATTGACAAGCTTTGTGTACAGCAATAGCACCTTATTTGAATATCTGAAACAGTTCCTGAGAGAGTGGTGTTTTCAAAACCCTGCCCTAGTCTGTGATGTATTGCCAAGGCTTGCTGGCCTCCTCTAGATGTTGTCTGAATTCAGTGTCCAGGAGAGCCTTTCCTCACAGCCGCAGCAGAGCCATCTGTGACACAGCTCCATATATCCCAGCCCAATTCCGTTCTGCATTACCTGACCACAGCGGCACTGGAACACAAGGCGAGAAAGGTCAACAAGTCTCCATTGTCCCCAAATTTTGAAGGAGAGTTGACACATGGGAGAATAAAACACGAAGCAGCTTTCTTTTGCTTAGGCTGGCATAGCTCATGCAATGCCATGGATTAATTAAACTCCAGACTGTCTGATGGAGTTTTTCCCACAGAGAAAAATATTAACTAAGTAATTGATTGCATTTTCATTTCTTGAGGGAGCGTTCAGCCCACGCATCCTATTGTATGTCTGATCACAAAGACATGTCTGCTGTAGCAATATTGTGTTATCTCACAGGTGGTTTGTGCTACATCTTGAGCTGTTGCCTCTGATGTAAAAGGAAATGGAAATTCTTGCTCAGAAGACCTACCTGACAAAGAAATAAATCATTGTAAAATCAGTGTCCCAAACTTAAGAAATTACAGTAGCTGCTGCTGAAAACCGCTGTGATAAATTCCCATCCATCTGGAACGTTTCCATAATCCACTACAGATTGCCAATTAATTGCACACTTAGTTCTATGTAATAAGGACAGATAATAGACTGTATTAGTGTACATCCCCCAGAGGCTGTGGAAATACATCACAATATTCTTAAGTAGCATATTTTTATTAAAGCCTTGCCTGCAAGCTTCTGTCTAGTACTAGAAACCTATTGTGCTAGGAACTGTACATGTAATGAAAGGCCAGATTTACAGCGCATAGTCTTACTTAGTGAAGCACTTAAATGCTTCCTTAAAGTACCATTTTAAATAAACCAATCTCGTCTATTTTCCAATTAAATGTGGGAAATTATAGTGTGGATGGCTGGGACACAAGGTTTTTAAATCCGCTTCTAGAGCAGGAGAAACCATAAATAACCTGGTTTATGCTGTTAAGATTAAAAAGAGACTTACATTATGGGGAGGTACTTTCAAACAGTGGTATGCAAAGTATTTAGTATTTTGCGCAGATTTTTTGCTAATTTGTGGAGAAGCTTTTGTGGCCAGTCAGGATTTAAACTAAAATTCCTGTTCATTAAACCAGTTACATCATGAGAAGATGTTATTTTTAAAAACACATATTTAATTTTATTTGGATTAATCAAGTTTTTCCATGCTCTGCTAAACATAATGTAACAGATGACCTTTTCCAACTTACAGTCATTTTAATATTTTACTGCAGTGTTTCTAGGAGGCAACTCAGTAAACAGTAGTTGTTGTCCAGAGAATAAAAAAGAGGAAAATTTCTGTGTTTTGAAAGCAAGTCAGATTGTCACAAGATTGTTAGAGTCAAGAAAAAAAAATGTATCTTCACATTTTAGTTTTATTTATTGCTACAGTTAGTTGTTCCTGCATATCAATGACAGCCAAGAGAGTTGCATAATTTTTTTCCATTTAAAATTTTTCTAAACATTCTGTGTTTGTCTTGTATAACTCGAGACACAAAGTCCTAATATTAGGTACAACTGTGTAAATCCATGTGAAAATTAGTAGTGTAGTACCACAGATAGCTGCATCAGAGTTCATTTTAGTTGCTCTCAGAAAAGTCTTGCAGGGCTCCCACTGAAATGCCTCCACCTGTAACTATAACCTGACTGAAAACCAGCTGATTTTTTTAATTGCTCCTTTGTTTGAGAAGTTTTTCAGAAAGGAGAAAGCTGATCACTTAAAAATGTTTGCTGCTATCAAGAAAAATAGATTTTACTTGTTGTTTTCTTCCTTATTTTGAGGTTATCACATGACTGATGAGGCAAAAATTCTGTCATGAACCACTACGTGTGAGAAAAGCCAGAGTGAGCCTGGAGCTCCCTGCCTTCTCACACATCTGAAAGTCATAATAATTTCATAGAATTTCACTCTCTAAAAATAGTGTCTTCATGACCTAGGGCCTTTAGGTCTTCCTAGTAGCAGGCATCACATAAATTAAGCATTCAGCTCCATTTTCACTTTTGTGCTCTAGACTCAGCTTAGTGTAATTCCCAGGAGTACCAAGCGTGTGTTTGCCAGTTACAACAAGGGACATTTTATTTATTACCACCAGAAGCATGAAGCACTTGTGCCCATGGGGAGAGTCGTCTTGCATTTAGCTTCCCGCAAGCCTGTGTGCAAGAGACATTATTATTTCAGAATAATTTAGCTTTCTGTGTTTATAAGGAGAAGTCACTTCAATAGACTACAACTAGATGAGTGGATTTCCTCTCTCTTAAATGTAAGGGTGGGTTTTTTGCTGTTCTCAAATGGTTTTTATACTATCAAACTAGGAAATACGAGTCCTGTAATCCAATCAAAGATGTTAGTAATAAAAGCAATGTTTACTAACCAAATGGAAAACGGCTGCTGTCTCTTTTCAGTCCTGAGGAGACTCTTCCCTTTCAGCTGTCTCTGAAATCAAACAGTCTGGGAAGCGTCTGCCTCACTTGTAGGCACATGTCTGCCCTGATAGCAGGTTGTGGAAATGCAGATTAAAGCCATTTGATCTGGATTGGTATTAAAGTGCCTAGAGGAACTCACTCCCACGGTGCAAAATAAAATTATTGGGTTTTCACATGTGATAGTCAGGAGGTTTCTCATACCTTCAAATACAAGAGGAAGGTTTCCTGAGTCTAAGATCTTCTGAATCTTGCAATAGAATTCCATTAGTTTCTCTGCAATAGAGTCAGTTTGCTCCTAGCTAGTGTGTTTTTTTTCTTTTTAATTAACAAAGAAAGCCTCTTCTGAATATAAAACTGGATTTTCCTCAAACTTTGAGACATCTTCTCACTAATTATGGCAAATTACCAGCATCTTTCTCATGACCACCTGCAAAGTATTTTAATATCTGATCATCATGCTGTAAGAACATCTAATAAGTAACTAATGAATACCTAACGGCAGAAAAGAAAATAAAGCATACTACCCAGTTAGCACATGTACGTGAACATGTCTGTAAGATAAACATATGTTATAAGCACACATCTACAAACACATGCATGTTATTGTACCTGAGTTGGATAGATATAGTCGTCTTTTTTCTCTGCTATATAGATCAATTAATTTCAGAACATATACACCATGTCCTCAGTCACAGAAATTATTTGAGTTGTATTGAAGTCCTGGTCATTTAAACCACCCGTATACTTAGATCAGACAAGATCTGGAATACTTTGGAACTTCACAAAGTGAAGTATATTTAAGCTAAAATACAGTTAAGTTTCATCTAAGCAATTGTGTTTTCCTGAAAGTTAGACAGAATGTCCCTCTGATAGCATGTTTTCTTTAAAATGGTGTTTTCCAGACATTGTTTGTTCCTTGAAGATGATAGCATCTTGTGTTCAGTGTGATCTGTGCTGAACAGATGTCTTTTCTGTAATCACATCTGTTTGGAGTTTTCGTCTTATCTGAAAAGGCAAGGTCAAGCAGAGAGCTGGAGCCAGCTCCAAATTAACATGAGTTTTGACTGTTGCAAAGTTTCATAACATTAAAATTAGACCTTGGAAAGTAATAGAATATGCTTGATTTCTGAGAAAATTTATACATATGCATGTAAGTGGGAAATGTATTCTATAACGAGCCTGTGTCTCATTGCATGTGATTGATGGAAATCGCTCCTGCAGGTTGCTCAGGCCTGATAAAGGATGCTTGCTTTCTAGATCTCCAAAATGAGTCTTAGATAGTTTTATTTGCCAGCATTTTTGGTATCATAGAGGCCTGTATTCTCCCAACTATATAGCCACCCATCTGTGCTTCTTATGTACATTTACTGAAATGTGTTGTTCTGAAGTAACTTTTCTGTTTTGATGCCACAATTGAGCAATGACAAAAAGTGAACATTGTTTTTTGGTATATGCGTAAATTTACCGGATATTTAACGAACAGCATTCTTTCTCCCCTCACCTCCACAAACACATGCTTGTAAATCTAAACCGAAGCTGATTCAGGTCATTTCATTTCAAGTGGTTTCATCTGACTGTGATTACCAAGTCACGTGAGAAGTAGCTAAACAATTGTCTGCACAACAATGGAGATGAAAGAAAGATAGCCTCCAATTAATTCCAGCTAGGTTATAATTAATTTTGACTGAGTTGCTCAGGTCAATATCCTTAAGTCTCACAGATTTCTATAAAGAGGACTGATCACCAGCTGCTGCTCTTTGATTTTTAAAGCAGATGGGGCTATTTCCAGACATTGCTTAAAAGGAAATGATGAGGCAGAGGGTATGGAGTGATTGATTAGCTTTGAATAGAGCTAGGGGTAAGAATGGTAGGGGGAAAGCTCTGCTGGTAACCTAGTCTGTGACAATGTCTTTTAAAGTTTTTTAGAGATGTTTTGTTGTAATTTGTAAGAACTCCTTTTTGCCTTATTAGAAAGAAAGAAAAATCTCTAATGCAGTGCCATGTCAGTAAACATTTCATGAGATGCTTATGCTGTATATTAAAACTGCTTTATAGTCATAGTGGTGCTAAAGGCAGTGAAGTAGCATACAAATATGAATGTTTATAGTTTCTGTCATTTCATAAGAAACAAAAGATGTAAAATATCTGTTAAATTGCTATTCTAGTTCTGTCTGTCAATGTAGAGATTTCTCTGCTTCATTATACAGGCAGCTTTGGTGAATAATTTGTCTGTATTAATTTAGCTGAGAAATTCTGCCACTCCCTTTGCTGCCAAATTGCAAAATTCTCAGATGGATTTGTTATTAGAAGTTATTCATAAATTTCTGGAATAAATAAATCCCAATTTTCCAATAGGCTGTGATTATTGGGAGTAATGGCTGTATAAACGGACAATGAGACAGTTTCTCAAATGCCACAGTATTTCAAATTCTTGGTTGGAGAGCTTCCATGACTTGCTAATATCAAGCATGTTCTTAGGCATGCATTTAAATCCAAAAGTGAAAAACAAGGTTGGAAATCAGCTTTCTCTGACTATCTCTAGTAAAAGACTTGTGTAAAAGAGAGCAGGTATGTGACAACTGTGGGGATAAAATTTTCAAAGCAAAGAACCAACACCTGCAATTGCTGGGAAGGAAAAGTCAAGAAGTTTTCCCCACTACTGTAAGCATTAGGAATAAATAGAAAGGCTAGTGGTTTAAATGTTAAATGATGGTGTTTTAAATACTTTTTTTTAGGAATGTCTTAGCATGGAAAAATATAGAATGAGTAAATTTTCTGCTTCCTATCACTTTGTTTGACTTCCTTTTCATTAATGTAATACACACACCATCCTAACAATTTTTAAAGGCCTGATGCCATGTACTTTTGAAGGTGAAATTCCCACTTAAAACAATGTTTGAAAGAATTATATGAAAGATCTGTTAATAGGCAAGAAAAGAAACCACTAGGTAAATATGATGAGTAAATCTATGTTTTATGCTGTGCTTTTGAAAGTGGTACAAAATGCATTCATCAGTACAGTCTTTCACTGTGCATGATACACAGCTCAAGTCTACATCAATTCTTGTGTCCCGTTTAGTCTGAGGGAGTGAGCTTACAGTTCTGCTTTTAGGAAAGCATCAACGCAGCAGTGTGTGAAAACGCTGCCTGTGTCACCAATTAACATCACCTTGAATGTGATAGTTGTTGAATCTGTGTAGGGCTCTCTTGTGTTTTCATTCCGAAGGCTGTTTCCTTGTTTGCCCTGCAGTGCATTGATTTTTTTTTTTTTTTTAAAGCCAATTAGATTGTTATAATGCTTTAACCTGCCTTCTACATAATGAAGGCCACAAACTATCTTTTAATTCTTGCCTTGAACCCAAGAATCATGCCCCGATTATGAACTCCTTTTCTCCCTTAACATGGGTGTCCTTAACCTCTTTGGTTTTCCCAAATTGATAATGTATTTTAGTAAATGAAGGCTTATCAGTGTTGGATAGAACTGGTACACTTTTCCATGGGTTCTGGGCAGGCTGACGTCCCTAAAGCAACACGTAGCACCCTGAGAAGTTACTGTCTCAAGTGGAGATACAGTTTGTCACTAGCTATGTGATGAGCTCAATGCTTTAAGGATCTTCATTTGGATTCTCTTGCTCAGCGTCATTGCTGAGTTTTGTGGGCAAGAGACGCATCCCATCTATTTTAAAAAGATGTCATAATCCTAGATTGTAATCCTGATGAACGTATGTCTATGTTTTGAAATGAATGAAGACTGGAAGTGGGTCTTTCACCCCTTCAATTCTCCCTCTTCAGCAATGTCATACGTCTCTTGCTTCGAGTATTAGATGCTATAAAACACTGCATGGGCAGCTTCCCTGTTCTCCAGCAACTTCCAGCCTGCCTGGACAACAGGAATAAACTGTCTTCTGACACACTGAAGCAGTGGAATTACGTTGTTTGGGGGTTTTTTTTCCAACCTAATACCAGTCCCTACTAGAGTAGGTGACCAGTTCAATCCTTTGTTTAAATGGAGAGATATTTAAGTGACAAAAATACCTGTTCTTTCCTCCAAAGGATTCTGGAATGCTGGCAAAATATCCCATGGAAAGTTGTAGAGACTATTCAAGGAAGATCTACAGTTCTGACAGTTGGTGTTGCTTACTTCTGGCTTATTCAGGTATGTTGTTAAATTAACCGTAATTCCTTATTACCTACTCTTGGAGTGCATGGTGCGAACAGAAATCCCTCTCCAGGTATTAACAAACTGGCAGAATTAGCCTGTAACTCATTACTGAATAGGCACAGGAGGCCTGTCCTTATCCAGGATTTCCAAGATAATTTCTCATTAAACTCCTTTTAGGAGGAAGAGGAGGACTTTAAAAAACAAACAAACCCAAAACAACAGCAAAAAATAAAATCCCCAAACAAAAACCCAAAGCAAAACAAAAATAACATGGAAATCTCTGAAATCCACACTTGAGAGTTTTCAGAGCTGACACACAACTTGTGCATCAGGATGAGATGTAAAAATCTTATGTATGTAAAGTTCTAACTATGTTAAGATGTTCTAAACATTGTTATGTTGAGAAAGTACGGCTGGAGGTGCTCATTTTTCCTAAAGGCATTCAGTAGCTCTTTTAAGTGGGGAGTTTATCTAGCTTCAAGTCTTCTGAGGCTGAGGGCATAAGCAGCTTTCCACAACTACCTATCATCAGTATTAATACTTAATTCTGCCTAAGGCACGGTAATGTGATTTCTGTAGTGATTTTATGACTTGAATTACTTTATTCAGTGGTAGTGCCATGTTGATGTATTCCTGCCCTTCTAGTTTCTTCCATTTTTCACTTGTTCCTATTTGTGTCCTGTTCTTGATTATGTCAAAGGTATTTGCTACACAGCAAAATGAAACAGTGAACTGATCCAGCTTAAAAATTGCCTGATTTTAAAGCCAGATCAGGCTCCTGACAACTTCATGTTGTAGCCTTTTTGGCATCTATGAGAAAGGGGTAGTGTTACTGTGAACTGTTGACACCGTATGAGGTATTTAGCCACATAAGTCTCAGGAATATGTCTGTGGTTTAGGCTGGGCTCTCTGTATTGAACAGGGAATACTGCAACTCCTCTGAAAGCTGTGTTAATGTCTGACCAAGAGGCCAGTCACTCATCAAGTGGAATCATAACTCTGAGATCAAGCTAAGGAATGTTGTTTGGTAGGAAAGTACAGTTCTACTCAGTAAGCAATTTCTGTTTTGTGAAAACAGTACATATAAACTCTATCTGCGCACCTCATTTTCATTTAGCTTCCTACTCCTTTGAGCTGTGACCCTATCTGTAACAATGAAAAGTACACATGATGCTGGGAGTGAGGTGGATCTGCCTTGAGATTTGATTGGTACTACTAGCACAGTCTTGCTCTGCAAAGAAGGTAGTATCTTAAAAGGTCATAAACCCTTTTCTTGTAAAACCCCGGTTTTGGGGTATTGAGTCCCTTCTGTAGTCCTTTGAGACCAATGTCTACACTGAGTAAGCTCATCCGTTGCTCAGTAAGATTTCCGCTGTTTTATTCTCATGCCTCTGTTCTTTGTTTCCTGCACATCTGTATTTTTAACATCTTATCTTGCTAATGCAAGATAATTTTGCCTGTTGCATACATTAGAAACTGGAAAAAATGTAGGTCTAATTCTAACTACTATTTCCAACTCTTCTCCTTTCTAGATTTTGATCTAGTCATGGCTAGTGGTGGAACGTGGCCTCCACAAGTTGTGTAATTAATTGTGTATGGTGAGGCATCCAACAGGCTTCTCCTCTTCTAAGTTGCACCCTATAAAAAAGGCACTGGTTCAGTTGTGGGAATGGCTTGTTCTAGGATGGTTATGAGTCCCCTCCATCAGCTAGCTACCTGTCCTGCTTTTACCTTAGAGATTCCCACAGAAACTCTGGTTGTGGTCAAAAGGGTTTCTAGGGCAAAAGTAATAATAAGAACAGAAATGCTTTATTTTCTAGTCTTGCAAAGATCAGCTTTCAGGACTTGAGCTGTAATCTTCCAATGTAATATTAGTGTGGATAATTGTGAGAGATGATTAGCCTTCTGACTTTCTCTTTTGATGAGTCATTTGGGTAGAGGGTGGCTTGAGAGAAAGCTGAGGCATGCTAAAACAAACAAGCTTGCCTGAAATCTTATAGCCAGCTAGGGGTAGATTAGCAGAAATGGGCAATAGAATCAGGTCTCTGAATATCTATCTTGGCCTATTTTTTCCCCCCTTACCCCTTTTTTGTTTTGGGACCCTTGATTATTAAGTCCAGCAAGACAACGGGTTTGCTTTCTTAGTTCACCTCTCAGTCACTTCAAAGTAATCTACAGACCTCTAGTGCTTTGTGCACTACAGTTTAAAAATGCACCAAGCAGTTTCATATCCTGTTTTCTGACGTTGCTCAACTTTCCTTTGAACTATAACTTAAAAACAATTTCAAGAGAAATAAGTAAAGAGTGTGTCTCTAGAAATACTTCAGTATTTGTGAGAGAGTTTCAAAATTATAAGCTATAGAAATGGCCTGATCGCAGCTGATTCTTCTGCAGCCAAGATCTTGGCCAACTTGTAAGTTTACTATCTTTTCCTGATGTATTGCTGAGATACGCAGAATAGGATTTTACTTTCCTTGTGAATAATTTTTTCATAGTTTCCAGTTAGTCTTGAAAAGGAACTTAGTCTTATCTTGAGACACAAATATGGAAAGGAAAACTAGACAGCCACACCCTGTTTCCACATATCTCTGTATTCATGCTTACTCTGCTCTTTGCAGTCGGTGTGTCAATGTTAGTTAATTCTCTCTTGGACATATAAAATGATACCAGGATGGCATTTCAGGAAGTAGACACTGCAACCACAGGCCTTTTTATGGTGTCTCAATTGTCCCTCCTTTGTCCACTTGAAACAGGTTTTTTTAATATAAGAAGCTTACTTAGCCCAGGGTTTAAAGCTATTTTTATCCAGCATGAAATGTGCATGGAGAGAAGGCATTCAAAGACAGAGGACAGCACTGGGTTTTTTTTTTTCCTTCAGGGTCCCCTCTATGCTTGGGAGAGCAGAAACTATTTTCTGAAAAAAAAACCAAACTAGATAATATTCAGATGTCCTGCACACCCACGCAGTTTGGGTCAGCTCTTTAAGGCAGAGGCAAATTCATTTGCAAAAGCCTAGTGGCATAGTCAATTCAAGTCAACTGTAATTCCATGGCTTTAGATGTCAATAATTTCTACTGAGATTCTGGATCCTTATCCCTGAAATCTTATTGAGTCCTTTAAAATGCATTGGAAATTTCTTCTTCCTAGACCATTGCTCCAGCACTGTTTGTAATAATTAATAAGAGTCCTCATATGTTGACCTCGCTGATTAGGTATCAAAATTACCACTATTGTAATACTATAAGTGTAGAATCTTTTGAAAACACAGATCCATAGTGCAGCTTAGAGTTTAGCGGAGACCTTTATGCTTCAGTTCCCCAATACTTACTGGAAATGTTTAAGTGCCAGCTGTAGGAGTGAGCTTCACAGGATTAAAAAAACCCAGAACTGATGCAAAGTCAAGTGATACAACTTTGCAAGCTTTACAAGAGCAACTGTGTCACTGCTATAAGACAACTTCACTCCACCTTAAGGGGAGAAGCATGTCTGTTGCCATCATGAGCTTTTAATCACTGCAATTACAGTGCTTTTCCCATCCTGACAGCTGGCACAGACACGAGTCCCTTGTTAAGGCTTGCATGAAAGGTGGTTTGGGGTTTGTTGGTTTTTTTCAATCAAGTAAATGACCACAGCACTGAGCACAGTCACAACAACACCCAGCAATTTGCCCTGCTGGAGAGTTTGCTGATTGCACACAGCAGATGTTTAATGCAGTACCCACTATAATGTGCACAATAAGTGCCCTTCCAGAGTTTGCAGCGATAGAAAGCATACTGAGTCCAGGGGGTTCTTAAAAAGCCACTATAACAGAGTTAACATTAAATAAGACCTCTGTTTAAAAAAAGCAGTGTTTTTTGTAGATGGAGGTTTAAGAACACAGGCTATTTGGTTTTTGAGTCTAAAGTGGGTAGAATCTATGGTAATAGAATAAAAATGCATGTGAGTCAACAGACGAAAACATTTGGCAATTCACATAAAGGACTGATATTGTCTCAAGCATTAGGCAGAGATGTAGTACTTGGCCTTGCTCTCTTACAGCTTCTGCTGAATGGCCATACTGAGCTGACTTCTCAAGCAAGGTTATTGGAATTTTTTAACTAATGGAGGTGAAATCTTTCCCATTCCTAGTGCCATGAAAAATTCTGGCACTTTCACTGAAAATGTTACTGCCTAAATACTTAATGAACAGAGAGAAAATCCAGTCCCAGCTCCGCTGAAAGTTTTCACAGCTATTATAATTTGCCACCTTAACACTCATATCCCTGAAGTAGCTTCTGGTGCTCCTATAGAAATTGAGTACCAAAGCCTGAAGAAAGGCAGTGGATTTTGCACTCCTTGGGGCCTGTCATGACTTTTGATGAGTCAAAGTCTGAGTAACTAGCCAAAGGCCAGAGGGGAAGTTTGGCATGTGTTTTTGTCTTGGTGGCAATGCTGATTTATGCAACTTTCTGGTTGACTGTGCAGTGTCCTTAACTGTGGAACTAGTTAAGCTGAAGATGTACTTTCTAAAAAAAATTGGGTTTGGCTTGGTGTTTGGATTTTTTTTCCTTCCAATATAGCCTGCTCTTTTCCATCACTTGTTTCACCCAAACTTCCAAGATACTTCTAGCACACTAGAAGAGATTATTCTAGGTCATACTTAGTTGGTTCTTGCAGCTGTGTTACCCAGTATCTTACTATCTCTGCAATGTCACTAAAATCCTAGAAGTTCCTCAGAATGTCTTCAGAAATGTGTTCTCTGGAAAACCTCTCTCAATAGCACTGAGGTGAGAGCCCTCACTTAACACAGACTAAAACAGATGTAAAAACCCTATTGGAGAAGAAACAAATCAATTCCCACCCTGGCCTGCTAAGACAAAATGACTTATGTACCAAAACCAGCTGCCTTACAAAGTTCTTCAAAGGCAATAGGATAATCTGACTACTTCCTGCATCCCTGTCTTGGGTTTTCCTAGAGAGTGAGTAACTCCTGAGCCAGAAAACAGGATTATGTTAACAAATGTCAGGGTTATGTTAGTAAAGGACCTGCCTGAGAAGAATGGGTCTATACCAAGTCTCTTGCAAATCTTTCCGCTTAAGCCCAGTGGGTCTCTTGGCTCTGTTCAGCTGGCTACTTTGACTGTTTTTATTTTTGGTTTAATATTTAGGTTCTTGCTGCTGAGCTGGAGCTGTGGCTTCCAGGTGCCTTCTCTAGTGATGAGAAAGACTTGCAAAAGTGTTGGCTTCAGTTCCCATACAAATAACAATGAAAGCAGAAGCCAAGAAATGCAAGCAAAACACAAATATCCTGGAGACGTGTCATGGCTGTGGTTTTACACCCACCTCCTGTGCCTTTCTTTTCCCTGCTGTGAAGGTTTATTTTAAAGTTGTAGAATAAAAGTTGCTATGAGAGTTCTTTCTCATTTCTAACAGTGCAGATCTACTGGCTTTCTTTTGTCTATCACCCCAGAGAAACTGCCTGCAGGATTATATGTTCACCCTCCATACATTCTGGAAGCTAAAGGTCACCTTTGGGATTCCAGTGTGCGTTAGCAAGAAAATGGGTGCTGGTTGTTCTTAGCACCTTGCAGATATAACCTCAGTGTGCTGTGGGGCAGGGGCAGTTCAGTATTCCATCCCACTCTGCTTCCAATCTAAGATTCAGTCCTGCCATCCAAAGGTGACATCACATTTTCATTGATTTCACTATGCAAGGATCTAGATTGCAGGATTGCTGTGCCCTGAATCTCTCCAACCAGGCCATTCCATGAATTTAAAAGGCACTTTTTAGTTGTGCTAATAAATTGTACTAATCCTTAGCCAAAGTTCATGATGCAGGCAAATTCTTGGTGATACTGCAGGCAGTTGCAGCTTCCCAGGCAGCTAAAGGAGGGCTGCTACAAATGTGTGCAGACTCCAGAGAGGGCACAACACTGTCCACTTTTATGTTGCTTCAGATCTACCTTTGTTCAGAAAGCCTCAGGATTGCTATGGCAACCCCACTCACAAACTATAAAGGATTCATGCCCAAAAGGCTCATACTTTAAGGGCTTTTCTCTCTTCCTCTCCCTCTTTCAATTTCTCCATCACAGAAATCACTGCTGAGCAGATGGGCCTATAGCAGCTTTATCATGGACCCTTTGTACTGGGAGCCCTTTGTTATCCAGCTTTGCCAGGCTGAGCAAATGCAGCTGTTCTTAGAGCCTGTGGGAATATCAGGTGTTTGTTTTCCAGTCACTCAGATCAGCAGGATCCGTGCAATGAAATCACCCAGTCCAATGGCTCTTTTCAGTTCCAGAATATCTTGTTGGGGTTGGGTCTGTAACTGCTGGTCTTGCACTGCTGTCCTTGGAAAGACTCTCCCTTACCATAGCCAGAAAAGCTTTGGTGCATTTTCTGTGTGCCAAAAGTTTAGGGCCCTAGGAAATGAGTTCTGTCAAATCTTGCTGGAGTGGCTTAAGAGGTTATTGCCTCATCTATTGCTTACACCCTGGTCTGAAAGGTTACTAACCTGGCTGCAGAAGCAATTACTCATTAGCTACATGCACACCTCTAGCCTCAGCTAAGAATACTGTGAGCTTCCATGGACAGGAATTTAGTTGGTGCTTCTCAGACTGTGATGGTTTTGTGTATCTAGCTGCTTGTCTGGTCTCATCTTGGATGTCTGTTTACAGTGGCATAATCACACTTTTAATTTTTCTATCCTTATCGTACTTACACAAATAACATGTTTACACAAAGCTTGTTCCATCATCTTTGTGATGAACAGGAGATTTGGGGAATTCCTTTACTTGCCCACAATGTAGCAGAATAGGTCAGGGAGATGTCATATTTTGTTCTTTATAGGCTAAATGCACTTCAGAACCATCTTCCTCTTGCCGAAGTGAAATGTGAAGAGCAATTCTGTCCAGCCCGCTGACCTTCATGGCCTTGCCCCTGGTGGACAGAAGGAATTCCTACACAGCTAATATTTTCTCTGTGTCTGAGAAAAACTTCTCCTTTATTTGCTTTGAGTCACACTGGGTGTTATCAGTGGCTCCATGGTTACACAATTAACTCTTCTGCTACCTGCCTAGAGTTTACCACAAGATTATCAATTGACAAAAACTGGAGAACCTTTATAGGTGTGAACCTGAATTTCCCTGATTTATTGCAGCTGATTTGCTGAGACATGTTCCTGTAAGTCCATCCAAGACTCCACTCAACTGGATGTGGTGTGCACAGCTTGCAGAACAACACATTTGCACTTGCATCCTTTGGCTGAAAGGGGAACTAGCTGTATGGGAGGGGGAAATTTCCTGGATCATAGCAGCTGAAATGGGAAATAGGGAAAATTCAGCCAAAAAAAGACTTTTTCAGCTCTCTAAAGAGGTTTTGGTGATCTTCCAGTTGTATCTGTCTTTGATTGTGTCTTTCTTAACTGATATAATGAAAAATGAGATTTCAATTTTTACTTTATTTTAAATGGAAGTAGCGTATCAGCATGGCCAAAACTGAATAGGAACAATGTGGGGGATTGCTAAATAATACAAGAAAGTAAAGGTGATGTGAGAGGTTACCTTGTTGTTGTCTGGTTGAGCTTTAAAGATCAGAATGTACAGTATTTAACCACACAATCTTATATAATCACGCTTTATGAATATGTTTAGTTCAGTAATCCTCTTGGTCCCTGCTGTGGGTGAATCTCCTTTTTGTTTCGATACCAGGTCTGAGCAGCTGTAGTCTCTCAAATGATATTTCTGACAATGAGTGAATTGCAGTGCATATGACATGATTGGTGCAGCATGAAGACCCTCCCACAGAAATAGTTCACAAGTGATTAACTCCCCTTTATCTCAAGTGTAAAACACAGCAAATGTTTGCAGGGCATAGCAATCTGGCAATAATTATAATATCAATCCTATTCCTTCTGAATGAAAATGCACATGTACAAAACCCCAAAATGTTTCCTGGGAATAAGGCTAAAGCAGAACAATTTCACCACATCAAAGTATTTCATGTTTGAGGAACTATTTTTAAATGCTAATGCATGAAAACAGACATGTTCTCAATGAAAGCAGAGGTTTTGCAGAAACAGTCCTTTGTAGTGGCAAAATATTATCATTGAATTTTGACCAGATTTCCAAGGGGTTCTGTAAAGATGTAGTGTTCAAAATTCAAGTGCATGTGTAAATTAGGGGCAAAATTCTAATTTGCACATGCCTTTGCCATGACTATAAGAATGGAATTAAACTGAATTGGTGCTAGGGGATTACTAATACTCTAGGACTGAACAGAAGAGAAGTGTGTGGGTGTTGGGAAGTGGTTTTAATTTCATGATTCCTGCCAATGTCAACCCTGGAGTATATATAATTAGCCACTTGATTAGTATCACAGAATAAAAATATGAATAGAGGAGCTATTCTGCTCTGCCAGTCTCTAGGCTGAGGGGTGGGCAGCAAAGCTTTGTGGATACAACAGTTGGTAATGGGCTTTTGCTAGCTAGGGGCTTAGCATGATTTCCTTTTCCCGTGTTTATGGCAAAGCTCCAGTCGCACCCTCTTTCCTGAACTGAAGCTGTGGTTTCTCTCCAGGGCACAAGACAGCTTGTTCAGTCCTGTTCTCATTGCTCATGTTAAAAGGCAGGGAGAAAGGACTGCTCTGTTGTCACAGTTATGGGTTCTCTGGGCCCGTGTGTTAAGTATAGCAGCCATCCAGAATCAATAACTACAAAAAGTTCTTCCTGAATAACACAATTCATGTATGCAAAGGGGGGAGCATTAGTTGCTTTTTTTCTGCCCGCAAGTGAAATAACAAAGGCACTCCATCCCTTCCTCAGAAAGCAGAAGTAGGAATAAGTAGCTGTAGAATCCTACAGGGCAGATGTCCGATAACAAATCCATTCAGTTTAGTTCTCCCTCATGGAAAAGAAAAGAATATAAGAACTCATTATTACTAGTGCCCCAAGCATGAGCTTAGCATCTAGCAGTAGCGACAGCTCAGATTATTAGTGTATTTATAATAAAGTCTTTTAAATCTGCCACATGGAAGGATTTATGAGTCAGCAAATGCATCTGCAAGGGACGTGCCAGCACAGAAGGGAAAATTGTCAGGAATTATTCAACCCTGAACATGCCCAAGTCTGTCTCTGTTTCCTTTAGTAATAACTATTGTCCTGGGAATGAGAGATTTGTTATTTTTTATTTCTTTGAAAGCTAAGTGCACAGAAGGCAAAGAGAAGTGTTGGCTTCTGGCAGATTATTATAAAGCAGGTCAGCCTGCCTGAGTTGGCATGAGCACGGAGACAAACTGTGCATAAGGATGTTCTACCAAATCACCCATTGTGCAAAGACTGCTACCCAGTTTACCCTCTTAACCTACGTTTGGAAATACATCATGCTTTACAAATGCATATTGCAGTGGGTTTGAGGGAACTGAATGACTTTCTAATAGGTTTAGAGTTGGAGATACTAATTTAGGGCTCATAGGAAGGAGAGCCCTTAATCCTGCTCAGTCTGGAGGTTTCGTGCACAACTGAAACCACACAAACCCCAGAAACAAAACACAAAAAGCGATGTCTAGCTGCCAGCTTTTAGCATTTAGTACCTTTTTAATTTTATATTATGCAGATGACCCCAGTGATAAATAATTTTTTGCATTTAAACTTCAGGAAATACTAAATGATGTTTACTGCTGTGACTAGCCAGAAAGCAGCAGCTGAATGCCACAGCATAAAGAGGATATTTTAATGAAATGGATGTGCAACTCATACCAAAAGTTGGTTGGAACTGGATGCTTAATTAACTTTATCTTTAAAAGCTTTTGCTAAACATAGATCCTAATCACTTGTGCTCACTGATGGTCTCATTCTGCTTTTTTTTAGCAGTAGTAATCCAGGTAACCTGGACAAATGCCAACTTGGGTAATTAAGTTCTCCTGACCTACATTCTTCTTGTGCTTCAGACAGATAGGATTCTTCATCCGTGTCTTAAATGAGCAATTGCTATTATGTGCACTCTTAAAGGCTTTCTGTGTTTCATCCAAGTTAGCTATGGATCACTGGATAGACAGCCAGTCTTGGGTGTGATCCCATTGTAGTATGTTTATAAATTTAGAAATCCCTTTGTAGAGATAAAGGAGAGGATTTAGCACATTTAACTTGCATTTTACATCATCTACTTAATGTTTTTATTGATAAATATGTGATATATATATTATCTTAAATCAGTTTTTTTATCATACATATATGTGATGTGGTCATTGTAGGCACTTTAACAGGCAATTCTAGACCTTCAGATTTTCTTGGCATTTATCACAGACTTTGAAGAATGAATCCTCAACACCCAGCCAAATTAATGAGAATTTTGACTGAAAATTTCCAGCCTGTTTTTCTTGGTTCCAGTGGTCAGCCAGTATCTGAAACACACCAGTGGCTCCTGGAACTTCATGTCCTCCAGGAAAGCTCAGTGCAGACCAATACAGAGCACAGACTAAAACACACATACAGATAAACCTTGTTTGATTTTTTTTTTTTTTTAGTGTGTTTGTGTTTTTTTCTTAAATGAAGACTCCAAGATGAGACAATGGCCTGAGGAAACTCCAAAGGGATAAAGCAGACAGAGTAAATCACCCTGGGGACATCAACTGAATCAACATTAACTAAATTTACTAGACTTTCTTCCACAGCTTGACTTCAGTCTGCTCTGACTGCAAAATATGCACTTACTTCCAACTGTTGTGCTATCCACTTTGTGATTTTTATCAAAAACATTTTACTAAACCTCATCCTTCAGCTAGTGCCTGGACCCCTTACCTGTCCCTTTTCATATGCTGTGACTTGTTAGATCTTTCATATGGGCTGAGCTCCAGGCACATACCTGGTCAGGCAAGCACAGGAAAACAGCAAGGTGGGCCCAACATTTCATGGGTAAGTGCAGGAAATAAAGAAATGTGTGTCAGAAAGGATCAGAAGGGAAATTGGTGTTGAAACCCCAGATTCAAAGAAGGATGGGACAGGAGGTAGAGGGGTGGCTGGAAAAGGGTTGCTGCTACTAAAGGATGTAGCAGTAGAGTATGAAAAAGCTCTGCGGTGGAAAGTGGAAAGGTAGAGAGTTGGTGGGTAAAAGAAAAGAGAATGGAGGCATGGGCAGACAGGATAAGGTCTGGGACTGGAAACAGGAAATAGCACAAAGCCTCTGCCAAGAGGAAGCTGGAAAAAAATCCGGTCTCAGCAGTGCCCCAGTCATGCTGACATTCCCACTCCTTTCACTGTAATACTAACAGTGAGCTAGAGCCATTCACAGAAAAAACTCATTGTTTTACGTCAGGTCACAGCTGCGAAGCCATTGTGTTTTCATTAGTGCAGTCAAATGCATGAATTCTATATCCTTGACTGTATAAATTTTGTTCTTTGCTTGGATACAGACCCTCTTGCTCTTTTAAACAGTCAGACAAATTGAGATGCATAAAATGGGCCGCGTCGTTCCCCAATGCATTAAATGTGGATGAACTTGACCCAAAATCTCTTAAAATTGCATTTACTTCTCTCTGTCGCTAGTAAAAGTGTGAGTTATGAAGGCTGGAGCCAGCTGAGGCCACTGCTTCCTTGAAATAAGGACATTATATACTTAAAATCACTTGCAATAAGCACAAGAATGATTACAGTCTATACTTTCGTATCTTGAATAAAGTACTCCTGGGATTTTGGAGAGGACTTGGCAGCTACTATGCTATCCTGCTGCAGCCATTCTGTGAGTGTCTGAACCCAGAGCAGAGCCCATGGTGACGTTTTCCAGAGATGTTACAAGAATTAAGAGGAGATTATACAATCACTCTCAACTGGTTCCCACAATGGTTGTGTTGCTGGATTCCAGGCGTGAGTAAATTACGTGGTTAATTGTTTTCTATTTCCTTATACTTCAATGGAAGGAAAAGTAGGAAATCCCCTTGCAAATTCATCTGCCTTGAACTCAGTCTGTTTCTTAGTATTATCAGGTTTTGCTCCTTTTTGCTTTTGTTTTTTGGGCTACATTTATGCTTCAGTGTTGGGAAGCTGTAGAGATGTAACACCTTTGGTCTCCCAGGATACATGTTGCCTAAAGCCCCTTTCTCTGTGTAAGCACAGACTTGAAATGACACAAGCAGCCTGGGACAGGCAACAGCTTTTGAGAGGAACTGAGAAAGAGAGACTTTCTTTAATGGGAAGTGCATACTGAAGCACATAAAATATGGCCAAAGACCACAGTGTTACTGCCAGTGTTGAGTGTGATAGAAAACTTTCATGGTATCATTTTCAGAGCTGTATTGTCATTAAATGGTTAATGATAACCATTGCCACAATGACATTGTCTTTCTCCAGCCTTTTGCTGAAAACTTGTCACGCTTGTTTGTTATTAAACATCTTCACTGGAGGGAATACTTCAGGTATTGTTTTGCCACTGATAAAAGCTAGTTAGTTACCCTAGGTGGTTTTGATCTGCCTAGCTCTGAAACTGACATCTGAAGTTAGATAATTTCACTCCATTTTTTGCACATCTTCTGTCCCACCATCTCAGAGGTTGAGCAGAGTTCAGATCTCGGAGCTCTCCACCTTGTTCCTTAAACCAGGCTCACGTAATTTCCTCTTTAGACACAAGAAAGGGGCTAAAGAGGTCTCTGTGCTTCCTCTTCTGGGCTCAATATAGTTGTTTCTCCCACAGCAGCAGCTGACTGTCAGGATATTTCTCTGAAAGGCACTTGAGTTAATTTTTACACTCTTATCAGTTCAGATGGCTCATTTGTAAGAGCAGTTTCAAAACCTAATTTCAAGTGGGGAAAAAAAATCAGATAAAACAGGTTCTTTGGATTGTAAAAGTATCAGCTGAGCAGACTTGGTTTCTTGTCAGAGAAGCACAACCACTCTGGAGACAATTGATACCCTGGAAAACCTCTGTAAGTTTTGTAAAGATGATACGAGACATCTGAATCAAAGTTCTGCAGACATTGCTGTTCCTTTGCTATATTCTCTGCGCTTTTCTGAGGTTTAGAAAAGGGTTCTGGGACTTTTTATCTCCTACAGCTGAAATACATGTTATCCAGTTCAGAGGTGATGTACTCTGGCTGCTGTTGCAATGTGTATTGAGGGAACTAACCTTGTTCTCCAGGAGCTCACAGACATACACAATCTAGCTGCAACCTCGCTGAACAGTGCTGGAAAGCTTTGCTGCTGAGGTTCTTGCTGTCTTGGGAAAATAAAGTGTCGTGGCTGCCAGCGTCGATAGACTCACTGAAAGTTCAGCAAGACACATCACATATAAGCAATGAAAAACAATTCTAATTGAGGCTTATTTCTTTTTCTGGTTTCTTTGACTGAAATCTTTCCAAAATTACAAGTTACCTTTCACAAAGACCCTGGCTTATTTTGTTACACGGGATGCCAGTTGGGTGAAAATATTTGTTTTTGGATAGTAGTTGTAGAATAGGAGGACTGGGGTCATAGAATGCTAAAAATCTTTGCCAGAGCCAAGTGCTGGTTTGAATACGCTCTTTTCTTTCAAGATATTCAGCTATTCTCTGCATGCTTTGAAACACTTTCTGAAGAACCATTTTTGAAGTGGTACAGCACAAGAAAAGCATTTCTCTTTCAGAGAGCACTGAATACTAATTTACTGTTGGTGGGTTGTGTTAAAAATAAAAAAAGACTCATCGTGGTCCCCTTTCACAAGGATGCTTTTTTTCCTGTCCTTTTTGAATTACGTGTCAAAGGAGGGTTAAGGTGCTCAGCTTCCTCAGCTATACTCTGACTTTGATGCTATACAAGAACTACACAACAATACTTTTCTATGGCACTGCTCAGATGTAAGAAAGTCCCAAAGGCACTCTGGAAAGCTGCTAATTAGGCAATGTTAAGCAGTGACAAGTGAAGGGAGTATGTAAGCATGGCAGGTGTCATATCCCTGTATGCTAACGTGAACACTGGCACCAGTTAGGACATGGTTGGTTTTACGTCTGTCTGGCCATACTAAAATGAGACCATAAGGTCTTGCTCTGAATTTCATCTGTATCTCTCCATGGCCTTTGGCATGACACACATCTACATTCATGACCATGTGTAACTCATGTAGTTAATTGCATCCATGATAAATTTATTTACATAATTAACATCCACATAATCTGGAAGGAATCAACACAGAGCAGAAGTTTATCAGGCTAATGTTTAAAGCTTGTTTTTGAAATGAAGATATTCTGAGTTGAAAGCAAAGCTGTTCAGGCTGTGGCATTGGTTTTGCCTTGTTCCCAAACACAATTACGTGGGAGCCTGTGGTAGTTGCATAGAAATTTTGCTTAAGAACTTCCTTTTCTTGGTATATTAGTTGCTGCAACTGTAGAAGGAATTCCCTTAGACCAGAGTATAGAACACAATTCAGCTCTGTTCTCTTCCTTCTTGTATCTCTCAGAGTCACCATAGTCCACCTGGACCCTTTTAAAGAATGCAGAAAAAGAAAAGCATTCTCTCCTTTAACCTTTTTATTTTGTTTTGTATGTTTTTTCCTTCTTTATCTCCTAGCGTCTTCTCAGTCTTCCTTTCTCTTTTCCTTCCTCTTTTCATCTAAGCACTGTTTCACGTTGAATAAAGTACTATCCCCTGTAACAAGCAGTTTAATTTAAAAAGAGATAATGCCTATTCTTTTTCTTTTCCCTTTTGTAGCAGTCTCCTTCAAGTAGGCAAAGATTTTCTGAATCGTATTCTGTAATTAGCTTGTCTTTGAGTCAACCAGTACACTCTTCTGATGCAAAACATTTTCTAGCTAAGATCATTTAGTGGTTGAAAGAAAATTCATATTTTAAAGTAACATTAAAAGGTAACTCAGCTGGTTTAGTAGTTCTGAAAACTTGGCAATGGAAAATTTGTTAAGGATGTCAATATTCTTCTAAGCTTTGATTGGATCTGAATGGGGGTGCTTTCTGCATGCAGCAGTTATATGTAAGCCACATCACTTTTCCTCTTCCAAAATATTTCCATTATGCAGTAGAATGCATCTTGGGCTTTTCAAAATGTCTAGAAAAAGGATCTAAGGGAGAGACAAGAGGAATGGCTTTAATATGTCTCAGACTACTTAGTCACTGCCTGGAAGGACACTTATGAGAGGTACAGGAAACTTAACCATCTCCAAATCACTAGTGGGGCAGAAATACATCAGAGTGGCTTTGTTAGTGAGGAAGGTAGGTGCAAAAAAGCTTAGGATGCCCAAGAGCTTGCATGGGATCAAGATAAAGCATGAGATGGGCTCTCCATCATTCTGAGAGAATGAATATTTCTCTCCTTGGAGACTCAAGCCAGAAATTCAAGCCACACTGAACTTGATCCCTGTGTGCCTCCAGAAAGTTCATGTATCAGCAGTGAAGTGGTTTTGTCCCAAAAAAGAACACAGAGTTTTGCTGTTGAATTCAGTATGGCCAAGATTCCACTTGTAAATTGCCTTAAAATCTTTGGTGCTTGGCTGTAGTTCATTTTTCCTACAAATCCCTGAGGTCACGATTCAACAATACCATAAATGCAGCTTAAGGGCTCCTTGTCTTGGATCAGAAAAGTCATGACACAGAATCTCATCACACAGAGCACTGATCCAAAGTAAGAAAACTTGCCTGTTCAAACATATTAAAAATTAATGGCAAGTTTATTTTGGACCAGAAGTTTTACTCATAGATGAGGCATCTTCTGCAGCTACTGCTCAAACATTTTTTACTCTACCAGAAATTGACTTTCCTCTTCTAGGAAGTGGAAAACTAGGGGAAACAGTGTTCTGCACTCCAGCAGAAATACAATCATGTGTTGCTGTCTGATCTGCATCAAGTGTGCACTTGTGGCAGATCAGCAGTGCAGAGCTCTGGCATTAATGATCACCTAACCTAGGCCTCAGTCCAGAAACATGGGAAGCTGCTTGGAAAAAAAAAACCCCACTGCTTTTTCAGAGGCATCAGAGAAGGGTAGGGTAGCCATTTCTTCTGGTTCCTTCATCAGGAAAGTAAGCAAAGCTGCACAGGGAAATCACTGCAAAGAATTCTTCCTTAAACTCTGGAAAGACTTAAGAGGCCAATGAGATGTTGCCAAATGAGAAAGCAGCTGTGAAATATTCCATTTGTGGCTGAACTGGAGAGCTATTCCTCCCCAGTCCATCACGTGAAGATTTCCTAAGCTGGCCCCTGAAGCTGCTGAATAGTCACTGTTAGTAAATGACTGAACTTTGTCAGAGCAAGAGAAAGCTTGCCAAGTCAAAGTGATTCATTCAATCAATTCCTTTGGCCAAAAGCATCTGATTTTAAGGATATAAATTACACTTCCATGTAAAACAAGTAGCAGTTCCAAACTGAATTCCTGTCAAGAAAAAGAGCTGATTCTTGCTTGCAAATTTGCTTGAGATTTTCTGGATATTTTTTTATGGTCTGCAGTGAAGCCACCTGTGCATTTACTTTCAGCATTTCAACAAGATACCTTTTTCCTGTGAGACGCGTTATTCTGTAATAAAGTATTATTACCCATTTCCATCTGGGCACTTCAGGGAGTAACTTCATTGTGTCACACAGATGCCAGGTGAACATTTCACACTGAGTGTGGACATTTCTTTGTGGTCCCTTGACCACACTCCTAAATCCTCCTGGTGATAGAAACAGTAACAAAGACATCTGAGGTCACATTCACAAGAGCCAGAACAATCCTACAGTCTCTTCCAGAAAACAAGACGTTGCAGTAAACAAGGGAGAGGCTTCCCAGAAAGAGTAGTTTCACAGTGAGTTCAGTCTGTTATGAGCCACAGAGAATTGAAGCAGTTTATTGTAGTACTCCTGAGAATGAACATGGATGTTTAAGGTCTTTAAAAATCTGAAGGTTTTGACTGATGTATTCAGGGACTGAGTCCTTTCTGAACTATGGTGTCATTCGTCCTTTGGTACAGCTGTTTTGTCTTTATAGCAGTTAAATATAGTCTGTGCTGAAAGAGGGAAACGGTAATTAATTCATTAGTGGTAATGCTCATTGTTTTCTTGCACAGTTTGTATACAAACCGCACAGTGTAGCACAGCCTGAGCATATTACCCACTGCGACAACCCACAGAGGAGAGCTCCAGAGATGGGACTTGCCCACGTCATAACAGTGATGCTCTGAAATGGGCAGGGTATTTTGTCCTGCTGCAAGGCAGTCTCCAGTCAGATAGCTTTATTGCTGACTCCTTTTTTAATAATGCAAAAAACCAAAAAAAAACCAAAAAAAAATCACCTCTCCAAAAGCAAGCAGAATGAAAGCATGTAAGGAAATGTGCTAGTTCAATTTCTTGGAGTCCATAAAAATCACAGAATTCCTGGGCTGGATGGATTCCTGGCAGTGAAGCAAAATTGGAGAGGCAGGGGGAAAAAATGTAAAAAAAAAAAAAAAATACAGTGGTACCTGCATGTGTAAAATAATTGTAATCAAGAATTGTTTGATTTTTAAGCAAGATAAATGGATAGAATTGTTATGGTAGAGAAGATGACAGAAACATTTAAGTAGTTAAGATTCTAACCAGAAGTGAGGCTCTGTTGTGTTCAGTCTTATATAAATACATAATAAGATGCAGCCTTTGGCCTGGAGAAATTATATTCTGAGAGGCAAGACTCAGAAAGGCTGGGAAGGGAAGGGACAGAGGCACAGAGAAAGGCAGCAACGTGCCCCGAGTGAGCTTAGTGGCAGTAGCAAAAACAGAATTGGAGCTGGCTTGTTCCCACACTGCTGTGATGGGATCTTGCTCCTTCCTTGACTGATTGTTGTGAAATAAAACATCATTTGCAGAAATGAGACACATGCTACTCACATATTTAGCTGCAAATCTATTCTGTGCAGATCTCAGCTTTTTGTTGAGCTGGTTTTCTATTAGATGTATGGTCTCTGAATAATCAATTTAAGCCTGCTAACAATAAGGTTGCTTTTCTTAGTAGTCTTTCATGGATCCCTCAGGAGGAGTTCTTGGAATGCCAGGTGTCGGCAAATTACATTTTGAAAGCCTATAAGACTCCCTACTTTCTTGCTATTCAGTATTTTCTTTTTTTTTTTTTTTTTATTTACACTAACAGCTGCAGAAATTCTGAGCCACTCCATTTCTTGTAATCTTCTTTTGACTGAAGTAAATGGAATAATTGAAATGTTCATGCTGAATGAAAACTGTGAAAGTAAATTAAAGTGAACTTTGAACAGTTCCTACAACAATTCAGGAATGTAGAATCAAAATTGCATCCAAGCTAATTCTGCTTCCTTTGAAACCTAGTGCCCCTTAAGATACACATATTGCCAACAAATATAGGGGTCTCTGATCAATAGTGGAAACATTTACCCTTGTACCCAGGAACTGATATTCTAGAAATCTCCGTGGCGATAATTGCCATAGCAATTCTACAATACCTAGCATGTGAAATGCATTCATATTAATACCTCTAATTTGTCCAAAATACTCTTTTTCCATTCTTGCAATGGGCTAGAGAAAGAAAAAGAAATTCTGTGTTGTATTAGATTTCCAATTACCAGCAGAAAACTCTGTTGTTGACAGATATGTCTTCCTGCTGGAAATAAACGTAGACCAGAATAGGAAAGCTGAGCTGATCAAACTAAGGTCTTCTCAAAGTGAAAAACAGAACAATTATCGGATGCAAGTTGATAAAAACTTTCCTATGAGACAAAATTTCCTTGGAATATGCTGGTTTTGCAGAGCTAAATCCTCCCCCAAGAATGCATTAATTCAAAAAAGCATTTAAAAAATAAATAAAGATAAGTTGAATTGTCTAGTTTTTTTATTTGTTATTTAGTAGTTTTGAAGAAATAACAATAAAAAGTCACTGTTAAGAGACAATTCTTAAGGCTCTCTATACATATACAAATGTATCAGAACCAGCTCAAAAATGTCTGGTTGTGTCAAAAAAATTTTTTTTCTCTGCGAAAAACCTCACAGCTTTTTTGCCTTAAATGAACAAGGACAATTCTCCATGGTACAGAATAAAATGAAAACTATCTGACACGGTTCCATTTCTGGATCTGGAGCCTGGAAATGCTAACTCAGTCAGCTGGAGAAGACACATTAAAAAAATTGCCTGAGGCTGAGCAAAATTAAACAATCTGATTCTGCCAGAGCAAGCCACTGCCCTCAACCTGGGGACTGCTCAGGAACCAGCAATAAGCTGAACTCTTGCGTCAGATAAGAGATAAGTATGTTTAGACACATGAGGATATGCCAGTAGAGAGGATTTCCTGTTAAATTGGTGCAGACAAAGCAGATTCCTCTGTTACTTACTCTTACTACAACCATCAAGAGATGCAGGAAGGCAAACGTAATGGCTCTTGCACAGGCCCCAGCCCTTGTTGTGGCCCTTTAGCAAAGAAAATAAATTGAAACCACCCTCAGAAAGATCTGACTAGGAGCAGAAGTAGTACAGGGGCAGCAGCAATGACATGGAACAGAAGAATGAAATTTGAGGGTCTCTAGATGAGTCTCAGTGATCACCATAATCATATATCATACATCACAGCTGTACCTCTGTGTGTTTTGGGCAGATAGTCTGGAGTCCTGTATCCCACAGTAATAAGAAAGGGGCTAAAATGAGCAGAAAGGGTTTTTCCATGTCTAACTCCTCTGATGCTGTTTCTTTTGAAAAGGACTGTAGGGTATTGCATGATTTCCACCTTTGTAGAAAAATTTTATCTTGAAATGATTGTTATTAAATAGTCTCCTGCTGGGACTGAGTGACAGAGTTGGGTTATCTGAGCACCCCAGAGTGCACTGAAAATAGAAGAGGAAAAATGCCTCAACGAGGGAGAAAACGCATGCCTGTTCTTAACTGTTAATGTGAAATTTCCTAGAATGTTGAACACAGAGAATTGGAGGTATTGAACTAATTTTCTTACTAAAAATATTCTGGTCAACTCCAAATAGTCTCATCTATGCATCTATGTTTTCAAAAGCCTTCTGAAGATTTTCTCTTCATAACCAACCTTCCTTTCATCTTCTGCTTGATCATCTCCGGTGATGCTTTTGGGGTCAATTATTTTTTCTGAACACGTTTCATTCCTCTGTCAGGCTTGCTTGCTTGTTTGACTGCTGTGTCTTCCACTGGAAACATGCATCTGGTGTAGAAGCATCCCAAAGTCCACTCATGAACGAGACCTATATAGTTTAAAGTGCAGCTATAGAAAAAGCAGTCCCTCCACCAAGAATTTGTGACCTAAACCCCAGTCAGCAGTCTAACGTTAGAACTGCTATATCAGCCACATCCTAACAATCTAATATATAATATGTCAGATACAAACACCATATTTCTGACAATGTAGCCACAGTTTTCCCTCAGTTTGGCATGGAAGTTTCCCTTTTAAATTTAGGCTGTTGTAGATTTATGCTATACTGATGTTTGAATTCTTGCCTTGGCACTTAGAGGATATTCAAGGTGAGATGGTAGAAGTGTCTGCATACACTGGGCAGCTGGAGTCACAGGGCACCACTTATATATTTTAGTGATGTTGGATAACGTGCTTCTAGGATTATCGTTTGCTTTTATGATCCATGGGTGTATGGATGATACTGCCATCACTTACCTGTATTGTTTTCTCAATGGTTTTGTGTTATGAAGAGAGAGTACAATCACATAAATGGCCCCTACGGGCATCCCTGCTAGTTGCTTAAAGTTATTCTGGAACTTTCGACAGAGATACTTAAAGCCTTTAATAAAATTGCATATTGCTTACTGCTCCTGAAGGGGATGTTTGTTTCACTTTGATGAACTGTATTGAGAACTCTTTTTTTATATGCATCTTCAACAGTTTGAATCCACCTAATGCACCAATCTGTCTTGTACCCCAGGCTGCTAAAGCAGGAGCTCTCTGGTCCTTACTGAATGTTCAATGATTTCTGAACTCAGCCTGAGCATAAATTGTAAATTTATCTTTCCCCCTTCCCTTGAATTAGAGTGGAAGGTCAAAACTGGCTGTGGACTCAAATACTGAATTTCAGGCCTATCTGTGGTTTATATTGGTCTCTCATGCTTGTAACATGAAAAGTACTGCATTTAATGAGAAAGTAGACTCTGTTGCTATTCCACCTCCCATATCCCTGTCTCAATATAAACCACATTTCCTTCACAAAGAATGTTTCAAAAGGAAAGAATTTCAAGAATTGTTGCTATGAATGGTCCAAGAAACCTACATTGTAAAGAAGTCTCCAAATGATCTGTTACCATTGCAGATTTGTTTGTTAGCCTGGATTTCTTGGTCCAGCAATGGGTCAATTTTCATATATATACAAAAAGATCCTTTGTTTTCCCCAGTACATGTGAATCTTATGGAATCCTTTTTTTTTTTTTTAAAAAAAAAGCACTTTAGTTTCAAAGTGTAACATGTCACAATCAGTTGCTTTGAAAACATCCTTGCCTCTAACGTGTATTTCATTAGGAAATCGTATTCCCAAACTGAAATTAGTACCAGTTTTCAGTAAAGACTCAACTGTGTTCTTGCCTCGATATCTGTTGGTATAAATAATGTAGTAAAATGTGAATTCAGAATAGTTATTTTGGTATATTTGAGAACGTAACTCGTGACTGGATAGCGGTTCTGACAACCTGCTTGTAAATGCAGAGCTGTACTCAATTCAAATACTAAACCCTGCATAGAGGAACAATGTAATCATCGTTGGATCACACATGCAGATCAGTTTTACAAGTTGCAACTAAATAAAAGAAAGAAATTGCAGACTGGCACAGAAGTGTCACCAGGGAGCAACCTTGGGAACAGTTAAGCTTGGAAAGGAAGTTTACAGTGAAAGCTGTTTTGTTGTTATGATTTACATTTCCAATAAAGCTAAGCCCCAGGAGAAATTTGGCCTGTGTGGGGTGTTTGCAAGTTGGTGAATTCACAGCGTGGACTTCCTCCACTAACCAGATTTTAAAACTCACCAAAAAAATACCCTCACAGAATAAAAAGCTGTGAGCTGTGCATTGATATTAGGGATGTTTGCATTGATAGGGTGATAAATAATTGGTAATTGCCCTAACAGGACTCCTATGACCTTTATTAAGATCTAATCCATTGGCATTTTGCATAGGATTCACTATGTAAAGTAAGCAGTAAGTAATCACCTCCCCTTTCTTCAGGTGCTGCGTAAGGGATGGGTAACATTCATTCTTTCTGCAGTAAGACTGACTTGCTGGGAGCTCTTTAAATCCTTGAATCGAAAAAGACAGAAAATTGAGCATACGCTTCACTGCTTTTACTTCAGTTTTTGAGCATTGTGCCCTCCTGCTTTGAGTGAGGCTTCTACTTCACGATGTCCATAGCAAGAATATAACCAGAACCTGGCTCCACAGGCACTCTTTGAGGCTGCTGCTCTGTTTTGTGCCTCTGGGTTAAGTGAATTTTTTGTATGTGCTTGCTGTTTATCCTGTTCAGAGACTTTCAGTTTCTATTAACCTGCTGAGTGTAAGCCTTGGTGAGCTGCAAGCAAATTCAGAGGCAGTTGTCTGGGGTGGCAGCAGTTGCCCAGAGGGCAGAGCAGGCAGCTGGGGGACAGTGACCAATTCCATACCTTGTTTTAATCTGCCCTTACATTTCTGTCAAAGCCCTTTCCCAGCAAAACACTCAGACTCTGTTCTAAATTTTGATCCAACATGTATTAAAACCAAACTTTCTTGGTTTCTTGCCTGTATTGGATTTAAAATTATGAGATTGTACTGGTTTAATTTAATTCCACATCAATTCTTTAATTCTTTTCCTACTAGAAGGCTTCAGGTTTTCTGGCTGTGCTGAAAGCAGCATTTGACATAATTCATAAACCCTACTTCAGACAGCTTAATCTATTCAACATGGTTCTGAAAGGAAAAATAATGCTATTGCAAAGGCTTGTGTATCCTTACTAAGGCTGGGAATGTTATGGCTGTGAGAGACAAATTTAGGCTATTGATGCAGCATTATCACTTTGAGATATTACTATTTCTGTTATGTGCTCTCTCCCTTCTGTCTAGAGTAAAACCAGTTCATTTATGCCGTGTGACTGCAAATGTATCTGAGTTCCACAAAGATGCACTTTGAATCAGTTCTTGTATTACTGTACCTGAGACAGTGAAGTTCAGAAGAGAGATGAGATTGGATCTAATCATCTGTGAAGAGCAGACAATTGTATTTTCCCCTGTTTGTTGAGCCCAATAAGTGGTGTTTCATTCAAACATCAGTTTCAGAAATAGAACATTCTTGGTTTGTGTAGTAGAAGAAATGGTGAACCAGTCAATTGCCTTGACTGCTTCTGTCAGAGGTTCATGACCTTCCCTTATAAAAATGAGTGTCTAGTTTGCTGTGACAGTTTCTTTCTTCAGGTTTTAGCCACTGACTACTTGTTGTGTCATGCTGTGCTCAGCTACGAGATACCAGTTCACCCCCCAGCAAAACATCATCTCATCTCTCTCTCCACTCCCCAGCACCAACTAGGATGATTCACTTTTATATAGTCTGATACCCCATCACAGAAAGTTTCATTAATTGGAAGAAATTGTTAGTTGATTCTCCTTTATGTCCCAGGTCTCTGATTTGTCTTGGAATATGATGTCCCATTCACTGCAATTAAATCACTAGCTAGGGCAAGAACGTGCTCCATTTATGACTGACTCCTCCATGCACTCGTGTAATAATCCTCAGATAAACTGATCATGAGATTGTACTGCTTAAAGCCAGTGTTTATCTTTCAAGCACTTAAGGCATTAAGTGTCAGTATGAGAGGAAAATGAAATGTTGGCAGAGAGTTTTCACAAACAAACATGAACTGGAATATTAAGAGACTTGATGCACGAAGGGCTATTGAGCACATTTATGGTTTCATCTGACAGGTTCTGGTTTTAAATAAGGAAGATAAAGGTAATAAGTTTTGTAGTCTTTCTGATTTACAGCTCTGATGTAAGATATACTGCTCCATACAGATCATGACTGAGATTCTCTATAAAATCACTACATAATTGCATGCATCTTAATACAATGGCAGTACAATTCTGGAAGTGTAAGGATTCTCCAGAAAGTTGGCCTGTGTTAGAAGAAAGCTATAGCTAGATGCAAAATGCTTCCTGGAAAAGAGCTTAAGAGAGAAAGAAAGCACATATTTCTGACTTTTAAAGTATTCTGTGATTCTGTCTGAAATGTTTTTCGTTAACCCTGTAGTTCCACCTGAACTGAACGTCTTTGGGCAAAAAAAGTCAAAACATTTTCAAACAGAGTACGATATCTGATGAGAGCCAGCACAAGGGTGTTGAAAACAGCAGCTTCTCTAGGTAGTGCAGTGAATACTGATACATCAATACGGATACTGAAACCTTTTCATTGCAAAATAAAGAAGAGCTGCTTTTCATCTAGAAGACACTATAGTGCTTCTCTCTGTTCCTACTAGTTATTTCCAAATGCTTTTAATAGCCTACCGATAACAGAATAATTTGTCACTTTATAACATGAATAGATTTTTACAATCAAGAGTTATGATTCTCTATTTGAAAAAAATGGAACTAAGTTTTGCATAAAAAATCAGAGGTTTATGCAGAATTTCTGCTCCTAAGTATTGTGATAGATTTTATTTTTATTTTGGTTTGGAACTCAGCAAAGTTGAAACACTGAAATTTTAATTTACATGTACTTTTTGTGGTCTTTGGTATGATAACACACACTAGATGGATAAGAGCTGAAAATTCAGATTTTGTCGCCACGTGCTTTAAGTCTTTTTTGAGCCTTGCATTCTATAGTCAGATTTCATACAAGTTTCCTGACATGAAACTCTTCCTGGCTTGTAGTAACCTGGAAATCAGTGTGAGCAGGCAGCATTCACAGCTTTGCATAGGGGCGATCTCATGACAGCTCCTCTTCTCTCAGAGTATCTGATCCTGCTGAGGACACGTTTGAGACCTGTTTGATTTCTGATTTTGGCAACACACTTCCTCCTTTGAAAGCCACCATCAGAATTAACTTCAGTGGGAAAAGATTCAACTCACTATTTTTAAATCATGTCACTAATATATTTATTGGAATCTTGCTCTGGGTGTAATAAATCCCAGTTTAAATTGCTGAAGGGTTCAGCTGCTGCCTTGAACAGCTGCATTGCTGTAATTTGCCAATAGGATGTATTACATCCTGATTACAGTTTCTGTAAGTGATACACCCAAATTATAAGGCAGAAATGTGGCTAATCATGGTAAAGGAGATAAGGCTGTTCATCTCCTGCCTGCATGTAATATTTGCAGAACAGATGCTATTTGTTTCCCTTCAGCTGCATTTACATGGAAATGTGCCTTCATTCTGAAGATGTCTTAAGGTTGACGAAAAACGTTATTGGACATTTTGATAGGGAAAGGAGGGAGAAGGGTGAAATATCTTGGAAGGCGTCTCTTTGTTTCCCGGCCCTGATAAACTTACACAGATCAATCAGTTGTTGTAAGATGAGCAAATTGAGCTACTCCAGGCCAGAAACAGATGTCTGTGAAAGCTGACGAGACCATGTTTTTAGCAGATGGATTGCCAGCGTAGGTCCAAATAACACCAGCAAAGACCATACCACTCCAGGGCTTAGGGCCTGAGTAGGCTGTGAATGGCCTTTTATTGCACTCATTCCCACCAAGCAATACACAGTACATCATGCTGCAACTAAACCATCCCTTTCAGAGTTTTGCCCCACTGGACAAAGCCTGCCTTAACACATAGCTCCCATTATACACCAGAGAGGTCCCAAAAGCATGAGATTTGGGGGCGGAGAACATCTCTTTTCGTAGCTCAGTAAGGGAGACATTCCGTTTCCACAAACTCATGACTCCAGTATAGGGAAATCTGTAAGAGATCCCCAGTTCCCTGCTTCCAGCCCCGACCCAAACACGACCGTGACTCTAAGATGCAGTGCCAGGGACAAGGCAAGAGAATGAGCTGCTGTCACCATGCCTGCAACAGAGTTTATGGCTTATGTATGGATGACGATCAGACAATGTCCCTTTTTGTGCTGTGGAGCACTGAACTGAGATAGACTTACCCTGTAATGCACAAAATACCGTGCATCTCCTCTTCACCTCTCTCTGCAGCTCCTCTGGAGTTTTGTTGCTAAATAACTGCAACAATTCAAACCGGAGAGATTAGATCACCCCAGGGGGCTGTACAGCAGAGCCTACTTAACACCCGCCAGTAATCTGGCATTATACACTCTTTGGGATGACAGGCTATAAAAGCACACACAGAGCACGCAGGCGGTTTCCACGGGCCGCTCCGTGCAGTCAGGGTTGCCTGGTTCAACTATTTTCTATTCGGCAAAGGCCTACTTACTCCTGGGAGTGAGAATTCACTGTTCACACGATGCAGCCTGCTATGATTCAGAGCAGCCTTGCTGTCTTCCATGCTCAAACCACAACTCCACCCTGAGTACCAAGCTTATTTCTCCTGGATGGCCTCCTGTAGTGTCTTGGGGGGTGAACCATTCACCCCACCCCCTACCACCATCCAACTGCACTGTAGAAAAGCCCCTCAATCTGGGCTTGCTAAAATTAAATCTGACTCTGCATTAATCAAGAAGCTTTTGGAGGATATTTTCCTCAGCTCTGTTGTTCCCTCTCTGCTAAACGTGGATGCTGCCTTGTATCTATTGCGCTTTTAATGTGGAGGAATAGAAAATCCTTTGGCGATGCCAAATATAAAGCAGCCGTTGAACCACGTCAATCTGTTCCCTGCCAGACACAGCCCCCAGCTGCGCACACTCTCCCTCACTTTGCCAGAGGCAGAGAATCCCCAGCCCCGACATACGGCAAAGCCCCCACCGAGCCGTGGCGAGGGACGCTGCAGGATCCTGTAACACCACAGCCTGCAAGTCTTTGTGCTGCAGAGGGTCTTTAAAAACTGAGGAAAGGTCTGATAAGGAAAAAACAAGCTTTAAATACAAAGTGGACACAAACCAGGGCACCTGACTATGAAAAACTACAGTAAAACTGAAAAAGAAAATCCATGTCTTGTATGGTTATTAGCATAAATCCCCCAATGGAGTGTTATCAGCATTGCTTTGATAGGTTGAGGAATGCACGTATTAAGAAGCTGATTTCCCAGGCTGGGATGTGGGGCCCTGTAAAAGGCCTTTTCCTAAACAAGACTGTTGCATTCCAGACTGTATAGAGTCTGGTTTATACTAATCTTTCTGAAACACTCCAAGACCTCTTGATGAGAAATATTACAGAAAAAATACGTATTCTTAATTCTTTTTTTTTGTCTCCACCACAGCAAGTGCAAAATACAGTCCACAACATATTTCCTAATGTATCTGATCAGAGAATCAGCCACTCGCCAACATTCAGCTACACTAATGTGCTATGAAGGATGATACTGAGAAGGCCTGGAGCCTTAGAAGAGAGAGAATTTCCAATTTATGTTGTGTTATTGTGATAAGCCAAGCGTGAGATCCCAAATGTACCACAAATAATTAGTCTCAGCTTTTACTCTTCACATCCCAGTCTTTCTTCTGCTCAATTTTTGTCAATTGTTTCTTGCATTCTTAATTAAGAGCAAGGAAAGATAATGCATGCAAACACTGTGGGGTAAATACTTTTCCAGCCAGGAAACAGCAGACCCAGAGAGAAGTTTTAGTCTGCAGAGCAGATTATGAGTTATAGTAGGTGTGTACAGACCCTGTGACTAGCAGAGCTGCTCCTATTACAAACATGAGAAGGGTTTAACTTGATACAAATAAAGCCACTCTCTTGAGGAAAACTAAGACCATTTGGTAATGCTGAAGTATAATCAACATTTTAAAAGCAAAGTAATTTAATGCCTAATTCAGATTACTCTTGCAGAAGTAATGAGTAGAGAGGGAGGGAAGCATTAAGATCTTGATACACATTTTGCCCCAAACACTCCTAGGCAGCCACCTGGGATGTCGATTCATCAGCTGGAACTGGGGTTGGGGCTGGGACTGGGTGTGATTCCAAGACATTCTTTGTGACAAAGATAATCTTGCACTTGACTGAGGGTTTGACAGCCACAGACCTGGTTCATGTGGATGTAGCAGTGCTGTTAGAGGAATAAGACTGTACAAACAAAAACTCCCCGCTGGGTTTTCAGAACTGACCCAACTGGGCTTCAGTGAGGCCAGAGACAAACCAGCAACGCCTCCATACAGTTCTTTTCCCCACAAAGTTCTTCAGAACATTAGCAAGATGGTCTTGCTAGGTAGCCTGATGAAATTAAGACTAGAAAAAAACCAAAACCTCAATAATTGTCTGTTAGCGTTCATTGGGCTAATGCTGATGTCTTATCAGAAATGAGTAATTCCTTCTCTTCCTCATTTTTCTCATGTGTATCTAATGCTGCTCTTGCAATTGCTGTACTAGTGACTGCAAGCTTGGTATTCCTGTGGTCAAAAAGGGACATGTGCCAGTACATCATACAGGTAACTCAGAGAGGGAGTATGGCATCTTACATGTTCTCCGAACTGTATTGACTAAAGGCACATGGGATGCTTTTCTTATATGAGTACCTTGGAGTCCCACTTCAAACCACTGCAGAATTCAGGAAAAAATCCAAGGGAGGGACAAGCCCTGTGTCTCCCCTCCCAGCCCATCTGGCCACTAATGATGAGTCAGCCTTGGATGCAGAGCACTGCGATGGTCCTGAGGCGGCTGTCAGAGAGGGCACAGAACTGACATGCCTGTAGAAGTCACCTGGAGGAAACAAATATTTGTAAAAGATTTAGAAAATCTTTAGAAAAATACTCTGTGGGAGGCAGATAGGATAGCGAAGCAACCACAGAGGCCACTTCACTTCCCCCATCCCTGGGGCCAGCTCGCCAAAGGCAGCGCAAGGGCTTTGTTTTGTCTTGCTGAGACATCTTCAAGTCGCTGAGAAAGCCAATTTGCCTCTGTGCTGAGCTCTGTCTCGAGCAGTGCAGCAAACCCCACATCACAGCTGGTGCTGATGAATTTCTTGCAGTGCTGCTGCCAGGCTTCAAGACCAGACTAAGCTTGTTGCCTCAGTACCCCACAAGCTGTCAAATAGAAGTTTATTGTGGGCACTGAAGCAGCAAGGCAAAGCCTCAGAGCATTGCAAGCTCTCTGCAAAGCTCTTTCCCATTCGCTATGCCTGTTCCTAATGTCAGTCCTGTAAAAAAAATAGCCATTTCCCTTCTTTCAGGGCAAGTTTTAGGAAGTTCAGTCTGGAATTGTAACACTCCATGTAACCCTGTGTCGTTCTTGGTCCCAAATCTGTTTCTGACCTCTCTACATTTATTTTACGTGGGTGTGAAGTTCTCTTTGACCTAATTACAAATCCCACTTGGCATTTTGGTGCTGGAAATTTAGATGTAGAGCTATGGAACAAAAAGTGTGTCAAATGCACCGTGGTCACCTCTGTCTTTCAGAGCAGAGCTGAGCAGACAAGGGCTGCAGGCACAAGATCATTTTACATGTAAGCCAGTGTTTAATTCTCCTAATAGCCCCAAGACTGCAAGAGCTCAAGGCCTTACACCGGGTATCAAGACACCTCCTAAACATAGTATTGCAGGGAAGGTAAAGGAATGACAGAGTCGCTGAGAACAGTTCTTGAAAAACATTTATTTTTGTAATGGGTTTATAGCACTGACTTCCAAGCCCCTGTATAACAGTTTCCCCATACACATAATTCTGGGGATAATTACCTTTGATGGAAAAAAAAAAAAAAGCCGTACAAACAAGCCCCTTCAACAAACAGTTTGAAACCAAACAAACTGTGACCAGGTTTTCTGAGCCTCTGCTGCGGAATGTTTCATTCTGACTGGGACAGAGCTGCCCTGCTCCATCCCTCAGCCACAGCTGCAGAATGCTTCACTGCCCCAAGGCCACAGATAACTGAAGATGTTGCATTTAACTGCAAAAAAACCAGGGGGGACATGGGCAGAGAAGGCTGCTTGGATTCAGCGGCTGCTATTTTTGCAGACTTCATTTAAAAAGGAAATCTATGCATTTCAGATTCACCTCCTGAGCCCCACCATTAGGAAAGACAAATACAAACCCAGAGACCAATGTACACAAAATAGTGAACAAGTACTCAGACATTTCTAAGCCCTCGGTTTACTGTGCCATGAAACCTCCAAAAAACAACAAACCCCCCACATTTGGACCATATTGGATCTTATTTTTAAGAGGGAGGGATAGAGATGCAGCACATAGCATAGCAACTGTCAAACAATTTAAGGCAAATTTATTCCCATCTATTAAGAGTTGAAGACTTTGCTTGTTTATTTGCTTTGTTGTTTAAGCTGTTAGATAACATCTCAGCTGGATATTTAAGCTTAGACAATTTAAACAAAGCTTGAGGGAAGTCAACTCAAGTTGATCTGAGCCTAGAACAGCAAAAAAAGTTATTCCCAAGAATATCAGTCAGAACAAATTTGAAAAAAATGAAAATAATCAATGTTCAGAACTTCCCCAAAACTTCCTCCCCTCAGAGACCAGGTTGAACCCAACTGAAACACACAGACATGCATGCATACGAAGGACACAATGGCAAGCCTCTACAAACACAACGCTGAAAAGGACAAAAGCAGAGCCAAACCTTAATTCCACAGATGCGAGAACATGGACAGACTTATGAATAAAAAAATGGGGAAAAAAAGAAAAACAGTATACGGACATTTCATGAGATGGAATGGAAAATAAAAGTTTGCTGTATGTAAAGAAAGGGAGTTCTTAGGTGCACACATAGAAAGCTGGAGATTTCAGTTGCCTCATCTCTCAGTTGTGTTAGTTTGTTGTGCCTTTCCCCTCCCTTTGAGATCCAGGTGATGGTGCCAGGAGGTCCATGTGTTTACTCAGTCTGTGCATCGTAATTAGCCCCTCCTGCTTTCTTCAGCTCATTCTTGATGTAATCTTCATCCAGCTCTTTGTGGTCACTGATCACAAATTCTTTGGCAAAGTTCTGCAAGAGAAAGAAAGGAAAACCCTGTTAAAAAGGGGGATATTTGTCCAAGTACCTGAATAAAGACAGCTTAATAAGCTGCATACTCTTGTCTGCTGTGGTAGGGATGATGAACAGAAAGCTCTGGGTGAGATAAAAGACTGGTGATGGCAAAACCCAAGACAACATGGAAAAATTCTGTGTATCTACTTCTACAGTCACTCACTACAAGACCCGATCCTGCCCTGTGCAACCACTTTTCCTAGCAATAAATGCACAGGCTAGGTTAGATCAAGTTTCCAAAGTAGCAAGCAGACTAAAATGCTCATAATTGTTAGCCCTCAGCATAATCTTGGGCAGGTCACCAATCCTATCTGTGCCCTTTTTAGGACCAGTTCTCCTAAAAAAGGAGAACAGTGCTACGCTAGAATACACTACAGTATCATACCACTAGCTGACAGGATGATGCTCTGATTAAAGATTGAGTATCAGGCACATGGAACGAAGAGCAAATAAGTCTATGTAATTAGATTTACTGACTCCTCCTCTCAACTATCTAATATACATCATGGCCAAAACCAAGATACTGTACCAGACAGGCTGCTGGTGGTGTTAGTGGGCTCCACTATGCTCTGCAGTCTAATGATCCACAGTGATCTTTAAGGACAGGCTTTATCAATACAGTTGTGTATTGCAGGGCAGCTATCTAGCTGCTTGAATGAGTTTTGCAACTTCTGGGAGCTGGGCAAGTCCTAGGCAGCATGCTGCGATGTGAGGTTGTGAACAGAGAAAACCCTTCTCAGAGAGATCGCTGTGACTGGGATCCCACGCTGCCTTTAGGGCACTTGTCATGGCAGTGTTACTACAGGCAGGGATTTGTTTCTTCGTGGGGCTCTCCCTCCGGCCTTTTTGAAAGGGTGGCATGCATGTGTGTGTGCAGACATTTTAGCAAACATGCACATTTGCTTCTCGATTTAGTATTTTCCTTCCCTTGCTAACCACAAATGAAAACATTGCCTGTGTCTTTCCCTTCCCCCCCCCCCCCCCCCCCAGCCCACAGAGGCTTTAAACAGTGTGAAAAACACAAGCATCCATTGCACTCTGCAGGGTTAGGGACAAACTGATGACAAAAAAAAAAAAAGAATTAAAATCCCAACAGCCTTGCAGTGTCTCAGGAAAGCTGTAGTCCCTGGTTTTCTCGGCAGTGAGTGCCCTGAAAGGTGACAGAGGCTGCCTGGAAGGATGAGGTGATGCTTTGAGAGAGAAGCAGTCATCTTGTCCAGGTCTCCCCAGCATGAGAACAGCCTCGGCACCACTGTGGATGGGGGGAGGTTCTAATTGCTTTCAGACTCTAAGCCATGGGAGAGCACTCTGTTTGGCAGCATCTCAAGGGTCTCAGTTTGGGATCAGAGTCGGGTAAAGGAGGGGGTGGAGAAGGATTCAGCATGAAAGAACCTCAGCACCTCTTTCATGCAGTGGAAAAATGGAAGGGAGAGCAAAACAGCTCCCTCCCCCACGCCAGTCTCCCAGGCTGCGGCTGATCCTGTTTCACACTGTAGGAAATCCTCACTACTGGAGAGTTGCTTAAGAGTGGGGGAGAAAAAGCTTAGAGCAGCAACGAGAAGCCTTGTCTGTTCTACTTTAGTTTATCAGCAGCTAGACAAAAGCCTAAGAAATAAAAGTACTTCATAGCACCATTTTACTCCAAGCTTTAATGGTCAGTTTTCCTGGTGTGAGGACAGGCAGATACTTACAGGCACTCCTCAATGTCTTAGCAAAGTTCAGGAGAAAGGGGAAAGAAATTGTTTATTTAGAGAAAAAAAAATCCTTTTTTGAGATGGGAAATAAAGAGGCAAACCACTGAAACCATCAGATTTGGTCATACTCACAAGTGCCCTACTCCCAGATCTCCTGTGTGAGATCTTCGCAAAGCTCAGCTCTCGACAAAACCAAAAAAATTATATTCAACTGTTTGATGCTTACTGAGGTGTGCTACTTACGTGATTTTTGAGCTGAGCCTTTTCAGTCTCTTTTCTATGTGTTAGCAGGTTCAACAAGTTTTCCTCAACTCAGGAAATTGATTATCCAGTACTAGGTGACATCAGTGTTAGTCTTTCCCTTTACTTTAGTGAGAACTGAGGCAAGCCTGTAAATTCATTTCTGAGAGGGATTCCATGAAAAATGTGTGTATTGTATAAATTCAGGCCAGGTTTCCTTCAATGTCCAGTCCACAGAATCCAGCTGATTCTGAATTTAAAACTGCAAGTGCACGCATGCATGAACAGCGGGGAACCAAATTACATGTATCACAAAGTAATTACAGTTACTCAAATGTCTTCTCAACTGGACAGTTACCCAGATGGTTCCTGAATGATGACCCGTAGCCAACAGCCATTATTTCATATCAATGCCACCAAGATATTTTGCAAGGTTTGAACAATCTCTCCCTAGCAGTTGGCCAGATGGGTTGTGTTCCCAGCCACTCTTAAATATCCTCTTAACTGACTGGGCCACCTCTTGTGCCAGATTTGTACCCTTGCAGTGCAATCCGGGTCACTGCTATTAATAACTGTTTTCTTTTCCCTTCTGCTAGCAGATGTTGTTGAGGCCTTCTTTAGTTCTTCACACCAGCTCTTACCCACCACCATGTCTCATCAAGACTGACCTCAAGGGGACTGACTTCAGGTGAGTTTGGTGCCTGGAACGCCTGATTTCAATATCCTCCCTGACCTTTCTTCATCCATAGCCTCCCTCATCATTCTGAACTCATTGTTTGAGCAATTTGGGGTTGAGCTTTTGTTCAGGGTACAAATCATAAGGTGAAAAGAGGTATATAAGTATTTTAGAGACAGTTGAAACTGCCTCTTGTTTCATCAGGGCAGGAAGACAGGAGGGACTCCAGCTCTCAGATCAGGAGCTTGGGCACTCTTGATCAACAACAGCGCTTTTCAGCCCAGGGCCATCTTACCCAGAGTTCACTCTTTTTTTTGTCCCCACTAAAACTGCCAGAATGTAGAACTACTCCAAACTGATTTAATTGCGTTTGATGTTAGCTAGACCAGGCAATGGTCCTTATCCAGCATCACTATGATCTGCAATTATAAATAGCCAATGCTAGCAAACCAGCTCCTGCAAAGCAGCAGGAAAGATCCTAGCCTCAAGCAGCTAATGCCAATGCCAACAGGCATGTGACGTCCATCAGATTTCTGGTTTGCCACCAGATTTTCTTTCTGCCCTTAAAAGCCTGGGGTGGAGAAAGTGTCTGCTTTCTCTTCTGTCACCTATACTGAAATCTAATGCCTTTCAAGAGAATTGCAGAACAGTTATAGCTGCCTAAGGCACTGAGCGTAATTGTGATGCTTGGGCCCTCATTTCGCTGACATGCATCTTCATTTTACGTCCTCCACTTCCTCTTCTCCTCACCCTATCCCCCAGCTTTTTACAACCACAGCAAGTCCCGCGAGTGAATTGTAGTCTTTGTATTCATCCCAGAGTCACCAGAAGCCTACAGATAACAAAAACAATGATGCCATTTATCTTTATCACTCTCACAACACAATAGTGACCACAGTCTCTTTGCTTTGCCTCCCAAATCATTGAACACAACGTAAAAAGTAAAGTTTACTCATGGTTCTCCAATATACCTATCTAGCACATGCTTCACTGTGTGCTTTAGTAGCAGAGGGTCACAATTTTGTAATCCAATCCCCTCTGTCAACCACTACACAGATAAAAGGGCTCAAACCACTCAGGTCAGGTTGCAAAAACTGAGACTGCACATCTTCCTGGGAAGCATGAAATTTATGCAGCAAGCTCAGAACAGCCTTTCTCTTCCAGACAACTTTATGGAGGGGAGGAAAAAAGGTGGTGTAGATTTTCTTCCTCTTACAAGCCCTGAATGTTTAGCATATGGGGCCATAAAATTTCCCAAAGCTGGCCAAGGGAAAATCTGTCTGGTGCTGATACTGTACCAAAAAAATCTACAGAGGCCCTTATAAAGCCCAGCATGGGTGGGCCTGAAGCCAGAAGGATAATCGTGGTATTGTCTACAGACACATGGGTTCTTAGCAGCTACGGACACTGCCAGGTAGCTGAGCAGCTTCTTGTTTTTGTTTACGGTAGGGCTTGCAGCAGTTTCCACTGCTGTTCAAAATCCAACACTCCAACTGTGTTTAATGTCACCACTCCTATCCACTGGTCATCCTAATTTCCATGCGGATGCAGTACAGAGGAGATGACATAGCCCACATGTCTCCTCCAGCACAGTGTGAGTCCTAGACCTGCAGTCATGGGGAAGAAAGGACATAACCTATGGCTGCAGCAAAGATAAGTTAGCAGGGCTTCTCTGAGTGCAAGGAGTACAGCTGCCCTCCAATCTACTCTGGCTACACCAAACCTGGTCTTGCAAGCAGCTGTCAGAGTCACAGCTATCAGCAAAGCCCCTCTCTTCAATTTTTCTGCTTGCTAATTTTTACTTGGAACCGCTCCAGCTGCTAGGAAAAGCCAGCCCAAATCTCTGGCAAACACATCTCTCAACAACGAGAACTGCACTTCGGCTGCTCTGCAAATTCCTCCTATCTATTCTGCATCCCACTGGAAAAATCACAAGGCTTGTGTCAGATGTGAGGTGATGAGAAGCTGCTTATTCTGGCCTGAAGAAGTTACTTGTAAAGCTATCCCTTTCTCTAGACTAGGACTAGGGGTCTTGTAAATCCATTCCATGTGGCATGATCATTACAGTAAACCAGAATAGGAAAACAACAGTCAAAAACCACAATTCTTCTTGCTCTCTCAGCAATATCTCACCTTCCTGACAGTAGTTCAGCTCTCTCAGCTGGACTACTCAGAGCCACCATAATACAACTTTTACCATTGGAGTTTAATTTTCTGACTGCATCTTACAAAGCTATTAAGCCAACTTCTGTTCAGGTCACTGCACTAACACAAGAAACTGAATACATGGAATTATGTGTGTTGTATCTGTCTCGAGATCAGGGACAGTCACCTCATACTGGGCCCTCCTACATGAGGTACCAGTATCACTGCAGTGAGGAATTGAGGGGAAAAAGAGAAAGGTGAATAAAAAATGCTCTGGACATAAGCTGCAAAGCAGGAACTCAGTAAACTTGTTGACAGCACTAAAGCCAGGCAAATTCCTCACCAAAGATAATAATGAATAAAATTCCACAAATATTTGCTCACAGAAACTGTGCTGTTTTACCCTGAATATGATTTGGGGAAATAATAGGGCACATGACTATGTGGGGGCAGGAGTGCTGAAGAAAACGGTGAAGAGTCAAAATGCGTGGAAAACGGCAAAGGTTGGGCAGTCTCTTTGCTGAGACAGCCCTATCAGAGAATTCAGTCCCTTCACAAAAAAAGGCCTCCATGCTGTAGAGCAAAGGGTTAATATCTCCTGTTAGGAAATGTGGTCATGAAGGGCAACAAGTTCCCAGAGGGGAAGCAACATTTAAGGGGAAACCAAGTCTGGTTTTCAGTTCTTCCAGCTTTTACATCAAAACTGGATGGAAAACATTGTGGCAAACACTTCTGCACTGGTTGCCGCTCCTAGCCCCACAACCGTTGTGCCTGGGCTTGTCCTTACTTGAAGAAAAGCACCATAGCATCATCCCTCTGCCTCTCCTCAAAGTGAATGGGCTGTTCACTGGCAGGCCTGATGCTCCTGTACTTAAACCCCACAGCTGCCAGGTTTCAGCTTGCAGGAATTTTTATGGCTGAACTAAACCTCATGCTGGCAGCCGTTCCTAGCCATGACAAGCAGTTTACAATAGCCTTGATTTCTGGGCTTAAGCTAACTGGCCTGTCTCTTTTGGGCCTTTGGAATAAAAGAGGTCAAAACAACAGCCTTCAGCACAGTATGAGTCCCCTGGATGGACTTGTATGAAGGATGAATGACCCACAGCTTGTGCACATAAAGGAGGTAAAATGTAGAACCACTCTTACTGCCAAGGACATAAAACACGAGTTTCAACATTGGATGATCTCCTTTATAGCCAAGTAGAAAATATGCCTCAAGCCTCTCTGTTCAGATCTACTGGCAGCTGGGTACAACCTTGGCATGACAAATGTTGCACGGTTATCAAACTACAGTTGTGCAGAGGACACAAATGCTGTGGGGTCTGCTGAGTGTATGGCTCGCTATAAGCATCTGCCAGCTCACCCACGCAGCACAAGGTAAGACATGCTACTGCTGATGACAAATACATGCAGCATTGTAGTTTAAGTCATTCTGGCTTACTGTTTTATAAAGTATGCTCCCCAGCTGTAAAGTTTAGATCAATCTAGATCTAGGTTTACACTGTACCCCAGAAATTACCTTCTAGACATCTTAGGCAGCAGTCTGCAAAGCATGGGACCCACCCCTAGGTCTACCCCTGGCCTAGGCAGAAGCTCAGTGGAGAAAAGATGGGATATGGCATCACCTTACTCCACGTCTCCATTTATGCAGGTAAGCCTCCACACATTATTACCTAGCTATACACTTCAGAAGCTGTAGATCAATACTTGTTCCCCATCCTGGCTGTACTTCTCAGCTCAACTACTCAGACTAGGTCAGAGGCTTGACTTCCAGCTAAGGTGAAGAGGAAAGGACATAAAATAAATGGCTGCAAAAAAAAAAACCTACTGAATATTACTTAAATGCAAAATAAATATAATAATTTCATCATTAAAGAGTTAATGAGGATATAATAAGCAAGCGGAGCTGATTCTCAGCTAATAGAGGTCAGAACTATGGCTATTTGCGCCAGATGAGATCCATCCTTGCAATTTTACAGTTAAACTGAATTGTGCTTTCTACCTGAGAGATCTTCTGGCAACTCCTCCACTTACTGCCAGTGTTGCTCCCAAGCCATCTCCCTCTAGATTACATAACACCTGCTCCCCCTTCCAAGTAAGGAATATAAAAGTGAGGGCTTGCTTTATAATATTCCATCCTATTGTTCACAAGCCCATAATCTACTCTTCAATAGTTAATATACCTTATGTCTTCCTTATGGCAGGTGCTTCTAGAAGACTGCTAATAATCACCACATGTGAACAGTCTTATAGAAGCAATATACTGGGTTTTACTTGCTAGGCGGTATTGAAGCTGACTGTCTTTCACTTTGAGTGTCTCAGCAGAACAATGTTTATTGGTGCTTGTTCAGCTGTGAACAGAGCTCATCCGTGGCTCATCATCTGCAACACAGCAGAGAATATAAAGCAGGCCTCCCGTCACACGGAAGCACTGGTCTTAAATAGTCACAGTTAGCTTTTGTAAGTATTACAAGTTTTACCACGGGCTTCTCAGAATGATGAGATGTTGTTCTGGAATCCCAACCAGTATCTTCTACAGAGCACAGAATCAAAGCTGTTATCTGCTGTACAAAAAGCCACCCAACTTCCTTGGAAGGAGAGCCATGTCACACAGGGTAGATGCACCTATGGGCCATGCACACAACTAAAACTGCAGAGAGCCAAACTGCATCAACAGCCTCGGTTCTCTTTGGGGTTTGGAAAGAAAAAAAATCCCACTTTAGGGTACTACTTATCCCAAACAATGAATCAACACTGAGTCAGATTGGTAGTTTGTCATTGCAGCAAACAACCAACCTTATTTTTCTATGTATAATTCACATCTTAAATAGTGTCTGTAAAAATCAGCAGCAGCGAGGTGACTGGGAATATACTTGAAGGTCAAGAGAACTAGTAAGAGTGAAATAGCTCAGGGATAAATTCCCTCTACTGAATTTTAGTTGGACTTCCTTGTCCTCTTTTGGGTTTGAGAGATTATCTGCAGGGTTATATGCACAAAATGAATAAAATAGTCCTGCTTTTAGCCCACTCCACTCAAAGGGATTCAGTTGCACATGCAGAACTGTTCAAAAGATTTGTCAAGATAGTTCCTTACAGAATGGAGATCACCATTGGCTTTGCATTCAGAAACGCTTTTGAGTGCATTATAGACATGCTTGCTTAATAGAAGTATATTAAGCACAAGTTGCATTGTTTTCATATTTTAGTACAGATTAAACGGAATATGAAAGCTCTTAAGTAACAGCCAGGAATTGTTAATGTTCCACCAGATTATTAACTTGTACAGACTACTAATGAAGAACAAACAAGTGAAATTGCAAATTATATGTAACAGACCTGAGCGACAGACCTTAGAGCAGCTTTCAGGAATGCTATTCAACTTGACAGGAATAAATTGTCTAAACATATTTTTCAAAGAATCTTAGTGACTCTTATGTGAGTCATTCATTAGTACTCTACAATTTCATCTTCAGCTACAATGACACAGTTTCACCTGCTTCACATGAACAGAGGTTTGCTCTCCTATCTCTCAGGTGTCATTATAGAAGTTTCTTTTCAGAATGGACTCCTCTGAGTAGCTGTTGTTTTGAAAGATTTAGTACTACTGCTTATCCTCTTGTAGGATATGGATTTATTACATTCTTCATACTGTTGTCCAAGTGTAGTAAGACCATTTCTCAGGATTTGGAGAGGTTTAGTTGAAAGAGCTGATCTTGCTTTAGATACTTCTTCAGAGAAAACATGCTAAACATTAAAATCATTTTTGTTAAAGTCAGGTTTTTTGGCAGCAGTTCTTCGCAGTTCTTCGCAGCCTCATTTCTCTTGTGGCTGTTGCTTGTTTTCACTCACTTGGATGGAGCTTGATGCCCAACACAGTGAGTGCAGCTCAGTGCCCTGGGAGGCCTTGACAGAGTTAAATGATAAGCTCAGTTAGGGCAGAGAAACTCAAGTGAAGCCCTTCCAACACGTGTACTGAGCACTTTTCTCTTTTTCCCTGATATGCCCAAGGCCAAACAGAAGACTACTGAAATCTAGTTAGCTATTAAGATCTGATAGTTACTTGGTACTGATAGGGACTTCAGACTTTAGTTGAACAGGTCCACGAATTCACTGTGAAGAGACAAAAGGCCTCAAGAGAACTTTAAACAAGGGCGTGGCATTTTCTGTTTAATTTTACCTACTGAATAGTGCCTTGTCCTCTACCATTCAATATTATTTCCATATCAAGGAAGGAGATGGGAAACACCTTAATGGTGACAAGGAGGGGAGTGCATATATTCTCTCCCCATGAAACAGTTAAGACAGCAATAAGCTCAAAGGTGCTTCTTTATGCCGAAGTGCTCAAAGGGCAGAAGTTAAGTCTTCCTAGTAGGAAGACAGGCAATAGGAAACTATCTTCCTTTTATAAGATTAACTACTAAATTGAAGGATGATCCAATTCTTTCCCAGCTGTCTCCTTCTGCTGGTGTCTGTAGAGCTAAAAGTGATGAGAATGGGTGATTAAAATCAGAAGGAAGAGGTTACCTGTACTACTTCTTTGACCAGAGTCTTGTCAGTCCCCGTTTTGGCTCTCTGCAGGCCACTGACATCCTCTCCAATCCAAGTGATGAGGGCAAACTTGACTCGCTTGCTCATGGCATCACCAGTGGTGAATCGGACAAAGCCAAACAATCGAACATCATCTGCAGAGACAAAGCAAAAAGGATAAAATGTTTAAAAACAGAAACATCCCTGCCCTGCCATTTTCCAGGGCGAGACTATTGCTCTCAACTTAAAAGACCAAGTCAAGGCACTGATCCTGTGTTACAATACCATTGTTCTGGATTATCAGGCCAATACGGAGGCGACACTCATATGCCCTTCACTCACAATATGTGCTTTGCCAGTGTTAGATCTGTGTCTTCCTGGAGTGCTGGGATACTGGAAGGAAACAGACTGTGCTGGCCACTCCACCCCACATTAGTGTACCACTACTGAGCCTGGAAATGGCTAAAATACAGTCAAGAGGCATTTCAAGAGCACAGAGCTAACCTTAATTACGCATTCAGCCAGACCACTCAACTGCAGATCACTGATCAAGAGGGGAAGAAAGTGGTTTCCCAGCCTCTCTGTTTCTTACAGGATAGCTAGATTAGAGTCACATTTTAAACCATATACCAGAAACTGGGCATTGTGCAAATCTGATTCTTTCCCCTCCTTCCCTTCAGCAACATTTCTGGCTCATTCATGTTATAAGTTTACAAGATAGACAGGAGAAGGAGAAGTAAAAGGCAAAAAACTGCAATTACTTCCCCAGATATGCTTTTCTACTCGTTCTGAAGCCTTGCAGAGAAAGGCCTTGGATTTCAAAACTGTTCTGGTCTTTGTTTCACAGCTGGTTTCTGCTATATCACACCAGACTAGAGTTATTTAGTCTAGCCATATGCGTAAAAACCTTGTAAAATCCTTGTCTCAAAAAGTCTGGTCTTTCGTTGCAGAATGACTCATCAACCAAGGCAGTTGGAAGCCTTCATTATCACAGGCACTTAAAAAGCGTGTGATACCATCCGCTCATATCCCCAACCTCAGTGGCATGCATGATGCTGGAGCCTTCAACCACGATGGTACAGAAAAGCAGAGCAGATGGACAGTTAGTTGTGCAATCATGGAATATACCTAATCATAGCTACTTCATCTGTTACAGGTCACTCAAGATCTTTTAAATGAAATGAGATGACTCAAAATAGAAGAACAAACTTGCTGTTTGAAAAGACGAATGTTCATCCTGGTAACACTTGTTGTGGCCAGTTCAACATGTTTTATACCCGTTTGCTGTCTTGACTACCGCCAGGTGAAAATGCAGGCTCCGGGCATAGTATTGTTTGCCAGCATCCCCTTCCTGGGATCCATTACAGCATGCTCCATGAACAGTCAGGAGAGCCCCAGGAACTCCACGGAGCTCTAAATTGCTCATCCCCAGAAAATAAGCTGCTAGAAATCAGTGCCAAAAAAAAGTGGGATGATCTCTGAAAGCTGACAGATCTCAGAGCTTCTTTAACACTTTGCTTTGCCAATATGTGAGTAAAGACAACTTCGCCATAATAAAATATGAGGTTTATAAGTCTGAAAAAAACCATCTATGCTCTCCCTATTTTGTTCTTTATGCACTCTTTTGCCACTGACAGAGGATTACTGGGGAACACTGAAAAATGTATATAAGGGGGTGTGTGGTCAGTACAGTGTTTAAAACAAACTCCTCTGAAGATTTCAAAATTGAAAGAAAGTAAAAGATCTTATTCAAAAGGAAAATCCCAATGGATCTTTGCAAGGAGATTAAGAATCATGCATCAAAATTGCAGGCAAGCATAACTTTTCTCTCTCAGATACCGTATTACTGGCAAGTGCAAGAAACATACAGAGAGACACCTGTTTCTAACAGTAAATCCTCTTCACAAGATTGATTAGAACCATAAATGAACCGACAGCCAGGAAATACCCAAGGTGAAAAGAGACAGTAAATCCCCTAACATTACTATTAACAGTTCTACGAAAAAAAATTGCTTTCCCAGATCTGACAGTAAAGGAGGCCACACTCTGCTAAGAATTGTACTGTGGTTCCTATGGGAACACAGTGCTGAAGGCACTTTAATGTCACCAAGTCCTGACCTTTCCTATACTGTAACCATATCACAGACATTTCAGTGGACCCATCACTTTCCACCTTGAGGACGTAGGTTTGTCATCCCTGCCCCTTCTGCCAAAAGCTGTTCGAGATCCTGGAGACTGCTTTGGAACACATCTCTTTATTATAAAGGTCATAAGCAAATATAATGAATGTGAAGAATTCTAAGTTTCTCTGCAGTGCTTTTTCATAGCAATGTAAAAAGGAGGTTGAAGGAATTTATCTGTCAGCAGGAATTTTAGTTTAATATGAACCCACAGATCTCTGGCAGCAGCAGGATTTGGTTCTCAGCAAAAAAGTTTGAGCACTTTCCTGTCCTGTGTGGAAGCAGCCAAATCGGTTGCACTGAAGGGAGGCAAACCCAGCAATTCCACATGGGCTTTTAGCTATCAGATCACCTACCACTCAGCGACTATGAGAAACTGACTTCATCATAGAATAACCAGGTTGGAAGAGACCCACCAGATCATCGAGTCCAACCATTCCTATCAAACACTAAACCATGTCCCTTAGCACCTCGTCCACCCATCCCTTAAACACCTCCAGGAAAGGTGACTCAACCCCGTCCCTGGGCAGCTTGTTCCAGTGCCCAATAACCCTTTCTGTGAAATTTTTTTTTCCTAATGTTCAGCCTGAACCTCCCCTGGTGGAGCTTGAGGCCATTCCCTCTCATCCTGTCCCCTGTCACTTGGGAGAAGAGCCCAGCTCCCTCCTCTCCACAACCTCCTTTCAGGTAGTTGTAGAGAGCAATGAGGTCTCCCCTCAGCCTCCTCTTCTCCAGGCTAAACACCCCCAGCTCTCTCAGCCGTTCCTCATCAGGCCTGTTCTCCAGCCCCTTCACCAGCTTCGTTGCTCTTCTCTGGACTCGCTCCAGAGCCTCAACATCCTTCTCGTGGTGAGGGGCCCAGAACTGAACACAGGATTCGAGGTGCGGTCTCACCAGTGCCGAGTACAGAGGGAGAAGAACCTCCCTGGCCCTGCTGGTCACACCATTTCTGATCAAAGCCAAGATGCCATTGGCCTTCTTGGCCACCTGGGCCACTGCTGTTAACTCCCAACATTAACGTGTTAACTCCCAATAAGTTTCCTGAACAACTGAGGTTAGACATGGAACTCTGAGTCACCATCTTGGGCAGAATTTACCTGGAGCTTGAAAGGTTACACCTGAGCTGCGTGCCTTCTCCTCCCATCTCCCCATGGAGGATGTAGCCCCACAAGAGCAGAACTGGCTCTTCAGCCGCAACATTTTTCAGTCTTGAGTATTTAATATAAACTACCAATATGTGAGGCTTTAATTTGATGTGCCAGTCTGTGAATTGCAGCAGCTGAGGACCGTTTCAGCCGCTGCAGATAAAGCCAAGAGGGAAGGCAAACTGGAGCCTTTGGCGATTAACAAATCTCTTTTCCTGAAAGGGCAACAGGGACAGACATGGAGATTTTTAGCATCAGTTCAGCCTGGGTATGATCCTCTCCAGCTGCAGGTCAAAATCCTTGAGCAGAAGTGGTTGAGTTTCACAATTAGTCTGAAGCATGTTCAGAGCGATAACAGGATTAAAACACTAGTTTTTTCATACTCCCAGATTTCCTCTTTCACAGTTAATCGGTTCTACCCTACCAGATCACCTCACTGCACTGGGAGTCATCAATGCCGTCAGTGCCAACTCCCCTAGAAATCTCAAGGCATTAATATCTGACACCACCACCCACCCCACCACCCCCATTTTCACATAAAACCACTTACAGCAGTTTCAGGAATCATGGTGGGGGGCAGGAGGGAGCCTAACAAATCAGAGAGAGACAGAAGATTTCCTCTAAAGGAGGAAATCCTGCCTATCTCTATGCAACCACCTTCCTAGTCACTAAGCCATGAATTTCAGGGCAGAGACAAGCAATTAATAGATCTGGGTAGAACGGAAATAGCAGCTTTATTTGAGAAGATCTCACAAATTACAAACAGCAGAAATTAACAATGTTAATTCCTTCTAATATCACTACTCCTTTAAGTATGGTTGTACAGCAAGACAACAGGGCTATACAAACAATGAAAAGTACAATTAATTCCTTAATGAGCACCACTTAGTATTTTTCTCCAAACCCCTTACTTAGTAGGCAGGATTTTCCAAATATACTGATTAAGCTGCCCTTGACTGTCAACAAAGCTCAATGCCAAGCTGCAGAGATTTCCTTAATGGTATTCTCCTCTTTTTCATCCACTCAAACCCTTTGGTTCAGCTATACTAAAAATTTCCCCATTAGATAAAAATGCACTGACTCATCGGTGAAAGATAATAGCTGCAGGAGAGAAATACACTGTCAAAAGCTTCACGGTTCTTAATCTTGCAGTTCTGAATGGCAAAGCAAGAGACATGCCAAGATAAGGCTACTGCTCCCAGCTTCACCTGCTTGCTAAATCAAGGTCACATACAGCAAGGCAGTTGATGGAGTGAACTGCTTTTGTGTTCTGTCCAACAATGAATTACTGATAGTGCATGACAGGTTTCATGAAGGATTTGTTTGTTTCAATTGGATTCATTTTACATTATTTTGTCAATTTTCCACCTCTTCATTCACCTCTGTAGTCAGGTGGCTGGGAGTGCAGACAGAAAACCTTTTCTATCTCTTTACTACACTGTTTTTTTTCCTCTTTAACCCTTCACTGAAGCCAGTGTACTTACACCACGCAGGCACATTCATTAAGTCATCTAAGACAAATACAAAACATTTGACCTCAGGACCATAACTGCAGGGCATGCTGTAGCTGGGGCACCAATCCTACCTGGGGTGGCTGACATGAGTACAGGTTACTGCGGACACAAGGGCATGGAATGACCCCACGCTGACTTGTCCAGCTTTCTCTGGTCCAGTGAAGCCACCAACAGCATCGCATCAGGAGTTGCTACTACCCCAGTGACAATGTCGTGTAGTGATGTCTTTCCTGACCTGGGTATATTCTGGAGTGCAGAGTGGGAAGAAATGGAATCCAGCTAATCTTTATTCCTCTTCCCTGACGGAAGGAACAGTTGTGTTAGTCAGCCAAAAGTAAGGGCTAGGCAGTCACCAAAACAAAGGGCATGCAAAAGACACAACGCTCATCTTTACCTGCTCTTGTGCCTAGCACAGGCTGGTAAAATGCAGACCCACAGCCATGGGGTCTTTAATTAAGCATCACAGAACTAAACTGGATGCAAAGGGTTACTATTTCAGTGCAGAACTCCCACAAAAACTAATGAGAATAATCCCTAAAACAATCTCCTGTCCATTGTAAGGGATAGTCTAAGCTCCAGCTAGCAGCCAGGTCACTATCAAACCCCACCACTTCAGCTCACCCTCCAAAGAGCAAGGAGGCACAGGGAGGGACGCACTGCAGACAGTGTGAAATTCCCATCAGCCACCAGTGGCCCCAGGTCTTCCTTTAAACAGATATTAAGGGAAAGCAGGCAAGACCAATGTTAAAGAGGAAAAACAAAAGCAGTAGGAGACCGGTTTACAATGCCCATTTTAGCAACTTAAGATGTAGCCAAATACAGATAAGCACCTATCTCATTATACTTCCTTGTGCATTTTTACAAATCTTTCCTACAACCTAAGGTGCCAACGTAATCTTGCTGATCTCTCAACTCGTAACTCCTAAATTTTATATACAGGCCAGGCTTAATAGGTCAAATTGTCATAAGTCTAAAAGAGTTTGCATTTGTCTTAGAAGCCAATTTTATTTCCATTTTCTTCCTAATATTTTATGTCAAAAAGAAATTATCTTTTAGGGTATTTATTTCAGATCAAAGATTTTCAGTTCCTCCTCATGCTGTATGCAGAGTGTGGTTTTGGTTTGATCTTTTCAGACACAAGAATAACTATCCCATTTTGTACTGTCGTTGCAATTATTTGTCTGGGCTGGGGCTTTCCAAATAAAAGGCTCATTATTTCTTTTGTCAGAGATTCACGGAAAAGCAAGTGTTCACATCTGGCATGGAGGGAAGCAAAGTCTTCTGACCTCTCCATTACTTAATGGCAGCATACACATTTAAAACAAATAAAATAAACCACAAAGACAATGTGATACTCTGCTGCTTCGTAATACAGAAACTGAAGCAAGTTGTCTGGTGCAGGCAGATATTACTGACATATACAAAAGTTTAAGCGGATGTTTTTGACTGGATTTTTAGTTCAGTATCTCAGTTGAATGTCATTCCAATCTTCTCAGCTACAGCATCACCAGCCCTGTTACGAGCTTTTGAAATTAAAAACAACACCAAGAAAACTCAAGGGCCTTCTTATCCTTCCGTACAATAACCTTCAACTTTTGTTTCTGTTTCTGGCTTCAAATCCACCAACTCAGCTGGGTTTTTTTAAGTATACTGAAGGCACGTACTACTAAACACCAAATTAATGCTATGTCTGGATCTGAGCCATCTGCAGAGGCAAAAGCTGTAACTGTGAAGTAAAATGGATCAAAAGCCTTGAATTAAGTCCCTGTTTGCTGCAGAGGTAATCTGTGCTGTTAAGACCAACCAAAACAGTCCTTAGCCAGAAGACACAGGGGGCGTCTACTCTGTGTGATTAATGACCCTAACAAAATTAATGTCCTCTGCTTCAGTCTCCAGACTTTGGGTCAAACAAAGGCCAATACAGGCAGATACGTTGGCTGTTACCAAGAAGTGCAAGAGGAAGTGCCAACAACAACCATGTCCTAATCATATATGGACTTGACTGTGCCAGTGGTTTACACCAACACTCTTGTCTCTCTAGGATAGCGTAGAGGAGAGGTGTTGGCACATCTGGGGCTGGTTTTTGGAAGACAGAGAACACTACTGCCTGGGACTGAAGCAGAGTCTACCACCTCCCAGCCAAAGTGTTTAAGTTGTCTTGTGACCTGACACAGCCCTTGAGAGCAACAGGATGGCAGTGACTGATACACAAAATCTATGGTACAGGCACTATAATCCTGGGACCCTGCACAAAAGGGCAGTGAAGAAGCTTTTTTTACCATGTAAGTGGTAATTGCTGTCCCCAAACAGTGGAATGGAAAAAGGATGACAGTTTGATTATGGAGTTCCTTAAACTTTTCTGCTAGGACACAAAGCTTAGTAAAGAGCTCAGTAAGAAAAAGCCTGCACCCCAGGGAATTAATGTGTAAATCTGATGTGCAATGCATATCTGGGAGTAGAGCAGTGAGAACACCACCACCCTCACAAGGCAGGCTGGGTGCAGCAGCAGTGCCTGGCTCGGGGCACGGGCCTCACTGCTGCAGCAGCTCAGCATCTTGGTCTGTCATGTGTTCTTTCAACAGCAGCCCACAGAGCGTTGCTGGAGGTTCCAGAGCGCTGGTTTCTAACATGGTTTTTTTTAACTGCTACTTTTCATTAAAAGAAGCAATTTCAGCTTCTTGCTTTTCCCTTTGTCCTCAACCATTCTCATTCCCCGAGGAGGTTTGCAGCATCCGTAATGGGTTGGGCCATGGGTTACGTATGGGGGAAGAAAAAGCAGAAACACAACCCTGCTACCAACAACCCCCTCCAGCCCTTCCTAACCTCTGTTGTTGCACAAGGCAGAATATCCACCACAGGCAAATATTTTCAAAACGGGCACAAAAGACTTTCTTGGTCTCAAAGCCACATAAATTAGCCCACACTGACACCGCCTGCTCCCGTAATTTAATGCCCTGGAGGGAAGCAATATGTACTGCAAGCTGAAGGTGCTTTTAATAAGAATGGTTATTAAAGAAAGCAGGGGTCACAAACGTTTGCCACTCAGAATGGCACTGAAATAGATGATGCAGTAAGCAGAACAAAGCACAGGAGGGCTTGGTGACACTTTGCATGCTAAGGTTTTCAGTTCCAGCTCCTGCTCTCACCTTCAGCCACCAAATTATGCTCAGCTTCTACCAGAGGCAGCTGCAGTACTTTGTGGCTTCCAGGGCAGTGCTTTTCTCACACACAAAAAAAAGGAATTCAAAACAAGGAAGGAAGTTTATTCTGATACCATTTTTTTTCTCTTTTAATCACAATTTCCGAAGCTGTTCGCATTGACAGTAGCTCTTCTCCCCTCTAGCAAAACACAGAAGAAGATAAGGTGTGGACAAGGAGGGAAGAGACATAGCAATAGCAAGGAATAATATTTATCAGCTCTTCCCATCTCTTTCTTCTCTTTTTTACTGACTTTGTCTCAGCAGAAATATTCCAACCAGCTCTACTTCATAGTGACATCTGGCACCTTTCTCCCAGACAGAAAGGAAAGCTCTAACTTCACTGCTGGCAAGAGTCTCACTTTCTGACTATGTCTAGTGGTCCAGGCAAAGGGTTTCTGCACAGATAGAAGCACAGAAACTTGTGTCTCTTGCTTCCCCAACTACTGCACTGTAATTTGTAGGTGGAAGATCTTCCTTTCTAGCACTTAGACAAAAACTTGGTATGTGAATCATGAATTTGCATAGTTCTTTAAGCCTCTGACATTGTGCACCAGAGTGCACAGGAGCAGCCCAGCCCAGGTGCATGTGAAGGAAGAGGGAAAGAAGGAAGAGGGAAAGGGAGCAATGGAGCAGCTATAAGGGATTTAGCTTTACAGTAAAGGATAACAAGAGGCCACAGCCTACTTCATAGATGCCCTTTATTTAATTCTTCCCTTACTATGATATGTCTAAAATATGCAAAATTTCCTTTTTGCTGTAAAAATGCTTGTGGCCAGCTTGGAACTTGGCTGGTATAACACAAGGTTTCCTTTAACTCGGTCTGTTTTCATATCCCGTTTATTATTAAGAGTTTGGCATATGCTAATGATAGCAAGAAAACAAAACTGGCCATATTCCAAAGTGCAGTATGTGCCTCCAGTAGCTGTTATACAGATCCTACCCAGCCCAACCACTGCCTGCTCTCTGCCAAAGCCCCTCTGCCTGCTTAGACATTAGGTAAAAGTATTCCTTATGCTACAGAAGGGGAGAAAGGAACTCTTCTTAAGAGAATGCTACTCTAGACAAAGCATTAAAAATTAGTTAAGACAAAGAAAGACATGGACTTCTAAAAAAAAAACAAAACCCAAACAAAATAAATGGGGAAGGTTCCTCTGCAAGCCTCAGATGTCTGGAGATACTCTGTTATATTGGCCACAAGAGGAGACAGAACGTGGCACTTGGATACTGAAGCTGTTAACCTCCCAAGAAAACTACTGACCCTTTAGACAGCACTGGCATGAATTTTGGAAGTGCTGAGCCCTGGGTTTCCCCGTATGCCAGGTAGTTGCTTTTTTCCTTATGTTGCCCATTTAGAAGCTGAGCGGGAAGGTGTTCTTGTAGCACAGGGTACCAGCTCTTCTGACATCAACCACAAGAGGATCTGGGGACTTTTCCCTGCAAAGGTCTCAACAACAGCTGGAAATGAGTAGCTGTGTTAAAACCAGTAAGACCCCACTGCAAATGTAGCAGAGCAGTCTAAACTATCTTGATTTAGTAGCTGCTTTCCAAGGACTAAAACGTATTTTTCTCCTATAGTATTTATTGACTGATTAGACCGGTCCTGCCGTCATGTAAGTTACTGGAAATTCTTCCCTCTAACTGAGTAAAACACAGCCAAGCCCTACGACGCGATAGACCAATTTGTATGGGCTCTGGTATTTCACTAGCTGGGGAACTCTGACTACAGTGCCTCCAGGACTCGCCCCACCTTGGGAAGGGAGAGACTGCTCTATACACAATTCCTTCACCACACAGATACCTAATTCTAAAAATACAGGTTAACCATGAAGGCGAATTTTAGAGTAACTAGATGAGTAAGGAAGACTTTGTTATAGTCCTGTATTAGTTAGAAATGCTGCTTATCTCATGCCACTTGATGGCATTGTTAAATAGCAGCCAAGATAGGATGAAAACCTATACAATTTCTCCCTGTAAGTTATTGTGATAGAAATCAAAGCCCACTCTTGTAAAACACATCTAAAGTTAAGATCAGATGAAGTAAAAAATTTCTCAATTTATTTTAATTTTCCCCAGGCTTTGTTCTTCCTGTTAATGTTCTACAACCAACAGTTAAACAATCAACTGCCGTGTTTAAACCTAGAGCCCCAACCGTTGTGGTTGTGCAACGCCACATCTACGATTGTTCTCAGTGCTGTACTGTATGAGCCGATCTTTGGCATAACCACTCTCTGCTTGGGTTTCATACTCTTAAAAAAATCCGAGCAAACCTTCTAACTGCAGTTACTTTAGCACTATGAATACAATTCGCAGAAGAATTTTATTGCAAAATGATCTGTATGACTGCATCTTTTAGCCACAAAAAAAAAAAATTATCCTTTTTGCTCTTCAGCAATGCTTTGGAGCTGCAGTGCTAAACAAGGAGACCATTGCTAATCAAGCATTTTATCTTGTTTATAACCGACAAGCAATGAGAAATTGTGTAAAGAGGAGGAAAGAGCCTCAAGGACCTCAAGGCTAAGGGTAAGACAAAGGACTGGCTGGACTATGGACTTCAGGGAGTTGGAAAGCCGATCATGCAGGACAGGGCTGAGACAGGGAAGCAGCAGCACAAACTCTGATTTCCTCAAGTTTCCTCCCATCCTTTTCCCCCTTGCAGCGGGCAGCGAGAAACACCGTGAGGTGCCAAAGCAATCAAGACAGAGCTTACCTGTGCACTTCCTTTTAAAGGTTTCATAGTCTACCCCTTGATCTCCAGGGACAATTGTAGAGCCGTTGTATTTAAAAGTCACCCTTGGGGAAGGGGAAAAGAAAAGGGGAATGATACATTTAAAAGGCATCCTTTGGGCAGGGAATGATACATTTAAAAGTGACCCTTGGGGAAGGGGTAAAGGGAAGAGGAATGATACATTGGGACAGGACAAGAGGGAATGGCCCCAAGCTCCACCAGGGGTGGGTCAGGACAGGCTGGACATTAGGAAAAAAATTTTCATGGAAGTGTCACTGGGCACTGTCAGAGGCTGCCCAGGGAGGGGGTTGAGTCACCTTCCCTGGAGGGGTTTAAGGGGCGGGTGGACAAGGTGCTGAGGGACATGGGTTAGTGTGTGATAGGAATGGTTGGACTCGGTGATCCTGGGGGTCTTTTCCAACCTAGTGATTCTATGATTCTGTGATTTGAAAGTCGCTCTTTGGAAAGGAGAAAAGGAAGGGGACGATACGTTTACAAGTCACCCTTTGGGATTAGGGAAAGGGAAGCGAGTAATACATTTACCAGCCTTCGGGAAGGGAAAAGAGGCGACGGGGAAGAGCGTACTGTAAAACCCGACTCTTTACAAAAGGGGAAGAGGCGAAGGGGAGTAAGGTGTCTGGAAATCCCCGCTGGGAGCCGGGAAAGGAGGAGGGACGGCAGCGCTCCGGTGCCCGTCCGGGAGCCGCCGGGGCCACCTACCAGTTCACGTCGGTGGCATCGTCCCTGACGAGGTTGTACGCCTCCCTGCACGCCTCCTTGTCGATTTTGGTGGCCATGGGGGCTCGGCGGCGCCGGGCGGGGGAGCGCGGAGCGGAGCTGGGCCGGTCTCCGCCGCCGCTAGCGCAGCGCCCGCCCCGCCCCGCCCGCCGCCGTGATGCAGCCGCGCGGGGGGGGCGGCGGGGGGAGCAGCCCCGGGCAGGGGGGCTCGGCGGAGCCCGGCTCGGTGGCTGATGCCACCACCGCCCCCTCCTCCGCGATGATTTTCCGGAGGAGGAAGGAGGGAGAAGCGACGATGCGCGAAACCGAGCGGCGGGGCCGGGAGCCGGGCCGGGAGCACGGGAGGTAGCGGAGCCCGGAGGGCAGGTAGGAGACCGGGATGGGAGCTGGGAAGGGGGGACCGGGGAGCATCCCCCGCGGGGGCATCGCCGGGAGCCGCTCCCAGTCCCCGCCGCGGCGCTGGAGGCCGCGGCGATCGGGATGGAGAGGAGAGGGATGGAGAGGAGAGGGATGGAGAGGAGAGGAGGAATGGCGAGCTCTCCCCCTGCCGGGCTGCCCTCCTGCACTGCACCCGCAGCCTCTCCCCGCCGAGGCTCCGCTCCGCTGCCCGCACCGCCCGGCCCCGAACCGAGATGACACCGTTTTGCGGTGTCAAACTCGGTAACCCGTTTATCAACACCAGATGTCGTCGTGTCCCCCCGGAGCGGAGCCTTAAAAGCTGGTCCTTGTGCCTGTTAGCGGGTTTCTACATGCTGAGGGACACGGTTTAGTGTTTGATAGGAATGGTTGGACTCGATGAGCCGGTGGGTCTCTTCCACCCTGGTTATTCTATGATTCTATGATTCTATGATCCTATGATTCTATGATTCTAAACCTGGAGGCTTGATGTCACACTTTGAATAAAACCCACCTTCCGCGATAAAAAGTATCACGTTTTGCTTCTTTTTAAAGCTTTCAGTGGGATGTAGATTTGGTTTTGTTTTTATTTTTTTTTCACATTAATATATTGCAAATGTGAAGTGTGAACAGTAAGAAACCCCTTTGCCACATACAGTTATTCCGTGTTTCCAGACATCTGGAGGAACGAGGTCGCCAGAGCTTGTATTAATTGTGAGACACATAATTTACTGGTCGACGACAAGAAGCCCTAATCCTGCGTGAAGCTTCTTGCAAAGAGTCCTGAACAACATGAGATTCCCTGTAGCATCAGGGCCCCAAACGTGAGTGTTTTGCTGCAGTGCATCTCCATGATGTAGATGAGGTCATAGAGAAGAGAGGAATATTTCTGAAGTCAGTACAAGTGTAGGATATGGGTGAATCACACTCAGCATCTCTGTAGACTGCAGGGTCTAGATGATAGTATAATCACACATTAATGAGCCTGAATTTCTATTGATTCTTCTTATTGAACTGTCTTTAGGAGCACTTCTATTTTAAAAGCCTTTACTGCTGACCATTATCTGCACATAAAAATATTTTTATTGATAGTCTGCATATATCATCCTTTGGCACAAACTGGCTGCTGTTTCTACCTGTAACAAGTGCTGGTTGTCCTCGTCTCTTCACTGTTTAGGTCTCTGTGACCCAGATGGAGTGTTTGAATTATACTCATTAGGAACTTAATGCCTCACGCTTCTAAGTGCCGGATTCAAACCTCAAACACACATGTCTTCCTCGTGGGACCAAACCTCTTCTGTTTGCTTCTCTCCCTTGTCCTTGACATATTTTCATTGATTTTTTTTCTTTTCACAAATGGAGGAATAACTATTGTGCAAAGTTTTACCAGGCCGTAACTGGAGAGGGGAAAATGCCCACTTTTCTGGCTTCCATGAACTCTGATTTGCTTTCCATATGGGAGTTTTGGAAGATGTCACCAGCCTGGAAGCAGCATCTCTTAATCTCCCAGGAGTCCTTGGAGAGGAAGCACAGACAACAGAGAAAGTAAAAGGACTTAAAAGAAGACTTAACAAACTGCCTCAGAAAAGACATCTCCAGCAACTGTGAAGTGCTGGATATCTGGACTGACCTTCAGCTGTCTAGACTGTACTAATGAGGTTCAGGGAGGGTCTTGGAATGTGTGGAAGGAACTGAGAGAACAGGATGGCTCTGCAGAGCTGTGGCCCCCCCAGAAGACTTTGCAGTTCTCCTAAAATGTATTGCTAGTGCCTTGCTTCTGTGGCTCTTTGCCATCACACCTTTTCGCTTCTTTTCTGATCTTTCTCTATGGCTGTCCCCAGTCCTGCTTCTCCATCTGTCTTTTCTGTGCAGGAGCAGAGGATATAATGGAGACAATAATACCTTCTTGTGTGAATTTACAGATCACAGTTAGCATTAGGGTTGTCGGCAGAGTAGGTTTTATACTCGGACAGTCCAGGAATCTTTATCCTGCTTTCCTATGGTCACAGGGGCTGCAGGAGCGACCGAAGGTAGCAAAAATGGATCTCATCTTCAGATTCAATAATCAATTAGAGTAGCAGAAACCCATCCTCCTCTCTGGTTTCTCCGGGGTGGCTGAAGAACTGACACAGCCAGCTGGATGCTGCTGCAGCAGAGGGCTGGATGACAGCTGGGGCAGGCGAAGGCACTAATGTCTCCGGCAGCCCTGGCACATTCACCTGGTCTGAAATGTGGCTGCTCCACACTGTGCGCATCGTCTTCTGTCAGCGACGACTGCCCCATCACCATGTGAGACATGTCCCAGCTGGGCTGCCCTTGGTGAGAGCAGATGGAGCTTAGACACACACAATCTTTCTGGTTTCTCATGTCCTGACGACAACCTCTGGGAAATACCCACAAATGCTGGAAAACAAAACTTTTTTTTCTTTAACTCACAGTGTTTTAATGAAGACCATTGTGCTGAAAACAGACTCAGTGGGGGCTTTGCTTCTGACTTCATCCCTGGAGGAGATGTTCTGCTGGCCCTGCTCACCACTAAGGTTTTCATTAATCGTTAACCCTCTCGACCCCAAATCAATGCAAAGCAGCCCCGCAGCATTGTGTGCGGTTCAAGAGGTGCTAGCTGCAGGCCAGGCAGGTTTGAGCTCAGGTAGCTTCACCTCTGAGTGAGCAAGATGAGATGATGACTGGGCACCTCAATGCACACACAACGCCCCCTCTGCACAGTTTGTCATCGCTTTCCCACAGCTGAGTGAAGCTAAAGAACCAGATTCGTACTTTTCCTACTTAACTGAAGAGGGAGAGGATGAACTTTTCGTTAGTTTACAGTAGTGGCAGTGAGTAGGACCAAATTCTTACCATACAAAAAGATATAAAATCCTGGTCTTGGTGAGATGCTTTTCTGATTCTCTCCAGTGAGTGTCTGCAGTGGAGTTGTAGGACTGAAAGGCATTTAATGCTTTCTGAGCAGGGATGGGAACTGAGAGCTGAGTATCCCTCAGGGTCTGCGTTTGTGAGAGGTCACAACTGTCTTGAATGGGTCCCTGGCTGCCACCCTTATCTATAATGAAACAAACGGGGTAAAATTTAAAAATAAAAAAGAAGCGTGAATGTGTAAAACACAAGGCTATTTAGGATCCTAAATTCTGAATATGGGGATTAGATGGTTAAATAAATTGGTTTGGATCCAGAGAAAACTTAACTTAGATGAGAAAGGCGGGGACAGGCTTTTCAGTAGGGCCTGTAGCAGCAGGAGAACTACATTTTTGGTTATGATGTTTTAGGATGGGGTTGGTGCGACGCTGGCACAGGTTGTACAGGGAGGTAGTAGGAAAATGGGAAGATTCGAGACCAGGCTGGGCAGGGCTTTGAGGAGCCTGATCTGCTTGAAGATGGCCCTGCTCGCTGCAGGGACTGGGCTGTCCTTGATGGGAGCAGATGGAGCTCGGACACACACACACACATAGAGCCTTGCTGGTTTCTGCCGTCCCAACCACAACCTCTGGGAGACACTGGGCGTGCTGGATTAATGAAGGGATTTTTTTAACTCGTGGTGTTTGAGCAAAGAGATGGGACTCCTCGAGTCCTGTGTTCAGTTCTGGGCCCCTCACCACAAGAAGGATGTTGAGGCTCTGGAGCGAGTCCAGAGAAGAGCAACGAAGCTGGTGAAGGGGCTGGAGAACAGGCCTTATGAGGAGCGACTGAGAGAGCTGGGGGTGTTTAGCCTGGAGAAGAGGAGGCTGAGGGGAGACCTCATTGCTCTCTACAACTACCTGAAAGGAGGTTGTGGAGAGGAGGGAGCTGGGCTCTTCTCCCAAGTGACAAGGGACAGGAGGAGAGGGAATGGCTACAAGCTCCGCCAGGGGAGGTTCAGGCTGAACATTAGGAAAAAATTTTTCACAGAAAGGGTCCTTGGGCTCCACCGGTCCCGGGATGCCGGCTGGGGCGCCGCGGCCCGGCCCCAGGGAGGCTCTGCCGCCCCGCCCCGCCCCGCCCCGCCCCGCCCCGCCCGGCCCCGCCGCCTCCATCGCCGCCTCCATCGCCGCCTCCATCGCCGCCTCCTGCCGGCATTTCCTGCCGGCGCCGTGGCGACCCCCGGGGCGGGGCCGCTCGCCCTCCCTCCCTCCCTCCCTCCCTCCCTCCCTCCCTCCCCTGCGGGGCCGCCGCGGGGGCTGCCGCTCCCGGGGTTTGTTCTCGCTTTGCTTTCGTTCCCTCTTTGTTTTGCGGTTGGTTTTGTTTTGCCGCCCGTCTTGCCGTTGTCGGGGGGGAAGGGAGCGAGGGCATCCCCGGCCGCCTCGGGTTTCGTTGCTCTGAAGGGGCTGGTAAACGCGTCGCTTTGGTTTTCGTTGCAGAAGCGGTCATGGAGGGGACCAGGCAGAGCAGGATCTGTCGGCCACACAAGATAAGTGAATCCTCAAAGGTTTGTACGCTCGGCGTTGCCCGAACAAGTTACAGAAAGAACAATAAGCGGGGTAAAGGCTCTGCTTTTGGTGGGGCGGTTTGGGGGGACGCGACTATTCTGTGTTTTTAAGAAAAGGTGTGAAAACAGGGCTCTTACCTGCTTAGTTGTTTTTGATAGAAGAAGTTGCCACCTAATGATTCTTTTTAAAAAAAAGAAAGCAGTAGCAGCAAGTGGGCATCTGCTCATCGTGACTCGTAACTTAGAAAAGAAACCCGCATCACCAGGGCGCTGTTCTCTCTACAAAACCTCAGTCGTTACGTGCAATGTGTTTATTTTGTACTGAACCGTTGCTTAAAATCCTAATTGCAGAAGCAAAACGGGGTTTACTTTTTAGATTTAGTCTGTGTTTTGTGCACGACAGGAGCCTTCGCCCTGCGAACAGCACTTACTCCACTGAACTCGAGATTTTCCCTTGCGTGGCGACTCCGTCTGCACAAATACATTGATTTTAGTTGGGAATCCGTGGTAGCTCTTTATGCAGGTCATTAGGGTAATGACTTAAGAGTTAGAAAGTATCAGTGTCAGTTAATTATCACGCTCATTTTGTTTCATACTAGTGAAAACTGCTTTTCTGTTCTAGTGAGAGTACTGGGTTAGAGATGCTGCAGAGCAAAGACCTTGTACTGCAACAACAGCTAGAAAAAAAAAACTTTTCAGTGCCCATGTCTGTATTAGCAAAGTTCAATGAGACAGATCTCGTTTTCTTTTCCATCACTGACGAGTAGTGAAACTGCATTAACAGTCTGAAAGAAATTAGGTCTTTGAATCCGAAAGAAGTTAAAACACTGCTGTAATACAATTGATAAAAGATAAACAGGAGTAATTTTTAAATGCAACCCTACTAGTATAATCTTTCCCTAAGTGCTGATCCTGTGTAACATTTAAATGGTTTAATCTGAATGTAATAATAAAGCATGCCATTAAAAATTAATTAACTAGACAGCATTGTCTTATTTTCTTGCTTAGATAGCAGCTGTCACTATCTGTTAAACTTAGAATTACTAGATAGTGCTAAAGCTGTTCTGCAGAACATAAATAGCTTTAGAAAGATGTTCATGTTTAGTATAAAATTAGTCTTGGTTTTGAAATGTGCAGCTATCAGCTGCTGTTATTTGCTCTCTGAATGAATGAACTTGCTAAGTGGCTGAAATATGTTAATGTATTTTGAGTCCATGCAATGCCATGCATAATGATTTTATGCTTGATTTCTGAAGTAGCAACAGTTCTACATGGTAACGAGGATTTTGGGAGTCGATGTTGTTAGGTGTGTTTGCGGTCAGGATTACTCTGCGGACTCAACAGCCGGATAAGTAAATAGAGATCTCTGGCCAATCTTGTATTCTGGTGTAATCTTGTGATGTATGATGGTGGTATTAGAGAATATTAGAGAGATGATCAGCCAGTTTCCAGAGATGGAAGGGAAGATGGTTTTTGTTTAATCCGATAACTGTCTCCCATGAATCAGTTTCAGAAGAGGGTGCTGCAAGACATTAGTTATTGTCTGCTCATCCTCTGTCCTTCTCCACAGTTGCCACAAATGTGTGGTTTGTCCTTTGCCATATTTATTTATCTTCCTACCTCCTCCACGCCTTGGTGTCTGCTTTGGCTCCCATAGGGTATCGTCATTGCTCAACCTAAGAAAAATGAAGATAAAAAACTTTACAGTCCTTAATCCCCATTTTTTTTCTGTTACATATCTCTGGCAGTTTCATTGTTTGGTGGAAGTTACTTTGTTGTCTATGCCATAGATCACCGTTTAAGTTCAGAGATATGATGACGCAATGAGCATGAGGCAAATTAAAGAGTTCTGGCCCAGAAAACTAATAATTATTGAAGCCTCTTCACTTTGATTGGTTTAACTCCATACACTTGAGTATGTACAAAGTTACTCCAACTGAAGGCTTTTTGGCAGCTTGGTCTCCACTGTTCAGAAAAGAGTTTAAGCAAAGCTAAAGAGAAACCACTCAGGTGGGAGTGGTTAAGAGCAGCACATTTGCTTATTAATTTGGGTCTCATCTACTGCCTGATGCTGTAACACCAACTGTGAACAGGCAGGCGTGGGAGGTCAGGCTCCCCTGGCTGGTATTAGCTCAGGATGACTGGACAGTGGTGAGCTGAGTCTGTTAATCCCATTTATCTCATTGTATAAAAGTACCGTTACCAATATTATGTTTGCAGAGTGCACATCTAGAGCGAGAGCTGCATGCAAGGGAAAATAGTTGGCTCTAGGACTTGGACCTTTCCCATCCAGGTGGGCAGAGAGGTTGTCTCTGTGATTTAACCAACCCATTGGTGGCTTAGCCAGACAGCAGTAATCATGTTCTTTCTTTTTGGGAAACTGTGAAAGCCAGGGATAGTTTGGGTTTCTAGGAGAAGCAACTGGGGAAAGAAAGCCTGAGAGGCTTGAAAAGATCTCAGGTCATCTGTGTGATTGTTTTCAGTGTAGAAATGGACTGAGACACCTTGTCAGGGTGGCGCTTGTGGGAACGCAGTCTGAGGCTTTAGGGCTGGGCAATACCCAGCCAGGGTCCTACAGCCAGAATTGTTCAGAGGTAACTTAAGTATGATACAGCGAATTGCTTCTTTTCCACCTCCTTTCATTTCTCTTGCATGTTCTTACAGGCTCTGCAACTTTGCCTGTTTTGGATTTGGTAATTAAAGTTATATATTTGCATTTAACTTAACCATGACTTTTATTAGGAGAGATCACAGGGGAACTGACTGTACCATCAAGCACGCCGTTCGTCTGGTAGAGTGGTCCTAAAAGTTGCATCACTTGACATACTGGGGTGACCAGCCCCTTCGGTACATGTTCTGCAGGACGTTTGAGGGATAACAAAACATTCCCATTTTGGTTCTTCAGACTGTTTATGTGAGTTTGTGAGAGAGAGGCAAATACTGGTTACCTCAAAAGCTCTGTGGCACGTACAGAGCTGGTGGGAAGAATGTTTGGACCAGAGAGATCCCAGAAGAGCACTTAATGGACATGTTCTGAGGGCATTTTCCCATTTCTTTAGAAGAAAAATATTTAGTTGTATTCATTAAAACAAAAAAACTACCTCTGCTTTTGGAAGCACACAGAAGTTTTATGGGAATAAGTTATCCGCATGTGTGACTTCGCGCATAAATAAACAGCCATTATTTTTAATGCAGTGTGTGTGCCTGGAATAATACGGCAAGAAAGAAGGATTTTACCCTTAGAAATGTACAGTTCTGAAAAGATTTAAGACAGGGGAGCTGTCAAGTAAGTACTAACCCAAACAATACATAGGCTGGATGAAAATTTGGCATCTAGCTTTGTGTGCGTCTCCCACTCCAAATATTTAGCAAATAGCTTAGTTGAGAAGAAGTCTGTAAGGAGTCGTTTGAGGGACAAGTAAGAAAGGACATGTCAGCATGATGTCTCAAAGACAATGAGCAGAAGAGTCTCAGAAAATTGTGCCTGTATGAATCCTCAGGGATGAGGTTTGGGTGCAGTGTTACAGAGGATGTAAAAGTAAATTATAACAAAAAAGGGGAGTAGGAAGCACTGAAAGTCTGCACAGGCCTTTCAAATTGAAGGTGAGGAGTCTTGGTCTATGTGATGTTGATTGCTAACTGTTTCATGGCAAAATTTATTATAACTGTGCAACTCTCATATATGACTGCATCTAATGGGAAAATGCTTTGTGCGCACTGAAATTTTTCTTTGTGAAGGTAACATCTGTATGATTCTGTTTGTTTATTCCAGGTATACAGGTGGGATGACCACTCTAGTCTCGTTCTTCAGAGCCTGAATGAGCAGAGGCACCGAGGCCTCTTCTGTGACATTGTCCTTGTGGTGGATGAGCAGAGAGTCCCGGCTCATCGGAATCTTCTCGCTGTTTGCAGTGACTACTTCAACTCTATGTTCACCATTGGTATGCGAGAAGCCCACCAAAAAGAGGTTGAGCTTTTTGGAGCCTCTTATATTGGTCTGAAGGCCGTGGTGGATTTCCTTTATGGCAGTGAGCTGTCTTTAGATGGGGGCAATATCGATTATGTGCTTGAAACAGCTCACCTGCTGCAGATCTGGAAGGTGGTCGACTTCTGTTGTGAGTATCTGGAGAATGAAGTCAGCGAGGAGAACTATTTGTACCTGCAGGAACTAGCCTCGATTTACAACCTGAAGCGCCTTGACTCCTACATTGATTCTTTCATCTTGCAGAACTTTGGCACGCTGTCTTTCACCCCAGACTTCCTGCAGAACATTTCCTTGCAGAAGTTATGCCAATACCTGGACAGCAGCAATGTGCAGCAGGAGTGTGAGCACGACTTGCTGCAGGCTGCCTTGCAGTGGCTCACCCAGTACCCAGAAAGGGAGAATGAGGCTTACCGGGTTCTGGATAACATACATTTTCCCTTGATACCCAAAAGTGATCTCCTCCATCGAGTCAAGCCTGCTGTCTGCTCTCTTCTTCCCAAAGAAGCAAACTGTGAGGGGTTCATAGAGGAAGCGGTGAACTATCATAATAATGTCACAGCTCAGCCAGTGCTGCAAAACAAACGGACAGCCCTGCGGACCTGTGAGGAAAGGCTCCTCTTTGTGGGTGGGGAGGTTTCTGAGCGGTGCCTGGAACTGAGTGATGATACCTGCTTCTTGGACACCAGAAAGGGGCAGTGGGTAGCAGAAACCCCTCTCCCAGCCAGACGAAGTCACCACTGTGTCGCAGTCTTGGGAGGCTTCATCTTCATAGCTGGAGGCAGCTTTTCAAGAGACAATGGAGGGGATGCAGCTTCCAATCTCCTATATAGGTATGATCCCCGCTGTAACCAGTGGATAAAGGTGAGACTTAAGCTGTATTATTTCTGTTTAAAGTCCTTAATGTTTAGAGTATTTTCTTCTCTTTGGTGGAAGGACAGGGCTTGTTAGACTAACCAACGTACCAACACTTGCAAATGTAAAGTGGAATTGAGAAAGCAGCTACTTGAGTCCTTTGTGGGAATGCTTAAGTTACACACACAGCAAAAGAGTTTGGGGCAGATTTTCAACTTCACTTGGGAACTAGACATCTCATCTGTGAAATTCCTGGTCAGCATCCACCTGCAACTCTTTAGATCACTTTTGAGAATAATGCTAGAATGGATTTAGAAACGCAATTACATAGTTCATCTTTCTCAAGCAGCAGCACATACAAATAAATAAAAAATGGATCTGATATTAAAAGAAAATAACTCTAGCACTTGTTGAATGTCTCTGTGCTAAATGTCTCTTAGGACCAGTTGTTTACTTCCAGTCCTGCTGTAAAACCCTGCAGCCAGTGCAGGGCCTATAAAATTTTGTGCTGTTCCAATAGTGTGAACCAGTTGTCCTGAGTGGTTCAGTTGTGTTTCTGAGTGATTCCAATTTAGGTTTCTTGCAGAGTTTTGGAACGAGGTCCATGTAATGCAAACCATTGTAAGGTGACCTATCCCTTAGATCCTTTTTGTAGGCCCCCTTTTTTGAAAAGGAGTGCCAGTTACATGCTACTACAGAAATCCAAAAATATTTATGAATATAATAGATGAAAACCTGTTGCTCTCCTTTCAAATAAACAGGAAGAAGCAAAATCTGTCCTCAGACATGAATATACATTCAGTCAACTTGCTTACCAGATGTTTGAAGATGTCAGCCTGTTGTTTTTTTTTTGACAGGTTGCCTCCATGAGACAACGCCGTGTAGATTTCTACCTGGGAGCTATTGCTGACATGCTGGTAGCAGTTGGTGGCAGGAATGAAAATGGGGCACTTTCTTCAGTGGAGACCTACAGCCCTCAGAAGGATTCATGGTCCTACATAGCCGGCTTACCAAGGTAATAGAGATGTTTGGAAAGATATCTCATGTCTGAAGAATGGTAGAAGAGAGAGCATGTGTGACTTCGGTTGAGGAGTGGATATCCCTAGAAGGAGGGCAAGGGGATATGTAACCAACATGGTATCAGCAAGTAACAAACTCTATTGGCATTTGGTATTTGAGCAACCATCTCTCTCAGCCAACGTGTCAGCTTGAATAATTTTAATTTTTGTCCTGAGAGATGTCTGAAGGATGGGAGGAAAAGCCCTTGTAATTTCATTCTACAATTCTTAAAATGTTTTTCCTGAGGTCACTTGGAATCAAGTCTTTTCAGAGGCACTGTTTAAATCTTTGTCAGAGGCCTTATTTTGTCTCCGTGTTGTGATTGTTTTCTTTGCAAAGTGTTTCTCTTTATTTGACTGCTCGGGCTGGCTGTTGCAGATAAACCGTGTTTACCTGTATTGCAAATACAGATAACCCCAGGCACATGTGGTTTCTCCCAGTCTAAGTTAAAACTTGGCTGCTCTGTCTTTCAGAAGCTTTAATACTGCAGCACATGGCATTGCTCCTATCTTGAATCAATGTTTGAGCAGTGACTTCATTAAGAATGGCCCGGTAGCATTTAATTTGAAAACAGCTTTTCAGAGTTAGCAATATTTCATGTTCATGGAAATTACAGGAGTAATGTACGAATGGTGTTCTCATGATGTCCAAAACCTGCACCTTCAGCAGCAGTACTTGCTTTCTTAGTGGCAGCACGAAAAAAATACTTGCAATTTGATTTGAGAGTTCAGGTTTTTTTTCCCCTTATTCCCTTAGCTGCAGAGCCATAGGCAGCCAGTGAAGGCACAGAAGCCTGTTGCCCAATTCTATTTTGGGCAGGTGCTGCAATGCGAGTCTGATCCAGTCTAACAGCTGGGCTCGAGCGCTCTTCAGAAGCAGGATGCTTTTTTCTGTTTTATTTCTGCTTACATCGACAGATGTAGCAGTTGAAGCTAAACACCACCATCTTTCCTGGTAAGCTGTGTTTGAGAGTGTCTTCAGTTCCTAAGCCCTTCTGTTAATTGGAATGACCTGTGAGATCTCAGTAACAGCTCAGAGAAATTGTAGCAAAGGGTGGGGTTTTGCCTTTATTTGTAACATTTCTCAAAGAAAAGTAGCTGTGACCTGACTGCCTTGTATGATGTTAAAAAGCTACTTGCCTTAGAACAGGTATGGATATGTTTTTCCCAACGTGTAAGTGGTCAAGGGGAAGCTTGCAGACTGCAAGCTGTCTGAAAAGGAGCAGTTTTTCTGTGTGTTCCTACTGCTACTGATGTGTTGACTTTCAGAATTTTTCAGCTGCAGCATTTAAAAGTGAACCTTGACATGGGAGGGTGTTAAATTTTTTATTAGATTGCCTTACTCAGCCACTTGCACCAGGCAAAAGTCTCCCTGTGGGACAGAGCCCACTTAGATGGACTGATGTAATTTAGGTCGCTAAACTGCAGCGTCAGGCTATAATGGAGTGACTATTGAAGTTATTACAGCATCCCAAAGAAAGAATTATGCATTCTCTCCTCCTGTCTGTTCTACGTTGCTTGTCCCATGCTAACTGTCCCTTGTGCCAGCTCAGATATTTGTGCAGCTGCATAGTGAACTAGTTTCCCACTCTTGCACGTTAATGTCTTCAGTTAGATCTTAATGGACACAATACCTTCAGATTTTCTGTCTTTTCAGCCCTCTTTCTTCTTTTGGAGAACTCTTGTGTTGTCTATATATTGTTTCCAACAACCCTTTTTCTGCACAGAGGGAAAAAAGCTAGAAGAGCTTTATGCAGATTGCAAAAGGCAAAAATCAGCACAGAGATGGACAACAGGAAGAAACCTTCTGACTGTGGGGACAAAGGCACATGGCTTGTGTTCAGAGACCCCGCTCTGGCGGGTGTTTGTGGCTGCTGGAAGGAATCTGGGCAGTCCTTTCCTGACGTACTTCAGATGGATTTGCTGATGGTGGAGGGGGGTTGAGAGATAAATTTGTGCTCCATTCAAGACTAGAAGAAAGCATGGTAGTTACTGTTTTTTCTGTGTATTCCTGTCTTCCCTTCAGCACATCCTTCATCCGATCTGTTTTCCTTCCCACCGTATGCTTCTGTTCCTCAAGCTGATTTTAGTTATTACTTTTATCCAAATAACATCTTCCCCAGCCCTATTCTAGCAATGATTGTTTTGTCGTCATGTAGAGGAAATCAGAATTTCCAATCCTCTGCTTCCTGATCGACTGATCAGGCACCATGTCCCAACATATCTGCCTTGTTTTCCACATTTTTCTGTCTTCTTCCATCTGAAGAGAAAACACACAAATTTTCTGGTCCTCTTGGATGCACAGCTGCCAGAATTAGGCCCCCTGTTCACAGCTCTGGTCTTGTTTCTGACTGCCCTAAGCCAGTAAGTGCCTGGAAAGCTATTCCCTGGAGTGATAGGTGCATGTTTAGGTCGTTTTGGGGTGTCGGCTTGTGTAGTTCCATTTGAGCTGTGCGGGGTTGGACTCTCAGAGTTATTTGTTAACAGTTCTGCTCTGAACGTGCAGAAAATGGCTGTATTGTTTTTCTTCCCAAGGGTTATAGCTTGCCATGTGTGTAGAGGTTTTCAGGGGAAAGGCAATGGTGGTGTCCTTAAATACCCGTGCCTTCTGTCTGCTGCCAAATGCTGTGTCCATCTTGCTGTACAACAGGCACAGTCACGCTCCTCTAAGGAAGCTCTTTTTTATCTCTTCTTCCCTCCCACCCCCTTCCCATCCCAGTGTGGTCAAAATAGCACGTCATTTTCCCTAACCAGTTTCATGGAAGGAGCTGAGCTGTTTTGACTGAAATAATGCTGTCTTGCTGGAGAAGGAAGCATATCATCTTGAGGCAGATGCTTGATGTGGAAAACTTCAGCCAAGCCATATAAAGGATGGCTCCGGTACAAGTTTGCTACAAGTGAATTTTGCCTGACTCTTAATAAGATCCTTGGCTGTGGGATACCTTTCCCATTTTTCAGAGAGGTCCTGTGCTTTTTTCCACCATTTTCCCAGGCTCCTGGGAGCAGTTGCTGCCGTAGTTTCTAGCCCAGAAGGGATCAGCAGTGGCTGACAAGGTTGGCAGAGCAGAAGTTGGTGCAATGTGTTCTCACCTTGAATAGACCATGAAAAAGTCTGCTGCAGACATCAGTGAAATTAATTGAGTGGCCCTAGGTTAAAGTTTGGCAGAAGAAATTAAGGCAGTTGTATGGGGAAATGTGTTGGAACAGGTTAACGAACGATGGTATCTGCTCTACCAGTTGTATCATGAATAATCTCACAGGGCTGCAACAGGTGGACACTGAAATTCACAGCAACCACAGCTCGCCTGGACTTAGGTTGGACTAGGGGATTCCCAGAACTTTATTAAGTTAGGTCAAGTGTTTTTCTGTTTAAGAAAATAAATGGAAGATTTTCTAGCATTTACTGAATAGTGTTACTGTGTCAGAAGTTGTAAGTTTACAGCAGTGTATCTAGGTAGGTTATTCAAAATTGGCAGCGGGCTTTAGCAGATGTTCTGAATTGAAACTTCATTCTCCTTAATGCCTCTAACTTTTTCTGGCCACTCTAATAGCTAATGCTGCCAAAATGCTTGAAGCTTTCTGTTGGAGGCTGTCTGGATCCTCTGTATTGAAGTGTCCTGTTCTGCTGCATATTTAGCAGTGCAAATATGTTAGTTTATTTAGCAGTGCAAATATGTTTAGTTTAAACCCCAGAGCTTGCAGAAAAGGTTCTTATTGATTGCATTTAATTTGTGCATTGCGTTTCATGCAGTTTTTGATTAATGTGAAGAAGGGTATGTGTAATTTTGAATTATCTGTTCAGAAGTCAGGCAAATTGAAACACCTCTAGTCTATTTCAATGGGTAATCTCCCTGTATTGGAAAATAACAAATTGATGGTTGATTTGATGCTTCAGATATGATTGCCTCTTTCAAATTACTCTTGCAGCTATTGCTGGTTTCTACACATGCCCTTTGACCAAGGAAAAGAGAAAAGTGTCAGTGTTTTTTCTGTAGCTGTCTGCTTGCATGTGCTTGAAAGAAAATGTCTATTGCTTGCATACCTGTAGAGAATTCCATTTTTCAGTTAGTGTAGGGAAACATTTAACCTACATCTCTGAAAGTCACTGAAATTCTTCTTAACTTAGTCTTTTTTTTTTCTCCTTCCGAACTGTAATGTGATTGCTGTCAGCAGTACAAAAACCCCAGGCTTTGTGTTGGATTTCATGTCCTTGCACTCTTCTCCTTCTGACTCCTCAAAAACTGTTAACTGGCACTACCTCGACAGTGGAGTGCACTCACATCCTCCAGGTAGCTTGCTGGTTAGATGTGAGTTTAAAATCAAGTGCAGTTTCAGAAAGGAAATGAATTCAGGTGTCCATCCTACTTCCAAGATAGGGAGTCTATGTTTTAAGACTCATTCCTGTGTGTACAGAGAAGCAATCACTCTAGCAGCCAGACTGGGTGCCGCTGGAGACATACGCTCCCAATTCTTGTCCATAACAGACCATAAACAAGGTAAAGCAGCATCTGTATACACTACACCTTCCACAGCATTTCTGGCAGGTACAAAAGCTGGAGTGCATGTGCTCGGGGTATTTCACATCAAACAGAAGTACTGTACGTGATTTATGTGTTTCCATGGTTAGGCAGATTGTGATCTGTGGAATTACTGAGTTACTTTTTTGGATATAGTCTCATAACTGTGCCTTAGCCCTCTCTCTCCTTCCTTCTTTCTTTTTCCTGAGTGGTTAAGAAGCAGTACGGTACCGCAGTTATTTCTTCAGCATCTCCAGGGATGGTGCTGCAGCCCCTACAGCTGCTAAGTCTGTCTTAGCCACTTGGCATTCCTAGGCCAAGTGTGTCAAGAACCTTTCTGTTTGTTGAGGCAGGAGCCTGTTAAAATATCTGATTCAGACATTGGTCAGAGGCTTCATTAGGCATCTAGAAAAAGAAACATCTTTAGCTTTTCTCAGAAGTATTGTGCTTTCAGGGTAAATGGGAGTTTTCTTTTCTAATCTACCTTTTCCCATGGCACAAAAGTGCTTGGCAGTTAAGTGTGTGGAAGAAGTTATGATACCATTTGTGAGCTGAGACAAACTATTACCACGCAAAATAAAAGCAACTCAGGGTTTTGTCTGTATTGAGTTTTGAGCGTGTTCAAGCATGGTTCAAAAGCATTCCAAGCTAAAGTAATGTTAACGGAGGTTTGTCTACCATAGAGGCTGAGTTGTCTTGAGTCCTTGACTGCAAAGGATGATAGCAGAGGCTCATGAGTGCAGCATGATGACTATATTGCTCTGCAGCCCTATGGGTATTAAATTGGTTGGGCTCTTTGTAGCAGTGTGTAAGGCAGTTTGCTGTGGCTAGTGCTGCAGCTACACCTTTAGACACACCCCTGCCTGAGACAAGAAAAAAAAGGCATGTGCAGGAAGGGTATGTTCAAAGAAGCCAAGGCTGTCCCTCACCTTAGCATCCCACTTCAAAGAGCTCAAAAGGGTTTAGTCAGAAATATCCTACTGTAAACTTAAGAACGGCCTCAAGAATTAGGTTTGTAGGGGCTTTATTACAGCTGATCAAAGGGGTTTTCTCTGTGCCCTGTGGAAGCAGCATGCATGATGTTGGTTTCTATCATCGCATTTTGTCTTATTTCAAATGTGGACTCCAATCTATGATTGACTGAGCCCTGTTGCCTTGTCTAGAGTGACCAAAGAAGTTATTACCTGTACAGCAGAAGTGGTAGAGCAGATGAATAGCTCATGAAAAGAATGCTACATGTGTCATAACTGCGAATGAACTGGGCTGTCAACACTGGTGGGTAAGAATTGTCATTCATGATCCTGAAACTGTGGAAGGGGAAGGCAGCAGTAGTTTTCTTGTCCTTCTTTCTTGGTTAATTTCTGCTGGTAAGTCTGAGAGGTGTGGTTATTTCCTCTTTCTGTCATTGAAAACCTTTGCCAAGATATGGATTTTCTCCTCTCTGGCCCTCTCGGACTGATCCAACCCAAACACTGGAGCAGGAAAATGGGAGTGAAGGCCATGCCAACTAGAGCAGGATGAGTTACCTCTGTTGTATGACACGCTGCAGGGGATGCCTTAAAAAGCAGTTGTCATACCTTAGGGCTCTGTAGTGACCAGCTATGAAAAGGATGCCTTGAGAAGTAATTGTCGTACCTTAATTGTCGTACCTCAGCACTCTGCAGCACAGGGTGAAGTGGTATGAATAAGAAGAGTTACTGGGTGATAACAGGACTAGGAATTCTTCTGTCTTCAATTTATTTTCTTCTTCAGTACTCGTCCTTATCTGACGGTTGTGCATCTTTATAAAATCCAAAAGTATGAAGTCAAATATTTTTTTTGCCTGTCCTAGGTTTACCTATGGCCATGCTGGAACAGTCTACAAGGAATTTGTGTACATCTCAGGAGGACATGATTACCAAATCGGCCCCTATAGAAAAAACCTGCTGTGTTACGATTACCGTACGGATGTTTGGGAAGAGAAGAGGCCAATGATCACTGCCCGAGGGTGGCACAGCATGTGCACCTTACAGGACAACATCTACTCCATCGGTGGCAGTGATGACAACATAGAAACCATGGCTCGTTTTGACATTCTGAGTGTGGAGTCTTACAGCCCTCAATGTAACCAGTGGACCAGAGTTGCTCCTCTGTTGCAAGCAAACAGTGAGTCAGGGGTGGCAGTTTGGGAAGGCAAGATTTATATACTTGGAGGTTACAGTTGGGAAGAAACGATCTTCTCCAAAACAGTCCAGGTTTATGATAAGGAGAAGAATAAGTGGTACAAAGGAACTGACTTACCCAAAGCGATTGCTGGTGTGTCTGCATGTGTCTGTGCGTTGAAACCCAAAACAGAGGACAAAAAGAAAAAGACAAAAACAAAAAAACATCAAGATCGAGGAAGATGACTACTTCTGGATAACCACCTTTTGATGGTGGACTCCAAAGGGACCTTGTATTGAATCATTTCTATTTAACCTTGTTGGGTTTTTTTTTCCTTTTTAAATGGGTGGGGAAAAGGCATTTTCTGAAACCTCATAAAATGTACAGTTGAATGTGGTTTTTGGATTAAGCTCATGTTAAAGGTGAAAAAAACAAACCAAAAAAGCCCTCCTATTATATAAACAGTGATATGGCAAGAGAGAGTATGGTGCTTTTCTGAATGTTACGGCTTAGTTTTTTACTGCTGTGGTTTATGGCATTTCCACATATATCATCTTATATTGACATTTTCAAAATGAGGTTGAACCTGTGGCTGAAATATCGAGGAGGAGGCAGAGTAGTAAGTGTCTAGTTTGAAGTTACATAACAGTTCAAAGGAGTTCAGAAGCAACTGCTAAGGAAAGCTGAAACACATCTTCAACGTACATCTTGATTTTTGTAGTGCTAAATTTCATTCACAATACATTCTTCAGTTGTTAGTATCAGATTTCTGGAACACATGGGTGTTCAAAAAGAATATTGCTTTTGGTGAATGCAGGTCAGGTCAGTCTAAAGAGCAGGTAACTCCACTGTACTCTTAAGATTACGAAGACCGTACTGTGTGGCTAAGGAATAGATAAGATTGACATGGGCTTGGTTCAGTAGCCCTCTGAACTTTGAAATCTGGGAAAGGTGAGATGACTTTTGTTTCCTTTGTTGTGGCGTTTCCCCTATTTGAGCACAATAGCAAGTTTTTCTTGGGCTTTAAAACACACCTCAGAATAAGGAATAAAATCTGTTGAAGAACTTAAAATATTTGAGGATTTGAATGGAAACCATACAACTTGCCTTGGGCTTCAAAGCAGATGGAACTGATAGAGCTCACTGCAAGTTTGGGGTTTGCTGAATAGGATAAAGGTGGAGAGAAAGGGCGGGAGGATCCTTCAGGTGAAGTCGGAACTAGACGTCCCTCCCCAGTCCTACATGGCTGTAGAACCTGGGATCCACTTCATTTACCTGAAGCCTCACAGTGGTCACAGCCAGTAGTCAGTGTGAGCAGGAGCCTATACTGAACTTGTTTGCTGTCAAAAAGCTTATTAGCCCAGGGTGATTAATTGTGGTTCAGTAATCCTGGAGAACGCCAACTTGGGTTTTTTTTCACCTGAGGTAATAGCTCACACTTTGCTTTTTTTTTTTTCCATGTTGAAATCTCTTTTCATGGAAGTAGCTTTTTCTGATGGATTTGGCAGGGATTTGAAGCCACAGCTTACCATGCATGCAACCAACCACCTCCCCCAGTGGGACAGAAGAAACCCAACATACACTGAAGGCGGTGTTTGGGATCCAGACGCTGGGACTGAACTGAAACCCATCCGTTAGATCCTCTGTGTCACACTATCATCTGCATACCAAGCAAAGAGATTTCTGACCTAAGCTTTAGTCTACCCTCTACAAACACAGCTGATTCTGCTGCAGATATTAAAATTCCCCGACTGTCTGGCCAGCTTTCAGGCATTCACCCTGGGGCATTTTACAAATGCACCTCTGATTTGCAAGAAGTCGATCACCAGCAATCTGATACAAGCGCTTCAATTACTGTAATGATGCCAGGCCCCAGATTAACATTCCTCCTTCCCAAAATAAATTTTTACGAAGTTTTTAAAAACAACTTTTGTACTTTTTATAACACATTTTGCTAACTCAGTCTCTTGTTTGCCATATATGATATTATTTATTACAGAAGTTCCTGCTCTGTAATTGTGACCCTGTTGTTGCTGTGAGGAACTCATCATTTGGTGGATCTTTTAGTCTTTGTGTAGTTGGTTGAGATGCGGTGCAGCTGTTGGAGCAGCATTGATGACATTCTCAGCATTGTCAGGCTGTCAGCTACAGTTGTGGTGATTGTACAGCCTCTTCCCCAAAAGCCCAGCTTGGCAGACCAGCTAATACACATTCTTTATTTTCAGCTATCAGTAATCTGCTGAGGGGATTTCAAGGGCTTTGGTTTGAAGTTCTGCTGGGAACTGTCAATTGTTGCTGTTATTTCTTCCTTGGTCCTCCTTTCACATCTCCCTTATGCACCGTAACCAAGCATTTCATATTTGCCTTTTTTTTTTCCATCTGATGTACATAAAGGTGTTATCCTGCTTCCTTCCCTCCCCCTTATTTTCCCAACTATTTACCTCAATAATTGGAAAACACTAAGAAAACATTTTTGCACTTAATTTCATTTGAAGCATTGTAAATTAAAGAAGTCTTCGATATATTACAAGACCTCATTTGCAGGGAAAGAGGTACCTCTGAATAAATTTCTGGAGTGCAAGGAAGTTACAGGTTTCTTCTTTAGTGCTAAGAAAGGATTTAAAAAAACTAGTTGAAATTGCTTTTGTGAAACTCCTTGAGGTTTTTTGGTCTTTAAAAAAAAAAAAAAGCCTCAGGAGTTAGTATTTCATTTGTATTAATGGATTTGATTTCAAGCCTTTGAAATCAAATGTACGCTGCATGAGGTAATGCTCTTTCTTTTTTTTTTTAATCCTAAAAATAGCTAAATTGAAAAAAGCAATCCAAAACAAACATTTTGGTTATGACAAACACATTAATGAGTTGTTTGGGGGTTTTTTGTATCTGAAATCCTTGCTATGCTGACTGACAACTACTTCACTTTGGGGGACATTTTCATGTGTAAGTATAGAGCAAAATTTTCAAAGACTTCTTTTGTTTCTGTTAATGGGTTGCTTGTTACTATATCCCACCTTTTAATGTGTTTATGTATCGCATTAATGTCTGGAAACAATAAATCCAGTTTAGAATATTGTATTCATCAGAGTCTGATTTGTGTGTTGATTTAATCGACGTTTTCCATTTTGATAAATTGGAAAGAAGTAATTTTGCAATTATTTTTAGGTGGCATTTGTAATGATGGAAACATTGTAATAGGCAGAAGCTAAATGTAATAATACCAAGCAGAAATGTAACTTTGTTGACTAACCCACCTTTTCTGTATCATGCTCCAAACTAGACTGACAGAAATTACTTTTCACATTTTTTGCAACTGTGACAAAAGACCAAATCTAGTTTATATGGTGGTTTCAAAGATGGTGTTTCATGGGGAGCAGACTTCCTAAGTTACAACTTCGTAACATTAATTTTAGTTGCATAGGCAGAATGTAACCCTAGTACTAATCAAAGTAAGTTTTGTTTTTCCCAGTCCCTTCAAAACCAGGGTGAGTATGGGACATCTCTCATGTTATTAGAGGTCACTGGGGTGCTGTACCTGGTGTTGCTGTAAGCATTTTTCTATTATTAAAGGAACAAATGGTTATCGTTTGCACCTACAAGACCCATGGCAGTAAGCACTGGTAAAAGCACAGTCTGGCAGAGCGCCCCTTGAAGTCAGGATGCTGTATACCCAGACGTGGCTTATCGTCACTCAGGAAGTGTTAGTAGTCAGCACACAATGCTTGGAAATAATTTAAACTCCCAAGTGCTGAATTGGTTTGGGAAATGGGTGTGCTGGAATCCTGCAAAAATGAAGGAGGGAAAACGTATGACATGAGTAGATTTCTAGTTTGAATTTTGAGGCCAGAGCAGCCCTCTTGGTGAGTAATGGAGATTGGCAGAGAAAAGGTGTGCTGCCTGGAACACTGATGTTTGATAGAATAAATCCCTCGAGATACCCTGAGGAAAAATTACACTATGGTGAGATGCTGTTGTTCTGATGGCTTGAGAAAGAAGCTGGAAATGTTTTGTTCTCGAGTTCAAATCTCAAAATCTTAAATTGAGAAAGAATGTGCCTGAGCGTGTCTTTCTCTGTAACAGAACAGGCTGCTTTCTTCCAAATACTAGTGATTTTTAGTGTGCTGTTCTGGATTGAGTATTCCTAAGCAACAGGGGAAAAAAAAAAAAAAAAGTGTCTCATGTCTAGAGAATTTAAAGAAATACTTCAACTCTCAGTACTCTTCCTGGGAAGCAGTTTAACTTGCAGAAATGAAAAGCAGGTTCTAATGGTGATTCCCCTTGCAGATACATATTAATGAAGCTCTAACGAGTGAGAATTATCTACAGAAAAAAAAAGCAGCAAGTGTGACGACTCTATATTTTTTATTTCAGTTTTTTTGTAATATTTCAGTTCTCACGAATGTAATAATGAGTGAGAAGCTAATTACACCTTCATTACCTTACAGCTTTGAGTTGTCTGACAGACTGCGTCAGAGCAGATGTGTCCCCAGCCCAGATGGAGTTGCTCTGTCACTGTGCTGTGCAAGCAGAAGCACAGAGGAGCCCCAGCTACCTACAGTTTCCTTCTCCTTTCTGATAACTGCACTACTATGTGGGAGACATACAGCCCAGCAGCAGGTTTGTTGACACCATATGCATTTTTTTAGCATCACATAGGCTCTTTCTAGAACTCAGAACAGCTCTGGGAAAAAATTAACCTTTGTTTTTATCATGATGGTCTTAGTGACAAAGAGACTTGCAGGTTCTTTTGAGATGAACAATTACAGTAGCTATGGTGAGGCAGCTGGCTTAGGAGAAGTTTATTCAGCTATAAGGACAGACAATCCTTTATTTCTATAGCTGTGATCCTCATTTTGTTGTTGATCAGTCACAAAATAATTAAGTCCCTAACCTGTTGTTAGGATCTTTACCCCATGAATCTTAAGAAGAGCGATACACAGAAGGATACAGCACCACTTTTTGAAGTCGGAAAGGCAACGTGGTTTTGGGGAGCTATAATTCATGGCCACTGGCATAAAGGATAGAAGAAACTGATTTGTGCAATGCAGTGAGCAGTAATACAATAACAGAGCACTAAAAATGGCAGAAATGAATGGTAAGACAGAACTGAGACAGAAACTTGCCAGCAGGTAAGTTTCTTCAAAGCATGCCATTACAATAAAACTTACAAAACTCACATTATTACAAAATACCTTGGTAAAATGTTAGCAGACTTTACCACAAAACTGTAATAAGACAGGATGAAATTGAAGGTGTTTTAAACTAGCTGAACTATAAAGCAGTGATGATGTTTCTGCCCACGACACTTTTCACCATCAGCTACTGCATTTAGTAGCAGTATCCGTATTTGAATTAACTGGTTTTCAGGTGGGAGGCACTGGGCTCATTTCTATTTTCAGCCATTTGAAGGGGCACCCTTTCCAGCAAAAGCAGTGAGTTTACTTAGGCAGTACTGTGTGCAAAAGGGAGTTTTGTCTTCAACCAGATGAGCTACGCACAGGTTTTCATTCCGTTATTTACCTTGTAAATTAGAATCCTGAGGCAAGAGGGGGATTCAGATGCTTGAAATGCTGTATGCAAAAAGCCTATACATTTGTCTCCCTTTATTCTTTCTCTCTTTTAATATTAAAAGACCATTTTCACTGTGAGTCTTTAGGACAGAAGTGCAACACTTGCTAGAAACAGAAAAAAAGGCAGTGTCACCAGGGTGTGTCAACTAAAAGGACAGAAGCCAATGCACAAAATCATTTACTGTCATGAGCACACATTAAGTATTACACTTCATACAAGGAGATGTAAATGTCCTTATTGGAGAGAGGTGGATAGAATCTTCTTTTCTCAGCCAATGAACCTCCTCTCTGAAAAGCCAAAGACACAAGGTTCTTTATTTCCTTTTCTTCTCTTCAACTTTCACAGTAATGTTTTCTCTAACCTTTACTCCCCAACCAAGGCTGACTTTTGCAGGACTCAGTAGTATGTTTAAGGAAAAAACACGGAGTAAATTAGAGATTGATTTAATGGATCCTTGAGTGCAGATTTCACTATTTGGTTATCATAGAATCATAGAAGGGTTTGGGTTGGAAGGGTCCTTTACAGATCACCTACTCCACCCCCTCACAGTGAGCAGGGATATCTTCAGCTTGATCAGGTTGCTCAGAGCCCCATGCAGATTGACCTTGAAAATTTCCAGGGATAAGGTGTCTACTAATTCTCTGGGCAACCTATTCCAGTGTTTTACCACCCTTGGCATGAAAATTTCTTCCTAATATCTAGTCTAAACTTCTCTAAGTTTAAAACCATTATCCCTTGTCCTATTGCTACAGGCCCTACTAAAAAGTTTTCCCTCTATCTTTCTTATAGGCCACCTTTTAAGTATTGACAGGCTGCAATAAGGTCTACTTGAGTCTTCTCTTCTCCAAGCTGAACAACCCCAACTCAGTCCTCTTAAAATCATCAGACTGGTTTAGTCACTTAATCATTTTTTTTCCAGAATCAAACAATGAACCTATTCTATCTCTCCTTATTTGAGACAGATGCGGGACAGCTTGGCTCTGCAGCCTCCCTCTCGTCTGCTGGAGCAACCCTTGGCACGTGGCCTCTTCCAGACTTTCCAGGTGAATCCACAATTAATCCCCAAGGGCCAGCCCACCTGCTCCCACTTTTGCAGCTGCTTTTCTCTTGCGTTGGCACTTCCCAACACAGTAGCGCTGTGCCGGCCATGCCGTCCTGCCTGGGTCCTCAGCAGGGCTGACAGCTGCATGGCTACAGCTTTAGGGGCAAGAGACTGAGCTCACACCAGTGATCCAGGAGGTGACAGGGTGACAGCCTGAGCTCCAGTTAGCCCAGGCTCCTTGGGCTCACCTCACAGCAGCTCCCCTGCCACAGGCAATGCCTGGGGGCTGAAAGCAAAGTTTCTGGGCAGCATCTCCACCAGCATGGCTGCAGCTCCACTGGCGAGGGACCAAGCTCCCACCAGTGACCCTGGAGTCAACGGGGTCCTCTTACAGCCCGGGCTCTCCTGCGTCTAGGGTCCCCTCACATCCTGGAAAACCCCTCAAAGACTGGGATCCCCTGAGGCCAGGGTCTCCTCATAGCCTGGGATCCCCTCAAAGCCCAGGATCCCACAGAATCACTAAGCTGCAAAATACCTACAGGATCATTGAGTCCAACTATTCCTATCACTAAACCATGTCCCTGAGCATCTCATCCACCCATCTTTTAAACATCCCCAGGGATGGCAACTCAACCACCTCCCTGGGCAGCCTGTTCCAGTGCCCAATGATCCCCTCACAGCCTTGGATCCCCACACAGCCTTGGATCCCTTGAGCCCAGGGTCTCCTCATAGCCTGGAATCCCCTCAAAGCCTGGAATTCCCTCTGAGATCCCCTCAGCCCAAGTTCTCCTCACGCCTGGGGTCCCCTCAAAGTCTGGGATCCCTTGAGCCCAGGGTCTCCTCACAGCCTGGGGTCCCCTCAAAGCCTGGAATTCCCTCTGAGATCCCCTCAGCCCAAGTTCTCCTCACGCCTGGGGTCCCCTCAAAGTCTGGGATCCCTTGAGCCCAGGGTCTCCTCACAGCCTGGGGTCCCCTCAAAGCCTGGAATTCCCTCACAGTCTGAGATCCCCTCAGCCCAAGTTCTCCTCACGCCTGGGGTCCCCTCAAAGTCTGAGATCCCCTCAGCCCAAGTTCTCCTCACGCCTGGGGTCCCCTCAAAGTCTGGGATCCCCTGAGCCCAGGGTCCCCTCACAGCCCGAGATCGCCTCAGCCCGGGGGTCGCCTCACGGCAACTCCCTCACGCCTGACGACGCCCGCAAACCGAAGCCGAACTTTCTCGTCGCCCCTTCCCGCACGGGGCCGCCCCGCTCCCCCCGCAGGCACCACCCCCTCACCCCCGGGGCCGCCCCTCCCGCCACTGCGCCTGCGCGGCCCCCGCCCGCCCTGCCCCGCGCGCAGGCGCAGAGTCTCTCCCTCCGCGCCCCGCCCGCGCCGCGCGCATGCGCCGTACGCGCCGCCCGCCCGCCCGGCTGGTGCGTGCGAGAGAGAAGATGGCGGCGGCGGGGGCAGCGGCGTGAGGCGCGCGGGAGACGCCGAGCTCCCCAGGGACGCGGGGCGCCATGGCTGTGAACAGCGCCCAGGTACCGACCGGACCCCGCGGCGGCTGCTCGGGGCGCGGAGGGGGCCGCCCGAGGGCGCCGGGAGCGGCGGGAGGGCCCGGCGCGGGGAGCGTGGCGGGCGCGAGTAGGCCCGGGGTGATTCTGCAGCCTCATTGAATCGCTCGGGGCGGCGGCTCCCGCGCTGCCCGCCGGGCCGGGCTCGTTCCCGCTGTCACCGCGGGAAGGACCGGCCTCCGCGGGGTGAATTGCGTTTTTCGGTGCCCCCCTGGGAGCGCGGGGTGGGTGGGAGAGGAGTGGGAGAGGTTTGGTAGCCCGCGCTCGAGGTGGGGATAGGCAGAAGCGAATCTGTAATGAGAAAGGGAATAAGGAGATTTGTAAACTAAGCCCTGCCCCCCCCCCCAGTCCCCCCCCCCCCCCCGTCCAATGCGCCGGGGTGCAAAGGGCTGAGTGTTGCAAGGCTCTCGGCGTGGGGATGCGGATTCTCCGTCTCCCACCTACTAAAGCAGCCGGAAGGTTTGTGTAAGGAGAGGGGAGGAAAAAAAAAAATCTGCTGTCGTGGTGATTTTTCCCTGGGAGGTAAAAGCTCGATGGCTGCTTCGTCCTAGTGCGTGCTTCGAGCGAATGATTGAATGGGCGAGCTTCGCTGTTTCCTTCCTGTAAGGTTTTAACCCCCCAAAAAGCTTTCAAGCGAAGCGTTCAGGCGCTCTCTGTGAGGCGCCGAGGTGTTTATTTGCAGAACTTCATACGACTTTGGTTTTAGAAAATAATAGAGCCTAGGAAACTTTGATCATGTTAAATGACATGGTTTCTTAACAGAATTATCCATGGAGTGGGAAAATCTTTTGCAAAATGTGTTTTAAGCAAGGTGACGCTTTATTCTGAATTCTGCATATTTTGCTGAAGGGCAGTTAACACATGTAATAAAGTTGTGCACTAGGGGCACTGAATGATTTTTCTGTAACAAAAAGCTTGTAATCAATGAAAACTATCATACTTCTTATCTAGCTTGATTTGTTTATGTTTCAGAGAAAAAGGGAGACAGTTTTGTTATCGTGGATGCTCTGAGGGAGATTGCAGTTTCTGGAGTTCATTCAAAATTTGAAATTGTTTAAAATTTTGTATCTTCTAACTTTCCTTTTAAAGTGGAGGAAGCTCACTTGGTTTTGGACATTGTTTTTAATTCCCTAGTGAGTAATAGTAAGAATGCAATGTATGAAAAAGGTTCAGGGTCTAACTGGCAAGCTGTTTTACTCATTGCTTTATCCTCCTCTCAGCACTAGACAGCAGTACGTGTGGTCTGTTTGGTAAAACTGGGTTTTACGTTTCAGGTTCTTTCTTGATTTAGGAGATTGAAGGACATTTTTGTTTCTGTGAAGTTGGTGTACTTTGAAACAAACAAACAAAAAAGTTCAGCTGATGATTTAATATGAAGCACTACATAGCTGTAATTAGAACTAGACTGTAAATTTATCCTTAACGGTAACTTGCACATAAACTATTTTAAATCACCCCCTTTAGAGATAAAGGGAGGTATTTAGGTCTCATGAGAATTACTCCATAAATTTGTATAGAGTTTCGAAGCAAATATCTAGGACATCTTTCAGTTAATGCTTTGTTCATATAATTAAACACAGCCCATTTTTGTGTTTTCTGGGTTTTCTTTAACATAAACAGTTTATTTAAATGCTGTCTGGGGTTTATGTGAATATGTATTCTAGAGCAATACAGTGCTATAATGCAGAAGTAAGGTAACTGATTTGCGTTTGTTTTTTTTTTGATGGAGAACTTGAAAATAAGTTCAGAGTTGTAGTTTAAATTTTATTTTTGGATGGAGGTGTTGCAGAGCAGTAGAAAAATCAGAGTTTTGATAAAAGTTGTCTGTTCTAGGCAGAATGGTAAACAATGTTATTTAGTCACTATGTTTGTGTCATAATGCAGAGTCCTAGGCAAAAGTTCTTAGATTTTAGATTTTCAGTGTGACTGTAATTTGAATGTACCATGATTGAAACTTTTTTTTTGGTTACACAGTGGGGGGAAAAATGTCTTCAGGAAAATCATACTCTTTTAATAGCCAAAATGCATAATCAGATTCCTGTCAATTAATGAATTCGTGTAGTAGTGGGTAGAAATATTTCATCAGTCAGTTGATATATTCTAACAAGTGAATTGTGAAACATGATTGTATCTTGCATTTTCAAAGAGGGGATTAATTTTGGATGGCCAGCTAGTCAATAAGCACATGAATGTACGGTACCACAGTTTAGATACTGCTGGTTGTTTGTACCTCTGAATTCCATGTCATTATTTCATAATCACTTAATTAAATATTTAAAGGTTGCTGTCAGTTTTTTGGGCATGTTCTGAGTATATTCAAAACCTGTCAGATTTTTTTTTTATTAAGGTGAGCTAGAAGTAAACCCGTTGTATTACCACATGACACTAAAGATGTTGAACTGATTTGTACTGGGTAGTTAAAATAATTTGCCATCAAGGTCATCTAGAAATCTTCATATAAAAGGACAGACATTTTAAAAACTATTTCCTTGTTTGGAAAGAGTAGGAACTGTATAAACAGTTGTTTTATCTACTTGTCATATTGTTTTTCATGTAAAGTATTAATACAAAGGCATCATTTATAAATCTTGTGAAAACAAGTTAAGCAGAAGAAAGGATACCATAGCAGAATGAATTATTTATGCTTTTTTTGTTCTTTCACCATTACTATGGTGTCAGATTAACTCAGTGCCATTTTAAATATGTACCATATTTCCCAAAACCCCGGCTGAAGTGAAAATCAGTAGAATTAGCATTCAGGAAAAGCTGAACAAGCTCATAGACTACTCATCCTCACCCAAGCCCGTGTCTGGCCTGGCAACCAGAATAACTGGAACTGGGAACATGGCATGCAACCCGACTCCCTGAAATACTGCACTGCAAACTGCCTCTTTTATGGCTGGCTTGGAGTGTTGCTGCCTGTCAGGGTGTAGTTTGATGTTCCCTTAAGCCAGTGCTGTTTCTGAAAGAGGGAAAAAAAGCAGCAGTCTGTTGGCATTTGTTCTGTGCAGTCTTTGCAGTTTATTACCTGGTCTTTGTTGGTTACCTTGATTAGGAAATTGATCTGTCTCAAAAATAATCTTAAAAAGCTACATTGGTGAATGAATTTCTTGTGCTAGCTTGCTTGCAGCCAGGCAGATGTGTGATGTTACAGTGTGTTTAGAGGCAGAAAGAAGAGTTTGGCAAGAGTACAGTGTGGATTCTGTCTGTCAGGTTCCTGAAATTTGCTGAAAACTATGGGGGGCACCCTGCACACATGATGAAAGGTGTCTATGGTGGCTATTTTGTCCCATTTTCATTGATCAAAAGGGGCTAAGTTGGTCTTTAGACTAGAGCTTTAGCTAATGGAACAAGTGATAGTTCTAGGTTTCCATGGTCTTGAGAATTTAGGCTGCAGCTGAAGCTGTGAGTTTAGGTAGCCAGGAGATATCATTTGTCTTCTAAAATGTGAGTGGTGAATCTGTACAGTGGTACAGTGGGTGAATGTGAGTTGATTAACTTAAGAAAGAAGGACAGGAAAACTGACATAGAACTTAAATTTGGAACTCTATAGCAGCATGCAAATGATGGAATAAACCCCACAGGTTTTGTGAATCACTGCTGTTTATTCGGTGCAGTTAGGCTATAGTACCAATTCAGAGACTTTTTAGAATGATCCAGCTATTTACCTGTTAGGTAATCCAATTTTTTATAGGTAGTTGCTTAGACACACTGCTTTTTCCATTCCTGTAGCTGTTAAAATACTTGGAAAGTTAAGTGAGGTTTTGTTTATAGGTAAACTGAGCAGTCTGATTTCTGTGTAGTGATATACATGCAACATGCTGTGTCGTACAAAACAGCCAAATCTGTTGTAATAGAAGTTGCTGGCCTTGGGCCATTGGATTATAGTCATTTGTCACTCTAATGCCATTTCAGCAATGTAGATGTTCATTTCCAAAGAATTAAACATGCTAGAACTGCGGTTTTTCTTTTTGATGGAAGTGTTTTATGTGTGATCATTAAACATACAACTGGAGATTATGGAACAAAGGCTTATACTTCATGGTGAAAAAATGTGTACGTGTGTCTCTCTGGTTGTGTGTGTGTATATACACACACGGACACCCCATAGTGGTGTAGTTTGATTAAAAATGGGATTCTAAACACTACATTTATTTTATGAAATTGTAAGGTATGTGTTTGAATACTTGAACCACATAGTCTTAGTGGTGCCATATTGATTATTTTTAAAACACATTAAAGGATTTTGTTAGATTAGCACTTATGTTGATATATTCATTAAGACTCTAATAGAGTAAAACTTTGAAGTATATTAGTCTTTTTTTGTATTTGACTCTAATAACACTTTAATTGCAGATGTTCTTGATCTTTTAAATGCAAGAACTTTTCCTCCTTGTTTGACAGCGTGATATTTATTGATCCTTGGTGTGTGCTGCAAGGTCTGTTTTTCTTCACCTGTGGTTAGGCAGGAGATAGCTGAAATTGCAGTAGCCCTAACAAAGTATTTATATAAGGGTTTTTTTAAATTATGCACCTTATGGAGAGTATTTGTTTAATGTAAACTTTAAAAGGCCTTCTTGAGATCCTGTGTTCACAAATGTTAGTGCCATACAAACTGAAGAAGTCGTGCAGAAGTGCTTTTGGGAATTTTGCTGCTTATGTTATATGTGCATTTGTGTTGTGTATGGGAGTTTTTAAAGAAGCATTTTGTTATTTGCATTGAAATTATAGTAGGGAAGAAGGGAATATGGATGAGCTTCCACTGAATGTAATGTTAATATAAATTAGAAAATCACTCAAGAGTTCTGTACATTTTTTACATTGCTAAAAAGGTAACCCCCCTGATTTATGTTTGGCTTTGAGGCGGAAGAGAAAAATGCCCTATCTGTAAGAAACTGCGAAGTCATACATACATCTGAAAGGTGTGTGAGAAGATGCTTTTAAGAAAACATACAAGAAAGTAGGTTTTCTCCAAAGAATTCTGTGTATGAAAGACTTCTCTGTTCTGTTTGAATCAAACTGAACAGACTAGCAGAAAGAGCAGGGCTATATTCCCTCGGTGCTACAGTCATGTTTTTTCATACATTTAGAGCCTGCTGTACTGATTCACAGGTTCCTTCCTCATATTTCCCCATGAATGTTGCAGCCTAGCAATGAATTTACCAGTTTAACTTAAACTACAGAAGCTGTATATCATTCATTTAAAGAAGAGAGGGCTTTTGTCCTGAAACTGTTTTGTCTTGTTGAGTGGGATTCTTTTGTAGATACTGTAGCAACATGTTACCATTAGTGATTCTTAGTGTCAAGCCGGCCTTCTCATTTTCATGAGTAATTAACAGCTTTGCCATGTGCACGTACCTATCTCAGCAGGAACTTGCATATTTATGTGTTTTAGCCTGTGTCGCAAAACAGAATCGCAGAATCACACAGAACACATAATAGTTGTCTGAAGACCACGATTTATAAGCATAGAAAACTCCTAAAATGCATGTGTGATTATGAGGTATCAGATGACAAGAGTGACTTTATATGTGCTGCCTTTAATTCTGTGAACGTATCAAGACTTCAGATGCTGTGCATGGTATCAAACCACAGCTATTCTCACTCCTGGTTGTCTGGTGAAGCAGAGTTCCTGTTGCACGTGGCTCTCATTTGAGCAGGCTGCATGTAAGATTTAAAGAGGGAAATGAATTCAAAGCTAACCACCTCTATGAGGGGGGTGTTAAAGAAATTACTCTGACAGGCAAAAGGGAGAGATAAGGGGCAAGATATTGATAATCTCCTTAATTCAGTTGTGCAAGCGTGGATGGAGAGGGGGATGAAAAAAGTTCAGTCGCTTAGTTTAATTGTAGCAGCAGGTAATTACATTAATTATATTCAAATAATGGTTTTGGGTGATGCTACTTAGGAGGGTATTTGTTTAAAAATGATGCTATGCCATTACATAATATTGGATGGTCTTGTAATTTTAAATATGAGTAGGTATGATAAAAGGAGAGGGAAATAAAGCAGGGAGGAAAAGGAACTGTCAGCACAAGTTGCAGCACTATTTCTCACTTTCTGAAGTGAGAAATAGTGCTATAATATGCTTAAAGCATGGTAAACCTCACTTTCTGATCCTTTGCTCTTTTTGGGGTACAAAACCAAAGCTGCCAGTGTTTAAAGATTTCTGTGGAGCACTAGTTAATTGATACAAAGTTGCAGGAAAGACAAAGACGACTTATTTAGGCAATTCCCAATACTCATTTCTTGAAATTATTATCCTGGCATTCCAAGCGACAGAAAAACATAAATGCAGCAGAAGAGGTAATCAGCTTTCAGAGCGGAAGAAATAATGCTGTTGAGTTTGCTCATGCTAACAGGTTTTCATTGTCAGTCTTTTGAACTTTACCTTGTTCAAGTGCACAGCACTGAATTGTAGTAGCCACTCTTGTTGCTGTGAGTCAAAACAACTGTAAATACCAGAGGCTGGAATGCGGTGTTTCAGATGTGGCCAAAGACTCTGCATTTCCTTAACTGGGGAGGATGAAGGCAATGGACCCTTATTACGTTTAGTACTAATAATGATCACATAAAGGCCATTATGGTTTTCTGCTTTGGTGTAATTGCATCCTTGAAATAGAGCTTTCCTGAGTTCTCATCAATGTTTAGTCTTGGAATCATACATCAGGGCTGTTGTGCACACGTTTTTTCCCCTTTGCTTTGTGCAGCTCCTAGCAGTGATGGTACCATGATCACAAGTCGCAGTGGGCTAGAGGGATCTCTCATTCCCAGAAGCAGTGTTTGATTGTGTGCTGACCTGTGTAGCATGTGCAGTATTTTCATGAGAGTATGACTTTATAGTTAGTCAGAATTCTTCATAGGTTTTTTCAAGCCAAAAATCTTAGGGCTTAGCTAAGGGATAAGGTAATTTTATAGCTGCTTGGTTTGTATACCAAGTTTTGTGTGTTTGTTCTTCAAATATATTTATTCTATGACAGCTTAAAAAGAAAACGTTCTAGTAATTAGTGAACAACTGTTCATTAGATTATTTTTGAAGGTCAGCTCCAAATATAAGTGTCTGGTACATCCAAGGTGCTCACTGAGTAACAATCAGAGGTAGAGGTTACAATATTCAATAATGGCAGACATCACTGATTTGAAACTTAGTTCAGTTTGTATTTTCTGTCTTACTTGCAAAACAGCCTTTTTGAATGATACTATGAGTGACTTATCATGTTTACCAAATGTTTTTGTGATTTGTAAGATTTTTTTAATTGGATTTGGGACCAGAGAAGGCAATGTACAGCCACATGAGAAGCATATTCTTTCAAAAGCTGCTTAAATTTGTGTTATTTGAAAGTGGAAAGTATTCTAAATTCAAAATACCCAGACTGTAATGTAAGGATGTGGTTTCATTGTTGTTGCTTAACCTTGTCAGCACTGGTGATTAGGTGGCAGTTTGGTAGTATTTACATCGGATCTCCTAAAGTGCTCTGGCTCTTTGTACTGCAGATGGATGGGGGAGAAGATGGAAGGTGTTCCTCGAGGTGAGGAGTGTGAGCAGGGACACTGCAGGCAGCAGCTGCTTCTGTCTCTGTCCTGCAGTGAGTCAGCTGAAGAGGAGTGCCTGTGTGGTGTTGTCTGCACTGTGTATCAATATTCTCCTTGTAGGTGACTGGATCTGCAGGCCAAGGAAGTGGTGTAACTCCTACTCCTTTGTGCTTGGAAGAGGGTACCTGAGCTATCAACAGTGCAGTCTGATCTCATGGTGTTGTGGGATTTATCGATATGTTAGAGTATTCTCTGGTTTGGTCCCTTTTTCCCCCCCTCAGAAAGCTAGAGAGTTTCAGTATCTTCAGTATTGTAAATGTGTTGGGAAATATCTTGAGCGTTGTTTTGCATTCTGTTCTTTCATATGCGGAAAAGAAATCTCAATGCTAACAGAAGATCTTGTATAAGGAGATCTGCTACATGAAGTAGCAGCACTGTCAGTGTTATTCTTTCAAAATGAGCTACCAAAAAAAAAATCCTCTTAGTTGACAGTGTTATTATCATAGAGTAGACCTGCTGCATATTCATACCCAGTTTTTAACGCTGCCATTTAAAAATACAGATGGTTAATTTGCGTACTATATGCATTAGTTGCAACAGTGTATTAACCTGTGCATTTGTTTTAACACCTATCTTGCGTCTACGTAAAATTGCATTAAGATACTTAAGATCTCAAACTCTCAGGAGGAGGTGGCATGTGTGTGATGTCCCAAATTTCATTTTAACTTGCAAAGCACTTCAAGATACAGAGTTGCTGTCATGGGCAGTACCAGGTCCTCTCACGTTTCCACTTGCCACTTCTCACATGTCAGGCTAGTAGAAGAGATCTACTGACTGAGGATCAAACCAATAGAGGGTGTCCTCAGTTTCTATCTGCTGGGGGATGTACAGCATAAACATCTATCATGTAGTGAGGTATTGCAAGGGGCTTGGGTTCCTGCAGAGAGAAAATAGAGGAAGAACTCCTGTAGAACTACTCTCAAACTTCAGCTGTCACACAGTTTGACACGGGAGACTTTATTATGTGGTGGTAGTTGTTTTGTTTCTGTGATCCCCTTGAGTTGTTTACCAATCATTGTGGGGTTTTGCAGGTCTTCTAGTTTATTTTTGACTGTTTCTTTATGAGATTATAGCCCATTTTTGGTAGGTCACAACTTGCAACAGGAAAAATCTCCTCCTTCCTTGCTCCTGGCCACTTGCATCTTTTGCTTTGTGCTGGCTTCTCACACTCTCTAAATGCTCCTCTCAGTACAATGACAACACCACCACTGAAAACAAACAAACTAATCTTTTCTCTCAGTTTGAGTATAATCACTTTGCTGATTAGTTCAGTGTGTGCCAGAACTGGTGCAGGAGAAAAGGTAGAATTGTGAATCCAGCAAGAGTAAAAAATAACAAATGTAGCTTTGGTGAGTGAGCAGGTGGTACTTGTGTTGAATAATCAGCCAGTGTTTTCTCCTGCTGTCACTGTTAAATGTTTGGTGCATTGCCAGAGTGGTTACACCTGTACAAGCTCTGGCTATCATTAGCTTTTACATTTTTTTTTATTTATTTTTTTTTTAATTCTTGGTGGCTGGTGTGGTTTTGGTAGGACTTTCCACCCCAGTTAGATTAATACCAAACTTCCTAGATTAAATCTTACTCATCTGTAGTTCTGACCATTCAGCAGTTCCAAAATTCAGGGTTCAGATGCAGAGTTAGGCTTTCAGAAGATGCGTATTAGCCCTGGATGGTTGGGCTCAGCTGCCTTCTGGAGGTGCTAGTCTGTATTCCTTGTCAGGATGGAGTTCACATAGCTAATTTTTACCTCATCTAATCTTAGCCATCTTAAATCCTGCCCTGAGTAATTGCTTGTGAAAAGCATTGTGTGGGTGACTTGTCTAGCCCTGTTGCTGATAGGGATAGATTTTAGTTTTTCTACAATATTTAGCTACAGTTATCCAGATGCTATCCATTCTTATCCAGCTTTTCTTTTTCTTCCAATATATTTTTCAGCTTGCTTGGCAAACAACAGCAGTCTACTTACTAAGCAGGGTGGTATCATCTCCCAGCATGAGTTTGTGAGGTATTAGTCCTCTGGAAAGATGTGAATAGGAAATAAATAAAGAATATAATAAGTGTACACAAACAAGTGATAATCAAATGAAGGTACAAGCAGTCTTAATTTTTGTGCAGCTTTGCTTTTGATTATTTGATTTTAGAAGCATAATTTTTAGTCTGATTTCCTTATCTTAAATAACAGGGTGCCATCCTGAATCTCAGGCTGTGTCTGCGAGGTTAGCACCTTTGCGTACATGGAGAGGGCATTTGCTGTTCAAGTCCATGGAGCAATTCACAAGAGAGGGAGCATTATTAAAGGAGCTGAGATACATACTGCTGCAACTGAATTAGAGACTTCTGACAACTAGAAGGATTACGCAAATCCAGTTTTGGTTGATAATTCAGCTTTTGGAGAGGAGAGTGGTCTGACAGGCACAGACCTGTTCTTCCCATTACTCTTTTTTTCCTGTGCTATCTCTGTCAATAACTTCAGATTCTGTGTCATCTCTTCATCTAACTTTTGTTCCTTATCTTTGTCCTGATCCAGCCTATTGTAATCCCCTTCTTGAACCACTTAAAAACCTAGCCGAAATTGTTTCATTTTTTAAAACTCAGGGTCTTGTTGCACTTTTTTTCTCCAGAGCTCTGCCTTTCTTTTTTCTTTTTAATAAACTTGTCCAAGTCTGGATGTATTTGGTTTACTTCTTTAACTCGAGGATTTGGTGGATAAAAGTTACCTGTGAGGTAAATGCAGGTATACTAAGCACAGGAGCAGAAAGGCTTTCCTCTACTGGGGCGCTGCCAAACAACTCTGAAGCTTGCTGGCTGGAAGGCATTACAGAGAAAGCCTTTGTTCTAGTAGCTCCTGCCTTGCTAGGATAGGAATGTACTGGCTCCTTGATACCACAGATTATGTGGTTGGTAGAGAAGATAGTGCATATGCTGTTCTTCCACCTGGAGGAATTGAGAAGCTCATAGAAAAGTCCTTCAAAGTATTAGTTTCTAGAATACCTGCTAAATAAGAATTTCTAAACCTCAAAAGTCCTAATTTATACAGCATGTCTGGAGTTTGTGTGGACTGCTGTGAAGTGTTCAAAGATTTGATATTTAATGTGGCCAAAGCAGCGTTCTGCAGATGCAGAATTGACTTTACTGCCGTGTTCTTTAAAGTTTGTTTGCTGTAGGTAGCTGGCACAAAAGGTTGCAGCCTTAATGATTATAGTCTGACAGGAAGAAAAATGGCTAACACCAAGGTTTTTCTGCTGGTAAATATTACATAAAATTAGGAAGAGATTGTTTTGCCTACCCCGCCTATAATAAAATACTTGTTAAACTGGCTGGTGTTCTAGAGTAACTTCATGTTCCAACTTCTCTCCTCTCATTGCTTATCGTGCTATAGTAAATCAGAATAATTCTGGTCCTGATTATTTTTATTCTTCATTATAAGAAGAGTTTACAGTTTGCATATTAGATTCACTAACTAGTTCATTGCAGACAGAGCTTGAGGTAAATAAGTGTAACGAGTGGCCAGCCTGAAGCTGGTGTTTTCAGACTCTGAAAACTCATTCATACATGCAGTTGTGTCAGTGTAAGATGATAGGCTGGGTTTTATTCTTCCACTCTCTTTTCTACCCCTCTACTGACTGCAATCAGCGCTTTATAGACAGCTTCCTTGGGCTGGTTGCACTTTGTGCTAGCTGCTGTTTGTTTGAAATGGAAGACTGACAACAAGAACCTTAATTTTGGTTGTAGAATGGAGTACATAAACAGAATTTGTTTGGGTGTAAAATTCGTTCTGTTTTGGCAGTTTTTTGTATGGTTATTGTTTGGTGTGTTACCTTATTTCAAACAGGTTATGTAGTTAATGAAAACTAATACTAAACCTGTTCTGCTTTTGTGAATGTTTGAATTACAGTGTTAGGGATAAACTGTTCTGATCCATGTTGTGCCCCTATCGTAGTGTCAGGCTCTAGGGGCCGTGTGTCTGTTAAACCAGTCCCTCCAGGAATGCTGTGGCCACAACTGAGATTTCACCAACTTGTGCTTTTGTAGTAGCCAGTGATCTGTTTTTCCCTCCAACCAGAAATTTTGGCATAGTGGAATAAATTCCCCTCAGATTAATTCATGTAAAATGTGTGAAAAATGCCTAACTTTCTTCAGCTGTTAAGTATTCTGTAATAGCATCCAAGAAAACTTGAATTAGAAGGAAAAAAAAAGGGAAGATATAGTCATGCACTATATTTTTGAGCCTTTGATTGCTTAAGTGGTAGGCAGGCAGAGTTGCATTGACTCATGGGCTTAGTTGACCTACATTTACCTAGCTGTGATCTTTCTCTAGGCACTATGTAGATTTGTTAATGTTCCAGCTTTGAGCTGCAGGCTAATGATACAGGACTGTAAGCTGTACTAAGATTTAGTTCATGATTCGTTGCATTTTCAGCTGTTAAAAGCTTTAATACACACCTGCTCCACCTTAAAATTCAGCTTCATTTCCATGTATTTGTATTTATAAAAATGAACTTTATTTTTCCATAAAGAGGCTAGATCAGCATGAGATTGTCTCAGAAATTGGTTTGCCTAAAATACTGCTATTTGGGATATGTTACAGCTGTAAAAATACGGCAGGTAGTTTTCATCGCACCTGGTTATGGGTTGTTCTTTGCAAATTCAGAGTTTAAAAGTAAAAAAAAAAACCCTCATGTTTTTCAGTATTACAGTTTTGTCTGCATTTCTAATAATCATTTTATCAATAAATTTTCTTGCAGTTTGGAAGTTTAGAAAAACTAGTAGTATCAAATAAAGTAATTATTTGTGTACTAAGACCTGATGGATTTTTACTCTAGAGGAAGGAGAACTAAGGGAAGGTTGTCTTTCCCTACACGTTACTGAAAAAAAAAGTTATTGACATACCTTGACAAAATGAGAGAAAAGTAAAGGATGAGGGAGAAATACCTTATTTGCTGCTGGAATGAATAATGTAAGAGCTTTTTTTGTGCTAATAAAACCCAAGTGCCGTCATACAGGTGTGTCCTTTTTTCCTTGCCAGAAACTGGTCTTTTGAGTTGTTAATTTTCTTCCTCTCCTCCAGTCTGCCCTGATAGCTTTAAGAGTAAGGACAGTGAGCAAGATTGCATAGCTTGTGATATAGATAAGCCATTTCATCATTTCGGTTTATATGTGAAATAGTTTTGATTTGTTAGGCCTTCTGCATAGATACAGTTGAATTATTCTTTGCCACCAATAAGTAAAAGCTGTATTTTTAACTTGTTACTGGAAAAACAGTTGAAGTGGGAGTATTTGCAGCTTAAACTAATTTGACTGGAAGATCTGAGCTGTTTGTTATTAGATGAAAGCCACATTGATGCTACTTGAAAGCAAAAGTTGACACTTCATTTTCCTAGCTTTCTTGTAGTGCAGGTGATGCCAAGATGATGATGCATCAGCAGTGCTATTTCTGCCCATTTTTCTAGGACAAGCAGCTGTGTAACACGTCCTCCTCCTCCTTGTAGTCCTCCAGGAAAGCATTCATGTTGCTAGACTGGAATACCGGGGGAGATTTCATTACAGGCAACGGGGTAACATTAGCATTTATTTTTTATTTTTGAGTGATTAAGGAGAGCACAGCAATAAACAGGTGACATGGGGCGAGCTTGCAACTCAGGCACATTTTAATCCCTTGGGATCTTCGGAGAACTTCTTTTTCCCCCTTTTTGGAATTAGTTCTGTCTGCTGTTTTTGTCTGCCAATCAGAGTTATTGTACAAATATGAAAGTATTACTTTCATTTCTGTGTGCTAGAAAACAGATTTTCTTGTGTAGATTTATTTGGTTAATTGGTTTTGTGTAATTTGTGTTGTAATCTAGATGCAGTTACTAGATGATGTCTAAAGGTGATATCAGTGATGAAATGTTTTTCAAAGTGGTGCAGAATCTGCTGGGTTGAAGGTGTATGTTACACCGGTTGTAATCATATTATAGAGATTAACTTGGAAACGGATCCAAATTTTGTTGCATTTGGAAACACTGGTGACTGATAAGCAGGAGGGTTTGGAATGTTGCTTTGAGAGAGGCATTTAACATGAGTATTTTGTTAATGAGAACTAATGTTGGGAAATAGATATTCAACACAGGGAAATTCGATTCCTTACAGCATGTCAGACTGGACACTGAAATTGGTGACACCAGCACACTAGTGACTTATGGAAACGCAAGCTGAAAGTCCTTCTACTGTACCAGCTTCAATAGTCTCATTCATTCAATATTCTCAACATGTAGCAAAAAATATATTGCAAATGTGATATGTACTGCAGAATAGGTGGAAATAAGACAAATAAATCTGAAGTCCTGATGACAAAGTTTAATCAAAAACTGTAGGACCTATGCCACTAGTGGCTTCATGTTAAAAGAGGACCATTTGCACAAAGTGTATTTAATATTGCATCATTTTTTTTTTTTAAGTTTCTATGCTAGTTGTTGTTGTTGTCAGTATTTGAAAGAAGAGATTTGGGGTATTCTTAAGGTTTATTCAAGCATTGTTTAATTCTATTTTCATCATTGATCTCATGGATGTGGGCATCTGTGAGAAGGCATTCACATTTGCAAACTCCCAGAAATTCAGAACTTCGGTATCTTGAAACTAGTATTTAAAAAAAAATGATGGAAACAACTCTTGTGAATAATTTTCTTTTTAAAGCTAATGTTTGTTAAACCTCAGCATAGAAGTACTAGATGGAAACATGTATTTCTCATCATGCAGTGCAACAAGGGCATTTTGTTATGTTGGTATAAGTTTACTAACATTGCTTAAAATCTTGTTAATTTTAATATGATTAATAACATTTTGTAGATCTCTGGTAAATTGTCAAGCTGGGTTACGATCATGGCAAAATTGAATAGATCTATTAGTATGTTTTGTGATTTCTGTTTTGCTTTTTCTGTTTTAAAGGAGAGGTTTGGAAACTAACAAAAATGTGGAAAGATAGAGTTAGGGTTCCCTCCTTCCCTGCCCTCAAGAATTCCACAAAGCCTTGTCCTCTCCACGCCCTGCACCTCTGCTTCCCCCCGGGAGGAGGCTGTTACTTTCCATCTTTGTTTCTTCCACAGCTGCAAGTGGAAGATACTTGAAATTTTTACAATAATGTTTTGACAGTGCTCTTAATCTGTGGTAAAAATCAAGCTCACCAGACTGAGGTATCTTGGGGGCCGTTGAATATGCTTAGTGCAAGGTAAGTGATTCCTCTGAAGAGTTAAATAATCTGGGGAGTAGCAGGAGAAATACATTGAGGAATATGTGCTCCTGAAAAAGTGAGAGAGGATTCCTTTCCACGAGCCACAACAGAACGCTTCTCTGTAGGTTGCAGAGATGATTCGAGAAGGAGATAGGATTTGACTCTGAATTAAGCCTCTTGAGGATTATGTATCTTTAAAACAAAGTCCACAGTCAATAATTTGTGGAACTTCCCCCCGATATTCTCTTGGAGTTTTTGTTCCAAATCCAGTGTCAGTGTGAGGCTCAACTCTGTTCTAAGCATCGTTATTGCTCTACCTTGTGACTTAGTGCTTAGAGCGTTGACTGCTGTTTAGCAAGCTTTTCAAGCAGATGCTCATTTGTCTCAGTATATAAATGAAACCTAATTTTTCATATATGTAATTGAAAGCTGAACAGCGTTGTTGCTTGGAGAAAGCTTATTTTTTTTTCTGCCTTAAGATCAAATTTGTGTATGTAATTAAGCTTCAACTTTTCACTGGTGATAATTTTTTGTATTTTTGAGTTTTATGTTGCATACATTAGCTTATGTATTATTGATGGTTATAGGCATGGATTTTGCTAACAATTCAGCTGTCTGTTCATATGCATTTTTGTAGCAATTGTGCTAATTCTTGGCTCAGGTAACTGTACAGTTGTGGTTACTGTAAGGTAAGAGGCTTTTGATTCATTGATAAGTCCGTAATGGTTGGTCCTACAAGCATCTTGCCTCAGCAAATTTCTGTGTCTGAAACCCAGTCTTTCCTTGGAGCTTGTGTGGTGGAATCCCAATCCATCATCTGTGATGGAGACTTCAAAGTGCTGTGAAGTACACACAGGTTGAGAGATACACACACTGTAGGGCAGATTTGAGTTTCGCATTTAAAAGAATCAATTTGATGTAGTCCTAATTGGTTTGTCTGTTTCTTTTGCAAATACACACACAAAAATATTAAAATTGGAATTGAAATAGTCTGAAACTGCTTTGGCAAAGTTCTAATACACGCTAGTGTGTATCTCTGTTGTGTTTTAAGTGCAGTTTGTGGAATGTGGGGTAAACTATTGCTCATTGTGGGCAGCTTATGTGGGAATGTGTAAATAATTTAATTAAACTTCTGTTTGACTGTTCCAACTATTTGATTTTATTTGTCAGTTTGAAAAAAGGAGCTAACTGGCTCTTGAAGTTATGTGAAATAATTCAGAGTGTACAAGCTAGGACCCCAAAAGTTCATACTTCCTAGGTATTTCTTGATAGGATGTATTGCTTCTTTCTTTTTTAAATCCTGGTGCTCTCTTGCTTAAAAATTTACTACTTGGGAATTTCAGTTGCAGAAAAACCTTTTAAATTTGAGTTAATGATTCAGAGTAAGTACTAAGGTCTTGTCTCTCTGAAGTTGTTTCACAGCCAAAATAAGTACGTTCTTACGCAGAGATCGTTTGTACAGCACCAGCCACACTAATTCATTGGGATGTAGGATGGATGAACAGCAGGCAGGGAGCTTATGTTGTGTTTCAAGTTGCTTGCAATGCAATAGCTTTCCACTCCTCTGCATCCTATTTGTAGAGATCATTTTACTGAGCGATGCGATAGCCTGGTTCTTTTTTCACTTCAGCATGTAGTTGTTTCTAAAAAAGTGTAAAAAATTCTGTTGTGCTACTGGAGTGTTTTGTGTGTGCAGCTTCAGAAATCTGTTTCTTGAGAGACAAGGCTGAATTGAGTGGTAGAAGACAGGAAGGGTTGGGTAAGTTGGATAGGTTTAATGTCATCAGTCATATGGCCTAATAAGTTTATTTTGGAACAGGTTTTTCTCATTTTATTGTGCAGGGGCTTTCAACTGTTTTCCTCTCTGTTTGCAGGTATAAGGCACTGTTAAGTAAAGCCTCAAAATCATATAAAATTTCAGTTTTTTTAGGCCCAAATGGGATGGGGTTTTTGCTGTGTAGTCTGACTAGGATTACTTCTGGTGTTTGAAGTTGGTACATTTTTTAATGTTCATTTTAAAATTGGGAAGGAACAATTGCATGGAAACAACATTTCCATATGTTACTGCATTATTATATAGCAAACCAGTTCCATTAAGATAGTATTTTGTTTTGCTTTTGTCTTGTGTTTCTTAACTCAAAAGTAGCACATTCTTTTACTCAGAAATTCTTGTTCTTCCTGTCGTGAATAAAGTTGGGTATGTGTTTTAGAAGGTAAACCAAATTGTGTCTAGGGCTTGTATGAACTGATGCAACTTCTCACCCTGCATGTTGGTTTAAAACTGGCTGTGGGACGAGCCTCAGTTGGTGCTCTGGTTACCTTTAGCGGAAATTTGAAGGAGAATGCATACAGTTTTAGAGCCTAAAGTACTTTGGTTAAGACTTGAGATGCAATGAGAGTTAGGATGCAAACAGTTGACTTTCTGGCTCCCAACACACAGGTCTTTTTACCATGAATTTGTTAATTGTATTGAATATAAATTCGTCTTTAACAGAGATCTTTCTCTTTTTATTTTTAGTATATTTTTGGGGAGTTCAGCCCTGATGAATTTAATCAGTTCTTTGTGACTCCACGGTGCTCTGTTGAGGTAAGATCTACTTTAAACCTTTTCTAGAAGTAATGTTTTAAAGCTATATCTCTTGGTGTGTATTCAAAATATAACAATACAACTATTTTTTGTCATTTTCTTAGCTTGCTAATTTACAGACTGAAGATATTGAAAAGGAGTCTTCTTTCCATGTATGTGGATGTTAAGTAAATTTTTAGACATAAGAAATTAATTATTCCACCTTCTTCTTGTCATCTTTCAGAGCTGGAATAGCTGACATTGCAGTGATAGGATGTTGAAAAGGAGTTATCCAGGCCTGTTACCTCAGCTTTGAAACTTCTTTAGTAGTGTTCTTGCTTGTAAGAAAGATGGGCTTCTAAATCTTGAGAGCCTTTTGAAGTGCAGGGATTCTTAGTATTTTTTGACAGGTGGAGCACAGCTAACCGTCAAAGCTATACTTGTAAGGAAGGCTGTGTGTAAGGACTGAGAAATTGATCAGTAGTGAACCAAGAGCAGTGCCAGTGAGAACCACTGCGTGGAAACAGTTATCTTTGAGTGTTTTGAGTTCATAATACACTACAGATGGTACTGAAGACTGTTTTTCTCTGTAGCTCGTGATAGAGTGAATAAACTGTTTTCCCTTATGGCGAAGATTATTATGGTGTTGTCCTTATCTCCAGACTTGAAACATAATTTTTCTCCAGGTCAACTCCCATGTTTTTCCTCCAAATATTTCCATTCAGACATTTCAGTCATGCTTCCATTCTCCCCTTCAACTTAAAGGAAATGAATACTTCAGCTGTAGATGGTGAAATCCTTTTGTCACATTGTAGAAATCTGACAACCTTTGTTAATGTAACTGTGTTTCCCATAACTTAATATTCCAAGTATAATTATTATAATATATCACTGAATAATGAAGTGTATAAAGGGGATGGGGTGGATTGGGGGAGTTTAGGAAGAAAAAGACAGCTTCTTCTTCCTTTAGGTGTGTCTTTGTATCTTCTGTGGTAGGTGGGAAGTAATACAGAATACGTCTTCATGTAATGCATGTTTCTTCTATACCATTAAGTATAGTCACAGCAGTGTAATGTTTGAATCCTATATGGTTTCGCCCTATCCATCCTATGTTCTAACTGTTTGAACTTTTACATTGTGGAATGACAATGTCATACCTTGACTTCTTCAAAGCTGTTTGCATAAAGTGTGTTAAGGAATTAAAAGCCTACAATATTTGGACCAGTCTTGCTTCATAAGTCTTAGTAAGACTTCATAACTGTCTCATGTGTACCAGTTACTGCTTATCTATCAAAATAAGGCACTGTGTGGAACAGTGATCTTTAAGCTTGTCCTTGATCTGATTCAGTTCAGTGTTTTAATTATCTGGATCATGAAGTAAAAAACTGTGCTTATTAGTTTTACACTGTGAAGGTATTTCAGAGAAAAGTGGTCTGAAAAAAATAGGAAGAAATTCCAGGACAAGACAGAGGTTATAAAACTGCAGTGGTATTTGACATACATTCTGTTGGAGGCAGTGCCAGTTCTATGAGTACCAGCATCCATTGATGCTGGTGTCCTGATATCTGTTACCCTACAGACTGAAGGATGGACTGAAGCAAGGGACTAATTAAAAGTTATCTAGAATGTCCCTTTTTGCATGGGATTTTTAATACATGTTCTATCAGATACCTTTTGACCGAGATGATTCAGATGACCCAGTTGTATGAAACAGGGCAACTCAGAAATACCTGCTTTGCAAAACTGCTGTTGATTAACCAGATTTGTAGGGGACTAATATGTGGACTACTTTATTTTTTTATTTTATTTTTTTTACTTTGTATTTTCTTAAGCCCTTGGAATTGGAGAAGAAGCAGAATTACAAGTTTTATTGTAAACTGCTTACTTTAGAGTAACGTTTTTAGGTCTAACTATAATATTAAACACAGATTCAATATAATTTTAATATCGATAATAGGTATGTAACAGCCTGGAGCCTCTTTCTGACCCATTGATTCTCATACTTTACCTGGAAAGTCAGTGTATTAAGATATATTATGGGTTATGAATGGATTTTACAGTATCTGTTCTTTTTGCACACTTTATTCTAATGGGATTTTGGGAATACTTTTCTTACCTCTTCCAATGCACTGTTGTCTATGGTGCTTTAAGAAGGCAATATGTAAAAATACCTGTAGTTTTAGAGAATTTAGGACTTCAATGGCAAAGTCTTTGGTATTTGTTACACCATTATAACTACAATAGCATTACAAAAGTGCAGTATACTCTGAAAGTTTTATTTCCTGCTGCCGAAACAGTTCAGCTGTTCTTCAGGAAGCTGCTGGGCTGCAGTGCAGCAAGGGCTCCCAGCTCCTGCAAGCACAGGAGGACGCTTTCAGCTGCTAGGGCAGTTTAGGAGCAGGCAGTGGGGTGTTAGGAATTGCCCACATGTGGTTACTATTAACCACTGAGTCCATAAAATGATGCCAGTGTATTATATAGACACACAATCTGGATAGAAACTATATGCTGTGGTTACATAATGCTTAGGCTGATGATAAAAAAAATGTTTGGTTTTATTAATTATGATTAAGAAAATCCCTTTGCTCAAATACTTCAAGGGCAGTACTGTAGCTGAACCAAACTGAGATTCAAAATATATGTCTGTGACTATTATCTGTGTGGAACTTTAATCCTTTCACAGGTAACTTTGTCTGTCTTCAGGTTTTTTCTAAAAAGGATGTGTTCCTCATTTTAAAATGATGATGAGTTACTGTTGGTGAAGGAAGATCTTGATGCTATGAGGTGAATTGCTTGAGAAGTTCATGAGCCTATGATGTTTAACCAAGTCTCTTAGTAATTGCGGTAATCTGCAAGGACACTCAAAGCTGTAGTGTGGGATTTGATAAATATAGAAGCATAAGTTCAAGACATAGTCTCAGAAAACCAAACTTCAATAATGATGTTATTTTTGAAGGATTCAAATGTTTCAAATGAAACTGATATCAAATGTTAATAGAATTGCTTTGTCTTTAAATAAGTTTAATTTCTTTTTTGTACAGCTCCCCCCATACAATGAAACAGTTTCATGTGGTATTAAGTCCACAGGTAAGTTTCATGCTGGTAAGAAATCAACATCCTTTTTTTTAAACTTAAAGATTGTGACACCTCCACTAGATTTACTAGAACCTTTCTATAAATTTAACTCTTTAGAACTCATTCAGCAGGTTGATTTTTTTAAACACATTTACTGAATGAGTTCCATAAGAGTATTTGAAAGTACTACATTGAATTTCAGCTAACTAGGATTGACATGCTTGATCCTCCTTGACTATGCCACCATACGACCTTATGTCTTGCTGAAATATTGTAGGGTGTAGCTGTGAAAATGTGAGGTGACTGAAGTTTGCTAGAGAACTTGTAGTGAAGAAATGAGTGTGGTGTTTAGCTGGTCCTCCTGTAAGAGCAGGAATATTTTCTAGCAGTTGCGACCTGAAGAGAGCTCAGCAAGCAGGATTCTGTTCAGTGTTAGCTTTGACTCTTACTGCTGTCTGGCACAGCTGTTTCTCTAGAAAATCCCACCCCTTTTTTGAATTTCTTTCTTTTTTTTAGTGAAGGTATGACTCTAGATGTAAAAAAGCATTAAAGAGCTCCCGTTTTAACATGGTGATAGTCATACGTCTTCTGTTTTGACTTGTGCACTCTAAAACCTGCCTTTACTTCATAATTACACAAAGTTGAGAGTTCAGTAGGAGTTCCCAAGGGATCATCACTCTGTACAGTTCAAACTGAACTTTCATAGTATGTTGAGCAGTAGGTAGTGTTTGGCTTTTTTTTCCCCCCTGAACCAGGGGAGAACAAGGAAGCTGAGACTTACCCAGATGTATACAAGAATGATACAAATGACATCCATATCTCCTTGAAAATAATGCAAGTGTCTGACTGGACTTTATCGTTTAAGAACACCTGATCATTAATGCTTAGCCTTGCATTTAAAGGTAAATAAGGTAGCCACTCATAAAGAAGGACAACAGGTCCCATTTGAGCTGTATTTAGTATAAGACAAGTTTTAGGACCCTGAGTAGTGTTACGTAGGAGTTTGAAAAGTTCATTAAAAGACTGTGTGATATAAATTATCTGTTATTGATGACAGGGGCTTCCAGTCATATATTGCTTTGACTAGGGAGTTCAGTTCTGTTCTTTAAGACTGCGATTTTAACGTTCACAAGCCATACGGAAAGTTGGTTTGTAAAAATGTTTTTCAGATCATTCCTAGACCCTGAGAGAACCCTTCCCAGCCCTGAGATTAGGTAATGACAGCAAATTAGGTTTTATCTCAAAAATGTGTTTAACAAGCTTGCACTGTACTGTGCATGCGTTATCGTCACTGTGATGGCTGCATAAGAAGCTGTGGAAACTAAAGTAGAATGCTATACTTATGCAGTATATTTATAATTATAAGACGATGATATACACTGACTGCATTGTTGATCCCTGTAGTCTAATGTTTTTCTATACTTACTTTCAGCGTTTAACTTTATTGTGGAATTAGATGATCTGTTAATACTAGGAATAATCAAATAATGGCTGAAGCTCTAATATGTAGAAGTCTGTTCAGACTAATTAGCACTCTGTGTTCACTGCTTTTGTCATTGTACGTAGACTTTATCCTTGGAGCATCTGTTGGTACTTTTTTCAATATGTGTCATGTTGTTTGTGACAGATGTATCTGTTTCAGTCCATTCACAAATAGCATTGTGAACTAGATTGAAACAAAGATGCCCAGAAGCAAAGTGGAAAGTCAAAACAAATAGAAAAAGTTACCTCATTGTTTTTCAACAAACTTGACACAATCTTGTGGCAAATGAGCTTCTGCCAGTCCTTCCATAGGCTAACTATGTAGTAGCTACTGCTGTTCATTATTCTAATCCTACTGTAAGGTGTAAAGTTTAATTTCTCAACTGTAACTAAATGCTGGAATATCAGCTATGGTCTTGGCCAGATTTGAGCCTGTTTACGGTGATGTTGCACCTCCAGCTAAGTCATAATTGTGCCATAACTGTAACGAATAGGTTTTGTTTTCTGTTCCCCATTTGCCTTAAAGTGGCAAAAAAACTCTGGTTTTTTCTTTTTATTTATCTATATGGGTTTGTTTTGTTTTGTTTTGGTTTTTTTTTTTGCTAGGTTAGCTTTTGGTAACAGAAGTGCTGGAAGTGGAGAGCATAGGAGCAGCAGAGGAGTTGCAGGAGGGAGGGGAACTTTCCCATTAGGCTGTGGGTAGTGCACATTCTTTGTCTCAAAGCAGTTATTTTCTTAACCCGGATTTCAGAAAAGAAGCAGAAGTCACAGATTATTTTGAACTTGTAGGAATTTGAAATGTGCTCAGTAATTAATTCTTATTGTAGTTTGAGTAATATTAGGTGTTAGCAATTGTTGCTTGTGCTTTTTACTGTTGGAACAAAGGGTAAAGAACTAGCTCCTGGTTCATGCTTGACTAACAAGTTGTTCCATAAGCAGATGAACTAATGAGGAATAGTTTTGTTGTGGATTTGTGTCCCATATTGCTTAAAACCCCGTCCCCCATTTGCGAGGAGATGAAGCTGCAGCTGTTTTCTAGCTATATCCCCCGACAGGTCAGCCAGTGTATAGCGCTGATACCCAGTTAGTGTCGCTGCTGAGTTGTTAGGGAGATGCCCTTGATCTCCCAGACCTTCCCTCCTCTGGTTATCAGGCAGCAGTTCTCCACCTTCCTGCCTCTAGGATGCTCATTTTTTTAAAAGGAACATCTCTTGTCTTTTCTGATTGGTGGTAGCCAGTCAGTGATTGCAGAAGGAGCTGGTGAGTGGTGGATTGATTGGCATGGTGTTATGAAATGCTTTCTCGTAGATATTAGGGAGAGGTACAGAAAATTTGAAATTCGGGTACTCGTTAACATGATGTAGAGAAATCAAATCAAAATCAGCAAGGTTAAAATTGATGCAAAATGTGTTTTACTTCTCATTTAGTTAGGTTAATAGATGAAAGTAAAAAAACTGCTAAGATCTGTATTATATGTATTCATTAATTCATAGCATGTTGGCAATGCATGTGAAAGTCAGACCTCAACACACATTGAGTGTAGAGTCTGCTTTCACATTTTGTTTTAAAGCACAAGTTTTTGTCAGCTGCATTTTCTAGAAAGTATTTGGAGAGTTTCAAAACAGTTATTTTGATACATAACTCTCAACATATTCTCTGCTAGAGCCTGCATCTTAGAAGTATGCATCTGTTGATTTGTCATACGTAATGTAATTTGCCCAGAATCTTTGAAGTTTAGTGGTGTATCCAGTTATATTCCTTTGGAAATAGTATCTTGTGCTGTTTAGTTCTCTAGTAATGATCTTTAAAAATCTGAAATGTTTCTTTTGACCCTCCCCCAGCCTTTAAGAAAGCAGAAAATATTAAATGTCTTTGAAACAGTAACATACGTATCATGCAATGACCCGCAAAACTAAAATCTAAGGTGCTTTAACATTCCTGAGCCTCAGATGTGTCATTAATTTTATCTCTTTATTTGGTAGTTGTGGAAATAGTGGTAACTGAAGTGTTGTGTTCCTAGTTAGCACGTATACGTTATAAGGATTAAGTTCCATGAAATTGTAATACTTTTTAACAGACTATTTAGTGATATTGAAGCCTGCCACGAGAACATTCCTCAGCATTTCTTTAAACAGCGTGTCAAGGTTCCAAGATAAATTAAAACAAAACTTTAAAAGCTTCCAAAACCAAACCAACCAACCAAAAGCAATCCTGTTCATGGATTTTTCAGTACTGCTTGTATGTTGAATACAGACCTATTTTGAGGCATACCTGTTGTATTACTTGTCATAAAATCATAGTCACATAATCATATTCTCATAGAGTAATAAGCTCAACATGGTTTTGATGAGTCTAGAATTTCAAAAGCTGTAATAAGTTTCCATACAATTAATGAAATATTTTTCAGTTACTAATTATTATGATAAATCTTTGCCTACCAGGAAAAAACACCATCCCCTCACCTGCCCACCCCGATAAAAAAACCCCAATCTCCACATGTGGAAATTATTTTTAAAAGTTAAACAGGAAAAGGCTTGGATTTTCTAATTGTCAGTGGAAAAGGCTGACTTCAGAGAAGTATGGGGTTAAATATTGCAGCTTATTTTATTTGCACTTATCCAGTAAATAACTTAATACAGAATATTGCTTAATTCACTGGGCTTTATTAGTTTTCCTTAATAGGTGAATTTAATAGGTGTTATTTTCAGGAATGGTGCAGTGATTTGGAAAATTACATAGTCTAAGAAATCCTCAATCATTCTCTTGTCTTTTAAGGAAATGGTGTTTTGAAATGCTCTTCAGGACTGAGGTAGAAAGTAAGAATTACTTTAGCTTGTGGGAACGTAGCTTGTTTTCTGAGATATGAAGGAAGGTGAATTTTTTTTCCCCTTCGATTTTTGTAGGTTTTTGGTTAGGTGTCATTTACTAACTCAGGTTTGCTTTCTTTTTTCCAGGGGAAGAGTTTCAGAGGATCGAATTTGGTGTTAATGAAGTTATTGAGACACAGTCATCTGTACTAAATAACAACAACTACAGTATTTCAAGTACTTTAAACCCTCAGGCTCCAGAATTCATTCTCAGTTGTGCTTCTGCTCCAAAACCCCCTGATGATACTCTCAGTGAAACAAACTACAACTCCATTGACTGCCAGTTTACTGATCCAACTCTTGCTTTGGACAGCGGTTCTAATGCTGAAAACGATGGCTTGTCTGGAGGCCTTGGACAAAGGGAGCGTAAAAAGAAGAAAAAAAGACCTCCTGGATACTACAGTTACTTGGAAGATGTCAGCGACGGCATTGCTCACCCAGAAGCTCTTGTAAATGGCCATGCAAATTCATCAGGACTAAACAGCATAAGTACGGAGGATACAGAACTGACAGGAGACATACCCTCCCTGGCCACACCAAGGACTTGCAACAGCCCAGACAATTCTGTGGACTACATTAATGAAACTGTCTCTGATGATTCTGTTTCTAGCGCACTAGACAATACCAGGACTGCAGGGCAGCCTGAGGTATGCCGTGTTACTAATTCTGAACAGTTTTGCATCCCCTCAGAGGCTGGCAGAGATAGCCCTTTAAGGACAGCTGTTGTACAGTCTTATGCTGGTACTGATACTACTGAAAATCATGACGTTACTAATGGACAAACACTTGAATCCTCTCGTGAGGACACAGCTGCCAATGGGGTGGAATTGCACACTGTGGAAAGCACTGACTCAGACCAAGCTAAGCCTGAGGAAGCTTCACCTACTACTGAGGCAACAGTCCCGGTTGCAGGATCAGTCCCTGTTAATCAGCCTGCAAAATCGTGGGCTAGTCTTTTTCACAATTCCAAGCCCTCTGCTTCCACATCTGTTGTCTATGTTGAGACTAAGTATACCCCTCCTGCCACATCTACTCTGGTCCCTGAAAAACAGGTTGAAGTCAAAGAGGGACCCGTTCCAGTTTCAGAGGATCCTGTAGCCATAAAGATTGCAGGTATAGTTAATATGCACAAGTGGATGTTACACTGAAAGGTATTAACTCTTTTGTAAACGCTAGTGTTTGCAAGCAACAGGAGTGTTCAGTATTGAGAGAGAAGATTCCTCTGTTCATGTTCATAATAAGGTGACTGTTCAAACACTGCTATGAGAGATGTAATTTAAATAAGCTAGATTTGTATCCCCCTGAGTAAACATTCCAATGAGACATTATGGTGTCATTATCCCAGAAAATGTTAAACTATTGCTATTTGTTAAACAGTGTATTTTAGCTATCTGTGATTTTAAATAGGCTGCTTGCATTCAGCTGTGTGCTACTCTACTAGGGAGAACATGTTAGAAATGTTTGTTATGAAAATGGTGTGTTGTATTATCCAGTATTTATGATCTTGTAATGCATTCCATTACAGGATGAAAAGAGTATTACTGTATTTATGCAAAAGTAGCCAAAATTCTTGGATACTTCCAATAGTTTAATTGTCTAAATAGGTCCTGCTCCAGAAATTCCAATTCAGGAAATGGTTTTTACATTTATTGATTTGCTGTTTGAGAGTTCTGTCTTTCAAATTTTGAAGAACTTTCCTTAACCATTGTAAACAATATTACTTCATTCAGTAGCAATGCTAGCCATTACCTTTTCAAGAATGACCATAGCAAACTGTCCAGTGAGTGCGTCAGGAAAGACATTGTGTGATATAAAGGCTTTGACCATTGGTCGTGTCATATTTGTGGCTCTAATGAGAAATACTAGAATGTACATGAGGGAGTTCGTGCAGATTCAGTCAGAAAATATGAAGAAAAATCTCTAGTTAGTTGCATTTTGTGTCACTGACTCATGACTGTTAGAACAAAAATAATTGCTTTGAATCTGGAAATAACCCATATGAGAAAAGACTTGTGCAAGATCCTACTATTTATGGTAGATGTGAATTTAGAAGTACAATGGCATTTTGTATGTGACAGCGTCAAGTTAGTTTTCTACACTAACCAGAAGCTGGAGATTTCCATTCAGAATACCCAGAAGTATATGCCTGGCCCTCATTCCATCCTTAAATTTGTCTGTTGAGAGGAGAGCTGTCATCATAATTCATATCTCTGTATTTTTCACGTAGGTGTCACAAATGCAGTTGAGTATTTTTTTAAAAATGGTTATGGTTTGTATGAACCCATGCACGTGGAGTATCTTGTACTCTTAAAATCTAAAGTTATCATTTGGTAATGAATTTTAGTTTAAATCTGTTTTTGACAACTGTAAAGCTGGAACTACTTCCAGTAGATGAAAAACTTTATCTTGTCCAAGTTGCTTCACCTTTCAGTTAACGTAGTATTTTTAGTTAAATATGTACTGTTTTTTGCCACCAGGTGGGAGCAGAGCTTTCTGTTTTGTCTTTAATGTATTAAAATAGGAATGTAATTTATACATGGATTTTCTTCTGCACCTTCACTGTTAGCTAACTGTTTTTGCAGAAGAATAATCTGATTACAGATCCTTTTCCAGTGGGATGGAATTAATCTTCTCATTGCAGCTGATTTGAGAGTTATATTGCTGCAATTCCTGTAATTCAGATGCTACTGATTTTAGTATAAATGCTTGAAGAACCGAATGTAGCATAATCTGTGCTTTGCTTTATGGAAAGAGGTGGCTTTCTTCATTGCTTATTCTATCCTCATTGGAAAATAGGTACATTAGCGCTTAATTCATACACTCAAAGACACGTTACATGAGTTTCAATTTCTGATTTACAGACAGATCAGTTGCTCCATTCTGTCCATATTTTATTTCAAGTCGTCTTATTTCAAATACACCTTAGCCTAATTTAAATGCTACAATAAACATTTTAATAATTTGTTTCTAAGGGATGGTAAGGTTATAAATGGTCAATATTTATAAAAAATATGACTTTCAGGCTTTGCTTTTTGTGTGTCACAGTTGCATTCTGATGCATAATCTGATCATAGTAACTCCTTATAATTGCTTTAAACAAGCTAGGAATTAAGTGATTGGAAAACTGGGTATTCTCTGAGTAGTCTTTTAACTGTTGTTGGTAACTGTAGAAAGCATTTCAATGAGAGAATATAAAGAGGTTTTCTGAGTCATTTTTTCATGCAGTTTTTTCATTGTGGATAATGGAATTAACAGTGCATATGAAACTCGTTTACAGCAAGCAGAATTTCAGATGAATGGAAGAACGCAAAGAGTTAAGATCTGGCTAAATCTGGAATGATTTTAAATTAGGAAGGAATCCAGTAAATTCAAGTATGGAAGGATACACCAGAACAGAAAACAGATGCAAGCATACATAATAGTACTAGAAAATAGAAGGATTGGGAAGTACTAGGGATTTGATAAGTGTCCTTAGTAAAGCTGAAGAGTACTAAGTTTTATTTCCAGTGTACATTAATACCCACTTATATGGGAAAGGTGGAAGAGAACTAGAATTTGTGTTTGCTGTTGAGGACTCTGAAAATGCCAGTTGTTTGGCATTACCTCTCAAGGAAGTGTGACAGTGCAGCAGGGAAAACAGAAGTAAAATTTGAAAACTACACTCTCTTGGCAAACATGGAAAACTTGGATTTACTGTGTCTCTCAGGTGGGATTGTTGGAGTGATCATAGATGTAACTTCAAAACACACAAAATAATTTCATAAAGCAAGTGGTGACTCATCGCTCTCTGGAGATTGAACAAGATGGGAATTACTTAGTTTAATTTGTAAGAAGGGTGTTTCAGTGTTACATATCAGAAAACTTATTTATTAAGCCAAGTAAGCACTAGAGAAAGTGGATGTGTAGTGGAGGCATGCAAAGTTTGGGAACTTTAGAAGCGGCTTCAGGAATGTAACCTGATGTAGCATCAAACTGCGTTCTCGCAGAAAGGGATGTCACGTAGGGTTATCCAGCAGCATGTCCTGGCACTTTCTAAAGAGAGATCAGAGTGACATACCTAATGTTAGCTGAATAATGGTGTCAAGCTGACCGTTAAATTGCTTGGAACCCCTCTCTCTGCGCCATGGAGACCATACCCACATGGTTTCTCTTTCGTTAAACTTTGGACTCCCATTGATCAGGGATTTAGCGTTCTTTGAAAAAAGTACGACAGGTATTTTTAACAACACCACTGGGTGAAATGAACTGTAGCAAAATGTTTTCTCTTCATTAGCTTAAGTTTCTAAACATGATAATATTGTTCTAGATATGTTTTCAAATAAAGGCTGCATTTCACAGTTCAGTAACCACCAAAGGGAGAGTGAAGTCTTTCCAGTTTGTGACACGTGCTCTATAACAGGCTTTGAAATTTTAAAAAAGTGTTCTCATGGTTTTAAGTGTAATTTTCTTCTGCTACTCTTGTCAACTGTGTAAACATTACATGCCAGAGATGAAAATGTTGGATTAAATGTCATTGCTGTACACAAACATAATCCTTTATGTTAAAAGAAACAAAACTCGCTGTAATTGATCTAGACGTTGTTTACAAAGCAGTTTTATGACCACAAGAGGATGCTAAAGTTCCTAATATTTTTTATTATGATACAAAAATGAGGAAAACCAGTTTACGTAAGAAAGTATCAATAGGCATTAAAAGTAAATACTTTTTTCATTAATTTTATCCTAATTTTTAACAATGCTTAGTTGTATTAACAGAAGAACTCTACATGTTCTCAACACATTTTAAACTTTGTAACATTAACAATACATTCTGAAATACTTGAGCATTAATAATATAATAACAAGTATATTTCAACACTTGCAGAAGGATTTTCATTTGCATCTGTACTAAGTGTTTGTCTTCCCTTTTACCTCTTTTTGCTGTCTGCCCTTTCAGGTGATGGGCTCTTAATATGATTGAGGGCAGGAAAACAGTGGGCATTATAGTATGTAAACTGTCAATCTTGTAGATTTTGGAAGTCTTAAAACAGTAAATGATGTGGCCTTCTGAACTCAGTATTTTAACAGCTGTTTGTCCTGTTCAGTGTATGTTGAAATTTTTTATGAGCTTCATCTCTCTTCAAAGCAGAATAATTTGGTAAATACATAAAATTGATGGCAAGGGATTACAGCTGATGGGACTTTATGTATCTCTGTATATGAAAGTATCTGATTTTAGGAAAACACAAATTAAAAAAAATGGATCTTATCATTGTCATTTCAAAGCCAACAAGTTTTTGTACTAGCACCCTCCTGACCCAAATTCCAAGATGTGTTTAGCTGAAGAAATGTGTCTGATTTGAAATATGAGCAGTGTTTAAATGAAGAAAAAATTATTTGCTGAATTTTCTGAGAATCTTATTAACGTATTTGCATTATTTTGTAACACGTCAACAAATACTTGTTTTGATAGCTGGCATGTGCATTTTATTGATGCTCAATTTGCTGTTTCTCATTCTGCAGAAATACTGGAAAATGTAAGACTAGTACATAAACCAGTGTCTTTGCAACCGCGAGGGCTGATCAACAAAGGAAACTGGTGCTACATCAATGCTGTATCCTTACCTTGGAAAAAAATTATACGCTTAAGTTAAAATTGCTATACTTTATCTGTCAAAGTTTTTTTTGCATTATTCTGGTAAGTATTTTGTAGAAATTTTTCTCTTCCCATGTCCTACTGCTGTGATGAAAATGTTTAAGGGTGGCATCTAGATATCCAGGGGTATTGTGGATCATTGAACCTCACGTTCAGGGCTCCCCTGCAGCTGGTTGCACCATCCTGTTTGCAGTTTGTTTCTGTTACCTCTGTCAGAATATTTCAGAGCTGTAACTTTGTCGTGACTGAAAACCTTCTTGTAATTTCTACTTAAGTTTAATCATGACTCTGTGTGCATCAACTTAAGTGGTTATTTCTTTTTTGAAGTTAAGAGTAATTATTCTAACTCTAGGCTCTGTTTTGGCAATTTGGTAAGCAGATTGTTTGGTTTTCTGTTCATCAGGCTGTTGTGGTATCGTGTAAATGCAGTGTTCAGTCCTTTTACAGTGGGGTTGAACATCAGTTGGCTCTTAATGTATTAGAATTGTGTTGCCCTGTGAAAACATCTTCTACCTTTGGTAACAAATCTTCCTTCTCCAGTGTTGTATTATGTTAGTTCTTAATAATAACTTTTTTATTAATATATTTGTATTGCCTATGTTAGGAATGGCTCACTGCAAGTGACAATTACATTGCTTTTACTGTAACTGCTAGTACTACTAGTGAAAATTATCAAAGATCTAAAATTAAGACTAATCATTACAGAACCTAATAACCTATTTCCAGACTAGTGATCCTACTTTATAGGTCAGCTTTTATCTCACATAGCCAGTTCTGCACTCATCTGATTGTATGTATGAGCTCCCATTGTTTTCAATGTTAAGCGTGGGAATTTCGTTACTCAGTTTTTGCACACTCTAGGGATCAAATTAATATATTGCTGCCTTTTGTCATTTCCCAGGTCCTCCAGTGTTTTAATAAATTTCCTCTGTTCACTCTTCTTGCCAAGTAGCATGGATTTTGATGTCTTTTCTCCCCACATACACTAATTTGCTGGTTGCTCCAAGCTCTTTTTTACACTGCAGAATGTTTCACATCACAGTGGGGCTTTTTATTTTGTAGTAGTTATGGGTGTGAATCATCATCTTTACACTGAAATCTCTCAGCTGGCTTCTTCCACTGTTTTCAGAAAATAGTTGCAGGTCATCACTTGCCTATTTTCAGATTGTATTTTTATAAAGTCTTCCCTATGAAATTTCCTTTCCTCTCCTTTTCCAAAGACTAGTGTTCCCTTCCCCTTTAATTAATTTTTTTTACATTATTAAAATGTCAGTGAAATCACAGCATGTTACAAGATGCCGACAGTTTTTAGAATAACTTCAGTACATTATTAGTTAATGTTCTAAAAGTCTACCTGTCTGTTCCAGTGTAGTTATTAGATTGGTCTACATAATGAAGAGTTCTTTTGCACGTAATTTGAAATGTTTGGTTGACATGCAGATTGCATTTTCTGAATGTTTCCTTAATGCCATTGCATAGACCCTGCAAGCCTTGGTTGCTTGCCCTCCAATGTATCATTTAATGAAGTCCATTCCAATGTATTCAAAATCGCAGCGGCCGTGTACCTCAACACCAATGATAGACAGTTTGTAAGTAGCTTGGTAAAAGAACCCCACAATCTATGATCTGACTAAGCTCATTCAGAAGTGTCTAACGAGTGATTGTTTACTTCAATTGTTGACATTTGATATGTATCCAGAAGGCTCTTGTGTGTACGGGCTTTTTTGGTGATACATGGCTTTTATAATGTATTTGGTATTTTACAAATGTTTGACTAGCCAAGGAAGATACCATCGGTTGCCTGAGGGGTATCAATTTTAAATAGTGCTTAGTATGTAAAAGTGAATTATGAGAGCTGTAAGAACTAACCAAACACTGTGGTTTCGTTAGCAGTGATCAGGTTAATATTTATGTCTGAACTTTACTCAGACCTTCATCATGATATTCTTTGATTATTTTTTTTTGGCAGTCAGTGATGAAAATGATCTAATTTTATTATTTGTCCTTATAAGTCTTAACTTGCTCTCATGTCTAGTTGTTCCTTCCGTTCTGTTGCAGTGTTCGTTTAATGAATGAGTTCACTAATATGCCTGTACCTCCTAAAGCAAAACAAGGTGAGTGGGAGTAGAGGGAGAAAAGTCTCAAAAACGCATGGGAAGAAGGCTTTGGGGCCGGTATCTGCATTTTTTGAAGTACTTAAGACGTTTAAATACGGGTGCTTATCCTCTTTCATGGGACTTTGGGGGTTTCTTGATATCGTGAAAGTTTGCTCTTGCTTTTCTGTCACTGCTGTGCTTTTCCTTACTGGTGAGTCATGTCAAGAACTGAAAGGTGTTGCACCTTGTATTTTTTTATTTTGTTTGGTATATCAAACATGCAAGTGCAATAAGACTAGTTTTTGTTGAAGATTAGCTTAATTGTTAAGATGCCTCCTGAGAACATAGCCTTTCTAACAAAATAATTTTACATGCACTGTATTTTACTCTCTTTCTTTCGTATTTCCTAGCTGTTTGATTTATCACTTGCTCAATTCTAACTTTCTTCCTTAAATACTAAACACTCACATTCATTCAGAACAAAATGGGGCTGTAATAGGTCTCTCTAGGAGCTGGAGATTGCCTGCGGCAAGTTACCTTAGCTTTGAATTCCTCTTCATCCTATACAGGGTTTGTTTCTTGCTAATACAAGTTAGGATCCATGATGATTATGTAGTGATGAATAGAACATTTTCTTAATGCAAATAAATTATCTTGTAGTTTTCATTCTCTTAATCTCTATACTTTATCTGTTGTTACAAATGTATAGAAATAAAACGCAAGTTTCAGGAATGTGTTTATGTAACATTACAAGCAAATATCACAAGGAGTTGTTTATTCCAGTGATTTCCAAACAGTTCAGACATTTCTGTGGTTTGCTGCTTAAGTTTTGTTTCTGTAAAACAAATCTTAGTGTCTTATGCGAAGTATTATACTTCTACGTCATTTTATTGTATTGTGTGATTTTTGAAATATAGTTTATGAGCGTTAGTATTGCTATTTTCCATCAAACCATATCTTGTTTATTTTTTTTTATTTTCTACAGTGAGGAAAAGTGATACATTAGAGTTATAAAAGATTTAAGGAAGTGTTCTTTGAATATGAAGGAAGTTCAAGAGTTTAAATAGAATCAGAATTGTTCTTTCAAGGTGGCAATGGATATTCTTGTTAATCTTCAGTGCTAACTGTAAAAAAAGAGAGTACTAACTTTCCCGGAATATCTCTAGGTCTTTTTTTAAAAAATATATGTTTACAGATAAGAATTGTATCATCTGAATTCTGATTTTTGAGTCACTAAAATTGTAATAAAACTATTAATAAGACATAATTTTGGATTCCAAAATATATATGAAAAGAATGTTAGGGTATGATGTCGAAAAACTACCATATATTGTTATTTATGTGTACTTCTCTTTGCCTTGCAGCTTTAGGCGATAAAATTGTGAGAGACATCCGACCAGGAGCTGCCTTTGAACCTACGTACATTTATAGACTCCTGACAGTCATAAAGTCAAGTCTGTCAGAAAAGGTGTGACTTAAAAAGCTTTGACTTCTGTTATGGCATTGCAAGGCAATCACTGTAGTTAAACCAATATAAAGTCATATATCAATTTCCATGCCTAAATATCACTAAAATCAAATAGTGGGCAGTTCAAGCTTGATTGTTTTAGGACTGAAATTATAGGAAGATGTTAATTCTAAGTTTGGAAGTTTAATATGTCATATGTGCTTGGGGTTCATCTTGGAATAGTTGAAGGTCCACATAGACTTCCGGTTTATTCAATTTAAGGAAAAGCTAAACTGTCTTTTGATTTGGCCTTGATTTGACAATGACTTCTAATATTGCTTTTAAAAGAAATAGCAAAAAAAAATTACTAACTCACATGTTAAATCAAATTTAATGAAAGAATGCAGAAATTCCCACAGCCAGGTCAAGATTATGTGTGTACTTGCTGTTTACGGCAGATTACCAATTAATGTATAGGTTTTTTTGAACTGGTTAAAAATGAGGTGTTACTATAGTAAAATTTAAACTTCATTTGACTTTACAACTTAGACTGAGTAGTTGGTACATTAGCTAGATTAATAGGGAAAAGCTAGATGCTCGCTGTCTTGAACCTTCTGTTTAAGTGAACTGTGGAAATGCAATATAATAGTTGACATAAATATTTTATTCAGGGCAGGCAAGAAGACGCCGAAGAATACTTGGGATTTATCCTCAATGGACTACATGAAGAAATGCTGACCCTAAAGAAACTTCTCTCTCCACATAATGAAAGTTAGTGTTTGTTTAAGTGGTGTTGGGGTTTTTTTTGTTTGCAGCAAACTTCATTTCTTTCAAATGTTTTCCCTTTTTTGTGAAGATTCTGTAATAACAGAGAAATGTTTGCAGTAGGTGCTGAAATAGGGTTAGAATGTTATATTTTAGCAGACGCAAAGACATTAACAAATAATCTTTCGTTAAAAGCCGTCCAAAATCAGTCTGCGATGTCCAGTTTAGGAATGATCTGAAATGTTACTGGCTATTTGGAAAATCATTATCATTCTTTACAGTGGCTTTATGTTTGGGTCCCGAAAATGAAACAAAGCATGAGCAGTCTTAGCCAAGTATAGAATTAAGATTGCTAGTTATCCAATTTCTCCTTCACAGAGTACTTTTTTATAATATAAAATTTTCATTCCATATTTTGTTCTTCAGTTGTGTGCAGTTTATAGCCTCCTGACTTTGGCACTTGGAAAGAAAATATTTGCTAAGCTTTGAGTTCCCTGTCCAGAAAAGGAGTTGTATTTAATAACAGCCTAATTACGTTTCCAGAATAACACTTGACTTATTAATTCTCTAACCCGTAAATTTACTATTTAAAATGTATCAAACTTTGCTCGAAATCAACATCTTCAGTCATAAGTGAGCTGCATCCTATTAATATATGGATGTGTTCAGGTCTGAGTGAGCCTGGACTTCGCTTGTTCTTGTTTACTTTCTCAAATGTGTGATCTGTCAAAACATTTTATTGTCTGAAAAGTATTTCTGTTGGGGTTTTTTCCTTTCAAATTCCGTATCTCTTTTATTTGTTAAAAAATTACTTTTTTTTCCTTCTTCACTTTAAGAACTCTCCGTTTCTAATGGCCCTGAGGCTCAGACTGTTCATGAAGAGGAGGAGCAAGATGAACAAGGGGAGGGCAGTGAGGATGAATGGGAACAAGTAGGACCTCGCAACAAATCATCAGTCACTCGACAGGCTGACTTTGTTCAGACTCCAATTACTGATATTTTTGGTGGTCATATAAGGTATAGTACTTTTTTATAAGAGTTATAGAGACTGTAGGCTGCTTTGCCTTTATGGACAACTTTTCCTTCTGCTTGGCTTTCAGTATTTTTTCACCATTCCATAGTTGGATGGAAGAGACTGTTGCACAGTTTGTTCAGGCCAGGAGGTGAACATTCTGCCATGAAGCATTTGTTGTGCAAGAGAGGGTTCAGAAGATTGACCAGAATAATCAAAGGATTGATCAATGATCAAATTATTCTATAATTTACTGTAGAATCTGAATATTTTTTTAACCGTCTTAAAATTACAAACTGTGTAGACAACAAAAGTCCTGGATTGCACGTAGAGGAGTTTGAAATATATATGCCTTCTATATTAATGCCCAAGAATTCAGAAGAACTTCAGAGCTACCTGATTTTCGTGACCTTTGAGTAGTCTTGACTAAGGAATAGTGAGATTTGATACTGAGGGACCATGAGATTAGCTGAGTTAAATCTGATAAGTAAAAGAATGGAGTAAAATAAGAAATGGTAAAATATTTTTGTTTAGACACTTGTGCTTCTTGGAGGCAGGAAAATTCTGTGTAATAGTTAATAAATATTAAAGGTGAAAGAAGTTTGGAAAAATGTAAGTTACAACAAGATGTTACAGAAATGAAAAGAGTGTGGGACGTTCCTTCTGTGCAAGTCCGATACCAGATGAAGTCAGAAAGTAGATACTGAAGGAATATTTTTTTGGAAAGGAAGCCTCCCAACTTGTTTGGAGAAATGTATAATTTAAAATGAAAGCAAAGTAAACACTTGCTAAAAACACATTCTAAAACAAAAAAGCTAGGTGTGAAGAATTATTTTTAAATTGGAGACAGACACTTAATTGCTGGTGTTTGACTCCCTGTGTTGCCGGGTGTTCAGTCTAGAAGTATGAATAATGTGGGCTAGTTGCTTCTTCCTGTGAAATGCACTGAAATTATTCTTCTGGGATTTGAGTCAGACAGCTGGCAAATAATATAATATTTTCTATAGAAATTGGCAGGCAAGTGTTTGTACATATTGATGAAATTCTGTGTAGATGGTATGTTCACCTGAAGTATTGTTAATGCCCATAGTGTATTTATCATGGTCAAAATTCTGTAGATCTCTAATGACTCCATTATTTTTAAAATCAAGAATACTAAGAGAATGCTGTCTTTTGTAGAAATCCACCAAAAGTGACATAAAACCACGGTAATACTTAGGAGAGACAAAAACTTGCCCTGAGCAGCAGAACCACAGGGTCCAATCAGACATCAGTTGTTTGCTGTCACCATACCCATTTTATTTAGCCTCCAAAGTAGGTCACACCATTTACCACAGAAACAGTATCCCATGTTGTGATGTTGGAAAGCTTCTTCATCCTCTGAGGCTGAGGGTGGAGATAGGAAGAATTGAATACAGAAGTGAAAGCATCGGAAATTGGAAAAATCAAATGGAAGAAGCAGCTGGGAAAACATGGCTTGAATTGGCATATTTTTGGCTTGGGAAACTTCAGACTTTAATTGTTTATTTAATGCCTATTGGGCATAATTGTTTTTAAAAAAATCTTAAGCAATGAGAGGCTTAAGAGTATGAGTAAAGAAGATAGAGTTTTATATCACGTTCTGGTTTGTTTATGTGCAAGATTCCCTTTTGACTTTCAGCTTGTGTGAATTTCAGATATTTGTTATGCAGGTTGGCTCACAAGCCAGTTAGAAGTCTGCTAAATATTTCCATAAGTAGCACCCACTTTTCCCTTCAAGTGCACTGTTTTTTTAAAAGAAAGTACACCAATGACATTGTAGTTAAGCAGCGTAGCAATGGCCAGTCCTGCGTTCCTGAAAAATTCCTACTGTAGAGTTCTTACCATACCCAACAGTAATTATTCATTGAAAATCATGCATTTTCCCTTGACCAATTGAGATTCGTAATTATTCTAGTAAATGCCATTGTTATAGAAAATCGTATCAAAACCATTGCTGCACTCGGAAATTTCCACATATCTTTTTGAAGAAATTTTACAATTTAATTTATAACAATTTAAAAAAATCACTTATGTTAACTTTTCAGAATACTATCAAGATTATTAATTATTTTTAAATACATGGGCTTGAAACGGCTGGAGGTGTTAGGATTTTTCTGTTAATTATTGCGCTAAATGATTAGCTTAAAAAGGTTCAGGAAGTGTCTCCAAAAGCAGCGAGGCTTACACAGTGAAGGGTTTGTTTGTTGAAACAGTGTGCTTGCCATGTGTTGAAGGTTTTGTCCTTAAATATAACCAAGGAGGAAACATTAAACTGAAATAAGGATGCTACTGTTTTTCATGTGTTACCTTTCCCCTAAAGGATATATATTTGCCAATTTGCTTTGGCTTTCTGTTGCTGCTTGAGGGCTTTGCCTGAGTCAGAGGGGCTCTTTGGATAGGAGTTCGCAGGACGAGTGTTAAACCTAGACGTTAATGTTTCCTATTAACATGACCTGCAGTCATTTCTGCAGGGTTGCATGGATTAGAGCTATGTTAATTATGTTAACATTACTGCTTTCAAGCTTTATGAGGCAGTGTAAAAAGCATAACAATATGATAAGTGAATAATTTCTTTGGCTGTAAAAAACCAGATTTTTGTAGCAGTTGGAGATTTTTAATGTAAGTTCTGCTTTCAGAATAAAAATTCTTGAGCCATGTTTGATGGTTTTAAGTTTTCAGTTAAGTTTAAGAAAAATGAAAAAAAAAAACCAAAACCCCAGGAAATGTCCTCATGCCCTGGGTTGTTATTCCTGCAGTTTCCTGAAAGACTCCAGTTTATGTACAGTGAAGTACATGGACAAAGTCTGGACACTGAAGATGACAGGAGGAAAAGGAAGGACCAGTCCTTGGTGGAGTGTAGTTTATATTGCCTATGGCAAGACTTAAGCAAAAAATTGAAAATTGGTGAAATTGATTTTGTATGTTTTTATTGGAGAATCTGGTGTCAGTTATAATTTTTGCAGTTAAATAGTTCCTGAAGATCTGTTGGAAACTGTACTTCAAAAATTCTTACACAAAAAAGAATCTGGAGGTGAATCTTTTCTAAATGCATTATCAACAATTTCAGTATTTTTCTTTAAACTTTTGATGCTTCTCCAGTAGCTGTTTTAATCCTGGCATAAACAAAACAAAGTAGAATCCCATTCTGTATATTCTAAGTGGATGTGAAAATTATTTAAGTTGCAGTAAAGTCGATTCACGTTGTTGAAACTTAGGTTTCACCTGTGTAATTGTTGTGTTGCTTTGTACTAACTCTAAATCGAGTTCTACCTGTCCTTGCTTGAAGATTGTATGTTGTTGAAAATTATTCTGCTTTATTACATTTTAACTCTTTTGTTTCCCTAGATCTGTCGTTTACCAGCAGAGTTCTAAGGAGTCTGCTACGCTGCAACCTTTCTTCACTCTGCAACTGGATATCCAGTCAGACAAGATCCGCACAGTTCAGGATGCACTGGAAAGTTTGGTGGCAAGAGAGTCTGTCCAGGGTTATACCACAAAAACCAAGCAGGAGGTGTGTTCTGTTGACCCCTTTTACAGTCAAATACTAGACTTAAAAGGTGTTTTTATACAGCTCTTGCTTTACAAATAGTTGAACACTATGACTAACAAAAGTGGTATTAACCCTTTCATAGTGCCCTACAGTGGTAAAACATATTGCACTTGTGTACATGCATGAAAGGAGGAGAACTATTGAACAAAACCATTCCTGTAAGTAGGTGCTTTCTTAGTTGGTGTAGTAATTGGTTGGATATTTTACAGGAGTGGATATTAAATTATTGTAGGAATAATACACACTATTATGAGTAAATTAGCTTTCAGCTGATGTTAACGTTCTGATTCCGGGGGATTGCCAGATGTTCTTGGTAAAGGACCATTTCTTCAGAGTCTATTAGCACACTCTAGCTTCATAAAAAAAATCACTTGTAGCAGAATAGTTGCAGGGTTGTTCTTGATGTGTTTTGATTTAGACATTTAACTTAAAAATCAAAAATGCAAATATTCATTGAAGGTAGGCCTAGTAGAAGTCCATCTAAAACCTCATTAAAATGTTTGATGATTGCTGTCTTTCTCTCTGGATTAATAACCTGAAATCATTCAATAGCCAAACCTCCATTTGGTGTCTTTGGCACTGTGTAATTAACTGGTTTGCTGTATGCAGCCCTAAAAAACTGAACTTCAGTGATACTTGTTGACTAGGAATAGGACATTGAGTAGGTGTTCCCTGTGATGCTTGTATAGGTGTCTTCACTGCTTTGAGAGAAGGTTAGAGAAACACCAGTCAGGATTTACACAAATCATTACAATTGATTCAGAGGAGAAGGAGTGGAGGACTTCTTGAGATCTCCAACCCCTGTAATTCTCTATAACTACCTGAGAGGAGGGTGCTGGCCTCTTCTCCCAAGTGACAGGGGACAGGGCGAGAGGGAATGGCCTCAAGCTCCACCAGGGAGGTTTAGGCTGGACATTAGGAAAAAATTTTTCACAGAAAAGGTCATTGGGCACTGGCAGAGGCTGCCCAGGGAGGTGGTTGATTCACCTTCCCTGGAGATGTTTAAGGCACGGGTGGATGAGGTGCTGAGGGTCATGGTTCAGTGTTTGATAGGAATGGTTGGACTCGATGATCCGATGGGTCTCTTCCAACCTGGTTATTCTATGATTCTATGAATTCTGTCACCTTAAGTACCCAGGACATTTTATTCTGCGTTCTCATGTGGCTCTGCAGCTTTTTTCATCTTATTTTTCAAATAATACAATAAATAATAGTAATAATTGCAATCAGAAAATACTTCATAGGAAGAAAAGCAAGCTTTTGGCATTGTAGTTTTGGGAATTTGCGATATAAGGCAATAAATTAAACTTTTTTTCCCACACAAAGGTGTTGCCTGCCTTCTTATGGTGTGCATTAGTAAAGAACATCATCTCTGGTGTGCATGGACAGCTCAGAGCGAAGTTTTGTGTACTGTATTCAAAACTTCTTTCAGTAGGGTAGGATGGAAAGAAGATGTTGAGTTGTAGATGTTCTCTCTGGCATTAATTTCTATATCTAAGTTTTCTGAATACTCCAGGTAAGAATATGGTTAAAGAAAGGGTGCGTTGAAGATGGATAGCTAAAGTTTGTCTGCCTTGTCTACTTAATAGGAGTGCTGGCGAACATTTATTTCTTGATGTGAAAGAAACATTTGCAATGCAAGCTCATCATGATTTACCACATAGATTTTGCTAGCCATTCATTTTTCAGTTTTTATTGCTGATGCTTTTAACTTCTTTACTGTCAACCCAGTGTTCAATTATGGGGTTTGGAAGAAACGAGTGTTCGAATTAGGTGCTGGAAGTTTGGTCTGGCCTATATTTTAGAGTCTGAGTGGAAATAAAAGCATTCACAATGTCTTTTAGATCTTTCTTTCAAAATGAAATCCAAGTTGAAATAGCTGTTCACGTTTTAAAATTGTAGTGAAAGCACTGAACACATTGACTCTAGGACAAGTGTAAAAGACATTTCAAAATGCATTGTGATGAAGTATTTGATCTCCATTTTACAGAAAGGGAACTTGGGAATGCTGATAACACTAAAATCATATTACTAAGTATTATTACTGTATTCTGATTGTTTTAATCCGGATTGTATTCTTTACAAGCTGTGGGCATAAACAATAGATATGAAAAGAATAATTTTCCAAATATATGTGAATTATTTCTCTAGAAGTTTGTTTTTAAAATCAGTTTGCACTGATTTTATGGGTGTGCACATAACAAACTAGCCTTACCTCATTTACCTTTCCAGGTTACTTTCTGCATACTCCTTAGCAGGGGTCTTCATATCCCCTGGAGTTCTCAAGCTGCTCCTTGAGGATCTTACAAGTATTTTTGGGGGATTCTGACTCATGCTCACTAAACAAACATTTGTGGCACTTTTAGCTGGTAGTGTTGCTGCCAGAAGTCAGGGCCCTTCACAGTCAGAACAGCAGAACCGTGTGCCTGTTCCTCAGCAGCTGCGCTTCAGTTTGGCATCATAACACACAACTGCTTTGATCTGTGGTTTAAGCTAATACGGAGCCACGCAGCTGAGGTGCCTGCATCTGTTCCCATATGCCAGCTCAGTTACTGAGGATGGAGAGCGGCAACTGCTTAAACCACTGCAGTGTCCTCAGTTCCTGAGCTGGGAGGTGTTAAGTTCTTTGCACAAAACTCTGAATTCAAAGACTTCAGATTTGAGATTTAGAAGACTCGACACAGGAAAATTTTGAGAGAGTAATAACTGCAGAATCAAGTGTATATTTTTTCTTTATATAAAGACTCTCTGTATTTGCTCCTTAAAAGCAGAAGCTGCTCCATGCTAAGATGCAAGAAAGATGCATGTTTTCATGAGCTCGACAGACGATTGTGTGAACTTCTTATCACCTTCACTTTCAGACTTTGCCTTCTGACTTCTTACGCTGTGTGTTATTTCCTGAAAATTGAGGCAATGGGCACCAGCAGGCATTTCTTGAATGAAGAAGAATGGGGTCCTGTTTGGCTTGCTAGTTTAAAATAAACAAACAAAAACCAAAACACCACCCCTAATTCTCAGTGAAATTGCTGATGGGTTTTGGATGCAGAAGGGCATATTTTGAACCTTTTAAGATGCAGGTGAAATTTTACAGTTTGTAGAGATTATTTCTGTTTCAAACGTAGAATTACTTCTTTTATATTGGATCAGCCGAGTTCCATGAGGAAATAAAGTACCCTACAAATTCTGCTTGCTTCGGCGTTGTAAGCGATTTTACTTTTCAAGTCTGCAAGAGCTAGTAGTTAGTCCCCCTGAGTGTCTGTTTGATTCTTAGGAGGTTCTAGCAGAATAAGGTCTTGTATTGAAAAATAACATGCTAATCATTTACAGTAAAGATATTTTTCTCAGTCAAAAAAATGTGAAAAAATGAAGGCAGCTTTTGGAGATTTGGGGGTTTTGTCATAATTTCCAGAAAGGCAGAACATTTTTTTCTGCAATTCTGAGTCCAACTTCAGTTTACACACAGTAACTATGTGAATTATTTGAGTTTGGTTTTTTTAAGTAGTTTGCCTTTGTTTTATAGATGTTCTTTTTTGATTATGGTTCATTTCCGTATTGAAAATTAAGAGGTGATTTGGATTAGTTTGTATTTTTCCTGCTATGTGGCTTTTTCTGAAAAGGTGCTTGCTTTTAGAAATGAAAACTTGCCTCAGGTACTGCTGTTGTGTTTGACAGTTCAGAGTCCTCTGATATTAGCAGCAAGTGTTAGAAGTTATTGACCTCTTGATTAGAGTGTAATGGCTTGCTAAGAAGTATTAATCCCTGTGTTGTCATGAGCAGTTTCTCCTGGGGCATCTCCGGCAAGCTGGTTTTAGTACCTCAGTACATAACTATCTGCTCATTCTAACACATAGCATTCTACTCTAAGGTGTTGGGTTCTTCTTCAAGACAACATTTTGGTTGAAGATCCATCGTACTATGAGTAATAAACTGCAGTGTTTATCATAAATGAATACTAATTTAAAATAAATCTGTGGGTTTTTCTGCTAGTGTTTTTAAAATAAAATACTTACTCTTTTAAAGGAGTCATTTTGAGCAGTTAAATTACAGTTTTTCTTCATCTTTGTTCTGTGTATGTTTTAGGTGGAGATCAGTCGAAGAGTGACACTAGAAGAGCTTCCACCTGTTCTCGTCTTACACCTCAAGCGATTTGTATATGAGAAGACCGGTGGATGTCAGAAACTTATCAAGAATATTGAGTATCCTGTTGATCTGGAAATTAGTAAAGGTAAAGATTTTCGAACAAGGTTTTCCCTTCTTTAGGGAAAAGATATTGTTGTATTTCCTAGGGATATCTGTTTGTTGATTTTCTTCCTTACTGCCAGCTTTGTGTGCAAAAATTCTTCTCTGTTGTTGTCTAGAAACATAGTACTTTGAACATCTTGCTATGTGAGTTTCTTGGGGGAGTATTGTTTGTTCATTTTCACAAAAACATACTTGAGTTCCTGGATTCAGTCTTGCCTGTGATGGATTTGTGCATCCATTTTGCAAAGAATGGTTTGACTAAAGATCTTAAACCCTTTTGCACATCCTAGACGTTGGGTTGGCCAAATAAGAGCTCCTGCAGGTTTAGAGTAAGACTATAGACTGCTGAGGAAAGATCTTGGAAGTTATCCTGTTGAATGAGGAGTGTGTCCCAATACCAGGCTGTTGCCAAGTAATACTAGATATTTTTATCTCGGATTTCATTTAGAAAAGTGGCAAATTACTGTAATAAACAGTGGGTAATGGAAACTGACAGTTTACAGAAATGCAACCTGAAGGCAAACAAATGAGCTGTAGTTCAGGAGTTCAACAACAAAGTTTTTTCTTTCAATAAATAACTTAAGAGATATCAGTTTTACAAAGTGTGGAAGCTTTAATGTAACCCAGTACTTGAAGCTTGCCAAATTAATTGCGTTATATTTTGATGCAACAAATTGTCTGTTGGCTGGCCAGTAGTTTAAATAGGAAGAAAGAAATATAATGATTACTCATGTCCTAGATGAAATGCATACTTTGTCACACAGTGCAGCTTTATTTAACTTAATATTTTATTTTAAGAATTCTTTAAACAATGGCTCCTCATAGAACTAGTTCAGTTTGCCTTGACTGACAGAACTGGTTGTGGTATGATTTGGAATCTGTGACTGATTTTTTTGCATTGCGTGACAGCAGGAATGCAAGGAGAAGAGACAAATGGTCTGATCTTTTTCCTCTATTTTATTATTATTCTTTTTTTTTTTGGTGATAGTTTTTAACCTTCAGTAAAAATTAGTGTTAGCAAACTGAATATCAGAACTTTGACCATTCTTTAAAGGCTGCAGAAGACATTTTACTTTAACTGTGGTAGCGTTGGTTTATCTTGGAAATAATTGATCCCTTTGAAAGTGAGTTTCTAAATTTGTTCAGTATTGCTTTTGACTTTTTCTTTTTCCTCCTCCAGAGCTACTATCTCCTGGTGTGAAAAGTAAAATTTTTAAAGCCCAAAGAACCTACCGGCTCTTTGCAGGTATTGTATCTATATGCCGATAGTCCCTGTAGTGCAAATACCATTTCTGCATTTAAAATTCTAGAAATGCTAGAGTTTCCTCTATTATATTAAATATTTTTATTTAAGATTACACTGAAGCGACTTGTGGGTGTCAGATTTTTGTATTTAGTGACTTCTTGTGTATGTGCATATATTCATATATTGTCATACCTTTATATATCTGCCCAGCTTGAAGCTCATGTTCTATAACAGATCCACCCTGAAAAATATCAGCAGATAAAATACAGGTGTAATATAACTCTGCCTAAAATACACCATATAGTCTCAGAATAATGTTTCAAATGTCTCTTGAAATGTTGTTGAAATGCTGACTTTGCATCCCTTTGAACCCTCCAGGTGAGTATTGCTGTCAGGGTATGAATAGCATATTGTAGATGGAAGAGTTTACCTTGGAGATTATTTTTGTGTGAGGAAACGATGTTTAAAGAGTGCCTGTATGCTAAATAACTGAATTGGTAGTTAAGATTGGAAGGTCATGTAAGAAGTGAGAAACAGCATTTCAGTATTGAACAAAACAATCTCTGGCCAATATGAATTTCCTGAAGTTTGACACTCCTACACAATTTGTGATTTGCACCTGCTTGTTTATGTTGGCATGAGGAGAACAGAATAAACTGGTGAACTGAAGGTCTTAACTTGTACATCACCAAATCTGCACCAGTACTGGTGGCCTGATGTGACTTGGTGGTTTGGATCCAGTTTTGTGGCCACCGAGGTTGCAGAAGGAAATAACATCTGTCACTTGTGGAAATTCAGGTCTGTTTCTTGCAGTGTAAATTTTTTTTTTTTAATTGATAGTGGTTTTCATGGGACAAGTTTAGACAGTGTATTTAAGTGGCTTGAAGAAAATGTATTACTGCTGTCATTTTTTTCTAACTCTTTCTATGAACAAGTGCAAATCTTCTATCAGTCTGGAACTTCACAGAAACCAAGTTTGTTAGGTAAATTTTAAATTACTGAAATAATCTCTTGAAGAATTAAGTTTCAGGTATTATCGACAATTTGGCTAATTATCTAATGAGAAATCTTAGGACATCAATAATTCAAGCTTAAGCTACTGTAAAAAAATTATTTTCTAGATTCCCTCAAATGTATAGATCTAGTATAGTGTACCTTCTTGCTTCAGTCAAGTTTCTCTAAAATGTTTGTTTTCATAGAAATATGAAGAAAATCTGAGTAAGTTTGAAGTAACTCTAGTCTGAAAGTGTTAGCAATTTCATAATTATATACTAGATTATGGTTAAGGCTCACCTATTACTAGAAGGAGTTAAATGCAGTTTCTTCTACGTATGCTTAGAATTACATACATAAAAGATCTCTTCCATTTGGAGGCAGTTGTCACACCTAGGGCCGAGAGGTCAGTGTTAACCTTTGGGTTCAGTTTCTGCAGGGAGGGCTGAGGTATCTTTTCTGTAGAACACTTCTGACCACAGAGATAATTGAGAAAAGAAGCCAGGTTGAGTCTGTCTTGGAAGCAGCAGGATTAGCAGTTAATGGAAGTGTTCAGTTCACAATTTTGTTAAGGAGATTACTGAGTAAGATACTACTGTTGTCAGCAGGTGGAGGGAATGTGTAGCTTAGAATATCTCACAGAGTGGGACAGTACATGTTGGAGGGTTGTGCCGCATTGTTGCAGATGGGCTTTGTGAGGCAGATCCTTCCCAGAAAATCCCCTAGGAAGTTTTAAAAGGCAGTTTGATGCTTTTGATTCTTAATTTACTTAAACCTGCTTTTGGAATCATGAGGTTTGGTATGCTGGAGAAACATTTCTAGTATTACATAGCATCGAATGTAAGCAAGCAGGCAAGCGCTAAACACTCAAATATTCTTAAAGATGCAGGTCATACCATGTGCAAAACCATGAGCGTGCTATGAAGAAAGCATTATGTGACACTGATTTTTTTTGTTTTACTTTTTCAGTGGAAGTTTACCTGTTCATAATATATGTGCATCATAAATTTCTCTTTGCAGTTGTCTATCATCATGGAAACAGCGCAACTGGTGGCCATTACACTACGGACGTCTTCCAAATTGGTCTAAACGGCTGGTTACGCATCGATGACCAGGCAGTCAAAGTGATAAATCAGTACCAGGTGGTGAAGCCGTCTGCAGAGCGCACAGCCTACCTCCTGTACTACCGCCGAGTTGACCTGCTGTGAAACTTCTCCCTTTTACGCTGTGTGTGCAAGATACCTGCTTTGTAGAACGCCAACTATCACTAACTTTTTTTTCCTCCTGTAAATGCTCTTTTGAGTGAATCTTTTTTCTATTTTTTTTCTTTTTTTTTTCCCTTGCAACAATGGGATAGAGTGATAAAGGAAGCTACCTTGGGTTTGTGCACAACATAGTTTGTGTTGACATTGCAGAATGAAGTCACTTGTTTGAAAGACTCAGTCTCATGAATCACAAAAATACAAAAAAAAAATTAATCTGAGTTAATGCTGAATCCTAAGATAATAAAAGGGGATTTGCATTTGATTCCCACTTTCTAATTGCGTAGTAGAAGAAAACCCTGCACCAGCAACAGAACTTGTAGATTTCTGTGAAAATGTTTTATCTTTACTTAAGTAAAAAAATAAAAAAATAAAAAAATACAAAGCTCTCTCTGCTTCCCCAATAGTTTTTGATAAGTGGTAAAATATGAGCCGATGTGTATGAGATGGAAATGGTCCTATGTGCTTCAAAATGCAGAGTTGCTGGTTCCTAATAGGAAGACACGTTTTAATAATTGTGCGATGAGAAACTGCTTAAGTACACATTGCAGATCAAATATTTGGAGTTAAGATGTTAGTCTATATAGATGGGTGATTGTAACTTTATTGCTATTAAGAAATTTCAAACTGCATTTATGCTTCTGTGTACATGAAATTAAAAAACCAGGCAAAATAATTAAGATTGATATTTCTTTAAGTCTGCTTTGTTTAATTTTGCTGTCTGCTCTCCTATAATGTTGAGTTCTAATTGTACACAGTTTAGTGATATCTAGAAGTATAAAGTTGTCGCCCATCAATAAAAGTCACAAAGTTGGTTTAAGGTGTGTGTGGGTTTTGTTTGTCCTCAAGTGTAAATTCTACTCGTGGAAACACAAAAAATTGCTATGGGGCACTTTTAGAAGTTGTAGATGGCATTTCCCCAGGGGAAGGGTGGATGGTTTTGTGTGTTACAGCTTTTGGAACTTCAGAAACGTTCCCATTCAGCATTGAGATGGAAATGAACTTTGAGAAGAGAGGGAGAGGAGATGAGCCAGGCTCGAACAGCTGCAGTTCAAGTGCCAGGACTGAATACTCGTTGGCCAGAAGAGGGAACTGAATCCCTTCTGTATCCAACGTGAAAACCCTGTGTGTTCTTGAGGTAGACGTTTTGTTTGCCTTTGACTAAAATATTCTCTTCTTTAGACGGCTGACACTTTCTTTGAAGTGCTTTGTAAAAATATTTTCTTGGTCAGCTCCCTGTTGTCTTCCCTGCTGCTGAAGATGATAAAAACTCCCTGCATATTGTTTAAAACTTAATTTGGCAATAGTGGTGTTACGTACGTATTGCATCCTTGGAGAAGTGTTAGAATCGTTGCCAGTGGAACAAGGCTAATTTTAACATGGGTTGTGGAACTAAAATCAGCTGCATTAATTTTACAGGTATTGTGTTCCAATCAATTCCTTTAGTATTTCTTTAAGCTGCTGATTTCATTTTACTTTGAATGGCTTGTCTTTCCAGAAGATGGGTGCTGTTCTTTGCTGAAAAGCAGTGTTGGCTTTTTCAAGAGAAGGAAGCAGCCTTGTGAATGCTTTGGGTTTCATTGTGTGCCCATGGATGATGTGGACTTCCCTCTTGTGTTGTCAGCCCAAGTAAAACCACAGTTAGTCACTTTACCAAAGACTTTTAGCAAAGTTCATTCATGGCTGCTTCCTGGAAGGACTTAGATGTGAGATGCTAAATCACAGGTGCTGTTTGCACGATTTCATGATGCAGAGCAGTCGTGGATGTGGATACAAAATTCCTACAACAGACTTGGTTGTTGGATGAGCAGCAAGACCTGCTGAAGGAAGCCCTGCTGATTTGCTGTCAGGCTATTCTACCCTCTCATGAGTAGTGGAGAACTTGGGACTTTCCTGCTTGTGAATCACTCCTGTAGGGAATGAGTGTGCTGCCCAGGGCTCCAGTAGCAAGTAGGAACAGCAGCCAGCCACGTGGCTGGGGTGAGTCTCTTCAGGGTGGTCTTCCCTGCTGAAAGCTGAGTGATCTTTGGATGGATGATCTTAAGTTTCTTTCTTGAATTATTAGGCAGTGCTAATAGCATACCCTGCCATAGTCCTGATGCTGAAGTTACGGTATTTTTCTAGTTTCTGTCCAAATGTGTAGGGTATTTTGTTGATCGGCGAAGTTTATTTGTATTTTCTGATCTGAAGATTGAGACTGAGGCACTATAATTTTGGTGGCATGCCACCAACTCCAAAGCAGCTTTCCGGCCAAATCTTGTTTTGATTTTGGCCAGTGGCAGGGAAAACCCAGCTCCTGACTGCTCGCTGGGCACAGTGCCCCAAAGCTGGGGCTACTGAAGCTGCGTGCCAGGGGGCTGCCAAGTGGCTGGGACTTCCAGGATTTCCCAATGTGATGGTGCCCATGGGGAGATTTACCCCAGAGCTAGTGCCGGCGAGGCATTGATTATTGTTTCAATTCCATATCTAGGAAGAGGGGGTTTTGGAATGACTGTTCAGTACTGGTTATTGTTCACCGCTCCTTCCTGCACCCTAGCTGAAGGAGTTTGCTGTACTGAAGAAATCCCCTATTTTGCCTCCCTTTGTGGCTATGTTGAGCATTTCCATGTATGTCCAGTGGGAAAAGATAAATTTCTGATAATATAGGCATACCAGGATATTCCAGATAAAATTGCAGGAAATCATTAATTAATGTGTTACTTGATATCAGGTCCTTGTAATTAACTTTGATTTTGATGAGACCAGATGGTCAGCTGGTGAGTTTTGACCCATTTTACTCAAAAATTATGGGTTTATATTTGGGTAGGAAGTCAGGTATTTTTAGTAGAAACAACCTGGACTCCGTGGTGTTGGTCTGCTCTTGCACTAAAGGGGCTGAATGGTGAGGGATTTTCTAGAAAAAGCTTTTTTTTCGTACAGTTGTGGGAGGGGTTTATAATACAGGTGTATTAAAAATACAGGTAAAATAAAAGATTTTTTTTTATTATTTTGGGAGATGATTGCTGTTTGCAAGCAGCCCTTCAAGGCTTTCCCAGGACTTGGGAGTGTGCATTGAACTTTAAGTTTTTGCTACCTGAAGTGTCGCATTATGTTATCTTTTGGGAAGGGAACACTGCATCAGTCCTAGTCTTTCCATGAATAATGAAATTAGTCTTTTTGGTTATAGGTGGCACATCAGCTTTGGAAATGACAATGTTCCACCTGGAGCAGACCCTTCTTTGTGATGAGCAGTTCTGAGTGGAGTACAGGACAGTAGGAATAGCTTAAAAGGGGTAAAGTGAAGGATGGAGGAGAGGAAGAAATGAAGAAAGAATGGGATGAGAATGAGTGGACTGGCATAGTTTTAATATTATTTATTTAGCTGTGTTTACACCTCTGCTGAGATTTGCTTAGAATGCATGTGTGATAGGTTAAATATTATGGTATTACGGTATTTAAATGATAGTTACATTGCTTTTTAACTAATATAGACTTGGTCCTAAGAACATTGTGGTTGGTATTTTTCGCTCTCAGGAGGTTTTTGGTGTGGAGACATAAGGTTGTGTATTCCTGTGCAGCTGTGGAAGCTTCTGTGTCCTGTGTATTTTCCCCTGGGCTACAATAATAGCAAAGGAATTCATATCAGAAGTCGGGTTCTGGTAACATCTTAAACCTTTCCTGTTCATCAGTGACCTGTAGAGGCATCTTACAAAAGCTGTGAAGGTTGGAGAATGAGAGGCACTCCTGCTGCAAAAATGCAATTCAATGGGAGTCTTGTTTATTTAGTTCCCTATTTCACTTGACCTGAACAGGTTACAAATGTTACTAATTGTTCTAAAGAACTGGCAATGAGTAATTGTCCATTGAAATCATCTCTTAGTATGAAATGGAAACTGTTCAGACAGTATTCATTTTTGGTTTTTTTTTCACTAAGGATATTACAAATTCACTAGTTAAAACTGTCTTTTGCAGTGTGTTACTCAAAGGAAAAACAAGTAAAAGCTATGTGGCAACAGTCTGTGAACACATAACCACAATTTTTAGTTTCTGTATTAAACTCCTCCCATTGTTGCAAAAGGAGGATTTTGCAGCCTTTTGATTATTTGCTTTGTGAGTGATTATGTAAAAAAAGAAAAAAAACCATAAAGCACCCAAGGCAACCCATTCCCAATACATCATAAATCTGGAGATTGTGTGCTTAAGTTTAAACCAGGTTTTAAGAATTGTTTTTTAAAAAATGCCCATTGAGACCTAAAGTTTACAAAACTAAAAATTTTGGATGTGCCAGTCCAAAGGGCTGCTAGAAAAACCTTATGCCATAAGCCAGGTCTGCATGGGGGATGGTTTGGGGTGGGAGAGAAAGGTTATTGAAAGCACAAGGCATTTGGGGGTGAAGAGGCTGTGGGTTTTTTAATTAAGAAGCTGTGTGGTTTTCCAGTGTCCCCTGAGCAGATGTCACGGCCCAGGCTGCGCTGCAGCAGAGGGCGGTGGTGGCACATACGAAGTGTGTGGTGGTAACAGAATTGCTGCCTGGGCTTCGAGGAGCTCCCTGGCTGTCAGGGAGTGGGGGACTCTTCGTAAAGTTGCCATGAATCTCTCTTGTTTTGAATAGGAACGAAGAGTGTGCCTTTGACAAGCAATGGATGTTCCCAAGATGTTCAAGAATTCATGCAAATATGGGGTTTGTTCCAGGCTATTTCTAATGACGTAAAGGATTTTGGAAGGAATTTGTATCATCAGATAACCAGGCGTAATGGCTGTGGAGCTTGTGATTGTAATTCCCCTTCTCCATTTTGGGGTGAAATCTCCAAAGATGAGTGTGTTTTCTGAACTGTTTCAGTGTGCAAAACTGTACCAGTTACTTTATTGTTAAAAATGTGTGTTTCAACATCTCTCCCTGAAGATGCCACAAGGAAATGTGGTGAGCTGCAAAAACAAGGGGGTGGGGTGTAGATTTTAGTTCATGTTTCACTTGTGCTTACAGTGGTCAGCAGTGCCCTAGTATTTTAGCTATTAATTTCTGAATCTGCTGCTTGTGTACTTATTACCTTGTCTTACTGACCTATTTTTTTTTACCTGGGCACTGGCAAAACAGCAGAGACTTTAGGAAGTTTTTTGGGGAGCTGTTTTTTGTTTTGCATAACATCAGCAGATTAAATCTTTGGAAAAATTTTCTATATTATGAGAAGAGGGGAAAGAAACTGCAGATGAGCCAGAGTGGTTGCGTCCAGGCTGTCCCAAAACAGGAGAACAGCAAGATAGACTGTTATAGAGGTTAACAGTGCTAAATTGGGATTAAATCTATAAATGCCTGGCTTTCACTCGAGTGAATGAGGATCCCCGTGCTGTACATTCATCTGCTGGAGCAGCCTCCTTAAAATGCCAAAGTAGCATCGTGTCGTATGGTTAAGAAATAGGAATCTTCATCTCTGGGGGGTAGGACAGGTGCAGCAGGGTTTTCTTGGCCACCTCTACCTCACTGCATTGTTTCCCATTGCCACAGGCTTAGCTTCATCCCCATTATTGCTCTTGTACTCCCTCTGTTCTGGAGCAGAATCAAACCCAGGTAGTAACAGGACTTAGCACTAGAGCTTTGAATCTCTTGCACATCCATGCACCCTGCTCAGATTTGATCCTGTTATTACTCAGCTACTATTTGAATAGGAAATAGAGGGGAATTTAGTTGAAGTTGAAAATCAAGACATGCTGTCTGCATGTTCAGTTAGGAGGGAATAGTGAAATCTGTGTTTCTTCTTATTCGTTGGCTATTACATTAAAAGCCTTCTCTCCTAATACATACTTACATATGCAGCCTGCTTTATGTGGCTTTTACCACATATGAAATGGAGACATTATAATCAAGGCTGTAATAATGCTGAATGATTAAAAGTCACTTCTGATTGTTTTGGCTTTAGTCAAATGTGTGACCTGAAAGTGCTGACTTGAGACAAAATGAGGTGCATAAAAAGCCTGCGCTCATCCCATCCCTAAGCACAACCCTGCAGACTGTGTGACTTGTGCAGAGAAGCTATACTGGGGTATATTAAAAAAATAAATTACAAAATCAAATCTTTGTAAAGCAGCGGGGTTGACAAAGAAGTCAGACAGCCCCAAACCATCCCACTGAGATTAGTTTCCCATAGGAACATTTGTGGAGATTACAAAATACTGAATTACTTCTGAATCTGGAAATAATTTGTGTGTCGGTATGTGAGACTTAAAAAGAGTTAATTCAGCTTTCTGGTAATTGGAGTGAAGAGCACCTTCTGAGGGCCATGAGTCAGGGCTGTGTGGTTTCGGAGTGGCAGCCTGTGCGGGGGCATGATGGTTCACCACTGCTGGCCCTCGTTATTTGGGAGACCTAGGAAACTGGGTCTGCAGCATCTTTCAGCTGATGAAATAAGCCTTCTGCATATACAGCAAACTCATTGATCCGGTGTGAATCAGAGAAGAAGAAAAAAAATTAAAAGAGAGTACGGTAATTTTAAAGTGAAGCAGCACAGAACCTCCTGTCAACCCAGCTCTGTGTGGTGTTTTGAGTTGCCCTTCGTGGCAGTGCCTGAACCTTTTTGGGAGTGAGCTGCCCAAATTGCACTGAATTGCTCTAAGTGGGGTAGAAGTGCCAGGTACAAATGGTGGACCATGTGTTGTTGTTTCACATGGATAGTTTGTTTGGAAGTAAATAGAAACTCTTTGTAAATACAGCTGAGAGAATGTGGCCAGTGAGGAAGAGCAGCCAGAAGGGGTGTTGTGGCTGTACCAGGCTGCAGGACCATGTGTGACTGGTGAGGACTGTCTCCCCCATGTCCCAGCTATGACTTAGGCAGAAGAGAAATTGGGTTGGAGACACTCCAAGTGATGACAATCTGCTGCTTCTCAAATGATATCTTGAAATTTTTTCATGGGAAGGGTCATTGGGCACTGGAACAGGCTGCCCAGGGAGGTGGTTGAGTCACCTTCCCTGGAGGTGTTTAAGGGACAGGTGGACGAGATGCTAAGAGGCATGGTTTAGTGTTTGATAGGAATGGTTGGACTCGATGGTCCAGTGGGTCTCTTCCAACCAGGTTATTCTATGAAAATGGTGTGAGAGATTAAATCAGCAGCTGACTTCAGAGAGGATCTTTACTTTGCTCAGTGGATTTCTCTGTCAGCTGCCGATATTTGCTGCTTTGCTCACACGCTGTTGAACAAGTTTGATAAATGTCATTATGTCTTTTGAGCACTACTGGGTTTAAACAAGTCTCACAGGGGCAGAGTATCTCGTAAGCTTCCTTCTTGTCAACAGTAAATAGAAGTGGTTGGTGTTTTGCTCAGAGAAACAAATACTGACAGCTTAGAAAAATGGAAGAACTTTCTTTCCCAACAACGGTGGAGAGAGGACTACACAGTGGATTTGGAAAGTTAACAGATGCTTTATTTGGAGATGCCAAATCTGCGAGATGGGAGCTCCCCTGCCTCCGTGCTGGGTGTTTTCTGGTGCCCTCTCTGAAGGAAAACACCCCAGGCTAGGTGCCAGCAGATGGGACATCTCTGCAGGGCTGCTGGATGAGAACCCCAAGGACACCTGTGGGTGGTGATGCCTGGACCTGCTTACTTGACAGCTGAACTGGATCATCTTAGAGATCTTTTCCAGCCTTAATGATTCCATGAAACTCTGAGCATTCAGCATCACAGCACTAACACTGACTACTTATGTTGTGACTCACGATACTGATTTATTTTTTCCTGTTTGTTTACCAAGAAAAAGGAATTTCCAGCTCATCTTTTGCTCAATTGTTTCCTTCCACAGCGAGTGAAACCGTGTTTCAACAGTGGACTTGGGCACAGATGGTGATGTGAAAGCTGGGGCTTTTGGGGCATGCCCTGTGGACCAGAAGCGGGGAGCAACAGCCTGGATGCCTCACTAACTTTATTTTCCTTGTTCTCTGCAAGTCCTGCAGTCGCACCGCAGGGCTGAACTGTATGTGGGGGGGATGCCAGCGCCGAGAGAGCTTTGGCAGCAAAGTGCAGAGAGTGAGAAGCATCGAACGCTCATGTCTGTAAAAAAAAAGATGCCTTGGGGGGTGCCTTGGGGACCCGGGGACCCCGCTTTGCCGTGTCTCAGCCCTGGAGCAACGCGACCCGCTGGGATGTTCCCGCGGGGAGGGGGAAAGGGCTGCCGAGAGGAGGCAGCCGGCTTTAATCCTGGAAGAAACCCCCCTTTCTGGCGCTTCCCCGGCGCCCCTCACCGCGGTGTCGGGGCGGGGGACGCCCCGCTCCTCCGGGAACCCGCCGGGCTGCCGGCTCTGCAGGGTAAAGAAAACCCTCTTTTTATATCATCACCGGGCTGCACTCCTCCTCCTCCTCTCCCCCTCCCCGGGTGTTGGGTTACAGCCTTCGGGAGGACGGTCCCGGTTTGCTGAGCCCCAATGACCGTCTTCAAACTGCTGGGATCCCAAGCGGCCCCGCTTTGCGCCTCGCTCCTGCCTCCTCTTCGTGGTCTCCCCCCTCTTCCCCCCTTCTTTTCGTTATTACCACAGGCCTGTTGCCAAACAGGATGATCCAGGGCTCTCCTCTTTGCCTGGAGAGCATAAATACCACTGGGGAGCTCTGTGAGACTGCAGTTGGTGGGAGCTGCTGAGCAGAGACCTCGCATTCCTCGCACCTCCTAAGGCTCATTTCATCCTTTCCCCCCTCCTCCTCCTTTAAATATCTCAGATCTGTAATTTACTTTCCACAAGTAGGCTTGGAGGAGCTACAAGTTCCTGGGGACTTGGAAGTACTCAGCGAGGTAAGTGGGAGCTTTTGTCCTTGCTTCTGAGATGTGGTTAGGGGGCATGTGTGTGCGCAAGAAATGTCTCGATTAAGAAGGCACAATTTGAGTAACTTCTCCCTCAAAAAGTTGGCTGCGTGATTCAAAAACCAGCACAATTCTGTCTGAGCTTCCCTCGTGTGTGCTTCGCAGCAGTTAATGCAAGATTAATAAACGTTAATCTTGAATGAATGGGAGGAGTTTGCAAGTAGAGCAAGTGGGTTTCTACACAAATAGGAAATATCTAAGGGATGCTGGAGCTCCCTAATATCACCCATGGGCATAGCTGCTCTGCTCCAGGAAGCCTGTGTTAATGCAGCTCTGCTCTAAGGTCCTGTCTGAAAGGAATTTCAGTGTCGCCACATGTTGTGTCTGTTACCAGTGGGTTTTCCGTGTGGTTTTGCATAGGAACTCACCCACTTGAGCGCTGTGGAACTGGATTGTAATGGAAGATCCAGGTGGTTTGGCCTGTGGCCCTGAGGATGCTGAATCCATAGTGTGTTCTGTGTTATGTCTTGCGTCAAGGAACTTGTCATCCCACTTTTCTTTTGAAGCCAACGCAATTCTTCAAAGCTTGAAATGTGCGTGTCTTGGTTAAACAGGTGACTTGGGAGTTAATGCATTAAGGATATTGTGGCTTTATCACTGGATTTCTTTGCACAAATTAGAAGCTAGTCCCTAGGTAACACTGGATAAAAGCTGATGCCAGGCTACCATCTCCTTCGCTATTTTAGAAGATTTGCTGATATCCCAAACTAACTTTTGCGTTTTCCTGCCCTGGCAACTTGTTCCATGCATATCTCCATGTGTCCGGAGCTGTTTTTATTGCAAATGTCATCCATAACCAAGGATTAGACAGCCACCCATATACTTTTCCAGGGAAGGAATTAAAGATCAATAGCTGTACAGAATAAGGTGAAGCAAGGACACAGTGAAGTACAGAAGTCAGCCTGCATGTGGCTTTAGCAGACACTGCATGCCAGCCTTCAAATGCTACCAACTCTTCTGCTTTTTTTTTTTTTTTTTTTTTTTTTGTGAAATGCAGACACCATCCATTAGCTGGGGAAATAGCTTTCTAAAAATAATCTTTTCCAAAGTCCAGTGCTGCTTTTTAGCTTACTCACACCCCAGAAGGCGGCCTTCCTTTTGTCCCCAGTTTGGAGAGGCTTTAGAGCATATTAAGGAGTTGGTTTCTGCTGGCTCATCCATTTCTGATCACTCCCAGATGTTTACCTGGCACCAGTATCAAGGGCCTGATACATTTCAGGGGAGGCTGTGCTGGTGCTGCTCTTGAATCCTTGGAAACAACAGCAGAGACTTCCTCATCTCACTGTCAGGTGATAATTTTTTTTCTGAATATTGTAAACTCCCAACTCAAAGACAACCTCATTTCAGTCTTCTCCAATGAGGAGTTCCTGATGCAGCCTGGAGGCTCCGTCTCCACAGGGCGTTTTGGGTTTGGTTTAAGTGTTTGGTTGCACCTGGGCACGAGGATATTAGGAGAGGCAGATAGAATCACAGAATAACCAGGTTGGAAGAGACCCACGGGATCATCGAGTCCAACCATTCCTATCAAGGTAGATGGATATCTGAAATCTGTGAGACCTCGCTGAAATGTGAGCATCTTTCTGCTGCTTTCGATTAATCTGGCCAGGGAACTCTGCTCCCTGTCTCTCTCTGACCACTCCATCCTTCCTTTGGATGTTCAGCGCTCCCTATCTCAAGCCAAAGCAGGGGGAGGGACCTACACATGCTGAGTGAAAAAGAAGACGGTTCCAAAGTGACCTGATTTTAGAGAGATGCTAGTAGCCCCTTGCTTGCATATGGGATACAGGGAATATCCCGAGGAATAATGCCCCATCTGTTGCTAGGTTTTGACTGGATCATGAAACCAGATGCAGTGGCTTCACTGTGTAGCTGTGAGCGAGGGCAGCTCCTCTGGGCTTTCAGATGTTACAGCCAATTTTTTTTTTTTTTCAAGCTGCCCTTTCTGTAAGTTCAGTGTTTGCCTTAAATGGGTGGTGGATACGGGCTCCTATTTAGCAAAGGGCACCTGGCCAAATGAAGGGGTACAACTGCAGCACATATTAACTGTCTGTTCCTGCCTGCTCTGCCTACAGGGCAGGCTGCAGTTAAAACTGCTTGTGCTAAAAGGCCACATTGTAAATGGCTGCGGCGGAGCATCTATTTTTAAACTCTTAGGGAAGTGCCTCAAAGTAGGAATTGTTCCCTGAATTTGGGTCAGACAGTCTACAAAAGCAACAGCTCTTTTTGCCTCCCGTGTGCCTCTCTAGCCGGGTTTGAAAGTTGGGCTCCTGCTTGGGGGAAGCAAATGCCAACAAACAGGACTGAGGAAGAGGATGAGGTTAAAGAAATATTTGCCCCAACACCACGGAAAGTCCTGTCTTTCAGGTGTGGCTGGAGCTGGGACGAGGCATGTGTGTTCGACTTGCTCTGCAGAGCAGGAAATAATGAGAAGCTGTTACCTAAACTGAGCAAATTACATTCCTGCATTGTTCTACTGAGGCGAAGTCTTAGTGCTCTGTCTGGAGAGAAACAGGGCAGCTGGTTTTCATCTGCCTTAATACAGTACAAGGAAGAAGCCTCAAAAAGGGAATTCATCTGTTTTGTGTAGACAGCCAACAAGTTTCAGGGGTTCTTAATGGCCTCAGGGGTTTTTTTTTTGCTGGTCTTTACCAGTGCAAAGCAACTCTGTATTTGCCGCTCTCCTCTGCAGATACCGCTGTGCCAGGTCTGAGGTACAGAGATTTGGGACTTTGTGTTCAAAGCGTAGCTTTTCCAGCTGGGAACTGGAAGGTGCTTCCCTGTGTTGGATGGTTTCCAACTCTTCCTGTCTCAGTTTGTCCAAACCCTGTGTTACTGGGCTGAAACTTTCCAAATAATTCCTACTAATCTAGGGTTTATCTCCAGACACCGAGTAGGAATGCTTTCAATGTGTCTTTTAGCAGTGCTGTCAAAAACAGACCTTCATCTAGTGTTGAAGACAGGGATCAGGAAGCTTTCTTATGAAATTTAGCCCTAAGAAAGACACTCTGTGCTTGTGCCGGTGTGCTTCTTGCCCCGGTGGGTTGATTCTACTCTCGTGGTTCTTAGACTCCACCTGAAGAACAGTAGGTGCTGCAGCACTTATTTCCTTCCCTGGATAGCTCATGATCCAAAAGAAATTGGGGAGAGGGAGGGAGGGAGGGAGAAAGAGATTGGAAATGGCAGGTGGAGCTGGAGCAACATGGAGCAAGGAAGGGGATGGAGATTAAATGAAGCCATTCAAACCTGGCAATGACCAAATCGAGACCAATTCTTTGAGCCCTGGGTGCTGACAGCTACCGGGCACGCATGGAAACGCATAATCTGACTGGTGGAGGGCGGGCGCTCCAGCTCCTCTCTTAATCTGTCATAATTCATATCACTGGCTGCGCTCCCGCCTGCTGTAAAATGATGCGTCAGTGAGAGCGCCGCGGTGCGTCATTCGCCAGCAGGGATTTTGGTTGTTCGACGTTACGGCGAGATTTCACATAAACAGCCGCTTTCATGGAGTCTGGCAGCTGCTCTGCTGGAGCCTATGGGCAGAGCGGGGCCTCAGAAATAGCTCTTGCTGATGTCTGACCTCTACGATCTGGCTTGATGGGATTTTTACTTTCCCTTTTATTAATATCTGTTCTCCGCTTTCACAGCTGCTATTGAGTGAATAACTCCAAATGTCTCCCTGCGCTGCCTGTGAAGGGATGGAGCTGGGATTATTTGGAGCTGCTGGGCTTTTCTAGCCAATGACTGCAGCTCTGGCATTTTTGGTGGAGAATCACAGAATCACAGAATAACCAGGTTGGAAGAGACCCACTGGATCATCGAGTCCAACCATTCCCACCAATCACTAAATCATGCTCCTAAGTACCTCATCCACCCTCACCTTAAACACCTCCAGGGACGGCGACTCAACCACCTCCCTTGGCAGACCGTTCCAATGCCTAACCACCCTCTCTGTGAAGAATTTTTTCCTAATCTGAAGCCTAAAGCTCCCCTGCTGAAGGCACCTGCTGTTGTGCCTGGGTGCTGCCTGGCTAGTGCTCCCTCCCAGCACAATGTCAGTGGAGCTTCCCAGTGTAATAAACTGAGTTCCCATCACTTATGGGAGTGTTCAGGTCTTCCTGTCATTGAGGTGAATGATAATTCCTTATGCTGTAGGCATCACTTTTTTTTTTCCCAAGCAAAAATCTGGGTTGTTTGTCTTCCTTGGTGGGTGTCGTGTGCCCAGGGAGCTTTTCTGGCACTATTCTGACTGCCTTTTTCTCCCCCAAATCCAGGGGTAGCCAGGATTCCCACAGGAAATCTTACCATCGTCTTCATCTCTGCTTCTGCTGGCTGTAGAGGAGGAGGAATGAATCTGGCTCTGCCTTGGATCCTTCCTTTTGGATGTGTACTGTTCCTGACAAAGGCAGCTGAATGCTTTATCTTGCCCAACTCAAGTCACCTGGAGAGCATTTTGAGTAAATATCATGATGGGGAAACTCACTCCAGATCCAAGAGAGCCATTTTATTCTCGGACAGACAAGAAATATTGATGCTTCATAATAAACTGAGAGGTCAAGTGTACCCAGCAGCTTCTAATATGGAATATATGGTGAGTCTAGCACCTAATACTTAACTTTATTATTACCTTTTTTCCTTCTTACTTTATTTTAATTTTCCTTATAGTGCAAGAGGTGTGGCAAACTTCCTCTGAAGTTTTTCTCAAGAGGTTTCCTGGAGCAGTTTCTTTCCAGAGTGCACGATGCTTTAGATCATTGAACTGTTTTTGTTGGAAAGGGCCGCTAATGGGTCATTGAGTCCATCCACTGCATAATTTCAGGACTAGTTCCATTATTCATAAACCAGCGTCTGGCCCAGCCCTGGACGCATCTCCAGTGATGACAATTCCACAGCCTGCCTCAGCAGGTTCTTCCATTACCTTAATGTCATAAAAGCATCACATTTTCCCTGGTGTTTAACCCACATGCTCCCTGTGAAAGCTCTAAGGCTGTTGTGACTGGTGTTTTGGGTCATCACGGTCTGCTCAGAGAAACTTCTGATGGTCTTTGGGTTGTCATCAGCTGCCACCCAACACTGGAGGTAACGTCTACCCTTTTGCCATGTACTGATCACCAGAGATTATTGATGTCAGCCAAGCATCTGTGATGCTGTTGGGAATCTGCTCAAGACCTTAGAGAAACAGGGCTTGAGGGATGTTCCATTTGCAAAGAATTTCGATCACTGGAAATAGCTGGAAAGACTTTGGGAGTTCTTGGGTGGATGGGTCAGTGCTACTGGCTTTTTGTAGTTCAAGAAGTCAAAATAAGAGTTCGGTCAGTGTATTCTCCCACTTCAGAGAGAGAACTTAAAAGTATAAGTATGAAATATGCCTTTACCATCAGTAATTTAGGTGAATTAGCTTTTTTTTTTTTTTTTTTTCACCTGATGCCAGACAACCTACTTGGAGCTTTTTTTGACATGCTCTCAAAATATTGTGGGGCCTGAAAATGATGTAAGCAAATAAATTTTTGTGTGTGTGCCTTTTCCCAATATGCAAATATAGTTATGGCCAAAACTAGTGTAACTTCAACTGTGTGCTCCACCTGACAGTTTAAATAATTAACGATTTGTTAAGACCATGTTTAAAAAGGTAAGCTAAAAGTATATAAAATGGTTTATCAGCTGTGCTGAAATGAGTGCTGCAAATGGAAAACCTTGCATTTTGTGACTGTAGGGTGAAGGAAGAGAGAAGGGAGGGCAGAGGACAATAAGGAAGGACAACTGACCATCAGCTGGTCCCCAGGAGCCTTCACACCACTGGTCTTTGATGCCACTTTTGTCAGAAATCACAGGCCTTTCTAAGAATCAGTGCTTTGTATCTCTCTCTCAGCGGGCTTTCACGTTATCCTGCAGGCAAGGTAGTGCCAGGGAAGAGGTGACCTGATTAATTTCCAGAAAGTAAACACAAAGCATGAGAAAGCCAAATGTGTTTTGGTTGGCTTTGAGGATCTGAGAGGGCTGCTGTTGCGGACTGTCCGCTGGCCGGCTGCTGTTTACGCTTGCAATGTGGTTACATTTTTATGTTTGCCTTTGCTCAGTGTGCTTTTCTAGTGGTTTTTATGGGCGATTGAGGGTAAATGAAAGGGCCTTATATGCTGTGAAGAAAGAAGCCGAGTATAAGATGGTGCTACTTGGAAAGGCTATAATCAGTCTTTCATGTATTTGTGTTTACCCAATTTTGCTTGGAAATGCTGTGTGTATTCTGAACGTGAATTTTACTTTAATCCTTTGTTCTACACAGGACATTTTTCATTTGGACTCGTTTAAGAGGATGGTCTGTTCTTAGTAGCATAGATAAACTTCTTTTCCTTTGATGCTGTTGTGGAGTGTCACAGGTGACATGTGGTGCTAATTTGTGGATGAGTGGGTAGGACTTGTTCTTGCACATCGAACTCCAAACGCTGCCTTGTAAATGTCCTTTCTTCCTGCTCCATACCTCATGCACTTCATGATCTCAGATGGCAAGGGGAGCTAATGTATTCCAGGGAAAGGACATACGGATCTACTACAGGTTGAACTTCAGTCAGTAGAGGCTGTCAAGAAGAAAGCAATAACACTGTGTCCCATGACTTATCTGAAGATCAGAATAATTATATGCAGAAGGGATGAAGGCAATGTGAAGAAATGAGTAAAGAAGCAGTTTTGCTGTTGGATTTGTAGAATTAATTGAATATATAAAGAAATTCAGTGTTAGTGGAGAATGAGTGATGAGAGTATGTATTCCTGATGAAGCTGGTCGAATACAGAATTGCCTTAACCCTATTACAGCATTACGATCGACAGTTTCATTGTGTATTTGGACTCTAGAACAGCAGCCACAGCTGTGGATGGGTGCCAGGACCAAAACAAACTCCTTGTTAATGTACCTAGAGTAAAAAGGACATAATAGTTCCTAAGACATCATGACCTTTAAAGATGTCTTAGTCAGATGGCTTTCAGCAGTGGTGAAAGGCAGGAATCTTTCCTCTTGCAAAGGCCCCAGAGACAGCTGGATGAAATGAAATTGTTCTTAGTACAGATTGCTGGAAGGAAAATAGTTTGTTTCCATGCATAAGGTATCCATCCTTCCTCTAAACTATAGTGGGGGTGGCTTTCCTTGTCAGGATAGGATAGTATTTCTGTGTGGGTTAGCAAAGCTTCTGCCAGTACATGTCAGTCCTGGACTCTAATGCCACTTTTAAAAGTAAATTGCCTGTATTGTAAAAAGTCTAAGATGAGAAGAATATTGAGAGAGAAACCTACTTGCTACAACTCGGGTGTCTAGGATCAGGTTTACAAACTGGTGAGACTGAACAAATGGACTCTCTGTGGGGAAAATCTAAACCTACAAATGGTAGTATAGTGTGTGCATACCATGCATGTATTCAACACGTACAGTGAATACAGTACTTTGAAAGGCTGTTACAACTTTGTATTAGTGAAAAAAGAGTCCATGTGCTAAATTACTTGGTATTATTCATACCTCAAGGCTTCTCAGTCTCTGAGAAGGAAACTGAGCACAGACATACCCTGCTCCCCTGGCTTCAGTAGTTTTCCTAGATACTGCTTTAAATACTGGCATAAAGAATTCTTGCAGGCGTAGCTGGGAAAGTCTGAAATCTATTTTTTTGATATGTTTATTGCTCTGAAATAATTCCAGCCTCCTGACCGCATTCACGTCTGAGAGACAAGAGGCAAATGACTCCTCTAATTTAAATAGGATGGCTTTGTAATCTGATGCTCGCAGAACTGAGCTTCTCTAGCCATCAAGCACAAAGCTGTGCAAAGACATAGCGTGTTCCCAACTGCCTGTCTTTTGTCCGAGTGAATTTATTTTACCCGTAGGCATCAGAGGAAGATGTAACGCGTATGTTCACCTCAATTTCCATTTAATGGCCTATTGCTTATAATGTCTCTGCATTAAATTAGTAGATTTGGAGTTTCTCCACCTTTGAGCCTGTGGGGAATAATGGTCTGCTAGAAAGCCTGAAGTACTAGCAGCACGTAACATCTTGGGAGAGTTTATGTGGCTTATGGGTTGGATGGGAAGGCAGATTGTGGCTGGTCATCGCCTGCTGCAGAAAGTGGGAGACCACAAAACGCTGGGTGTCTAGGCACAATTGCAATAGTCTGCTTGAACAGAGGTTTGGAAATGTGTGTGTGGTGGGTCAGATCCATGTACCTTCAAGGAGTTGGAGAGCTGAGATGGAAAATGCTTTTATCGCCTTTGTCAGAGCTGTGTCTGCATGGAGTTTTGCAGACTGACATGATTTTGCTTGGCCACTGGTCAATTCAAAGCCAAGCTGATGAGCTCAGAGCAGCTATGGGATGTTGTTGGAATTTGGGTTGCTGAATATGCTTAATGATAAGCTGTTCTCAGAGGTCTGGGCTGTTAGCTCAGCTAGATGAGCTCATGGTTGCCTTACGAAGATACTATAGACACACTAGGTTCCAGGAGACACTGCATTTTCCTGTCATCTTAGCCAGGGATGTGCGGTCCCTCCCTATCCCAGTTATAACTGCCTGAGACTGTGTTCAGATACTTACTTGGAATGAACACTTGATGCTTTTTAAACGCGTTAGAGAGCTAAAATGCCCTACAGTGTTTCAAATGGACTCTGATTGGTCATTCAATATGTTTGAGATTAAGAGTTGCTTTAATTCTGGAGAAGAAGAAAGACCAGCTGGTTGTGATAGTAGATGTCCAAAGAGGACATATTCTTTTGCTGGCATGTGAATGGGCTGGAGACACATTACAAAACCTCTCTTCCCTTTGGTTTTATTTGTAGGAATGTGCGGTAATATTTTAATCCCAACGAATTATCCTCTAAGGACTGCTCTGAATAGACCAGCTGTCAGTAATTACACAATGAATTCAGGGCACTGTCTACTGGGTCCAGTGAGTCTGGCCTTTAAAACAAATACACTCCTGGGCAGCTGAGCCAATGAAGCCCGCTCTCCTATCTGCTTTTGTATCATGTTTGAGCTCTTGTTTGGCTTTCAGCTGGGTGATATTCAATGAGGATTGATCTCACACCAACACCCTTCCCTCACTAGGAACATAAATGAGATTTGTCACTTCTAACCTGATAACTGTTCAGAAAGAGTGATATTAACTTAACAGCTTTTTGGGGACTTTGCGTCCTCTGTCAAATGTGACTGGATCCATTGCTGGACTCTGCAGTTATTCTAGAAGGAGAAGGGGAGATGGGGTTGAGAGACTCGGATCCACATCCCTTGCTCACGAAGCTGGGCCAAAAATTTCCAGTTGTGTTGGTAGTGAAGGTCAGAGTACATGAAGAGTCCCTCTTCATGGGAAAGCCAGGAAATAGATGGAAAATTGTGCTTCAACTACATAAAAACAACTGTCAAGAATATCTTGATTTTAGAGCAGATAGTCTAGGTGAGTTCTTGAGGTCTTCCCAGGTGTGTTCTGCTGACCTATGCAAAACATGTCCTAAGAAACATGGCATCAAGCCAGAAAAGTAATAGAACCTTAGTGCCCTGCATTTCCATGGCAGGGGAACATCTTGAGAAACTTGTTTTTAGGTCAGGGTCCATCACTAAAATACAGCGGCTTCTCAAGGACAGAGCAGACACTGGGGGTAAGCTATAATATTGTCTTTCTGCACTAACTGCTGTTGATTGAGTCTCTTGATCTAATTACCTTGAGATGACAAATTTACCTGTTCTTTTCTCTGCCCGCGCCCTGAAGACCTGGGATGATGAGCTGGAAAGATCAGCACAAGCTTGGGCTCAGCAGTGCATCTGGGACCATGGGCCCAGTGCCCTCATCAGGTCAATTGGACAGAACTTGGCGGTTCACTGGGGCAGGTAAGAGCTGGGATGCTACGAACTCATTGCAAAGAGCAATTCATGGATCCTCTTTTAGAGACGCTTGAAAAGGGTTGCCTTGTTGTTCCTTAGTAGAGCTTGGAGAAAAGCTGAGGATCATTAATTGTTATTGCTTAGGTGAAATGGTTACAGTGATAGTATCTTCAGCCCCCTTCAACTAACTGCTCCCACAAACCAACATTGATATGGGTTACTCCATTTATCTGTATCTCTGGGTAACGCATCTGTAATATGCTTAAGGTCACTCTTACTCCTTAAGGAAAACAACTACAGAAGCCATGACTCTTGCTCCTAAATCTGCTGGTTTGGGGGTGTTTCTGGCACCATGCTGAGAACTGGTTGAAAGCTGAAGTTTCTCAGAAGCAATGTCTGGACTCAGCTGCTAGTTCAGAACTTAATTTCCCTTGCTGTATTTTCCATAAATATTTATATAGCTCCTAATTTGTCTTTACTGAAACCACTTTGCAGATTTTTTTTTTTTCAGCTTCCTAGGGAAGTTTTTTAACCTAGACTTGTTAACTTAGGTAGGAAAGCTGATGTTAAGGCTTCCAAATGTATTTGCTTCTCCATCTTGTGATGAAACTTGATTATTGTTAAGCCTTTTGTAGGTTAAGTTTACTTCGTACAGCAAGCATTTTGTACATGCCCAGGAGCCCTAATGAGTGGAAATGCAGTTATGCTTGTTGTAAATCAGATAGGACTTGGTGGAAAGCAATGGAAATTTGCTGATGTGAAATTGGCCTGGTATAAAAATGGGGACCTACTTTGTTGACTGAATTAAATAATGATTGGAAAAATAGTGTGGTTAATCCTCTGGAAACAAAGTCAAAAGATTGGGCTGTTCTTGGATCTCCTACAAGCATTCAAGATGACCATGGGTTACTCATGGAGGTAGATCCAATCTTGCTTCCTTTGCAGTGACTGAGAGGAAAAAGAAATCAAATTTATCTCAGTTTTTTCAGGAACGGGCCATAACTTGATTGCCTCAATTTCCTCTCCTGTAAAATAGGATTCGGAAAGTATTCACTTAATGACATCATGAGGTTGATGTTTTTAAAATACTTCTAATGAATGATTTTTAATGAAGACTTGGCTGGAAGAACAAACTCCACTCGGCAATGTTATCATTTGTATTTCTGGCCGCTTGCTTCATGTGAGCTGTTGAAAGCAGTGAGAGGTAGTGGGTTTGAAATATTGCTCTGATTTGATACAGAGTGTGCAGATTGTTCTGATTGCTCACTGTGTACGTGCATGCAAAATGCATAGGAATTTCAATTAGTAGTTTTAACACCATTTGTGTTCTCCTAAGCAGTAGAATTAACATCAGTGCTGCAACAAACTGCAATATCTGGTGCACAGTTTGCACAAAGTACATGCAGCACGTGGAGGAGCTTGGCGCAGAGGGAAATTGCTTCTATAAAAGGTAGAATACGTAGGTAACCTTCTGCACTAACTGTTCTGCCCTAATTCTTGGTGTAATGGGAGTGTGAAAAAGCCCACTCACTTTCAAAGGTCTTACAATATCATCTTACAATATTAACTGCTAGTGCACTTCCAGATTTAGCACATTGCCTGGTGGTAAAATAGGTACGTGGTGTCTTTCGGTTTAAGATGTTTGGCAAACCTTAACTTCTGTTTACTTTCAAAATACAACTTTCCACCAAAGTAGAAGTTTTTGTAGTTGTGTGGAAAAGTCAGGAGGACATTTCAGGTCAGCGGCACTTGAAAAGCATGTCAAACCTATAAATAATACAGAAGGACAGACCAGGCTGTGAATCTTAGGTGAAAAAAAAAAATCTTTAACATTTTCAGTGAGATTTTTTTCCCCCTAAACATTAGACCATGTTGCTACATTCTTTATGTGACATCTTCTCAATGAATGGAACTTGCCTTAAGAAATTCTTAGGTAAAAATGAGCAAAACGTGTATTAAAATATCTGAGCTTCCAATGTGGCTGGAGGCTGCAGGTAGTGTTTGAAAAGGTCTGCTAGGACTTTTTAATTTAAACTGTCTTTACTCCTTCAGGTATCGGTCTCCAGCTTTCCATGTCCAGTCTTGGTATGATGAAGTAAAAGATTACACATACCCATATCCTCACGAGTGCAACCCATGGTGCCCAGAGAAATGCACCGGCTCTATGTGCACGCATTACACCCAGGTAAAGGAGTCTCTGCATCCCCTCCACGTCCCAGCTGTCACTGCAGTGTGTGCCCACAGTGGGGTTATTTGCTTGTTTTCAATACCTGTGTTGCACTTTCAGATAGTCTGGGCCACAACGAACAAGATCGGCTGTGCCGTGCACGTCTGCAAGCAGATGAATGTCTGGGGAGAAATCTGGGAGAACGCTGTCTACCTGGTCTGCAACTACTCCCCGAAGTAAGGCAGATGAGCTGCTCTCCCCAACTTTCTGAAAACCGGCAGGTTGTTTAACTAGCCTGCGCTCTGGGGAAGACATTTCAGGCATTCTAGTCTGGTGGTTGTGGCTTCACATTTTGGTTTTAGATGATGCTCTAGACAGAGCTGGTTCAAGAGTTCTGAGCATTGCTTGGAAAACTGAATGAGGTGCTGGGGCCAGGCAGCAGCTTTGATGTTCCTGCCATGGGAAGGAGGAGCAGCAGATGGCCAGGACAGAGCTGGTGTGCACTGCCAAGCAAGAATTACGCTTTCTGCTGCTTGGAGGGTGGGAGGGGATGGGGTGAGGATTAACACTGCTCAGCACTGCTCCAGCGGCAGCCTCTGTACCCAGCCAGGTAGGCTGCTATATCGTGACATATTTTCACCCCTTCCCTGCAAAGTCTGCTGGTTTAAACACACCTCTGCTTTGTGCAAAGCCAGCCCTGGAGCAGTCACTGGTGGGAGTGAAGCAATCTGGGACCCACTGCAGGGGAGTTGCAGAGAGATAAATCTCAGGCTTGATGAGCTCCCCATGGCTTTAAGAAAAACAGTTAAATAACTACATCAGTCAATGTTTAGCTAGCTCAATGGTTTGATAAAATTTCAAAATGAAGATCACATTTCTTGACTACCACATCCACTAACTGGCAATGGCAATTAATATTTTCTGCTTTAATGGCTAATAGGAGAAATGTTCCCACTCCAAATCCTTGGCAATTTAAACCTTGAAATCTAAATGAAATAGGGAAATCACTCTATACAAATGGAATTGCTTGGAGAACACCTGACTTCTGTAGATCATAGGGCAGAATAATGCAGAGAAACAAGATGTGCAGGTCTAGAGCTGGCAGCTCCTAGCATGATCCATTGGGGCCCCTATGGGTGGGTTGTCTAAGCCCATCTCCCCACATTAGATACTGAGCATGTTATTCATCTGATTTGGTGGGATTTAATAACCTGCTCCTCAAAAGGGATCACACTAGTTCCCATGGAGCTCCTGCAGCAGGAGCTTTTCATCCATTCAGGGCTGATGGATGAAAAAATACTCTATTTCTGCAGTTCGTGCATAATCTTCTCTCTCTGGCATGAGTGCACATTGTCCTCATCTGGCCTTATGGGTAGAGGGACCTGAAGGAGCGATAACCCAAGGGTTCATAGCCATGGGTTGAACTCTGGCTCCTTCAGCCTTCTTAGCCCCTAAAGTCTTCAGTACAGAATGCCGTAAGGGGCTTTTCTTTTCTGGGTAGTTTTTTTAGGAAAATGCAGTAATCCACTGATTTATTTCTATTTACATAATGTAAGTATTTATATATTTATATACATAAGTATTTATATTGGAGTTTAATATAAAACTGGCATTGGATGCTGTTTGTTTAAGTAAAACCCTAAAAAATATCATCTCAGAGGTGAAATGAGGTGGAATGTTTTTCCTACAAGACTTTCCTGGGCTGGTTGTTTAGTTTTTGCTTAGTTGCTCTGGGCCAGGACAATGTTTCATAGAATCATAGAATCACCAGGTTGGAAAAGACCCATTGGATCATTGAGTCCAACCATTCCTATCAAATACTAAACCATGTCCCTCAGCACCTCATCCACTCATCCCTTAAACCCCTCCAGGGAAGGTGATTCAACCACCTCCCTGGGCATCCTCTGCCAGTGCCCAATGACCCTTTCAGCAGGCTGTCTTTTCCTCAGCACCTTACTCAAGGCTAAACACAGCAGAAACACTCATTTTCATCCACATCCTTACTGCCAAATGATCTTGGGGGCTTGGATGGATATTTGGGTGTCTGATGGGTGTGCGTTGCTCCTATTCTTACAGAGGGAACTGGATCGGAGAAGCCCCATACAAGGCTGGCCGCCCCTGCTCCGAATGCCCCCCAAGCTATGGAGGAGGCTGCCAGAACAACCTCTGCTACAAAGGTATGTGGTAGGGGACCTGGAGCTTCTCGGCACCTCCCCTGGGTGGGGGGAAAATGCTGGAGCAAACATTTGCTTGGAAACTTTTAATTAGAAGCAGCCACAGCTGTATGTGCATTTTAATTATCTGTCCTTAATATTTTGACATCACAGCACGTGGTAAATCGGTGACCACTGCTGAAACTGAAAAACCCCCCAACTGCTTGAAATCTGGAGCTCAGATTCAGCGTGTTTTCCCACTGAAAATGAGAATCAGTGCCTGGATAGCAGGAAGCTGCTCTGAGTTACATGGGTTTGGCTCGGGTGCTCCAGTGGGATTTTGAGCCCTGGCAGGCTGTGGGCAGGAACGATCCCATCCTTGTGGGGTTTGTTTGGGAAGAGAATGTTCTCCATTGCTTACTGGAGGCAACGTGGGTGGGCAGAGCTTGGCCGCCTGCCTCGCTCCTTCAGGGGCTGAGGACAGAGTGTTTCCCTCTCTCTCCACCTTGGTTTTCATGCCTGCAAAATGAATATAATGACTTGTGTCTTTTGGAGGAGACGGGGGAATCCTGGATGGTTTTTCTTGACATGTGGAGTTCTCTAAAAAATATTCAGACTGAAGCCAGTGGAGAAGCAGCGCTATCTTCCAGCAGTTGAAGGACTCTCTGGGGTCATGCATTGAGGGCATTTTTCATCTCCCATGTGTTTTGTTTCACAGAGAACTGGGATTTTAGAAACAGGCAGGTTCCCTGGAGGCTCGCCCAAAGCAGGAGGCCTTTTTTGGTGCAACATTGCATTTATCGTTTTTAGCCTGGGGTTGCAGGTCCAGGAGGAGGTCCCTGGGGTGCAGGTGAGCTGCAGTGGGGTGCCCAGGTGATAGAAAACCTTCTTGCTGCTGCAATCCATCATCTGTTTGTTTGCATCGTTCCTCTCCTCAGTGCTGAGAAGAGTGGCGTGGGGCTTTGGATGGGAACAGTCAAGGGGAATTAATTTTGCTGGCATAGTTCCCCAAATCCCTTTGCTGGCTGCGAGCAGCTTATTCTCCAGCAGAGGTAGAGAGGGGGATAAGCCCACCCCAGGCACTAAAGCTGGGGTCACGCTGTAGCAGAACTCGTGCTTTGCTGGAGGAGCGGATGAAGCTGTGCTGATGGGGCAGTTTGAGAAAGCAAAGCCAGGTGGAAGGAGAAGAGGTTTTAGCCACTTTCCCAAACATTAGGGTCCACTTCTTGCGTGTGCCCTTCAGCAGATTTCCATCTTCCTCCAGAGAGAGAGTTGAAAGGGAAACAGGAGAAGAAACAGCAGCACTTTTTTTTTTTGCTAATTAGTGGGGATCATTTCAAACCATTGTTGCAGGATGCTCCAAATGCTGCTTCCTGTGCAGAGGACTGGGAGAGGAGTAATTTCCCCTCCTGGTGCTGCACCTGTGCTGCCTTTAATAGGCTTTTTGAGTTTCCAGCTATTTAAAAGCTGATCCCTGTCAAACCAAACCATCTCCCTCAAAACACAAACCTGTCTGACTTCCCCATTAATGTGCACACTGCAATTATTTTTAATCCCATCTTCTAACAAGATTACCGTTACGAAGATCCTGTCATCGTTGAGACAGATGAGACTAATGAAGTGGAGATTTCGCAGGTCGCAGAGCAAACCCCAGTGCGATTTTACCCTCCGGAAAGCAAGCCCAGCAAACCCATCAAGCCCAAGAGAATCATCCCAGACTCCTACATGAGTAAGATGGCCTTTTTCTTTTTCAACTCCTGTAAGTTTTAAAGTATATCTATGGGTAGAGGCCTGGAAAGCAGTGAGGGTACTTAGTTCAAAAATTACTGGGAGGATGTTCGAGTAGAGAAGGGAGGTAATCTGTATGAAAATTCTCTGTTAATTATAGCAGATAACGTAGCAATATATAGCAATAGTTGTTTGTTCTTGTACATCATCTCAAGGAATTATCAATGAACCAAGGTCAGTTTAGGAAATTTGGTTAGAATTCCCATTTAAAATACTCCATACTCAGCAGTTAGAGCCTGTGTAGCTTTTCTGGGATTTTTAGTGTTTCTTTTTTATTTCTTGCTTGGGAAGGTTTCTGGAGTTATTTGCGGAGCTGGTAGTACTTCCTCAGTTGTTTTATAATTACTGTTAATGAAGAAAGACTTACCGTGAAAACAAGGTGAGGCAAGCCAATGCATCCTTTTCAAACTTATCTTACCAGCATCTTGAGAGTCTGTAATTAAATAGATAATGAGAGCTCTGGCCATAGACCTCAGGCTGTAAATCAAAGCCTTCAGCTGTCAGATGTTTCTTCCTTGCTAATATTTCCAAACACACCTGTGCCAGGTGAAGGCTAAAGAGGCAAGGACTGCTCCAGGCTGTGTTGGTCTGTGATAAGATTTTATCTTGCTGTATCAAAGACCTCCAGGAAAGATGCATAGTGGTTGCTCTGTAGCTCAAGGGCAACCTCTGGCAGTCTCTTTCCTTATGAAAATATTTATTTATTTTATTTTTTCTCCCCCAGCACAAGTCATTACCTGTGAAACCAAGATGAGAGACAAATGCAGAGGCTCAACATGCAACAGGTAGTGTTTTATTGGTACATCTTGGAGCACCGTGTGAAAACATGGCTTAAAAATTGTCCAGTTCTTGCAAGCATAAGATAGGCTATATTATGTTTAGTTGGGGACTATCTAGGTAGGTATCTTTAATTTAATTTTTTTTTAAAAAAAAAGCCTTAATTCCTCTTAATACAAAACTTTCAGGCAAGCCTAGCAAGGTGATTCATTTATTTTATTCAATTTATTTCATTCAGCTATGATGACCCACAGTTTCAGGTGTCCAAAATAATTTAATAAATTTTGGCAGAGTAATTTTTGAGCCTTTTGCATGCATTCCACTGCTGCCCAAGCCAGACCAATAATTCATAGCTTGTCCCTTCCCGGCCAGTCAAGAACTTCTGGTTAAGGTTTCTGCGAAGAACGGGACAGTTTATCACTTGGAGAAAAACCAAATCCACAGAATCTAAATATTGGTCAAGCTTTTAAGGAGGCTGGGGAAACTGTTTTAGAAAGTAGCTATTTTGCAATCTTGTTTTTAAATGGAAGAGTTACGTGAAATGAATGGAATGACTATTAAATAAAATGGAGTCAAAGTCTGTTTTTCTTAAATTGTTTTTTCGCCACCCTCAAAGATATATATCTTTACTAGGTATTGGTGCCCAGCTGGCTGCTTGTACAGTAAAGGAAAGATCTTTGGAACATTTTATTATGAGAGTGTAAGTACCTTTGAATAGCTCATAGATGTAATTTGTGGGGTGTTAGCGGTAATAACAGAAACGGGAAATGCCAACAATTCTAGTGTAATTTGGCTTTTCATATTGCCTATTTGTTGTGCTGTAAAATGGTGCTAATAAATATTATCTATATTTTCCTCATCTTAGTGATGAAAAAAGTAGTAGTCTAGAAAGGCAAAGCAATTCCAGACTTGATTTTGTCATGAATGCCCTGAATGTGCAATGAAACCTATGGAAAGTGAGAGATGGGGATCAACAGACAGCTCTTACAGAGATCTCTATAAGTATGGGTGGCTGTCATGATAAATAGAAACCTATGAAAAACACTGTTAAATGTTGTAACTAAACAATAGTTTGGGGCTGATTTAATGGATCATGAACTAGCAAGAGAATTTACTATAAAGTATGGCACTGTTTCCCCATCAAAACTACTTTTGGGATAAAGAAAGGTTGAAGATAAAAGGCTTTTTCTGTAAAAGCACGTTGGCTTTCCCCATTCTCACTGTTGGTGCATTGCTCATGCTGCATCTTTGCCCTGCAGCTTCTGTGGTTGCAGATAGCTGCCACCTCCAAGTGGTTTCAGTAGAAATATTTTGGGTTTGAATATTTTGTTGAGAACTGGAAATATTTCGTACTGGTCGTTAAGTTCCAATGCTGTTTTTCTTCTAAACTGTATCTAAAAGTAAGGTTTTGTTATTTAAAAAAAGCTTGACATTCAACAAGGCAGTGCTTAAAATAAAAGAATAAGGCTGCATCAGGAGAGTAAGACTTAACAACCAGGTTCCAAAGGAGTGTGCTCAGCTTATTTTCCATTTGGCACTTTGGTGGTGATTTCATTTCTTCATTTTTTGCATAGCAGTTGGTCAGCGTTGCTCTGTGAATGAGATTTATTTCATGCACTATTTGTGTTTGTGCTCCTTTCAGTCGTCAAGCATATGTCGTGCTGCAATTCATTACGGCATTCTGGACAACAAAGGAGGACTGGTTGATATCACGAGGAAGGGGAGGACACCAGCTTTTGTGAAGTCTACCAGGAATGGTGTGGAGTCTTTTAGGTACTACTTTCTTGAAAAAGTTTTTGAATCCACTTTAAATATAAGCAGATGTTGAGTTATCTCTGTTATTCATATGTAGACGTAGTGATTCAAATTATTCCAGTATGCCATTATTTTTAATTGATATTTTCATTTGCTTCTTTTGCAGGAAGAGTAAGCCTTCAAATGCATTCATGGTTTCTAAAGTCACAAGTAAGTTTTAAAAGCTGAGAAGAAACCATTGTTGGTAGGGTTTTATGCGGTACTTGAAAACATCATTCCTTACAGTCTTCTTTTTCATTTTAAGCGGTGATGTCAAATGGTTCAGTGCCATAACTAAGCCCTTGAGTGGTGATCCATCACCCACTATGGGCAGTTCTACCATTAACGACCTCATTTTTCTGTGGGGATATGAGGAAGGTACAGAGAAAGGCGATGACTGGCCTTTTCCAGCTGCATCTCCTAGTGATGGATCGCTGTTGGGTTCAAATATCAGCTGCAGTGTCACAAGCTGCTGATAGGAAAGTGATAGAAGATGAATAATCCTTGTATGAAAGCGCTGATCTCGTGTGAACCCTGTATAAAAACTGAAAAAATAGTATCTAATATAATAATGTAAGAGTATAATGAAACACATAGTACCCACGGAATTAATTTATAACAGTGAGTCATCATATTTATGATATATAAATAACTACTATGGAGTTCTACTTTTTAAGCAATTTCCACTTTCTGAATATCTTTGAATAATTCCTCCTCCTCCATATGATCTTCATTTTGAGGAGATACAATTCAGCCACTTTCAGGGAAAGCCATAGGTGCCTGATGGCCTCAATAGATGGACCTGTAGCAAAAATACACTGGTTTGTGTATCATCTGCCTTTCTGTTTGGAAAGCTGTGACCTTTTGAAGGACATGGTGTAGTATGTTATCAAGATTTCTGCTAGGGAGCTGGGCAGCCCTCTCCTGAGTGAGTGTTGCTGGTAAAGGAGCGAGCAGCGCTTGGTGCCCTCAGCTGGACGTGGGTGTCACCAGATGTGTTGGGTGACTGTGACTGGTGTTTTCTGCAGCTGTCTGCGCTATTATGTCTAGTAATTTTCCATTCCATGTTTATTTCCCCAGCGCAGACTCTGGATTGCTATACTACAGTAGCTGAGCTGTGCCAGTTCAAAAAGCCAGCGACACATTGCCCAAGGTAATTTCATGCCATGAGCACGAGCCTGCTAATGCTCAGCTTAAACCTACTCTGAGGATGGAGTGCGTTTTACCAGATGAACTGGGGGGAGAGAGGGGAGGAGGTTGGGAATTGCTTTTCTTTTTTGTGTTGTGGCTTTCTTTTCCACCTTAAAACATGGAAGAAGTTTGTTCTAGAAAGCCACTTTGTGCAGGTGTAATTCGTGTCAGGGGGCACAAACACATGCAAACAATTGCATGCATGGCATTGTGTAAAAATATAGGTATTTCCCTTTGAAAATGTCATGAAAGACCAGTCTCTCTTTTATGGGTCTAAACCTCCTCTATTTGTGGTCCTGTAGTAACTACCAAATGTCATCTGAGGGGAACAAATGATTAAATTCACTGTTGCCACCTGCAGACCAGATGCAGGCACTTGAAATCTCCCAAGAATGCAGCTTGCTTTCCTGTTGAGCCTTAATATAGAGAATAAATATGAATATGTTGTTTTCTAGGATTTATTGTCCAGCCCATTGTAAAGATGAGCCATCGTACTGGGCACCGGTGTTTGGCACAAATGTCTATGCAGATGTGAGTATGGTCCTTTCCCTGGTGATCCTGCGTATCTCGATGTTTTTATCGCAGAGCTAGACTCTGCGATTTAGGAAAGAGTCAAACTGCATTATCATCACAGGGTGGGGATGGGGTAAATCGGGGTGAAACAAGAAGCAGCACCAACAACTACAACTCCAGCTGGAGTCAATGGGCTTGGGGAGCCCTTCCCCTCTCCAGCACTGACTTGGACTTCTTGTGGATAGTTCTTTTCACTGCTCTGTGCCTTAGGGACTATGGCTGTGAAATGATGGTAGTGCTTAAGTGCCTTTGCAAAGGGTTTTGAGACCTACAGATGAGCACCAAAGGGCTTTTATCATATGCTATCAGGCTATGTAGTTGACAAAAATAGACTTTCTTCCCCCTTCTCTGTCCTCCTTTTTCTGGGAGCTGAACGGTGGTTTTGAGCAGTCAGGGCACAGCACAGAGCAGTGGAAAGAAATCATGCAAGTTGGTTTTATTGGTTTGTTTTTCTAAACTCTGTTTGTGGGGATGAGCAGAGACTCGATGCTAAAACTAGGCAGTTATATTTTTGAAATCTCTTCGTATTAGGCCTCTGAAAACTGTGTTTCAACTTTTATCCACTTGCAGGGGCCTCTTTTTTTAAAAAAAAAAACTTATTTTTTTCCCATTGGAGATTGTGTTTAGAAATGCCAGCTGCTGCATAGTCTGTGGGAATGTGCTTTCTGGGGGTTTGGAGAAAGCAGTCAGCAGATCATGGACTCTCAGCTTGGGGTCACCATGGAGCTTTACAGCCTCCTGAGAAAAAAGACCCTGCAGAAATCATACAATAATTTGTGGCAAGCACTTTGTAAAGCAATTTAAAAGAAAAGCAAACACCTCACTTTATTTTTTATATTTTACTTGAGACTTTTTTTTTTTTTTTAAAGGCAGAGCTGCGTGAGCAGGTTAGCCTGGACCAGCTCCCATGCAAATTCATCAGGCAGCTGCCACCCTGTGGTACCTGACCCTGTGCAAGCTCTGACCTGCAGGAAATGGGAAATAGTTTTCTCTCGTTTACTGTGGACAAAACCACCTCAGATTACCCCCGAATGGGGCCTGCAATTACAAGGGTATTAGGTGAGGACCAGCATCCCGCGCTGGCATTATTTTCTGATTTGTACTGACGCAAAAGGATTAGTGTCCCTTAATGAATTGCAAGCTCCCATTTCCTACTGTACCCCCTGGGTATTGTTTCATAAACGAGAGCATGGACTGTGATTTCAGAGAGAAAAAAAATAGCAAAAAAAAAAAAGTATTTCCTTCCTAGAGGGTTTAGTTAACCTTTTTCTGGACTGCTGTACTCTTAGCATGGTGCCAGCGCAATAAGGAAAGCATTTAAGTTTTCACAAGAGTGTGAAATTGGTAGCAAAGCAGGTGAAAACAGCTGGGAAAAAGGAGTTTGAGGCGGCTGTGGAACATACTGCAGAGGGAGAGGTATCGATGCTTAGACATGCTCTGGTTGGAAAGCTGACAAGAGAAAGAGAAACATGGGTACCATGCAGGGAGAGTTTGTGCAAAGGCTTTTCCCAGGGAACATGGGCTGGTTGAGATGCTCTCCAGGAGGGGATGCTGTGAATTAACTCAAGCTCATGGCTGAGGAATAATTAAAGCAGAGAATAAGTTGGATGAGACAAGTGACAAAGAGCAACAAAGCTGGTGAAGGGGCTGGAGAACAAATCTTACGAGGAGCGACTGAGAGAGCTGGGGGTGTTCAGCCTGGAGAAGAGGAGGCTGAGGGGAGACCTCATTGCTCTCTACAACTACCTGAAAGGAGGTTGTGGAGAGAAGGGAGCTGGGCTCTTCTCCCAAGTGACAGGGGACAGGACGAGAGGGAATGGCCTCAAGCTCCACCAGGAGAGATTCAGGCTTGAGATAAGGAAAAAATTCGTCATGGAAAGGGTCATTAGGCATTGGAACAGGCTGCCCAGGGAGGTGGTTGACTCGCCTTCCCTGGAGGTGTTTAAGGTGAGGGTGGATGAGGAACTGAGGAGCATGATTTAGAGATTGGTGGGAATGGTTGGACTCGATGATCCGGTGGGTCTCTTCCAACCTGGTTATTCTATGATTCTAAGTGCTAGTCTTCTGGAAGACTCTTTGGCTTCACATTTACAGTGGCACATTCATGGCCCTGGGGAGACTTGTGCTCCAACTGCATCTTCTTAAATAAGTTACCTAAAAGGAAATGAAGCATCTTGCTCTGTTTCCAGTCTGTGCTCCCTATAGGGTGCTCTCTGGCCTCTCAGCACCTTCTCCAAACCATCCATTTCCTAAATGCTCTGGCAGGTAAAGAGTTGATAGTCCAAGCTGTGATAACACGAATGTTTGGCTTGTCTGTGTGCTTTTGGCCTGAGATACTGTTCACATTTACATGATCCCAGGAGGGCATGTGAAAATTTGTTTTGCCATGAAGAACAAAACTGTGACATGTAGAACTGGCAGTTTTTATGAGATAAGTCTGGTTTTTATTTAGGGGGCATAGGTGCCACTATCTTGGTTTGTGTTAAGGGATTTTTACCCACTTTAAATGCATTTTTATTTACTTATTTTTTAACTCATTATAAAATTATCTTGGATTGTGTGTTTAGATTATCTCTTGAGTACTGCTGGTGGCTTAAAGCACAAAGATATGTTGGCAGTCTTTTCTTTAAAAAGCAGTTCAGGAAACTGTTTGTGATGAAATTTCTAAGACTGTGGGAAAGGGACATAGAGGAGACTTAAAATTTGGGGTAAATGAACAAAATGCGAGGAAAATATGCTATAGGAAAAGTTCATGCCCAAATCCCAGTTCTTTCCAATGAATGACGTTACTATTTTCTAAGAACAGACTTGCTGCCTTCACACTGTGTTTGCAGATTGAAGTGCCTTGTTGGGGTGTGGGAGGAATGTATCCAGCATCCTTCCAGTGCTGAAATTGGTAGCAAGAAGCAGCTGACTAGGGAACAGAAGATTTTTTGCCATTTTTCCGCAGTGGCACTTTGCAGCAAGGTTCTTTACACTGCTGTGTAAATAGGGGGAAAATAAAAAAAAAAAATCCCTTACATTCTATGAACACATGACTGTGACTAGAAAATAAAACTCAGTGCTTGCTAATGTGGGCAGGACCAGTTTTGGGGTGTTGCTGGAGCTGTGTGAACACCCAAGGGTCTTTATCAAGCCTGTAAAAGAGCTTTTAAGTTCCGTGAGACACAGTCACTTGTCGATCTGCCTGGCTTTTAGTGTGACACAAGTTGCAGAGGAAACCTGTGCCCCATCCCTCCTCAGGAGTCTAGCAGAGCTTGGAGAGAAAATAGCTCACTGCTCTTGAGATAAGGCCTTTTATCCATAATTGCGCAGCAATTCATTGCAGGAGGATAAATCACCTACATAACCATGCAGGCCTTATCACCAAAGCAAACCAAGCCGAGTGGCTCAGCTCTCAGGAGATATGAACTTAATGATTAACTGGTCACATTAATGAGGAAATGATGTGTTATTAAACTCATAGTCACGGACTATTGCTAATGAGCCACTGTAATAAGTATTATGATTTTACGGTGCGTGCCTCAGAGTCCACTTTGTGCAGTCAGAATATCCCAAGGGGCTACACCACGGAGAGCTGTTGCGTTGTCTGTGCAGCTTTGTACTTCTGAATTTCAGGGGAAGGTCTTTATTCCCCTAGTGTCTCGTCTTCCAAAAGCTCTGTGATTAATTCATCAAAGCAAAGCCCAGCCCGGGATATGAGTGGGCTGTAATCCAAGAGTGATAAAGGGAGGTTTGGAGTGAGGCAATAAAAAGCCTGTTGGTCAAATTTGAGTAAGCAGCAGAACAGCAAGTTCTGGAAAAAAAAACAGGAATGCCTTGAAAAGAACAGTGTTTAGGATGTCTCCCAGTGGAGTGTGTTGCAAATTGATTCAGGACAGTTTAATTTTATGAGCCAATTTTAGATTTACAGATTTCCCACTGCATACTAGGGTGAATTCAGAGCATATCTTCCAAACACAGTGTTCCATTGCTCCCTTGACCATATATAGAAGCAAAATACCAAATTGGCACTCAAAACTCAGAGAGCTGCCAAGAGATAGGCCATCCAAAGTGATAAATATATAGGGGACAAGGCAAACCTGCCGTATATGGCTGCAAGAATGAAACAGCACAATCCGTATTGTACATACACGATGGGAATGTTTGCCCTTGGCACTGGTTTTGTAGTACTTTGATTTTTAGTAGGCAGGGGGTTTATGGGGTTGGGATTTCACCTGCTGCAGTCTTCTGTGGAAAACTGGATTTTGCTTTTTGTTATTCCATCTTGCTGTATGCAAATCCTCTTAAGGGTCGATGGCCAAGTTTATACTATGCCTAATCCTTCTCTGCTTTTTCTCTCTTTTCTGGATGCTTGGGGAACTTAGTCATCGGCTGCAAGCGTTTTATGTTCCTCCAGCTCTTCTGACTGTGCACATCCTGGTGAGCAGAGTGAAGACACGATGTGCAATAAAGCAACTTCAGTCTTTTCAGGAGTGTTAATCTCCCTCCATACTTGGTGTTGTCTTACAGTGTAATGACTGTCCAAAACCAACACCTCTCAATGGGTGCGGTCCTTCCGTTTTTCCTAGAAAGAAGGATAACTGGTGGTCATTTACGTTAAACAGGAGAAGCGTCTGCTTTTCAAGCAGCTATGAGAATAAGTCTTGCTCAAGTGGCTGGTCACTAGCAAAGTGTTTCACCACAGCGATTTCTCTGGTGCAGACTCAAGAGGTGCTGGCTGGAAAGTTGTCCTCAATTCAGTATTTGCTTTGAACAATCTCCCAGATGCAGCTCCACTGCAGAAGGGAGTAATGGAAAGGCTTCTTGTTTTCCTGCTTTTCCTTGTTTCTAACGGTAAATCTTGACATTTAAAATGTAGACACTTAGTAAGTCAAGATAATTAAATGTTTTTCAGAGCTCCAGTATCTGCAAAACTGCAGTGCACGCAGGAGTCATTCCAGATGAAAGTGGTGGGTTTGTGGATGTGATGCCTGTAGAAAAGAAGAAAAGTTATGTTGGCTCCTTAAAGAATGGAATCCGGTCTGAGAGGTGGGATTTTTTTCTTTGTACTTTCATCTTATTCGCGATTGTGGGTTCAGTGATACGTCAAAGTCAGCAGATATCAGCTAGAAAGGCTGGTGGATTGGAAATGTGTGACAATGTCACAGTGAATTTTGATACCCAAATAAATAGAGCATGTTGCCCTGCCACAAGTGAGTAGCTACTTTTAGGTTAGTGTGAAAGGTATGGAATATTGTTAAGTTTTATTTTATTACAGCATGAGTCCATATTAATACATTTTGGTGTGTGTGTTAAACATGTTAAAAATAAGGATGGGTATCTCTGAATCTTTCAGCTTGGGTCATATTTTGAGCCTTAGCGTTGCGATTTCCGTTCAGTTCTGTGGTGTGGGATGTATTTATATTTGTTGACTAATTTCCTGTATTCTCTCTGGAAGAAGCATGAGTAAATTAACCTCTTGAGAGATGATCAGGCAGGTTTTGAACATGGATTTGCCACCCTTCTAAACTGTTTTTTGGTAGATCTTTTTGAGCCAGTGTTGCTGGTTTCAGTGTATGCTTGCACACCAGCGCTTCCAAAATCCTGCATCTCCTGATGATCACCATGATAGAGTTGCAGCTCATTCAGTTGTTTCTAATTTGAAACTTCTGTTTCAATCTGTGATGTATTTTTTCAGGTATTGATGTGATGATATAGATTTCTCAGAGCTGTCTTTGCAGACAGAATTTCCCACTGTTAGTTGGTGGGAGGTGGTCACTACTAACATGGCTCTGTCTGCTTCATGTAGGTCCTCTTTTAAAATTATCATAAGAAATTCAAACAAGTTTGCTATTTTTATTTTAATAATAGATATCCCAGAATGGTGTAGAGCATCTCAGAAAATAAAAATAGACAAAGACAGGAAAGCTATAGTCATTTAATATGCCCTTCTTGAGTCATAGTCAGCATTTTCCAGATGTGTGATTTGCAATTCAGTAGATTGTATTTAAGGTGACAAAGCTCCTGTTCAAGCAAGTTTTCTTTTTTTTTGCTTTCATTTATCTTTCATGCTACCAGACAACTTTTTACTTGGATGGCAACTCTGCCTTAGCTAAGAATAAACTCTACTGCTAGCAGAGACATGCAATATGAGCACCAGGTGCTGAACTAGGAGGTGAGGGAAACCAAAGACGTTCTCACAGCAGGGATGAGAATGAATGTTTGGGAAGTGTTATTTACCCTCAGCACTAACGAGCACCTTCATGCTGTGAGATCCACTGGACAGTGAAATAGCTTTCCAAAGATCAAGGTTAAAACCTTACTCTTTAGGACACTGAAAATAACCTTTGGTAAAGATACGTACCTAAACAGGTTTGAGAAAACATTGCCTTTAAGATTTACCGAGTCTTTACATGTGTTGGAATGTTTATTTAGTGGGAATATGAAATTTGCCTTTTTCTTGGGGTTTTGCAGCCCGGCAGGGCTGAAGAAATAAGGTCTGGGAACACAAACAACCCTTTGCCCCTGTGCACCCAGCTGCCCCAGCAGCTCGGAGTCAGAGGCTTTGAGGACACCTCTGAAGATTGAAAACGAATATTCATATTTATTGTCATTTAATGTGAGCAGATCTAACTACTCCCATTGCCAGCAGCAGGAGACAGGCCAGGCAGGCCCTGGGAACCTGCCAGCCTATTTAACAACCGTTTTCAGGAAACTACGTTCCTCTTTGTGCCTGAATCCCTGCATAAGGGAGCACAGTGTTCTTTGGATAAAAGCTAGAGCTGTAAGGGAGGCTTTTACTTCCCAATTCCTTTTGTTGGCAATAGCACTGTAGATTTGACTGGAAGAGTCAAACAAAAGTAAACTCACGGTTATGTGCTGCTTCTTTTTTGCCTTCAATCTTTTTCCTGCTCCTGGTAGTGTCACATCAGCACAGAGCCAGTGTGCTTAAATAGTGTGCCCCAAGGAAATTTGCAGGTGTCTGAAGTTCTATTGCCCTCTGAGTTCTGCAGTGCTTGCATTTGATTCATTACATGGGGTTTTTTATATAATTTTCTCTTTCTTTTTCTTCAGCTTGAAGAATCCTTCAGATGGAAACGCTTTCCGAATTTTTGCTGTGAAGCAATAAATTCCTAGGGGAGGTATAGGTTTCATTGTGAGAGTGCTCTGTTGTTCTCCAGGGACAGGAAGGCTCCTCTGACGGCATCAGCTCTGACTGTACCCTCCTTGTCGATCTCCTTCAGGGAACTGAAAAAAAAAGAAAAAAAAAAAGACAAAAAAAAAAAGACACCAGGTTCTGACTCAGCTGTTCGCATCTCATCGCACCCGTTCAGCGTTGTATCTTTTCATTTCATTTTTTTTTTTTTTCCTCTAGGGGCATTCAGCAGTGATAAACTGTTCTAACTTTCAATTTATGCGAGGTGTGCTACGCAGTATGGTGGTGGCTCAATGTACAGCAGACGTAGGGATCTCAGTCTGGCCCTGGGTGGCATTTTTAGGGTTTGATGCATCTACTGCGATGGGCATGAGGATGTGCACTGCTGAACAGACAGAAGTGAGCGACTGTCCAGGTGCAGGACCCTTTGAAAAATGAAACTGTTTTATAAGTTGCGTCTTTTGAGGAGTGTCTAGGCTTTGATTGACTGGTTTTGTGTATAAAATATTTTCTGTGCGGAAGAAGAGAAGATTTGGTACTTTACCAACAAGGTGGCATCAGCACTGTGTGAGGCTGCTGGGGCATCGTGCTAGGCTACGTTGTACGATGGTGTCATGTTTGGAGAGAGGATGTTCTTGTTGGCCAGACATCAAGGTTCTTTGGGGACTGGAGTGGTGCATAAAGTGGTGGCAGAGATCCTCGCTGCAGAAAATGCAGCCACCAGATGATCAGAACAGTTTTAGTGTTTGCTGGTCAAACATTTGCAGGTATTTTGCAAGTCAGGCAACCTACAAGAAGTCAGTGAATCTGGGCTCCTGTGCTGGCACATCTCATCCTATGCTACAGGCCATAACAAATAAAATTTCAGTTAAATGCAGTGTATTGTTTTATACAGCAGTGCTGGTTGTTTTATCTGTAGTAGTTAAGTAGTGATAAAGTTAATCTTATTTCTGCTAGGAATGGTTGCATCCAAAGGAAGCATGTTTGCTTCACCTTTGTGAAGCTCTTCATGGTGTGTGCAGTTCTGAGACTTTAAAGATATGGCATAAATTGGGGTAGATGAATTCTTCCTGTTCAGTTTGTGACACCAACAGATCCCAGCTTTCAGTGTACTCTGTATTTCGCTGTACTCATGAGCATTTGATATCCAGGATGGTAGGTTTTGCAAAACCCATGGATGTTCTAACGATGGTGTTTAATATCTTGTTATTTGTGTCTCAACATGCATACAAATCCTTTTCAAAGCCAAAAGAAGAGCCTAGCGTGACCTGCTTTTTAAGGCAAGAGAGTGTTCTCTGCTTTATGTTGGAGACAAATCTTTAGAATTGGTCTAAACAGAAATCTGGTTGTCTTTTGATGCAAATACATCCAATAACTTCATTACGTATAAGATGGCAATGTAAACTTTGGTTGTTTTGTTCTTGTAAATCCATAGTCCTCCTGCTCAATAATTTGGTTGTAATATTGTATAACAACTGAGGAAATATTTCCCTCTGTTTGGCAGATGTCTTATGGTTATTCTTACGCTCAGGCTTTGTTTGGTTTAATTTGGACAAAAAAGCCATCTCTTTGAGCTGTTTCAAAGCACAAGCCTAAGTTATTTATATGATTAAATACTCCCCTTAATTCTGTAAACACCATGAAATCAGTAAGGAAATTACTTTTATCACTCTGTCTCTTTCTCTGTGAAAGCTGAAGTTGGAAAGAGGCCTTTTGTAAAACATGAAATTGGAACTGCTTTGCATTGTCTCCAAAAGTGCTGCACAGCAAAGCTACCTTTGAGGTGGATAGAGAGAACTGACTTTGTGTCATCTTTGTTTATATAGTATCGTCTTCCAAGGTGTACAGTATTTGCTTTAGGTAGGAAAACTCAACATTTTTTTTTCTTGCTAGATAAATTGATGTTAAAACAGCTGGAACATATCTTAGAAAAGCTGCTGATTGGAAGCATTTGAGATTTTGGCAGTAAGATAAGGCTTCCCTGTTTCTGCCCACTGTGATCAATTATACTATACATGGTCTGGTTCAAGCCCGTTAAATACTGCAGCGTGAATCTAGGACCAAATAGTAGCCACAGTGTTGAATGGAAAGTGTAAGAGATGCCTTTAAGTACTGGGACTGCATGAATACATAACATGCCTTGATGCTAACATAGGATCCCACCTCTACTATGCTGTCCGTGACAACTACGTATACTGTAAAATGATGGAAAAAAGTGTGAGAGCTCTTGGAGAAAAGTCTAGACGATTATCATGAGCACATAAATATCCAAACAGCTTGGGATGTATCTACCTGATGAAAAAGGGGCAAGGGAAGAATTGTTATTCCAACAGAAATATCCTAAAATGCTTAATTCAAGTTACCATTGTGTATTTTTATCTTCGCCAACTGGTTTGGATTTTTAGAAACCGATGTTAATTTAAGTCTGTATCTGTTTATTTTTATATTTGTTGTACAAAAGAGAAATTGTGACGTTACTACACAAATATTATTCGAGGTCCTGGGTGCTATTAATTTAAACATACCTCCACCAGAATTAGGGGCGATCAGGTCCTCCAAGGCAGTCATGATATATCAATTACTTGCAATTGTGTGTGCTAGCTATTCATACATGTGTGGGACAGTACCAGGTTTTAGCCAAATATTTACTGATTTTATTTCTGATACCAAAACATTTCTCAGCTTAATATAATTCAATGCCGCTTAAAGGTGCAGCATGTCTTCATATTACCAGATCTGTTCCTCCTTAGACCTCAGCTCAGCAGATTAGTAAGCACGTGCCAACTTGAAGTACCCCTGGGTGTAGCCTTACTGGAGCATCTGGTTAAACTCCTGGTGAAGCCAATGCTGTCTAGTTGTTAGTTTTCCAATAAGTTTACTTTTGAAACCCAGATCGCCAGTGCGGACACTGCCATTGCGGAGCATCTGGCTCAGCATAACCAAGTCTATAGAAAACACAACCAGTGCAAAATCTGAAGCGTGGCACTTCCCAGCTGCTGGTGTGCTGTCAGGTCTGTTGGCTCCATTAGTTTCTTCATTTTGAGACTTTCAGCCAACATCTGATTGTGGAGTCTCCGGTTGGTCAGTTGTGCAGTCTAAATATTTAGGGCTGGTTCATAGAGCGGCTTTTTTTTCTATGAAAAATGATGTATTTCACTTCCTATGTGTAAAAGTTTCTTGTAAATTTTATGTGCCTTTGCATGTTTTTCAAGGGGCTGAGTGTTTGTTTATAAACTATTTTTTTTTCTAAATACGGATTTGTAAAATACTTTCTCCCTCCCTCCATTTTCTTTGATTTCTGAATTATTTGTGAAATAAAACCTTCTCAGAATGAATGCTTCCTTTGTCTTTAATGCGTAGCCAGAGCTGAGGTTGTATTTAGAAGAGCTATTTAGGATTACGCCTGGGGACTGGAGTATCCCCCCGAGAGCCCAAGTGAGATTGGGATGTGCAGGGCCTGTTCCACAAACAAATAAATAAGGCTCTCCAGTAACCGTGCATTAAAAGTCAACCTTTACCCCTTCAAAAATGATGTATCCATTCGTGAAACATCCTGAGAGTAAGGGAAAATCAGTGCCTGTCTTTAAGCCTCTGTAATATAAGGGCTAGACTAATGGGTTGGAAAAAGTGTTTGATGCAATAGTGCTGCAAAATACTTCTGGTATGAACTCCTCACCTGACCAGACTGTTAGTAAATATACTCTTTCTTTTTTTTTGGAAAGGAAAAATATAATATTTTTTTTTTTTAATTCCACTTAAGGTTTTCTTCAAGTTCATACTGGTCGACAGCACCATAATCAAATAACCTTTTTTCATGGTAATTCAACACTATCTTGGTTAGAGGAGCAACATACCAAGCAGGTTTGCAACTCAGCCTCCAGGCAGTGAGCATCCTATGGGTTTTGACCAAAGAGGCAGACTGAGCCATGGGAGGGAGCCTTGATTGACAAGAAGGCCATAAAACATTGTTTTCCATTCAACAAGATTGAGGTAAAATACAGCAATGTTTGTAGTAGTCCAACTCTGGCCTGATACAGTTACAGTTGGATGCTATTTATCTCTAAAACCCAAACCAACGGCTGACATGGTGACACAATAAGTGACCTGCCAATGCCTTCTGCATAAGTAAAGTTTTGTGACTGTTTTATGCTCTGTAGTTACAAACATCCTGTTTGGATTTGCTCATGCCCAATTTGTGCTTGGTCTCCCCGTCTCTCACTGCTGCAGAAATATCTCCCTCACTAAAATACTGGGGAAGATTTTAATGAGCTAAAAAGTAAGCAGAGAGAGGGTATTCAGATTAGTAAAGCTTATGGCCATGCTGAGGCAACTTAGACCATCCTATTGACTAAAGAAGTCGTGGATGCTCCATCTCTGGAAATGTTCAAGACCAGGTTGGATGGGGCTTTGAGCAACTGGATCCAGTGGAAGTTGTCCCTGCCCATGGCAGGGGGATTGGAGCTACATCATCCCTTCCAAAGGGCTTCCTTTGGAAGGGATCCCTTTAAGGTCTCTTCCAACCCAAACCATTCTGTGATACTATGATTCTATGATTTCCAGTTTGCTAGCCCTCCAAAATACTATTGCAAAATACAGGTCCTGGTTGACATAGGGAGGAAAACAGCATAACATGCAAAATGTGAGGCTGATATTCCCATCCTTTGTGTTAGCTTCTGGCTCTGGTTTTGCTAACTGTTGTCTCTCACTCAATCCATGTGCTTTATCCTTTGCTTATAGACAAAAAAGTGCTGTTATCATGAAAGCAGTGAGAGAGCCACGTCTTCTCTCAGTACAGTAAGTATGCAATTCAGGTAAGTGAATACTTGGAGCAAAGCACAAAGGGGTAGGAGCAATTTTTTTTTTCCCAGGCTGGCCTGGGATGCTGATGCATGCATTAAGTGGAGAAGACATAAAAACTGGAAGGCTAAATGCAAGTGGAGGGCAAAGGAAAGGTAAACCTATGTGGATCCAAGTAAGGGTAGTAGCAGTCTGCCCTGTTCTCCTATGTTGCTGGTCATCCTCTAGAATCACCAGGATGCAGGCTCTCCCTGCTTGCTCTTTCAGGGGAAATGTCTTGTTGCCTGTTGTTCTGCTCTCTGCTGCCTGCTCCTTATCCCATGCTGAGCTCATCAGAGCCTATGTATAGCATGGGCTTACCTTGGGATGGGTGTTCTTCCAAAAACCCACATTAATTTATAGGATGCAGCCGGGCAATGTTTTCAAAGCCGTTTTGCAAACGACCGGGTTGGTTCTCACTTATACTAAGGACCTACTTTAAGGCACTTAGAAGACATTTATGCCACTTTAGGGTGTGGACAGAGCAGTGTAAAGAAGCCTCACTGCAAATAGAAACCACCCTTATATCTTGTTGACAGTGGTTAAAATAGGGGTATGGAGTTAAATCATCAGACAAGGTCTCCCTTATGCAGCACTCTTCTCTGCAGTGTTTGCTCTTCACCCTTCGTACCATGTGAGCAGTCAAGGGCTATATGCAGTTTCCCTCATCACCCGCTGCATAGCCAAGCACATCGTAGTGCTATGAAGTGTCAAGTTGAGTATAAGGCTATTTATAGTGAGTTAAAAGTCAGGAGGCTCAGGTGGAATGTTATAGCTGAAAGCTGAAGGTGATGGGAGCACAGGCGTGTAAAATAAATTCAGTGCTTACAAGTAAGAGCTGCTTCTCACAAGCTTGGGGCTCCTTTGGGTTACGGACTGCAGGTGACCATGACCCTGAGAGAGGACCTGCCAACACATACACTGTCTGGAGAAGTGCTTGACAGCAATCCTCAAATCCTCATCTCAGTAGCTGCTTCAAGGCTTCTTTCTGCACTTGCAAAAACTAAGGAAATACCACCTATGAACTATGCCAAGGGGCCAGATGCAAACTGTAAAAGCAACCTGATTTCCTTCTCTACCAGCTTAACAAGCCTGAGTTGGAAAGAATGAGTAAAACATGACAGATTGACTGTGGGAGGGTTTTTCATACTATCTCACTTGATAGGCTAGTAATAAAATACTGTTTTAGATGAATGAAAGGGCATCATCAGTAACTGTGTTGGAAGTTGGAGAACTAGCCTGCAGAGGAAGCTGCCACTTGGAAGGGAAGAACAGAAGTACAAAACATCACACTCTTGTCAGGGAGATAAATATCACATCAAATGTGCAAAGAGGGACATAATCTGCAAGGCATGTAAGAAACTTTTCAGCTTTGCTTCACGCTGCTGAGGTTTCTAGTGCAGAATGTGCACTTCTGCCCAAGGAGTGTGCAGCCAGCTGTGGGAAGTTCAAGATGAAGCAAAGAAAGCAACCTGAGAGCTAAAACAGCCCTCAAGAAAGGAGAAAATATCACTGAAGATAACAAAGGAGAGGGAGAGTACTCTTGAAGTGTGTAAAGGCACCATAAGGGGAGAGAGGGCATTAGTGCTTTGTGTGGGCAAAACTCACTGAGAATTAATGGGCTTAAACTGTAGTAGAAAACATTGAGATTGGCCATTAGGAAAGGCCAGGAACAGATATTCTGCATGGCTCTTTTCTGTTTTTCGTTTAAAGTTTTAAAGAAAATGCAGGATGGTAGCTTCTAAAAATGAAATAGTCACTGTTAATCCTGCTTTGAGTGGAGAACGGACTAGAAAATGTCTTGATGGTAATCCCAACTGGAATTTCTATAATTTTCAAGGCTAAAGGAAGCATGAAATCATATGGGAAGGGTTATCATATATTTGGATCAGGACAGGACACAATCGTGGACTGGCATTTATCCCGTGGGTGACACAGACCTTTCTGTAGAAGTGGCCCAGGTAAAGTTGTGCAGCATCATGGTAGTATGTGTTGAGATAACAGAAATTTTTCTCCTAACTCTGGTGTTCACACTTTTTTCCCCCCTGTAGGTCTTTTGGCAGATAAATAAGTCCTGTGGGATCCTGAGGTGGGTTTGCAGATGGACCCGTTGATTTCCTCCCAGCTCTGAGATAAAGTACTGGGGCAACCCCTGAAAAACACTGATCTGTAGTGCTGGCAAGGAGGGATTTAGGGCATCCCTGCAGTGATGTCACTGAGCAGAGTAACGCGAACTGAGTGTTGGCTGTTGGAGAGCAGCATGGGCTGATAAAATGCAGAGGACGCATCTCGTACCAGTGCCAGGCATGTAGCACCAGGCGAGGACAGGCTTTTGGTGGGGAGGTGGAGATCATGGAAATTTTCTCCTCTGCAAAGTCATGAAACAATCTCAGGTGTTTGAGGGCAGCCAGCCAGCTCAGCAGGCTGCATGTGCCTTTCCAAATACACGAGTGAAGTACAGCTTTCTTAAACCATTGCAGCAAAACCGATGCACAGAAGTAGCCTACTGCTGGTCATTGCTTTTCTGGGGAATAGTTTCTTTATCAGAAAATGATAATTTTTGTAAATCCAAGGCACTTAAATTGGAATTTGTTTGGATGCCAACAATTTCAACAAGAGCAATAAAATGATGAAAACATTTGAGGTTTAATGAGCTCAAAACTCTCTAGTATAGATGAAGAAAAGGACTTAAAAGATGTAACTCTGACTGATATTGCGGACTGCTCAGGGTGGGGTTCCATCAAATGCTTGTGATCCTATTTTGAGGAGTGTAACTGGAAAAGTGGTCAAGCCCTGGCTCCCTGGGCACATGCACAGCACAGCATCATGGTGAGGACTTGATGTGGAGGGTTCCCCAGTCCCTGCTGGATGTCCCCCGCTGACGCAGGAGAAACTTGTGTGAGGTCTCTGCTCTTCTCTTATATAATCCATGATTCAGATAAAGTCAAAGCCAAGTACCCAAAAAAGGGATTGTGTGTGCTCTCCCACAGCCTATTCCCGTAATCTGAACACAGCATTCAACCGTGACAGTTTTGCCAGTAAAAGAGAGGTTTTTTCCTTTGCCTTGAGATCCAGATTTAAAATTAGCTGTGTCTCAGCAGAACCATCGTCAGCGATCCCTGCCAGCCTCCGTGCTCAGCATTAGAGGTTCAGGGCCATAAAAGAGCCCAGCAGCCCAGTTTAAAGAGTGACCAGAAAAGTTTGTTCAGGGAGGACTCCCTGGCTGTTAACAACGGGAGCCTCCATTAGCTCCTATGTTGAGAAAACCAGTCAAACTTTATAAAAATACTTCCTAAAGTAAATATTAGTGAGTCACAGATACTAAATATTAATAATTCATACATTGGGAACAGGAATATTAGCAGGATCTGTAAGACAGGTCTTTATGTGCAATATTACAGAATTGGGTATGTGTTCTTCTCTCTTTTTTTTTTGTTTTTTTTGTCTTGCATGTGCCAACCTTTCACGTCTGAGATGCAGCCTTGGAGCTTCTCTGAGGTCTTGGGGCAACAAAGCTGGTTGGTGTGTGAGTACCACAAGGGGAGCAGCTTGCCTGGAAGGGACTCAAGCAGGGAGGGTGTTGAGCTGTTCTCCTTGTGCAGGGGTCAGGAGCAGGGCACTCCTGGGGAACTGAAGGGCTTGACTCCATACTTACAAGCTGCAGATAAATGAGGGTTTTTTTCACTGCCAGACCAACCTCTGGAAAAAAAAAATCAACCCCAAATCAACCACATTTATGCAAAGTTTATGCAACCACCCAATGCCCCAAAGCACTTTTGTCACATTAAAGAGCAAAATGGAGCAAGAGCCACCACTCATTTTTCTACTCGGGCAGTTTAAAATTGAAAAGTGGTTTTTTGATCAGAATTAAAAATAAAGAAAAAACAACAGACTTTTAGAAAGTGAAATTGCAGTTATTTCAGTCATTTTTTTTTCATGTTTAAAAGCCTGGCTTCTTTAGAGTTTGTTGACATTGAAAAGCATTAACGGAAAATTTTAATTAAATTTGGTTTTTTTCTTTATTTTAGTTTCCCAAGGTGTATAGCCAGCATTTGTTGGCTCATAGTGGAGGCTGAGGTGAGCAAATTTTTTGCTGAAATTGAAAAGGAGTTACAAAAAAAGTTAAGAGATCCCAGGCAGAACTGTGAAGGAGAAAGGCTTTTCTTGTAAGAATGGAGCAAAAGAAAGAGTCAAAAGCAAATGGATCAAGACTCCAGCTGGTGTTGAAAGCCTTATTTTTTGTCAAATATGAAGGCAGTTTTGCCTTGGACATTGAATGAAAGCCAGTCCCCAAGAACCAGAGGGGTGAGTGGAAGACAGGACATGAGGTGTTCTTGATGCTTTAAACCTCCACAAGCACATTTTCCTTTTGGTCCCCAAAAGAAAAGTGTTTTATTTCACCAGTTATGAAAGACCCAGTTTCATCATTGATGCCTAATTTCACGATACTGTACGCTGGCTCTGGAGCTCATCCTGCTGAGGCTGGTCCAGCACTGTGGTGGAGAGCCTTCTGCAACTTAGGTGGTCCCAAATTACTACTTCTTTTTTCTCAGTTCCATTAAGCCAAACCCCAGCTTTGCAAGTACTCTGTGACAGCTTTTCAGTCTTAGCAGTTGATTCGTTACTTAACACATACATTAACTTGAATGTCTGTACCTCTTGGTGGCAGCTTTTTGGTCCTGCACAGCAGTGCAGGTGGAGGTCCCTTTATGGGAACAGGGAGTGGATGCTTCTCTTTAGATTTTGCTTTTTAGCCCTGAATCTGGCCCCATGCATAGGGAAAAGACCCACTGTGGCTTTAGGGAAAATACTCATTGCTGAGCTGAGAGCTCTGTTGGCATGGAGATGCCAGCAAATAACACACAGAGCCAGTCTTCTCCTTCATCTTAGCCTGAAGGTGTCAGGGGTGTAGGACATAAGTCTATCTCTTCCAAACCTGCTCTGGATGGTTTCTACCAAAAGGTCTTTCATGATGCTGGAACTGTCAAAAAATGCTGAGGACATGTTTCACCCTTCCCCTGAAAGCACATAGAAGAGTAACACTATCAGCTCTACCTTCTTCAGGAAAACCATCTACTATGAGATACTAGACCACAATGCTCTTTGCTTCAGCTAATTGCAACGTAAAGGAAATTTCTCACAAGAAAGGACAAGCAGCCTAGCTTCTCTTGAGCTGATGTTCAGGCTTTCTGGAAATTAATGGGCAGTTTTCTAGCTTGACGGGTGGGCAGAGAGCAGCACTGCTGGTTTTTCTGTCTATTTATATTGATGGCTTCCCAGTGGGCCTTACTCAGAGAAAATGAAGTCGAATGGGTAACCCAGCAGGTCAATTAGCACCAAGATACGTGCAACCTGAAAAATTGCTGTGGATTGCAAGCCTGAACAATCCCCCAGCTTCTGCTGTTATACCAATGAGACATATCATTAATTTTGTGCTTGATCACTGACAAATAGATGGCCTCTTGTAGCTACTCCATCTGCAGATCCAGTTTAAACACCCATGTGTTTGGGCACAGCAGTCTGCTCCCTTCTTGATAAGCTGCATCGCATCTGTGGGAGCATCTCAGTTTTGGTTGGTGGGTAAAGGAGTCATTCCCACAGCTGGAGGTGTGCAAAGCAGAGGTGAATCCTATTCCCACCAACATCTTTTACTTACCAGCCCTCTGGATACAGTAATTTTAGGAGATGTGAATCTCTCATCAAAGCCCCCGCTTGTGCTGAGCTTTCCCATCCCTTATTATCGCCCGCCAACCAGTCTAGTGTTCTGTGATCTCCACCTTTAATTAAAAGCAGACTGGAGACCCCTGGGCCTTGCACACACCCTGCCTCTGCATTCTGTCTCTCTTTGCAGGCAGACAGGGCTGTGCTGAGCAAGGAGGGCAGCGGAGGCAGCGATATGTAGGCATGGGCTGTACTTTGAGGACCCCATCACATTAACAGGGGAGAGGGGACAGGGGAAGTTTTTGCTGAGAGAGAAGAGTGGCAAGAAAACTGTTAGAAGAGGAAGCAAAAATGAACCACTGATTCCTTTTTAACAAGTCTACTGAAAATTACTGTAGATTTCAACATCTGTTTTCGACTAGGACAGGAACATAGTATTACAAAGGTTGCAAAGACACAGATCCCCTTTCTAAAACAGAGGATCACAAAATGCTGTCAGGATCTAATTTATGGAACCATTAAGTCGGGCTCCAAGCTACTCATTACACTTATGCTCCAGATTTCCCTTCTTATGGTTTGTACGTTAATCCCAGTTCTGTACAAACAGAGACTCTAAACCAGCCAGGGAGGAAAACGCTGACTTTCTGGAGTAGTGGCATCCTGGTGAGAGTGCATTTACACAACAAATTATTTCCACCATGGAAGAAACAGAACAGGAGATGGCATCAAACCTTGCCTCTGGTTTCTGGTGGCTGTACTGTCACAGCTGGCATTAAGAAAGAAGTATGGACAACGTCTCCTGTGGGTATCTGTCGAACGATGGGATGGGGGTCTGTAACACAGACATAACAATGAATTTTCTAATTAAACGATCATGGATGATTCTCACAATTTGTTTTATTGCATTGCAATAAAAAAGAGGCAATCGGACACCATAGGTAGCCGACAGACTTGAACGACAGTTGTGTAAGTCCTGCCTGCAAACTTCACTGCTCTAATTCACGTATGTGTGATGCAGTTGGTAACAGCTGCTGACTAAATTGTGACTATCTTGATGCTCATTTGCTTGTTTATTTTATTGATGTCTGCTTTAGGGCCATCGTAAAACTAACTGCAGAGTGTTGGTGGGATGATGTGGAGCAACGGCGGGGGGAGTTGCATCATTTAGTATTTGAATGAAGTGTCTTGCACAGAGGTTCCCTCTGGGCATGGTGATACCTCATCCTGAACGTAATCACCTCTTGTTAAGTGCCATTAGTCTGCTGCCAGTCCGGTGGCTTGGACACCAACCCTCATGCAAGTGAGACAGCGGATGATGAGATGGCATCACGCCTTATGCTGCAACCCCGTTGCATGATGTGACATGAGCTTTTGCTGTCATAACCTGTTCTGTGCAAGGATCAGGAGTTATGGAATGGAAAGGGTGTTTATTATTCCAAATACAGAATCAAGGCATTGTGAAAGATGACCTGTGATGCACAGCAAAAGCAAGAAGAATGTTTTCAAGAGTGCCTTGACTTCAGGAAACAGGATATTACTGTGGTGAGCCTGATGGTTGCATCCTCTTAGATGTTCAGTCACTCTTCCTCCTCGCACCAGCTGGGACAGTTTCTCACAAACTTGTCATTATGGCAGGGCTCAGAGTTAGTGCTCTAGGGATATGGATACAGTTTTCTTTGTATTCTGTAGCTAATAGCGTGACAGAAGTGAGTAAAATTGACTTTTAAGAAGTGAGACTATATTTTAATGGAATGTACATGAGAAAATCAAGAAATTCTCAAGAGAATGTGACGTAACTGTTGCACTTCTTGACTGTACCAAGAAGGTAGTCATGACGGTCTTGATGATATGCCGTGGGAAATGGGCCAGGAGTGGAACTCAGCTTCCAAGTATTGCCTGGCAGCTGGAGCCTATATTGCTCTGGGTCACTGAGATACGGAATCTGGACAGAAGAGCTGGGAATAAGACAGTTTGCTTGTCTCCTTATTAACGAAGCCAATTATTCCCTTCCAGAATTAGGGAAGGCAGATGCAAAACATCTTTCCAACAACATCAAAGATGTTATTACATCGTTTGTAGTCCTGTTTGGCTGATTCAAGTTTTCCAGGATCTGTGTCTCATCACAATAAAAGCAAGAGCAGCTTACAACCTTGTTCACCCAGAGAAACCAATCTTAACCATGAACTTTCTGAGCCAAAGAAACTAAGGCTGTATACTGAGACATAGAAAAGGCAGCCACATTTTGAAGCTTACTAGATTTCCTTCACTGAAATTCTACTCACGTCGGACTCCTTGACTCATGGCTTTGGGAATGGCAGGTATTGCCTACTCAGAAATCCAACCACTAGCAATACACCCAAACTACCATGCCTGACTCTCAAGTTCCTTGTGTGGATGATTTACAACTAAAACTTCTCATTGGTAGTCATCAAGGGATACAAACAACAAACAGTTCCATATTGCACGTTTCACCCATCTTGTACTCTCCTCTACCCTTATCTTGTCCTCTTTGACATAATGTCCATCGGTAACAATCAGATTCATTTTTTGAATGAAAATAAGATTGTCTGATATGTCTCCAAGAAACATGTTAACTCAGAACATTCCTTTGATCATAGGTGCAGATAAAAGTAAATCTGTGCCCTCCTTTATGATTATTTGCCCTGAGAAAGCAGCTGGAGTTTTGTCACTGCAGAGCATTCAGTAGCTTCTTGTATAGCATGGAACAGAGATGCACGAGTCATTTGGAGAGCTTTGGTGCCTGCTTTAGCTATGTTGGTCTAAGGTGTAGCCGTTTTATGATGAAAACTTTTTTGGTGGAAAGTTGAACTTCTGACATCTGAATTTTGTGACATTTTATGTAAGGAGTTGACTTTTTCTCTCAAAGCTGTTACTTCTTTCCTGGAAAAATAAGAGAATGCCTAATCTAAAAGATAACATAAGTCACTTATTTCCTGAAACACTTCTTCCATGCTACAGGAAACTGATGTGCAGTTACTGCGTGTTGATCTTCTGATATACGGAAAACCCTTCCAACCTGCCCTGTAGGTATGTCATCCTGACTTCTGACTTTGTTTGGTATGGATTTAGAGAGTAAGAGAAGGGAGAGATCTATCTTGTGTTATCCTCTGACAATTACTGATTTTGACAGAAGCATGCTCCTATTAGGCATACCTTCTACGCTCCTATTAGGTGTATCTTCTATGCCTCATGATAAATCTTTTGATTTGTTTTAATGTCTTGGAGAATTCATACAACCAGTCCGAGGTGTCTGGAAAATTTGTAAAACTACCTCAACTTCTTAGCCAGAGGAATGAGAATCTTAAAGGAAAGTCTAATCTCAGGAATTCCTTTTCCCTTACGAAACAGAAACTCTGGATCTGTACCACTTGAATATGCAGCTCAGACTCTGTTCTTGCCCATAAGTTATCCATGAGACTGAGGTTGTAAATGTCTTGTTCAGGGTTTGAATGTGACCCTCATTTTTTCCCTCATCAGCAGTATCAGAGGTGGTGTAAATTGATACAACCTCACTAGAGTTGATGGACTTTTTTCACATTTTGGCTGTAGGTGTTTACAGCCTTTTTACACGCTGTTGCTGCTAACAGAATGAGATACGTACAATGTCATGCATGCTAAATCCAATCCCATATTCTGGACAGCTAGACTAAAAGCAATCCCATCGCTGTCCAATGTTCAGAATACGGCCTGCTGAAGCTTGCAAGTTAGCCATAAATGAACCATTGCTGACAGTGGTTTCTCCCAACTGACAGGGGACAGGACAAGAAGGAATGGCCTCAAGCTCCACCAGGGGAGGTTTAGGCTGAACATTAGGAAAAAAATTTTCATAGAAAGGGTCACTGGGCACTAGAACAGGCTGCCCAGGTAGGGGATTGGGTCACCTTCCCTGGAGGTGTTTAAGGGACAGGTGGATGAGGTGCTGAGGGACATGGTTTAGTGATTGATAAGAATGGTTGGACTTGATGATCCAGTGGGTCTTTTCCAACCTGGTGATTCTATGATTCCTGTTCTATGATTTCCAGTTGGAAAGGCTGCATGGATTCAGGCAGAGCTGCCCTCTCCCAGGGAATCATATAAGCCTTGAAACAGAAATATGTTTCACATGCATTTCCTCTGAGGTATATGGTATTTCAAGGGACCAGAGTCAGCAAATACATCACACTTAACTTATTATAATGTTATATCTAGAAGTTTGGTTTAAAAAGAACAGATATCTGATAAAAGTTTTGGATGGAGATCTGGGCACATTCAGCTTTTTTATGAGTGTGAAATGATAGAAAGCCATTCGATTCAATTTCTTCCTAAAACAAACCAGCTCCTTCACTTCTTCAGCATGCAGACGCTTCAGTGCTATCACCGCCTCTTCATCTCAATAGAAAGAACAAACATCCTCCCCAAGCTTTCACTGTTGGAAACCCATCTGCAAGAGATGCTTTTCAGACTTTGTACACGAATATATTTTTCACAGTCTCAGGACTCTTTGTGGGTAAAATGGTGTAAGGAGGGCAATTATGATGAGCATAACTACTGTAAATATAATGGAAAACATTGTTTAATATGAACAATTTAATATTATTATTGATATTAATTATAAGTATTAATAATTTAATAATAACGTTGTTAATAACCTGTTTCCTAGAGCTAAATTTCTGCTAAGAGGTTGTCAAAGATGTTCAAGCCTTTCCTATTCCCATTTGTCCACTGGATGAGCACAGTTCTTCTTTTGGCCTGCAGATTTCTTCATTTTCCTAGTGTGCCCAACTGGAATTGCAGGTAAATATCATGAGAGATTGTCTTTAGCATTGATACCTGTCTCATAGCTCACAATTCCCGTGCATATAAAGCTCAATTACATTGCTACCATACTATTGTCCTTCACCCTCTTATCTATTTCAAGGCTTGTTGGAAATACATGCTATTTTCTCTTCTGCTCTTTCCATGGTGATACAGTGGAAGATATTAAACAACAAAACAGCAAAGAGGATATGTTTTATATTATTTTGTTTGTAAGAACACTCTTGACTGGTAAATAGCTACACCCTTCGTAAGTGTTTTCAATTTTCTCTTTGAAATATGAAACAAATAATGCTTCCAACTAGCAGCTATTCTTTGTGAAGTATTTTTCTTATTTTAGGATATCCAAATAGTTTAAAAGTCAAAATGTTTCCAGAAAACATGAAAGCTTGGGCACACTTTTTTTTTTAAAGCAAGCCATGCAAAGTTCAAGCTGCGACTGTAAAGACATGACACTTCATAATGTTGAAGGCATCATGCTGACTAGAGCATCTTTCTTTATGCGAAACAATGTCTAATCTTTAAAAAAGACACAGCAACATTATAAAGCCACTTGCATGAGAGACTTAATCTGGTTTCTTTTTTATTAAATTCAGCAATAAGTACCTTGCATAACAAACTGATACCTTGAGATGTACATGAAAGAACGATATCTTCAGACACACTGCAGTGGCTACAAGTAAGATATCCTTGTGTTGATTGTTTATCAGAAATGAATGACCAGATTGTAGCATTTCAGTGTCTGTGCTACGTTGCCCCCAGCAGCATGAAATGATTACAAAAAAGCTCTTATTTAGCAGCCCAGGCCTTTTCACTGGGAGAATTTCTGAGTGCATGCCTGATGCTTGGTCCCTTTTCCAAAGGTGTAGAGGTGGGATTCTCCTTGACTTCATCATAGGGGAGCTTGAAAAATCAGACTCAAAAGTGAGTTGGCCCAGACCCAACTTATTCTAGGATGGCCTAACATCATTTTGAAAGGCCTTTTGGTCTTGCTGTAGCTGGAATAATTTCCTTTAAATGTGCTGTAGTCTACTGTATTGTTCTATGCTTCCAAAGAGTGTTATTTCAACCCATTTTAAGGTCACCTTGAGAGTGCCTGAGCTTGGCACAAATTTCTGGACCCGGTGCTCGCTGCTGATCTCGAGTTGTTGGCTGATTACACAAAATAGTTTATAGACTAAATCTGAATAAACCCTCAATTAAGGTTATAGTAAATAAGATTCTAAGGTTAAAACATTTTATGGCAAAAAAAAAGCTTTTAGGAACTAGCCATATTAAGAATAATGATTTGATTAGAGAATGAGAAACAGGACTGGGAAGACAGGAACCTGACCTCAGCAATAAAATGCACATAGTTGCTTTTTTTTTCTTGGAAACTGGTGTGCAAAGGTACAATTATATAACATGGCCAATGTCTGAGCAGGCCAATGCAAACGATTTGTGCTTTTCATGACTCCAGGCATCTGCACAGAGTTTTGCTTTGCTTTAAACTTTCAGGCCAAATCCTCTTGCTGGTACCCAGCACAAAGAGTTTGCGGCATGAGGGCTGGTGCTGGGACACTCCTCAGGCAGGAAGCAGCAGAGGCACCCAGGGAGGTGAACTGACCAAGCTTTTGGGCACTACCGATCAATATGAGTAGAATTCAAGGATATCTGCAAGCAGGATTTAATTTGGAAGAGCAGCCAGGGCAGATAGCATGGGTCAGATTGTTGGAGTTAGCTGAAATTAGAGGGAGGCAGAGGGGGAGGATGCAGAGGCAGCCAAACGCCCACATAACCCCAGTGCCAACCTTTACTGCTTTTTGCAGTATTTTATTTGTTGCTTCCTTAGAAAACCAGGCTAAACTCCCAGCAGCAGATCATTTTCAACCTCTCAGCGTCTGGGTTAGAAAGGAAAGACTTTATCCCAAAAGTGCATACTTCAGCTATCACTGGAAGTGCCAAGTGGTGTTTGTATTCTTGTTATTCCTTTCTCTTATCTTCCTGCAAGAGGAAGCCTATCGTGGGAGCAGGGGGTCCTGCTGCTGAAGTGTTAATGACGTGTCCTCTGGTTTGCTCGCAAGGATGCAAGATGCAGCCATAGGGCTGGGAACCAAAGGATAGACATAGAGAGGATGCATCAGCGTGGACTACAGCTGTGTGCCTGGTGGGAATCCTCTATGCCTATGTGGAGGTCCTGAAGGCAGTACCAAGGAAAAAAGACAGCCTAACATCTGCTCAGCCTCTGCTGTGGATTTGCTCATCCTGCCCCTCTTCAGTGGCATGCAAGTTAAGAGAGACTGATGATAGAGTAGGAGGTTGTAAAAGAAGTTACCAGACAGAATTCACTGATGTATGGTCTTTTATCTTTATCCCAGCATCTACCCCATTTAATTATAGTGAAGTCTGTATAGGGCTGCCAGCAGCCCTGTAGTAGGAGAGGGAGGTGGTACCTTTGTTTGCTGCCCAGCCCTTGTGTGAGTAAACCAGCTTCTCTCCAGACTCTATAACCCAGGGAAGAGCATAGCCTAAAGAAAGTGTCTTTGAGGGCTATGTCTGCAGACGAGGCACTGTGGTGGGACAGATGATTTTATTCTTGTTTGCACTTCAAGAGTTGGCTTTGGCAGCCTCAGAGCCATTGCAACCCATGATCATCAAAGGGTTCCTGTTTGGATGTGGGCAGACCAGACTTTCCTGAAGGAAAAGGCAGGACCACATTATTCAAAGTAGTTGTGTATAATTGCATAAAAAAGCTCAATGCCTTGCAGGGGAGGTATGGCCACCATTTCATGTCTCGTCATCTCACATAAAATCGCGGAAGACTTCATGTGTGGCTGTATCTCAAGCACTGTGTTCGTATAGAGCTTGCCAGTAGTCCACTTCATCTTTCTTGGTCTAGTGAGACTATCATGCCTCCCCCCAAACCTGATCTCCTTTACCTCCTCTGAAGTTTTTAAAGGCTTTCAAAATCCCAGGTCTGTCACTTTTCATGTGGGGCAGGTGTAAGCTTTAGCGATGGCTGCTCGTAGGGAAATACATCACTGGGTTGCAAGGATTTCAGGTAGTAACTTGAGGGACCCCAAAGCCAGAAGGAGAAGCTGCATATACAGATAACGTGTGCGTGTGCCTTTGGAGGTCTATGCAAGGAATTGTCTTTCAGTGGTGCTTTACATTCCTTCAGGCAGTGTTTCAGAGGTAGGGGACCTACCATTCATAAGGCAGTACGAGGCAAAACTAATCCTCTAAAATTGCTTTATCTCTAATGAATGTTTCATCAGAAATAGAGAGAGCTTCCTGCAAGTTGGATGATTAAAAGTAGTAGTGATAACACGAAATATTTCATGTTTTCTTTGAGTGGAACAGGCAAACAAATTGTAGTTTTAGAATCTATTTAGCCAAATTTGGGTATTTGCTTCTAAAATATAATTGTGATTCCACCAATTCATTTGATGATGTTGCAAGATGAGATCTATAGAGCCAGCAAACATTTTCATTTGCTTTACTCAACCTTTTCTTTAAGTATTGAAGCACTGCATGGAAGCCCAATGTAATACAAGTTGTGGAGATTCAGACAGAATTTAAACACGTGCTTTTTTAATTTACTTTTTTTTTTTAATATATCACTGGCAAACAACAAGTAATAATTCCACTGGTTTCAGTAGAAATGTCCTATTCTGAACACAAATCAGCTTGTGTCTATGAAGTTTTATGCAATTTTGCAGTTTATTTTCTCAAATGAGAGAGAATCATCCAGAAATATCATGACTTCTACAGAAAACAAGATGAAGTGGGCCAAGTAAAATGACAGTCTCCATTTGGCAGGGAAAGGAGATGATGCAATTAGCTGATTTTTATTATGAAATGAGTAGAAAAGTATGAATTTGATGTATTGCCTTTTTCTGGCCAGAAATATCATGGCTTAAAGAACAGTAAAGATAAACAGCTACATGCTTTAGTAATAATGACCTGTGTCTATATCTAGAGTAAGATAATGCTCAATTATAAGTCTTAAAGAGATGAAAAAATAGACTAAAATAAATCTTCTTAATTTATTTTCCTTCTCTGTTCAACCACTTTCAGGTTTCCTTCAAATTTCTCCTATTTGCTGAATTTTTCTCTGGCAGAAATCTGGCCTAGAATTTTGCAAAACTGTAGCTTGAGGGATGCTTTAAAAATCACAAACACATAGTTTTCTCTTTGTTCTTTTCTTGAGGATATTTGAAAACACAAGCTGTTTGTGTAAAATCTCTGCATATGAAAATGCATAAAACAATTATGTTGTACTCCAGAAAAAACAGAGCCGATATGTAAAATTTAAACCTATGGAGGCTTTGAGATAACTCTGTATCCCTGTGGTTTGTTTTTGCCTTTTTTTTTTAACCCCTCTCCATTTTTATTCTCTAAATTTCTTTGATAGACACAGAGTTTTAGACAGCTGCTTGAACTTCAGGGGTTTCACACAACCACAAAACCTTTAAAAAAAGAAGGGCACGATTTTTGTGAGTTACTTTCCCCTATGAAGCAAACTCAATAGCAGAAGCATTTATTACCAAAGGCTCCAGGATGTTGTTGTAAGTGGGCTTGCTATGGCTTGGATGGGGATCCATGAGGTATCTTCTAGCATCTAATGAGAGTCAGGTAGTCTGTGTTGAGTTTCTGGGCTGCCTCTGCATCCCTGAGGAAAGACGAACATCACTGGGGACTGCAAAGGTCTTCTTTGAGAAGCACATAACCTTAGGTAGGATCTCTCATTTTTTACAGGCCACCTGAAGACTTGTCATAAAAAGGTCAACTCCTTAGAAAAGAGGTTAAGTCAGTTTAAACTGATGTTTAGGGCAGCCACCGGCGAGGTTATGGTGTTGGAGCTGGCTGTATGAGAAGCACAAAGGGAGATAAAGGGTTTGCAGGGATCCCACAAACCCCTCCATGCCCTGTTATCCTCTGTGAAAAGTGGGATTTTGTATCTTTAAGCATCATCATGGCACTCCCTCAGTAACCTATTCCAATAGCTGTCTTGCCTTTATTGTAGATGTATAGGCTAAAGTATGTGTCTTTATGATTTTTTTTTCAGGGCTGTGGTTGTCAAACCATCATGTGTGGCTGACCCAGCAAAGCTAGCTGCTGCCCCAAACTGTATTTTTGTGCATGTGAGTACATCTGTTCTTGCTGCTACATCTATTTTTGAAGATGTATCAACAAACACTTTCTGGTTTTGACCTCACAGAAGGCCAATGGTGTAGAAATCATCTCTTTCATTAATCAGCCTTATGTCATTTGCTGAGTTTAGTAGTATGTTTGTTTTATTTTATTCTTTTTCTCTCTTTCATCGGTGAGTTGCTGAAGCAATGTTTGCAAAATATTTGTGTTACATGTGGCAAAGCATGAAATGTATCTCAGGGTAAACCCAAAGCTGACAATGATTTGCTGTGTCAGAGATCTTTGGAGTTACATTCCCTTGCATGACATTTGCAAATGAAAACCAGAGCTATGTGAGATCAAGTCACCAGAGGTGACCCAGAACATTACCTTATACTAAGGGGCAACTTCTTCCTTTTATTTATTTTTTTAGTTTCTCCTTAGGGATTTCTCTGGTGGTTTTGCATTGAAGTCTTCTTAGGGTACATACTTTGCAGCGCTGGATGCTGGAGCCAGCTCTGGCAGCACTGGTGAGGCCAGGTGTGTGGCTGCTGAGCTCTGCTGACAGAGGACAGGAATCTTTTGGAGTTATCTTGAAAGTGTCTTTCACGTTTGGCAACTGGACAAAGCAAACAGACACAAAACATTACTCTCTTGAGTATTAGTCCATCTAACTCTTAGGAAGGAGAATAAACCCATTGTCCTGAATGTTTCTCCTCTCTTAAGCCCAGAGAACTGATAGAATTTATTTCCCATATAATTTCTTGACCAAATCAGACTTTGCAGAAAATCTTATCATTTCCTCATATAATAATAACGAAACCTTTTCAATTATATTACATTCCTTTATCCATGCAACCGACGTCCTGTTCGCCTTCTGTGCTGCAGCTGCACACGGACTTGAAAGATTCAGGAATATTTACTGCAATCTCCTAAATCTCCATTAGAATTTGCTAGCTGCAGCCCCCTCAGTGGTATATTTTGTCTTCATTTAGATAGCAAGGGTGTAAATGTAACCCTAATGTCACTGTGCTCCTCAAGTGCATTAGTAGGATGTGCTACAGGGCAGTGTGTTAAAGAAAAGGCAGGGTCCATCATTGATAAGGACAGCCTTTTAGTGTTTACTGCAGCAAACTAGCAAACTGCAGCTTCTAGATTTGTGTTCTTTTTAAAAATAAATTACTCTTTCCAGACTGGAACACACAATCACAGCTGAACCACAGACCCTGAAGTGTCTTCATGCACTAACAGGAAATGCAAAAATGCACATTTTTACTTTTGATATTCCAGCTCTGACTTGCAGGGTAAGAAGCGCTGTCTCCTTCCCCTTGTGATCCACTCCTAATTTTCTTGAAGATTATCATCTCTAACACAGTATGTTGTTAACATATGTTTCACTGCTGCCTTCAGGATGTTCAATGTAAAAAGGAGGGGAAAAATCCTAACAGTGAATCAATTACACACAGTACTTATGCCCAAAGATGCAGCCAGGGTTCCCAGCTCAAGAGGGTGGCAAAATGCTGCTTGGTTCCTTTTGCACTGAGGTAGGATCAGACTCATCTGGATTTCTTAGATACATATCTTGGGCTCTTCAATATTTTGTACTACCCAGCCTCAGTATTCTTTGTCACAAACAAAGTCAATTTCTTTGTGTGCTCCTCGCAGCAGTCTTGGAGAGTTGCTGGTTGCCATTTTCTGGATAATCTTTATGCGTTTAGCTGTAAACAGATATTTTCCATCTTCTATTGCATCTTTTCTAGCTTAGACAAATTAAATTCTTGTTCATAGACTGTGTTTTCCAAAGTCAGTTTTCTTTTTTCCTCAACTGTTCTCTTTTGTCTTCCTTTGAGTTTATTCTCATCACCTTTCCCATTCCCAAACAAAGATGACTTGTTGAGTTTGAGAGCCAGCAGCACTGAGCAGGATGAATTACCCCTAGAGCACTCACGTTACCGCAACCCCTCACAAGGTTGATTTTATCTCAAGCAATTTCAGTCCCCTGACTCGTTCTATCTGTAGCTCCACCTTGTTCCTGGGTCTTTCACACCCAAGTACAGTCCCTGCCACCAGTTCCCCATTCACTCTTGGTTTTTTCTTTATAAGCACAATCCTTTGGTCTTTTCTTTATGCAATCTGAGGATTTTAATTTCAGCCCATTTCAATAGTTTTCCAGGAATATTCAGAGTTTAATCTTGACTGGTAAATCTCTTGCAAACCTTCATACTGTGATAAACTCTCAGCCTTTCTGAGTTCACTCTTTCCTCTATCCAAGTCCTGACCACAAATACTACCTAGAACAGATTCATAAGATTATCTCAAAGACTTGATTCTGAACTGATAAAAGTGAGTAAGAGGTTTTAACTAGTTTCATATTCATGTTCAAGGAGTTTTGCCTCCACAGTATTTACCCATGGTAGCTTAGCCAAAGATTATGCACAGTGGCAGTAAGATTCCCAGGGAAATAAATCTCCAAAACTTTGTTTCTGCTCCCCACTCAGTGGTGTCCTGCTATGAATATTATCTAACTCTTAGCTAAGGAATACCATATTTTTTCACCTCTCATGATAAAAATAGTGGTCTTAACCCAGGCCTTTTCTTCACCGCGTTGATTCTATACTTCTCAATGTGTCCCTTTTTTGAGTAACAGCAGTTTTTACTCTATTCAACACAGGGCCATCATCTACACTATCCTTCACATAGCAAATGAATACCTGCTTACAGGAATCTCTTGCTTACAGGAGAGGGAGATGAAAAGCTTCAGCAAAACAGGAAGCAATGACAAGATGTGGGTTTATTGGATTATCAGCCCTGGGGCGTGCAGTTTGCATGATATGTTATTTCTAAAGATGTAGCCTCCAAAGGTCACTGAAAGTGTCAGACCTGAGATACACGTTAAACTGATTTCTATAAGCTCAAGCACCAGATCACACAGTCTATTGAAAGCCATATATTAGGTTATTAATATGAATTATATTGGCCTGAATTTTAAGCATTTGGTGAAAAGTTCATTCTGGTTATGCAAAATTTAATGTCTAATTTTCTGTGGTAATTCAGGACCCCAGTGTCAGCCTATGAACTTTAATGCAGAGAGATATTTTGCACAGATGAACTGTAAAGGCTTCAACTTATGAATCCAGGGTAGAAATCTCTACTTGAGCAAGAACTGTTAAAATGCAAACTGAATTTGAGGTATCATGCAACTTATACAGGATCAGCAGAGCTTATGCAAAGAGCTGTTCAGCCACAGTGGTTCAGAGTCAATTCTGAATGAAGGGAATTAATTGTGTGGTCTAGAGATGTAGCGATTAGATGAGTTATTCTCTTTATTCTACTTTACTAGAGTTTGTATTCCCTTCTAACGTATATTCCCTAGGAATATACTCCCAGAAATACTTGACATATATAAATTCTATTCAATTTGGGCTATGAATTTCTCGAATAAACCTCAAAACCAAAGGACTCTCAATTTCTATTTCCATTTCCTAATTACATTTGATTATATAAGTATGATTAAACTTGATAACAATGGAACACAGTGTACCAAACACTCAGTGAAAAAATGAGACTGGAAAGAAAACAAGCTTGAACCTTTAGTAGAATTTGGACTTTCTCTTTTTTTTAAATAGAACCATCTGTATTTATATTTTGAAACTCTTTCAGGGCCAAATGTTGACAAGCTGTACTGTTTCCTAATCTGTAACCTGGATGGTGACCTCTTCATGTAGCCAGGCATATGCTTAGCCTTCATATACAAAATATAGTGTAAGAAGCCAGGGAAAGAAATTGTTTGCCAAAAAATGTATATATATTTTTAAAAAAAGAGAAGGGTTGTATGCTACCTGGATTGGAGCCATAAGGAAAAAACCCCAAAGCTATGATTCATCTTTGTTATAACCAGGTAGACTCAGCTAAAATAAAAAACAGGTAGACTAATACCTATTTTTGCCAGTCTTCGATAATTTTGATGTGTTTTCTGGATTTCAAGCACAAACTAGAGACCGGAGCACAGTCTTTCCTTAAGACTATAATGTGCTTAGATCCTTTGGATTCTTTTTTAACTTAAGTCATGTTTATACACATACAGAAACAGAAAAATATGGTTTTAATGTCAGTTAACAAATTCATATTAATTAATACTAAGGAAAATAAGGATAAAGAAAAAGAAAGAAAAATATTGTTAGGCCTTCACTCAGTTCAGCAATTTGAATTCAACCCCAGCCTAAAATTCAAATAACTTCTGGGCTGTTACTCATAACTGAAGAAGCTGGGGTGTCCACAGAACAAGTTTAAATCCCCTGAGCAGCGCAATTTGTCTCACCGTCCATTACCTGACTGAGGAGCTCATTTCTGTGGGATATTATGGTGGCTGAGCTGTCATATGAAGCACGAGCCCATGAAAGGCTCTTGAAGTTGTCCATCAGCTGGCACTTCTAACTTCAAACATTTCTAAAGCTGTGGGTTTCTAAGGACTGAATATAGCATGGGAATTAGTCACTGCTTGCCATGCTTACATGTTTCTCCATGAGCATATAAGGACCTTTGATCTGAACCATCCCATATTTTCTTGTGTTCTTGCAGGTTTTTTACCTCTATTTTAACCTGGGCTAGCTCATTGGGGTTGACCAAACTGAAATAAAAACAGTTATTTCTTTTTAGAGTAGACATAACATCAGCATCCTTGTTAAGAAAAAAAACACTCTTAAAGTGACTGCAATTACACTGAGAATGGACACGGGTTCTGGTCTTCATTTTTAGGCTCTTGCCTCTACAATGATTCAGATTGGCTTGGTTTAAAAAAAATTAAAAATCCTCCTCCTGTTGCTGTAAATTATTGTGTTCTTGTTTTTGTCCCCAGGAAGAGACTCTGTTCTGTTTCCAGCATTATTCTAAGGTTTTTTGTCATATTTACAGGACCTGATTATCTTCAGGGATAACCTGTTGCCTTGTAGCCTTTCTAACAGTTTCAGAAGGCTGAGAAGACCTTCAGGTTGTGAACCATCATCTTCTCATTTCCTCTGTAACCAAATCATTCACTAGCATGAGCCGAACTGCAGAAAGGTTTAGGTTTTGGAAATGTTTTCATTTTCTGTCTGCAGTGTACTTCCATGTGAGTCTGATTCAACACTTGGAGCCAGAAGATGGGGCAGGTGACGTCCCCCAGTAAAATAACTCTGCCTGCACACTGTGTGCATTCAGATCCTCAGCTTCCATATCCATGTTCATCTTACCCTGTCCTCAGCCTCCAACCCTTTCTAATACTTAAAATCTAGACTTAACATTTTACACATTTTAAGGGCCTTCTTTTGCTGAGGATACAACTCACAGTGTCAGGACACCAAGGATGTCTCATTCATAGTGCACCTCAAGAATTATAATTGCTATCAAAATGATGCATTGTAGACTATGCAAATTATGGGCTTGCTATTGCCAAAAAGTGGAAGCCAGATACATAAGATTACAGGTTATTCTTCCTCCTTGAGATGGCATTTTTCATTTTCTTTGGCTTTTTTTTTTTATTTTCCTGTTGAATGTCATCCGTCTGAAAGCTTTAGAAAGAACCAAGAAGAGTTATTCAATTTTAGAGACAACATAATATATTAAGTAAAGAATCTGTGCGGCTTTGATAGGGAGACAATATGACTATGGGCATAACAAAGTGGGGTCAATGAGAGAGTGTAATGATCACTGCTCCTATGAAATCTATGCAGCCACATTGGTAAACATAGGGGTTGGAGATCTCAAGAAGAAAAATGCTAAAGCAACTAAATTATTTTCCAGACCACACTTGAAGTTATATAAAATGCGGTTGTTGAAAATACCTTGGTTTTAATCCACAACTTTACAAACAATTGTGTCTCATAAATGCATGTAAATACATGTTTATATCCAGTCATATTTGAAACAACATGAAAAATTATTTGAAGTTCTACTAGAACAGAATATTTGAGGTTGGAGGGGATCTTTGTTCAAAGCAAAGTCAACAGGAGCAGGTGGTTCAAGAGCAACTATTGCCTAGTTGCTGATTTTATTTAATGGTTTAATTTTTTCTGAATCAGAATTTCAGCTTTTCCTTTATATCTCTGAGGTGAATAGGTAAACAGTGAAATTGTGTTTTCCTCCTTTCATCTTGAAGTCCCGTGTCAAATACAATGACACTTCAGCTGATTTATGCGTTACTACCAAGATGACAACAATCGTGACACTCTAGCAGGGTCCTTCCAGAGGTCCCTTTGAACCACACTGCTCTGTGATGCAGTATTCCTTGTAGCTGGTGCTGGAGGTGCTTGCTGGCCATGTGGTTTCACACCTCCTCCGCCTACGATGAGCAGCAATGCCAGAAGTCTGATCTTTTTGCATGGCTTCTTTGCTTTTTGAAATGCTTCACTGCCCTCTTTGAGCAAAGGCAGCCTGGCTGGCAGCTGACGTTGGGGATGGAGCAGGTTGAAGTAGCAGAACGTACACTCCAGATTATTGTCTGGACTGGCTCAAAGTGCCATCAGGTGTGAGGCTTGGATAGAGATTTGTGGAGTTTGATGTCTTGCCCAGACAGAGCTTGCGTTCAATCACTTAAAGGCATGTCCGGCTAGACACAGCCATTGTGTTGAATCCTGGAACATGAATATCCTGTGTGCTTTCAATCAGAGCCACAGAAGTGTTTGGTTTTACAAGTCACTTCATTTGTTTCTGGCCCCTGCCTATGATAAATCGCTCTGTCTACTGCACTCGGCTCTTGCAAAGCTGTTTGCTCAATGCCTGTAGGCACTCAGATCTACCTGAGACAACTTTTGGTTCATGTGGTCCAATCCCCAGACAGGAAAGATACGCTTTTTGAGCTTGGCATAAGCAATATTTATTTGAGTCTGCCCTTTTGCTCATTAGATAAAGCTGTGGTGGAGAGTGCATATCTTAGCAATGACATCAAGAGGTTTTATTTGGAGGCAGACTCAGATTTAGGGTGTCATTTTGACTGTTATAAATGAAACTGTTTTCTCTGTGCACCATTATTTATGCTGTGACAATATCACATCAGTAAAACACACTGCTTTGGCAGTATCAGCTGGCAGTACCAGATCCCACCTGTCTAGGACTGTAGCCAAAGCTCCTCCATCACAGATATTCCACGACCTGAGCTGTCATTTCTATGTCTCTTCTTTAATCTTTACGTCACAGCAACAGCCCCTGTTGGGTCAGCCCAGGGTGACTCCCAGAGTGATAGCTGCAAAGATATGCATATTGTTTAGCTGTGCCGGTGCACAGACTGATCCATCAGTGCCGTTCTGCCTTCTCCAGAGAGCAATGCTATCATCCCAGTAGCTGAGGTGCAACATAAATCCCCTTCTTGGCAGCATATCTAAGGGAGCTTGTAGCCTCCTGCCTTTTGCAGAGTTGCCTTCTTCAGGAAAGCGGAGTAGGTAGCAAAGCGTGGCTGTTTTTAAAGGCCTGGAGAGGTCACAATAATCCTACCTTGGGCTTGCTTGGCAAGACACCGCGTTGCAGCACATTCCTTCACCGGTGTAACTCTGGGCTGGGTCTGTACAGCCAGATGATACTGGCAAGGCAACAGAAAGTGAGTTTGTGTTTTTTGGTGGGGGAATAAAGAATACCACCAACTATAGACTCAAGGTGGGGGAATTTTAGGAGAGAAAAAATGTCCTGACACTGAAATGTGCCAGAAATTAATATCCCACTGCTTGCGAGAAATACAATGTTGTCTTTTCAGTATAGTCAGGGCCTAACAGCTACTTCTCATCTGAAAACAATAATATCTCTCAGGCAGCATATCCCATCAGACTTGTGTGGCTTTGCTTTTAGATACAGGTGTCTCGACTCTGTTATTGAATCCACAGGGTGGAAGGAATCCAAGGCTGAATGGAGCATCATTCCCCAGCAACTCGTACCAGATGTTAGAGAAATGAAGAGAAATTAAAGTCAGCATTCCCTGGGACAATGATATCAAGGTATTTCCTAGGGGGTTTTTTTTCATTGCTGGAAAGCTCACATGTGCATTGTGTTTCAGTTATTAATGGGCTTTCACTGCAATCTAGGGGGAACAGGTGGACAGTTTACACTGTTGCCAGCTCTTATTAATTAAAAAGAGGGTTGACAACATAAAACCAGAAATGATGAGCCCGGTCAGAAGGGTGGGTGGTAGGAAAAGAGGAGTGGTTAATGCCAAGTCCTCTGCTGCTATTTTTTCATCAGTCCCAACAGTTTCACATAATTGCCTTAGCGTTATAAAGCTGTCATGCTTTCCATGATCCTTCTAAAATAAATTTTTGATGATCTTCAGCTGATTGTTACAATGTTGTGGTTGCTTTTGTGGGCTCATCAAAACAGCTTGGAGTTGCAAGGTACTCTGGTCCCATTGGTTCTTCAATATAACTAAAGTAGTTTGGAAGAATCTTGGGCAGGATTTGCTTGGAATTGGACAAATATGCCACGGCTAACCTTAGACAGGTATCTGAACCAGGATATTCCTGAATGCAGCAACCTACCCAGCATATGGAGGAGGAATATATTAGCTATGAGTTAAGATCCTAAAAATGTGCTATTTAATTTTCTATTGCGATTCAGTTACCATAAACAGTAATTAAAATAGTTATTGGGCTATCCACCGGCATGAGGAACATTACATACTGTTACGTTTTCCACAGGCAAAGAGCCAAGCTCAGGCCAGAGTAAATCTTGATGCCTTTTATTTCATGCAAAAGGAATCACGGACATGAGGCTTTCCTTCACAGTCCTGCAATGATCTGTCCCAAGGTATCTCTGTCCCAAACTCAGGATGCCTCTTTTTCCCAGAGCTCTGCAGCGTGCAGCAGGACCTGGGACACGGCAGTGGACAGTCCTGAACCCAGCAAAATCCAGCCTTGAGCACATTCAGGGATCTTAGAGGGAAACTGAGTCATTGTATGGTATGGACAGTGATGAGAGCAGAGCAAAGGGCTCACACCCAAATTCCCTAGTTAGCAGCTAATCTCTGCAGCTCCTGGTACTGCATCTGATGGTGAATGTGTTGATAAACACATTAAAGTGCTGCAGTGAGAAGGTTTGTATAAATAGGTTAGATAGAGAGGCTTGCTTAAAATCAACTGTCAGATTCTGAAGGTTAATATTTTCCATCCCGAACAACTGTCTGAACGTTCAGCTCATATAAATCTCAGCTTCATGTTCAACACTATTCCAGCTGATGTTACGCAAAGCAATTATTCATTTCAACAGATTTCTAGAGGAAAGCTTGATTAAAAAAAAATAGGCTAAAGTACAAAAAGGAAAAAAAGAGGCAGGAGGTGCAGCCAAGACAAAAGACATCGGTGATAAAGTGGAGCAGAAGAGGCAGCCACAGCCTTGGACTGCAGTGCGGGATAGTGTAACATGGAATCAAGAAGAGTCACTCCAGAGAGGTCAATACTTGATGCCCTGCTGGTCCAAACGCCAAAGCACTGTGTCACCAAGGGGAAGAAAATCCATCGTATAAATCCACGGAGAGTGAGTGATGGGGTGTGACATGCAGACGACAGGGATTAAGTCTGTAAAAGAAGATACATAGGCCATATACTTGGCTATTTTGTGGCTGGGGTTTTTCCTCCCCACCAAATCTGCCTTGTGTTAGTGCTCCTGTGCTTTTGTTCCACGTTTCACCCTCCCATTACTCTAAGATCTTCTAGGCCTTTCAAAAAAGAGATAAACTTGTTATTACTCTGGGTGATCATGACACCTTCTTTCTAAGGGCTGACTGAAGGTAACGCTTCGCACCAAGCAAAGGATCACAGGGCCATTTGTCTCTCCTCTACCCAGGTTTTTCCACTGTTGTAGGAAGAGGAGTCACTGGGAAACTGCTTTGGTTTCTCCCACGTGTAGCTGAGAAGTCTTTGCCTCTGAATGCAGACTGAGAAGACCATCAATGCAGCTGAGCAAGGGAGAAAGGTAATATCTGGTCCTCTTATCCTAGTCCAGGAGAAACCTTGGGCATCAGCCTGTGAATCCTGGGGCCATGGTTCTCCTGAACCACCACAACTACACACTATCTGCTTACTCAGGGGTTGCAAAGGATTTACTACTCATCTATAAATTTCAAAATTCTCGTTAATCCTAACAGTCATCTGAACTGCCCAGTGGCAGCAGTGTCTGTCTGGAATTACTGAGCAGAATTTATTTCATATGTCACAAGCTCATAACAGGTCAGTTTAGCAGCTCTTGGGTTGTCTAACTCAAACATGAGTATTTATTTTCTGCCACAGAATTAGCTTGCTTACTAAGTTTTTATGCTCGCTGGAAGAGGCTTCTGTATTACTCGTTGGCTTGCAAACCTGACTTTGGTTTGATGATTAGATGACAGAGAGGGTTTCTGTTTGCTTGCAAGATGCTACCATATGATCGTAATGGGACCATAAACTCCTGGCTAACATAACATCAGGCAAGCTGCAAATTAGCTGTCATTGTAAGGAAATATTCATACTCGACCAAAACCAGACTTCAGTCTTAGTCTTCTGGGGAGCAGAGGCAAACAGAAGGTTACCCCTGCAAAGAAACACACAGTGAGATGCTCCCAGGAGGGACGGATGAAGGAAGGTGTCAGTACCCTGCTTTGGTGCACTAAAATCTAGGGCACATCAGCTCTTTCTAGCAGGGAATGCTGAACCTTAGCAAAACCCTAAAATTAATTTTTAAGAGTGTGTTTGCTGTCTAGCCAAGGAACTTTTCCTTGCTAAAACTTTTCCACTATAACTGGCAGAAATATAACTACGCATGAAAGATTGCACAACGCTGTCTCCCAGTGAGCCAAACAACAGAGGAGAGGCAAAGAACATCTCAGATACATAACATCTAGAGTTTAGATGAAACAGTTTCATAACTGTATATATACCTGCCATGAAACTCTCAGTGTATTGGGTGCAAGGACTGTGATTCGCTTCTTAGTCTGCCAGGAATTATCAGCCAGATATGAAGAAGTCCAGCTACAAAAGAGATCAGCAGAAAAAGATGAGCCTTTGGTTTGTTTTAGAAAGTGCTCTTACATTGTGTTTCTTCTATGGATGGGAGAATCTTTCCCTTATTGCTCTCTGTAGCCTTTTCTTGACAAATCATTGCAGACTAGCAAAGCTCCTGAGTGTTTTTGGTGGTCAATTTGCTGGCTGGCTTGTGGTGCAGAAAATCTTAGACAATATAAAGCTCTGGTCCCATGTAGTTTGGCGGGATCATGATTCCCCCTCCATTGGCACAATATTAAAGCCAAATGAAAGATTTATATTAGGTTTTAGAGAGTAATTTAATTTTGATACTGCTTACCCATACTTAACAGGCACAGCAAAATTCAGGTAGACAGTCCAAATCTCGCCACATTCTTGCTCTCCTCCTCATCTGGTTTTCACCTCTTCACAAAAAGATGATGGTGTTTTTTTGGGAGAGGAAGAGAGAGAAACTAACACCGACAAAATAATTGTAGTGGGGTTATGAACTTCAGAACATCTTAAAAGTAATAAGAAAAATAGAGAGATGTACTAGTAGAGTCAACAAAATATTTGCAGGAGAGGACAAGTTCTCTTTTACATTATTGAATGACCTTTTCCCCCAAAAAATCAGCGATGATTTCTACTGTAACTTACTTTCTATGGCAGGTTTGTATTGTCTTTCAGATTTAATAGAACTTATAGAAAATCGAATATTTTATTTTAATGCTTAGACTGTTTTAAGTAAAGGGAAGTAAGAGAAAAGTGTTTTATACAAAAACTTCCAGGAAATGTACAGCTGAAGATCATGTGCTTCAGAGTTCAGGTACGTAGTGCTCTCAGTAATTCACCTACCATGCATTTTAAACTGATGTTATAGTTTTGATTTTGTACTTTTCATGATGCATTTCATGCCTCAGATCCAGGCAGATTTATAGCACTTACACAGTGCTAGACATCTGACTCCACATGCTTCATGTTAACAAGTCCTTTTTCTTTTTTTTTCTTAAAACTTCTGCTGGTTAAAATTAAGCTGTCTTGCAGTCAAAGTGCATTTGCTTTTATCATTTCTGTATTGTTTCTTGGCCATCCTGGAGAATGTTGTGAAAATGCCCGACTCTGCAGATGGACAACAGTAAGAAAGGACTGGTAACCCTAGATGCTCCAAAACTGAAACTGGGTCTTTTGCATCTATGTTGTGCCATCCACCTGAGTTTTGATATGATTAAAGGTCAATGGGAAGCATATTTAACTTACAAGGTGTCCGTTCCAAGACAATCTCATGTACAGGAACAGAAAGGAGAGAACAATGTCTCTCTTTACAATAAAGAGATGTGAAAATATCTAGAAATACAGAGTAGCCAACAATAACCTAGCACAAACCATGAGCTTTTGGAAAGAAAAATACCTCCAGGCTTTGAACAAATGCTGTGGCTTGGAAACAAGTACAGATCTTGCCCAAATGTTCTGGCTGATGCGTTGCCTTTGGGTCCCATAGGATGCTCCCACCACCATCCATGCATCGTGCTGTACAACCTAATAATCTTATAGATGTCAAAGCCAGAAAAGCTACACAAAACACCATATTCATTTGTATATATTTCTCAAGAAACACAAGTTTATTTATATTCATTTCAAACCTGTCCCTCCCCCCTAAAAAAGCTGACAAGGTCTGACTGAGGCTGCTAGGACAGAGTTACCCTTTGGCATATTCATAAACACAAGACATGTAGAAGCAGAAGGAATCTGCCCAGGATATCACATCATAGCTTGATGTAACCAGTGTACGTTTTATGTGCACTGTTGCACCTAACACAGGATGTGGGTTTTTGCCAGTGTGGAAATGTAGGCTATTAATCCTCCAGGGGGGATAAGCATGACCATGGGGTGTTGCAAGGCTGGTGGCTGCACCCACAGCACAAAGAAATGTGTGGCTGAACCAGAGGGAGGAGGGGATGATGTCTTCGTTATCCAGGCAGGACATCCAGTGAGGATGTATTACATCCACACAGCAGAATAATTCACCTCCTGAACTTCATGCAAGGGGATATTGCTGGGACCTGCTGGGATAATCAAACCCCTGATGGGTTCATCACCCCTACAGAAGACGGTGGCTGGGGACTGCTTAGACTCCAACAAAATTTTACCTGATATGGTCAGTGAGGCAAAAAAAATGTTCCTGGCATGGGAAAGCACCTGATTTGTCCCAAAGGCTGTTCTTGTTTCCTAAGCCAAGAGCAAGATTGGAGGTAGCAGCAGTGGTGGGACATGGCAAATGGGTGGGCGGATGCATCAAATGCCCAATGCACCTGAAGCTGGCAGCCCTGCTCCACAGTGATGGTGCTTCCCTCTCCCACAGAGCCACTCAGCAGCTTGCCTCGCTCCACAGCAAAACAAGAAGGGGTAGGAAAGGCCAGTTTTCAAGGAGCTGTTGCAGGAGCAGAGATTTACACTGTGTTTGACATGAAGGAACTCTGTTTCAGCAGCTCCTGTATTTCAGCTGGCTCACTCAAGGGAGGTGATGGCCATTCATCTGCTTGTTTTCCAGCTCCACACACTTTGTCTCTGGGGATCAGATGCCCAAGGACACAGGGAACAGACCCTGTTCTAGGACAGAACATTTTGTTAAAATATTTTCTTTCTATAAAAATGACAGCGACTTCTTTAAGGCTCTTGCCTGTCTGTTCATGAAACAGAGCTAAGAACAAATTCCTCATGTGCAGCATATTTCTTTTTATGACCTGAAAAGGGGAACAGAGCAGCTTACAGATTTTTCTTCAGGCAGCAAAGATTTGTCTCGCACCCACTATCTACCCCCTTCTTTTTATTTTTTTATTATTTCTTTAAACCTGCCCTTTCCAAAGGGCTCTTTACAGTAGCCAAAATGCTGCCTGTCCATCCTCTTAATACCTTGCATCAAACTGATGAATGAGATTCACTGCAATTAGGACCAGTTATTATCTCTTGTGATCCTCACATTGCTTTGTTGATGGGGCTGTCAGTGACAAAGAGAAACGCTGTTGGCTTCTCCCAAAGCTGGGGTTTAGAACTTCATATCTCCATGTCACAACAAACCAAGCACTTAGCTATGCTTATTCTGGTCCTTGTTTTCCTGTGTCGTAGGATTTTTGTGTGAGACAGCTTGAAAAGATGTACTAATTGCTTTAGTTGCTATACAAGCTGTTGGAGTGGCTGGAAGAGATACTGTGGGGACCCTTCTACCACTCAGCTATTAAAACACAAAAAAAGTAGGAGATTTAAGATGATTTCCAAACTCTAAAAGAAAAAAAAAATCTTTGGGAAAGTCAGGCTGTGGGTCATACCTATCTTTGACCTCATTGCAAACTCCTCCTGGTGTTGTCTCTCTCCAGTTTCTGATTGTTGCCCCCATCAGTGGCTTTGTCATTCCCCAGCACCTCTGCTATTCTCTGTCCCCTCATCCCTCTTCATAAGACTAAGCATGGGATTTGTCAAAACGTTTCCCTCAAAAGGTTGTCAAAACCACTGAAAGTGCTTTTGACACAGCTTGAAAACAAAAGGCTCTTTGTTTTCATTTCTCTGTTTTTCAACAAAGATCCAACCTTTTCCACAGCAGGAATAAATGTTTCCAGTTCATTTCCCTAACAGCTCTAATACCTTTTATGTTCTCCTTTCTTTCAAATCCTCTCTTAATACCATCTCTAGAAATCCTTCTTCTTATGTTCTCCCCAGGAATTGTTGCACACCTTATCTGTCTTGTTCATTTTCTTGTATTTTTTTGCCGAATCTAGTTTAACGTAAGTTCTTCAGGGTGAAGAAAAGGGCCAAATTTTGTCAGTCTTTCTTTGCTATCATTGATTTAATCTGGGTTCGATCACTGAGAATGAAAGTACCAGGCAATACTTCCTGCCCAGTACAAGATCACATTTAGAAAAACTGTGCCTTCTAATACTTCGTATTTTGAAGAAGAGGATGGCTTAGGGACAGAAGAATCTGATGTTCCTCAGCCTTCTGCTATGAACCTGTCCATCACTGTCAGATGTTTCTTGATATTAGTCCTCTGTAATAAATAATGGTCACCACCCTAATCAGCTAGATCGAACAAAGTGGCCAAGTGTATTGATAAACCTGTTGAGTAAGTGGTGTTATGCACAGAAGGATGAGATCTTCATAACCTACCTCTTTTCCAGATGGTTTCACTGAGCCTGTCATGGCTTGCTAGCCAAAAGCAGAAGCTCTAGAGTGATAGCTGTTATGACTGCAGCCTTCGAGGTATGCAGAATAAATGGTAAAATATGTATGCAAAATGTATGCAAGTGGAAGCAAATCAAGAAGTATGGAAATAGGAAGGTATTTATAAAATAATGGTCTTTGCAATACCTACTTCCCTGTTGAGATGGAGTTTTGGTCATTTTTTTGTCATGGCAAGGGTAACTCTGTGCATGTTTGTTAAGGTCCAAGGGCTCGTATCATCCAAAACATTTAGAATTTGTAAAAAGCTTTACATTTTCTATCCTCCCTATTAGCTGTATTTTATAGAAAACCCATTACTCGAGGACTGCAGTAGTGGGTGCAATGGGTCTAGCTAAGATAAATTTGTTTCTTTCAGTGATGTTCCAGGAAAGGTGATCTTGCCTGTTATTATGTGATGAAAGTCCTATTTCTTTCTTAAAACTTCACTAATGTTTGAAGACTACTTTTCCACAGAACGCTAGCAATATTTGATTATTTCCAACTGCAGGAATACATAAAATAACAACGAATTGTTACACTTGATAGTGCTTCATGGCTGGTGGTCTGGCATCTGTTCAGATGACACATATGAACATTCAGAGGAAAGCATCTTGGAGAGTTTTAAAAGCTGTTCATAGAAATGGATATATGTGTGATTCAGGATACTTCTTTTCCCCAGCCATGACAAACAAACGTTACCAGTGTCAGGAAGAGTCGTGGTGAAGGGCAAGAGCTTGTTCAAAGAGGGATTACAGCTGAAATCTGCAAGGAGAAAACAGTCAGCCCTGCCCTTGGAAAAGTGGAAATGTTCTCAGAGGCAGGGATGTGACATAAAAAAGAAAACCCAGAGTGTTTCCTGCCCTCTTCATGACAAGTTATTTATTTTTTTTCCTTCCCTGGAGAGATATTGACCCATTTCCCTGGGGAGAGTTCTGCATCCCCATGAAGAAGCAATAGACCCCTCAGAAGTGTCAGACAAGATTCTGTGAACTTTGCTTTGTATATGGGAATTTTGTCCAGGAACAGGGTAATTAATGACTGATATAATTAATCTCATGTTTAATTTTTTCAAATCAGCCAATGACGGTTGTAGGTAATGATTGCATGAGTAATTGCAGAAGGAAGATGCATATTGTGGTGTCTATTGCAGAAATGGAAACAATGACTAATACAGCTTTTTCAGTGGAGGATTTGATGTACATCCAGGCTGCCTGCATGAATCAGTGCTGCGAATCAACGAACTGCAAGTATTTCCTTTTTACTCCTGGAGCTCTCTTTTTTAGCTTCTGGACTAGAAGGACCCAATTTGCTATTTCTTATATCCTTTGCATAAGTGCAGCTGCTGAGAAAGGACGAGGGGAGATGACACCATTGGTCTGCCGTTTGCACAGATTTCATTTTTACCTGTAGCCACCTAAAGAACTAGCAGGTGGCACCTGGAATCAGTTTTAAGTCTGATGCAAGGTTTGCTGGTCTCATGTGGTTGGATTGTGCAACATCATGAACACCAAATCAAAAGTGAGTATTACTACTGTTACATCTTGCACACATTGACCTTTCCAGTTTACAAGACCTAATACCAATCACATTCCAGTTTCTGCACACAGAAGATTATGTTGTGATTCAAGGAAAGTCACCCCTTGTGTCTGTAATCCAAGTAGTGGGTTTAAAAGAGAGCATAAAGCTGTAGCAGCAGTGGGGCTCATGCATTAGCAATCTTGTCTTGTAAGGAGCTACAGGGGCAGCTGTGTTGAACAGGCTTAACATTGCTTCAACCCCCTGCCTAGTGGAAGAATCTTAGTATTACCCAGGAAGACAAAAATGGCCAGAGAAGTGGATCATATCTGATATCTGTCCTTTCAGCACCAGATTTCCACAGGGGGCAAACAGAGGAGGCTGAAGGATGGGCTTAGGAGGGTGGACCCTGTTATAAGGAGCTGTTTTTGAACGATACTTGCTAACGGAGCCAGAGATCTTCACCTTCACTGATGTCCATTCAAGTTTCTTCATGTTTTCCTAAATTCTATATTTCAGTGTGGTCCGAAAGTCTGTCAAGGACTGTGGCTTAATTTTCCAGTGGTTTGTCAGTATAAAAAGACACAATTTCCACATGGCCTGTTGTTCCCAGTGTAAATACATTTTTAGGCACAGAGTCATATAATCCTACAGATTTGCAGAGAAGCTGAAAAGCTGGCAGCGTCTAAGGCAATGTAAATGCTCTGTTTCCATCACATCTATTTATGGAAAACCAAAAGCTATCTCCTAGATTCATATGAGATTTTCTATAGCTTAGTCAAGAACCATGAATTACTGCTTGGTTGGAGTTATTTCAGGAAAACTGTGGACGATGGGAAGAGGCTGTGCCTCAGCAAATAGCCATAGTGTCTCCAGTCTAGCTTTCAAAAGGGATCATAGTGATGCTTTGTCCTGTTCCCTAACAAATTTAAATTCTTCTAGCTGCAGAAGTAGGATGTTCATTTAAAACTCCTTTGGGTAAAAGTGATCTTAGATTTTGTGTTGCTCATCTCTGGCTCCAGAAGGAATGGGATTCATACACTTCTAAACCCTCTGTCTCTGGAAAGTGACAGACAATTGCCATAGGCAATTCCAGCTCAGGGAAAAGGAATTATATTTGTCCTCTCTGCAATAGAAGGGGACCCAAATGGGGATATACAGAGCCATACGAGACTGAGAAGACACAGAAACCCTCATAACCGTGGTATCTTGAGAACTGAGAGTCCTGGCAGGGACAGGCATGACTTTTTTTGCCATAGACGTTCTGTCATTGCAAAGTTTTTATTGAGAAATTCCAGACCAAAATTGAAAAAAAAAAAAAGGAACATTTGAGTTCTTGCTGGACCAAGAGAAATTCCTTGTGGTTTAAACGGGTAGACTTCAACTATGTGCTGGCAGAAGGCCCTGTTTGAGAACTGATGGGGGACGCACAATTTCACTGAGAGCTTTCATAGCCTCCTGTAAGGGCTGCCTGGGTGTCCTCCAAAATACTTGTGCTGCAGCTCAAGGGTGCCCCATGCAATATGACACTGGTCAGGACTTCAGGCTCTGATGTTATGCCATGCTGAATGCTATACATCAGAAGACTGATGGTGCTGCTGTCATGAGATTCACCCATCCTTAATGACACCTTAGCAACTACTGACTCACGGTTTGATTTATGTTTATGATGTAATAAACACAGTTCTATTTATTTGTGCCATTAGCACCTCATCTGGGTTTGTAGGAAGCCTTAAATTTCTGAAGTACTTTGGCAAAAGTAGAGGGCAAAGTGGACCTATTCCTGGTTTTGTTTAAAAATAATCCTGAAAAACAGATTATTTATTTATTTTCATGTCTTTCTAGAAGAATGTGCTAGAGGACACGTAAACCACTCACGTAACATCATCCCAAGATGGCTAAAGAAGCCAGAAATTAGGTGTATAAAATTTTTCCATAAATTTTTAAAGGTAATTATTTAGAGAAAAATAATCTTCTAGATAAAATACTGTAGCTTTTGATGAGGATGTCATACTTTAAAAATTAAGAACAGTCAAAAAATGAATTCCTTGGATTGTTCTAAAAAACAGAGAATAAAAAGAAGTTCCTGATCTATTTCTTATGAAAGATTTTCCCCCACTCATTGTCCAAACAGATGCCTTAAATTACATGATATGACTTTGGAAATCTGGTAATTTTTGCTGGGTGTTTGCTAATTCCTAGATTTTCTGTCAAGAAGAGCTGTCTTGTCTCCCTGGAGTTCCTCTTATTAGGCTGTGATTTTACAAGAAAAGACTTCTGCTGCTCACGGTTTTCAACTCCATCAGATGATTTCATGTTATATTAGTGCAGCAGCAGCTGCATTGTTGAAGCCTTGGCTTTTTTTTCCCCCTGTTGTTGCTGTGCAGGCTTGTTCTCACTGCAAGTTTAACTGGCATCTTAAAAAATTATGTGGCCCGACTAATCTTTTTCTTATCTGATCTTTTCTTGGTCTGGTAGCCCAGTGAGTTGTTTCAGTTTTGGGAAATCTGAAGTCTTTATTACAATTGTTTTTTAAAACATGGTCTCACTGAAGAAATAGCGGAATGATTTGGGCCAATTCACACTTTCCACAGCACCATTAGGCTCATAAGGGATCCACAGAGAGAAAAGGTGTGCTGATAACAGGCTAGCTGGTATTTGGCTGGCCAGATACCATGTAATTACTTATGTAAAGGCACAGATGTGGATCATTCTCTAAGTAAATTGCATGTGTAAATAGTGTCTGTTGCACCCTTGAATGTCCTGCCGTTTTAGAGATATTTGTAACTGAAAGCAGATGAATTGCAGTCCACCTTTTGCATCCATCATAACAAGAATTAGAAATAATCTCCCTTAGTAAAACTACTCATGTAATTATAACTACTAATGTCATTATAATGTGACATTTGTTTGGTTTTTTTCACAGGATCATGGACTTTATCTTCCAGCTTTCCCTTACATGGTATTTCTTAGATTCATTAAACTACTTCCATGTCTTACAGGAGAATAACCAAGATTTGAAAACTTATCTCAGGCAGTTGGTTTCTGCACGTACTTCTTTGGTTTCTCTTGCTGTTACTGTCTGTCATTTCTGGCCTCGTGCCCTTGTGAGGTGAAGAGTAGTAAGTGCCAGGTTAATCAACTCTAACTGTAATGAAAACCAAAGCCAGTTGGTTTTAAAAAAAGAGACGATAGAAGGGTCATCTACAAGAAGGTTCGCAGGGAGGATCCAGGGAACTACAGGCCTGTCAGTCTGACCTCAGTGCCAGGGAAAGTCATGGAACAGGTGATCTTGAGTGCGATCATGAAGCACATGCAAGAGAATCAGGTGATCAGGCCCAGTCAACACGGGTTTACAAAAGGCAGGTCTTGCCAAACCAAGCTGATTGCCTTCTATGACAAAGTGACTCGGCTGCTGGACGAGGGAAAGGCTGAGGATGGATCTTCCTGGACTTCAGTAAAGCCTTTGACACAGTTTCTCACAGCATTCTGCTTCAGAAACTGTCGGCCTCTGGCCTGGACAGGCGCACGCTCTCGTGGGTGGAAAACTGATTGGATAGCCGGGCCCAGAGAGTGGTGGGAAATGGAGTTAAATCCAGCTGGAGGCCAGTGACAAGCGGCTGAGAGGAGACCTCATTGCTCTCTATAACTACCTGAAAGGAGGTTGTGGAGAGGAGGGTGATGGCTTCTTCACCCAGGTGACAGGGGACAGGACAAGTGAGCATGGCCACAAGCTCTGCCAGGGGAGATTTAGGCCGGACAGTAGGAAAAAATTTTTCACAGAAAGGGTCATTGGGCACTGGAATAGGCTGCCCAGGGAAGTGGTTGATTCACCTTCCTTGGAGGTGTTTAAGGCACGGGTGGGCGAGGTGCCGAGGGACATGGTTTAGTGTTTGATAGGAATTGATGATCTGGTGGGTCTCTCCCAACCTGGTTATTCTATGATTCTATAAGTTACTGGTCTGGTAAGGAATGTACTGGAAGAGAGTTGTTTACATGCATATTGGCTCCAGAAAGATGAAGTAGACAGAAAGACATGTGTGTCTGGGTTTGAATTCTCTGCACTGAAGCAGAAAAATAAGACTTCCATGCTATGATAAAATCCCATACAAATCATAAATGTGCACAATTCCATTCTAACATGAAACTCTGCCAGTTTAGGTCTAAGTAGCTGCAAGAAGGTTTTTGCTGTTCCTCTGAGCAATGGTAACAGTCTGCTCTGGAGTCTCAAACCCAGAGACATCAGGAATCCTGACAGTAAAAATGCTTCCTCCAATAACACCTTCAAATCTGGCATTGCTTAATGGGCTGTGAGATCGCATGAAAGCAGCTGCTTCTCACCATTACAGAGCACACATTACTCCTCTTATTCAGTTTTAGCACATGGAAACCACAGAATAAGAAGAAAGCAAATCAAGGCTAAAATACAACATTTCCACCTCCACATGCAGGAAACAATAATAACTCAGTAGTGCTGGCATGAAAGGGACTGATCTCAGCTTTATCGTATTGGTAAAGTAATAAACATCCATATTAGGAGAGCTGTGGGTTACTTTGTTCTTCCGGCACACCCACTGTAGTCCTACTGTTCCTGTCTCCTGCCATCCCACAAAGGAAGATAAATAACATGAAGGATGTACTGTATTGTATGCCCCTAGTGACTAGAAGATTGCTGGAACTCATTTTGACCATGGCACTGTAAGAACAGATAGTCTGTGCTCCAGAAAGCTGCTTAACCTGAAGAAGCATCTCTACTAAGTTGTTATTTCTGGTGTAGAAATGTCCAGATCAGACGATGTCCCTGCTGATAACTCCATGCCCTGTCATGAGGTGGAGACCCACCAGACACAGGACATGGACTAACCAAGGAGGGAACATCCACTATGCAACATGCAAGGCATGAAACTGCAATGAGACAAACTCCAACTGTCCTCCATGTCACCAGGAGCAGAACAACCTTCAGACAAGTCCTACACATGCACAAGAACCACATAGCACAAAATTCCAGGATAAGGGAAAGGAGGTGACCCACTAGACAGTCTTCAAGCACAGTTAGGGTAAATAAAGCTTTTCAGGGAGACTTTTTTTTTTTTCCTACACGTAAAAGAGGAAAAGCTAACTACAGAGCAAGGCCAGCATTTTGTTTCAAATTTCAAACTTTTGTATTTCATATTCACATTTCAATTTCATTGCTAAAAGGATATATCCAATGCAGGGTATGCTACTAGGATAATACTGACTTGTGTTATGCTGGAGTTTTCAGAAGGGAACTCATCTACTGGAAACGCTCACTCCTTTCCAACTCTCCTTCTTTTTTTTGCCGTCCCTGGAAGAATATTTGGATTTCATGTTTGCATTCCTGAAAGACATAAGTCTCAGAGAAAGATCTTCCTTTTAGGAAAAGGACTGCGGCAGAGAACATGAATTATGGTGTAACTGGTGGCTGGCAAGATAATGTCAGAAGTGGGCACCTTTCTGGAATCAGAAATCACAGGTTTCCTTCTTCCTTCATCTGAAGCCAGATGTGTATGTGATGTAACCGTGGTTTTGTTCTTCAACAGGGCCTGCTAAGAGTGATTCAGATTTCAGGAAAGGCAAGGCAAAAAATTCCTTCTCTTTATTGTTTGTTTTTCAGGATGGAAGTGAGTGAGTGTTGTGCCAGACTTTATGGGTAACATGTTTCCTAGAAGTGTTGAAACAGATGATGTGGAATAGACAGAGCTTGCCTTTTGCCCCTGCAGCTGGGAGGGACATGAATTTTGCTCTTCCATTGATATTTGCTGGAATTCACACTCCTCTTCTGAATCAGTGCCTCTAGGTCAGGAAGTCCAGGTCTGGGTCATTTTACTGGTCATGGCTTAAGGAAGAAATATGTTTCTCAAATGCAGAAATCTGACTTTGAAATTAGGCAACTTCGGAGAGATTTAGTGTGCCCTGAAGATCTGATCTGCAATATACCATTGGATGAATACAGTTTTTTCATATTTGTGCTTCAGATGAAAATTGGTCATTTGTAATTTATAGGTCTTGGTTAATGTTGGAAAAGAATGAGTGGGATTAAAGATACTCAGATTTTTTTTTTGAAGTTTCAGTGAAACAGATCAAGAGGCAGATGCAGAGATTCCATCAACCATGTTTGTCATCCACAATATGTTTGGAAATCCAACAAGAAAAAAAGAAATTCCACATTTTTTTCAGGGGTGGGTCATTTTTTTGTTGTTGTTTCTAAACATAGTGTTCTGTAACCTAACACTTCCAGCCACTCTTTCTTGTTTATATCATTACAGTAAAAGTTAGTACAAACAAAAGACTGCTGGTGTCTTTGCAATTGGGAGCATGAAGTTTAATTTTTTACTAAAGCTTAGAGTGTCTGTTGCTTTTTCTACAGTGAAATGAATAGAGGCTTGGTCTTGCAATATACAGTGGTGTTCTCACCCTGTTGTCACCCTGGTTACCTGAGTTTTGGATTGGCCAAAGACCTGATGGGACCTGCAGGAATACTCATCGATTTTCCTTCAAGAAGAGGAATAATGGTACTGTCAATCTCTGTTGGTCTCATCTAAGGTCAGTTTACATCTCTGCAGTTCAGATCTTATCTTCAGCATAGCAGGTCTCATCCACAGCCTCTCCTTGCCCAACCCAGCTTCTGATTTTGCTGGGAAACCTCTTTGCTTCACAGCTTTTTGATGCCAGGCAGGATGCCTCTGTCAGTAGTGACCTTTCAGGAATCTTGCCTGAATTATCCTGAAAAGTATCACTGAGTGGAAAAGTGTAGATTATATAATCCTCACTGGAATGAACTAGATGAACAGGGGATGGGGTTTGGCTAGATGACTTATCCTCTTTTTCCACCACTTCCTCCATATCTGCTTATCTTAGATGATACCTGATGACAGACATACCATAAACAGTTAGAACCAGCAGGTCACATGTCTTGATTATAGTTTGATGTGGGATTTTTTTATGTCTATCCATCTGAAGATGGTTGCATAGAGACACCAAAAGCATAATATTGCTTAATGTTTGTTGAATAATTTGGTCTTGGCTTCTTGCCCACAGCACAGCAATTAAAAGTAAAAAATAGCATGCATTTAGCTTACATTTTCTCCTCATGCTAGAAAGGATGAATAAAGTATCAAATGAAAGACTATATGGTAGTCTAGTTTTTCAGGGTTCAGCAATGGTGTAGTTTATTTAGTTGCCAAGTAATTACCAGTTTGAAACTGCAGTTTCATTTCCAAGTGCTAGGGCAGCCAAAGAGGAAAAATCGTCTTCTCAAAGGGAGGCAAGTCTGTAGTTTTCTGAGAGACTTGTTCATGATGTGGAGAGTGCACAGAATCAGTGAGGTCAATGGGGAGTTTGTCTTTCCTTGCACCAAGGTCTGCAGTCAAGCGTGGGAGATAAGTCAAGCTCCCTGTTTTTCTGTCTGTTGCCCAGGTGATGTCAGCTAAGTTACTGTAAGCTGGGGCAGAAGAATTATTCTTATCTCAGCACTCCTAAAATGGCTTAATTAAACTTCAAAACTTATGTTCATCTGCCAAAGAAGTCTAACTTTCCATTAGAAAATGTTCTTAAACAGCTAAATATATGTTCCTGGGACCTTAAAATCGCTTAAAATAATGCAGTGTTGAGAAGTTGGAAGTTTTAAGCTTAGTAATAGGATCATAAGAGAATGCTGTCTCACCTTCAGGGATTACTTGATAGACCATCTCAGAGGTTGACAAAGAGGAGGTGGGAATACAGAGGTAAGGGCACTCACTTGGGAAGAGACCTCATCTGATTCTTTGCTCAAATGAGCACTCACATACTTTGTATAAAGCCTGGACAAAATCCACACCTCTGTCTTTCCCGTGGTGGGTGCTTTTATCACGGTGCTGTGAAGCCTGGATGGTGGGAGATGCAGGTTTCTCCAGGCAAAATGGCCTCAATTTCCTCATACAAGAGAACACTTTGATTATTCAGATACTGGGAATACCTGCAGATAAAGTCATAAAAGATGTCAGAATCCGAGATGTAAGAGTGCCAGAAGTAGATCATGCCTACTAGGGTGACCAGGCAAGAAATAATGATTTACAGTAGTTTTATGGCTGGCTGGTAACACAGTGTTGCAAACAGGCACTTGTTAATCAGCAGATTTCCATTCACTTTTTCTGTGGCAATCTGTCCAAAAAGGCCCAGGGTAAGTGGTATTTTCTGAACCAGAACTGTTAAGAAGTACTGGCTCTTTGCAATAATGTGGATGTGCTCCATGGCTTAACCAGTCCAGTAAAATCACAAATCTGTCACCATGTACAGGTATGGTTTCTTTCCTCAGTTTTGTTCTCCTTCGTAGGAGCTCCACATGCTGTGTTTTTATGGTCTTAAATGGTTTAGGATTGGAGCTGATAGAAGAAGAGGATACTAACTGCCACGCTAAAGTCCCCTCGATCCAAGGCTGTTCCATCAGCACTGTATTTGATCAGATTAGCGCGACAGGTGAAGTACAAGAAGTAACACCAAATGGAAAGCAGGTAAGGCACCCCCATTGATTGTGTGCCTGAATATTACAAGCAAAAAAAAAGAATATAGCAGCCATGTGATCCTTTTCAGAGAGGAGGAGGACATTAGGAAGTCTCTTAATCCTTGCTAGGTTGCCAAATGATGGAAACTTGAAAAAATGCCAGAGAGAACTGGGATCAAAAGCATTAGCATTCAGTTTTTCTCGGAATAAACTACCTAACCTGTGAAAAAAATGCTCTGTAGCTCAGTGATATATCTGTGTCTGAAAAATATTTGAGTTGAGTTCTTAAAATACTCCCTTAGTCAGATTAAGATGATGGTTTCTGAGTTCTTTCAAGTGGTTTTTTTTGAACCGCCATTAGATAGTATGAGACAATTCACACCGGTCTTAGAAACCACTAAGGGAGCCCAGATTGAGAATTGAGAAGACATAACTCAGAAAGGGCTTTTCTCTGCAGATTTTATTTTTTAAAAAATAAATACATTCTTAATCAAACTGAAAAATGATGCAAAAAGATCACGACAACATGTACTTGCAAGAATGTAGTTTGAAGAACATGTTGTACTTTCATACTAAAGCATTTTTTTTCTCTGCAAAATATTTTGAAATGGAGCTTTCTTGCAGGGTTACTTATCCAGCCTGTGTGGTTTAGGAACACTGCAGAAGGTTTCAGGTTTTACCTTCCTGCCTCACGGGGTCTTGGTATGATAAGATGAATCTCATAATTTGACAATTTAAGCACTTAGGTTGAAAATCACAAAAGGACACAGTTGCTTGATTTTGGCTTAGCTCAGCTTATCTCAGTCTGAAGTCCTTGACCTGCCCTGTTTGACTGCTGCCTAGTCAGAAACCCCCTGGAAGTCCATTAACATTTTCGTTTCCATGATAATGATCCTGAGGCGTCAGAATGTCTCATTCTGGGACCCTACCCACTGGTGTCTCTGAGTAAACCAACTATCACTGCCCTCAAGAAAGGTGGAAGCAGAGACACAGATATCTATCACTCCTCATCCCCATCTTTGGACCATGTACACTCATCCATGAAGAACTTGGGTCCTCCTCCATTTGGCCTCTTCTGCAGAGGAATCTAGTTACAAGGAGGGGGTGTTTCCAAGGCTTTTGTAGTCATCGTGCTTAGTTATGGAAAATTTATTTTGTGCTGAGCCACAAATTGACTGTCAGCATGACTGCACTATCCAGCCAATGGGGAGACAAGGGCTGTCATCCTCTGCATCAGTGAAATGAGAGACTTGTATAGCCTGGCTTGAGCTTTTCTCCCAAAGCTTCCATGAGGGGCATTATTCACTGCTGTGGAGTCTTCAGATGGTAGCAGGGTATGTGGTCTCAGAGTGAATTGTTCACTTCATTACGCATGGAAGAGTTGTGGGAAGTCCCTAAACCACTGGCCTCTGGGAGTACATACTGGGGAAAGACCTTGCACATCTACCCTCCCCTAACCCACTGTTAGCTCTGATGTAGAAATACGGTTCCCATAAGCAGGAAACCAACATCTGTCAGGCACTTCAAATGCAGCTCGTAATACTTTAAGTTTTCCTTTTGTTCTCTACCTTTTATCCTTTGATGACTTACCAGGCCACCCAAACCAGAGGAGATCCCTGGGTCTTCAGAGCAGACACTTACTGGCTTTTTGGGCAGTAGCCCAACATCAGAGGGAAAAAGGTGCTGCCCTGACTTCTAGGGAAAAGAGCAGTAACAATTCTCAGAAGGTTTATTTAAACATGACTGTTTATTATTGCTGGAGATTAAGTTACCTTCCCTTATAGGAGTAATGGTTTTGAAATCCTCCTCAGTTTGCCTATAATAAATCACAGTTGTCTGAAGAAAAGAAGGGGGGCTCTTTGTCATTATTCTTTGTTTTTCCTCTGTTCGGGAGTGAAGGAAATGTCCCAAGAAGAAAAATTTATAGCAAACTTGCTTTTGACATTGCTGGCAAGTCGTTGGCATGTTGGCTAGACAAATTACTGCCCTATCTCTGGGCAGTCAGAGCACAAAGCCACAGCTCTCCTGTTTCTAACTGTAGGTTGGCAGGACCTCTCCTATCAGGCAACACAGAGAATAAAGAAAACAAAAAGAAAGGCTCACAGCTGGATCTCAGTGAGGGTTGGAGGGGAGCAGGGGTTGGACCCCAGGTTCTGTTATGTCTTCAAAACATGTTTTGTCCCAGTAGTTGCCAATAACTACACGGACAGCATTTTCTTGCTGGCATTGTGGCTTTTTACGAATCAGGGACTCAGTTTCTCAGTGCAGGCAAACAACAACGCAAAGTTGCACCCAGGGCTCTTTAATTCTCTGTGTGGGGATGGCATTTGGGCTGAAGCACAGCGAAGGGACCTCAGGGAAGAGCAGACTGATGGTGAAGACTAAGACTTCAAAGAAGTTCTAAAATGATTCTGACTCTTCTCATCCCATTTTTTTTGAGCAGCATTTCATTGAGATTTGCTGCTGTGGGCTAAATTGCTTGGAAGTGTTTGGCTGATAGAACAGCTGGAACTGATAATCTCTAGAATCCAACAGGCTCTGTTACAACAAACTTTTTTTTTTTCTGGTTTTTTTTTTTTTTTTTTTTCAATCACTCCTTGTTTTTCCCCACAAAGCTTGTTTACAAAGGATAACTTTTTTTTTTGCACAATCATGAGCGTGTACAGCTAGGTGTAAGTAGGCCAGGATCAGATAGTGCATTGGCACTTGGGCAATGGGAGAATGAAAAAAGAGGGTGAAAACCTGGCTGCAACAAAGTCCATGTAATTTCTATCATCTTAAGACTAAGTTTACATTGAAATTAGTTTTATATCATGCATCTCTTTAGCCCTCATTACTTCTTTTTCTCTATGGATTGAGGTGGAACAGTGCTGGCATAACTACAAAAAGCTATGTGCAAGGTGGCAGAAGAGGAGATATTTTTTAGAAAAAAATGACATCTTCCCAACACTGACCACCATTATTTTGGCAGAAATATCTTTATTTGGGAACCTGGAAGGCCTTTCTTTGATTTACTTGAGCCAAAACATGTTAAGCATTCAGTTCTTTCTGCTGTGTAGTTTTGTTTCAGCTGCCACTGTTTGAGCTCCCAGCATTATTAGACCTTGTTGAGTATCTTGGCATAAATTTGTTGTGCTTCAAGTGATGCTTAGTCATGACAGTAATGTATATTGCCCTTTTTCTGTTGTATCCAGGTAAACTTTGAATGCAGCCATGTCACATAGCTGACCAAATACTCAAGAAAATAAGAAGGTTGTTTTAGTGAAGATTTTCCTCTTTTTCAATTTCCATCACTCCTTAGTGGGGTTTAGGATTTTCAAGAATTTGAAAGGTGTATAGTTCAGCAAAAGCATTTCCCTAGATTAGATGATACTCACTCTAGTCTCCTTTACAAATACAAGAAATATCATCAGACCATGAAACTTAGAATGTTAAATTAGAGTCTTATACAAATAACCCAGGTTTTGGGGATCTTGTCATACTAAGTGGATTATTTGGCATCAACTAGTTTTATTCTGGATGGAGCCACTGCAGAACCACATTAGAAAAGGATAGTGTTACAACACTTTTGGTATCAACAATGCTACTTGGAAAGGAATAATGTATTCCAGATGGCTATTAACAATGTCAGTTCTTCTTAGAAGGGATTTTTTTCTTTGTTTAGTTGATTTACTCTGATGAAATTTGGGATAATTTAGATTTCTGTCAAATGGTCAGTAAACACGAAGATAAGGTTATTCACAGAACAGGCAGTCTGAAAGGCTCCTTTCATTTAAATCAATTACATAGCTTTTCATACTGGTTTTATTTCTTTTAGCTCAAGTATTGTAGCTAATATTTCTTCATAGAAGAGAAGGTAGAGAACAGTTACTGCAGACATCAAAACTGCTGGTTTATTAAAACTACAGGTCTTGTCCACACCTGTAATGAATCCGCTGTTACCTGCGTAAGTAAGTGGGAGTAATAGCCATTGATATGAGAGATGAGATTTTGAGGTGCTTGAATAAAAACCTCTCAGTTTGTGAGAGCTGCAATTGGACTCTCCTAGCTTCTCCTTAGGCCATTGCTTTAGTCCTTTGAATCAGGTATTCACAGTCCTCCCTGGGCTCTTGCAAAAATGATGCATTGGGACAGCAGTGGGATTTGGGCTGGCTGAATCTGGATGTAGCTTCTGCTGAGCAAAGTCCTCGGTGACCTCCGTTGACAGAGTTTAATGCACGTCCCTGCTCTCTGCCGCATCCTCACCACCATTCCCAGCAACATCCACCCATCTCTCCAGCCATCAGATTTTCTCTCTGAAGACTTCATTTGTGTGTTTCTCCAGCAGTCATTAGTTAAGCTGCTCGCTGAAAGGCCTTTGAAGACATTCCCCAGAGCTGGAGGCTGCTGAGTGTCAAGCAGTGGAAGAGCTTGAGCAGGTTTGTTAGTCCTGGATGACCAGATTCCTGTTTCGTGTTTGAAATAGATCTGCAGCCAGTTGGTTAACAAAATATTATGCTCAGGATAACTACCTGAGCGACCTTGCCAAGCCAAAGAGTCATAGTAGGGCTCCAGAAAAGCCAATATTAAATCCAGAGACATCAATGTTGGTGAAGTAGAACTAAATTATCTCCACCTGGGTCTTGCCTGAGGCACAGAAATAAGCAGTTCCCCTGAAAAGAAGAAAAGATGAAGGCTGTGTTAATGAGCACCATAACAAATCTTGTACCTCAGGTCACGTTCTTTTTCCAGTCCTGTCAAGTTCAGTCAATGACCATTTCTCAGCTCCCAACACTTGCCTGCTAGCCACCCCACCAAAGCCAGATTTCCTTGTCAGTGAGGAGGACAGTCAGTGCCAGAGTGTCAGAGGTAGGAGCTGCTTCTGCTTCCAGGGGTGTCTTGGTGTAGATGAAGCTTGAGTTTTTCTTGATCCACTTAGATGGGGGTTTTGTGCTTAATTACATGTTAAGCATACTGAAAACTCACTATCAGGTGCTTCTGTCCTCACTGACCAGCATGATTGATTATGAATCTTGAAATGTATGAGGAAAATGGTAGGTAAACATTGGCCATTGGTCTATGCTAAACATGTTTTAGAATAGTAACATATAAACAAATTAAAATCAACCTGGATATTCAGAAACCTTCACCGTGCCTTTCTAATCAGTTCTTATGACAAAAGCAGAGCTAGAAGAAACAAGGATTTGGGGCATGAACTTTGCCCTATTTACTGCTGTGACATGAAAGCTCTGTTCTCACATATGTTGTCCTGATGTCCTGATTATTAATTTCAGTTAACATCTGTAGGTTCTTTGGAAAACCCTACTTGGCACATGAATCTCTCTGCATAAATAATCACACCAAAAATGCCCATATTTACTGATAATTCACTTATGATTAGAGACCTTTTTCTTTGAATGCTTTGTGACCCTGAAAGTTCCAACCAGGTGTAACACTTTGGGACAAGAGTTGTATGGAAGGGTTTACTTTTGAGTGATGACATGAGGAAGGCTAGGAAAGGCTTTGTAACTCTACACAGAAGTACAGAAAGTTGCAGCTGTTTATACAAGTATTGTGCAACACTTTGGTGCATATTGTTGGACAAAGTGGAGATGGGTGTAATGAGGCATGGAAAGCATAAATTCAGTTGTCCAGGATTATTGGGTGACTTATTATCCCTATGGGAAGATAGCAGGTGGATTAGGTACTGGGCTGCATCTGCAATAAACAATTAAAGGAAAACATCTGTTTCACATCATCCATTTCTTCTTTTCCAGGATACTCCTCCAGTTTGCCTCTCTAATACTGCAACCTGGAGACAAGTCACTTCTCTAATGAGGCTGTGCAAACATCATGTGTTCCTCTGTGGAAAGAAGTGGAGCTAGCCAGGAGCAATAGGGCACAGTAAGTAACATCCGGAAACATCTCTGGACACTCTTGTTTTATTTTCTGTTAGATTCTGCCTTGTTCCAGTCCAAAATGAATCTGTTTCCAGTGACTTGAGAACAGTCCTATTAGAGGTGCAGAACATATATCCAGGAGCAAGCTGTGTTAAACGACTCGTAATATCTCTGCTGCCATCTTGAGTAAAAGGAAAGTCTGAGCATCAGTTCAACCTTTTCCTGTTTGATCAAGTTGCTTAAAGTGGATTTTGTTAAATTAGCCAGGCCAAACTGATATCTGATGTGCAATGTGTTGTAAAGTCTCTGTTTGCACCACGGAAGGTCACTATGTTCAGCAGTGCTTCAGGGTGTCCATGGTTGCTACTGGCTGTCCTTTTGCTACTGAAAACTAGAAGCAAATGAAATGAAAATACTACACTTCGCATGCTTTTTTGTGCCTGCCTCATGTATTATTACAAGCACGATTTCTTTATGCTGTATATGGATTTAATTGGGTTGGATTCCATTCAAAATTATGATAAATACAGAATAACCCTGCTTTAGGCAGGCTGGCTTCAATAGTGCTTATGTAGATCTACATGGTATAGTTAAGAGAACGGACCCTTTCTCCCCCCCGATTTAGGTAATTTGTCACTGGGGTAAGCTAGCCAGCAGCCTGAATCTGGTTGTTTATATATTATCATGACGATATCTTACTGATAACAGAACATAGACATAAAAATGATTTTTGAAGGTGCAGACTTCATGATTTAATTTATCCAACTTGTCGTCTTGGCTGAGAAAGCACTGCTTTTTCTGAAAGCCCCTTGTGATTGCTCTTACCAGGGATTTTCAGGTAGGGATTAGACTAAATTTCTGTAAAATGATTAAATATACTTCAGCAGAAGTGTGGAGTTTAGCAATGCATATCAGAGTGTCATCTGCTGTGCGTACAACAAATGTTGGTTGGCTTCTTAATATCTTGAACTGCGCTCATCTATTAGTTACGCTAGTATACAACTAGAATAACTCCATCTGGTGAAGAAATGTCTCCAGCCTCCCTTAGTACAAATTAAAACAGGGAATCACACTCTTTCTTTAATTCAAAGTACAATGAAATTGTTGCTTGGCATGAAGTGCTCAAGCAATATGAGAACTCTGTTTGCCTAATCTCTTTTTTACAGATTGAAACACAAATATTTCCAGTGCTATAAGAGTTTATTAAAGCAGGCTATTGCCTAGGGAAATATGCCTTTTGGGTGTGTTTCTATCAACACTGCTGGGGAAAAAAAATGAATGTAATTAGTATTGTATATTCTCTTAAGGACCAAAATGGGTGAAAAAACTGTGTAGATAAACAGAATGTTGCATTCATGGAGTGTAAATTGCGTACTGTTTTCAGGCTGGTTATTCAAGGAACCCAATGTAGTTTAGAAAGTTATAAATGAAAGTGGTACTGGAGGTGTTCTGGAGAAAGAAGAGATGACTTGTTTTATAAAATTGGGAATACAGAATCCTAGAGTGATAGTTGTCTTCTTTCATATGTACTATCTATAAGCATCAATGAAATTCTAGCCAAAATGGACTGATTTGAGTCCATGTTGATGATGTTTCACTTTAAGTTCACAGACATTCTCTTGACTTGTCAGGTGTTGCTGAATAAACTAGCAATTGCCACAGCCTCTCTTCTTTCACATAAAGGAACCAGTGCTATGGATCGGCTCCTTGGTGCCTCTTCAAATTAAAACAATTAGATGCATGATTAAGCTCTCTCGCACTCTATGAGATCCAGGTTTAAGTGCATCTCAAAATGTAGCAGCATCATTCAGTGGGAAAGACATGCAGTGGGACTGAGCAGACCTGGCCTCTGTTTTCACTCGTTAGTTTTCCTTCTTACCTCTTGTCTACTTCATTTATTATAAGCAGGGACTGTTTCTTTCTGAATTTCTGAACAGCACCTGGTCTAGAAGCATCCATCCCCTAAGTGCTGCTGGAATATAAATAAAAGCAATAAAATGCCTTTTCCCTGTGCTAATATTTCATTGGTGTTTTTATGCAGAAATTTGGCCTGGAGCAAAGTATAGTTGGCAGGCAACTTTTAACTGGGCAGGCCACACTGACCTATTTCAGCAAGGCGCCACAGAATAATAAACCCATGTTATGCTCTAAACGTAACTGAAATCAGAAATGAAGCCTGGGTTTGAGAGCTCCTCCAGGGTTTGAGTCTGGTTTCCCCCTTCTCCCCTGAAATACCTGGAGGAAAAATACCCAAACAAACAGGAGGACAGAGATGAGGTTATTTCACAAGGTAGTGGAAAAATAGTTGTAGTACTGGGAGTTTGAGTGCGTTACGTGGTACTGCACTTTAGCTCTGTCCCCCCCAGGTCATTCCATTAATGCAGATGCTGCCCCTTCTTCTCACTGTGGGCTCCTGAAACAAATTCTTAGTAGAGCTGGCAAACACCTTCCATTCGACTTGCATTACTTTTTCTTCTGTTATATTTTTCCTTCACTTTTTCAAAATTTCACATAATGTGAAGAGGCAGGATCAGTGCAGGTTAGGTGGAAAATCAAAAGACAGATGTGACAGTTTGTCACTGAGTTCGGAAGGCACAGAGTAAACCCAAGATGGGGCAAGGGAGGGCTTCCCCCTTTCTGCTCTGGGCCATCAGAGAAGCCAGCAGGCAAAACAAGAGTGGAAAAGATGACTTCTATATACCATGTGTGTACGTATATCTCTCTCTCTCTCAAAAATACTTATAGCATATATTATACAAAATATATATATACATATTTTATATATTATATATGTAATATACAACACACACATTATAAGCTAGTAGCTGTTTCCTAAAACATTGCAAAATCCTAATTCTGTAACAGGTTATACATTTTGCCCCACCCAACCCCCATTTAGAGCCTGTAAACCTGTGACAATGCTTCTGAGAGACTGGTGGGATTTTCCCCTCAGGATGACTGTTGCACAAGCAGAACTACCAAGAACTGCCTGTCAAGGTAAGCAAGCTCCAAGCTTTCTAGGAAATTTTCATTAAAGTAAATGAGTGATTACATAACTAAAGCTGGGGAGGGGGAAAGAGGAAAGCAGAAAAACTGGGATATTTTCATCGTTGTTGCTTCCTGCTATTCACTGTTTAGCAGCGTGAACTGTAGCATTAATGGGGGTATTTTCCAAAATATTGGCTATGTTTGAAATGTAATTTTTTGTCTCCCTGTTACTCTTGGGCAAGGGCAAAGGACGATGCAATAATTCTGATTGAGAGTGGCGCTGGCATCAGGAAGCTTGCAGTTGGTCAGGTTTGAGTCAGAGAACTGGCTGGAGGGTCGTGCATTCATTCAGCCTCAGTCATTGTGGTCGTATTCATTGCAATAATTAAAAAAATCCCTTTCCAGATAGCTCTGTGAAGAACAAAGATGAGCTTTCTCCTTTATCACAGTCGTCTCAAACAGCCTCCCAAAGCTATCAGGTAAGTAACAGTAAATACATACCTCTGACTGGGCTCAAATCTCCAGGAAGGGTTTTGTTTGTCAGGGCCTGAGAAGTAGATGATTGAGAAATTCGGTTCAGATCCGTGAGGTAATTTTGGTAAAATGAAGATTTTGGTGCAAGTTGCCAGCTAGTGTGTCGCTTTAGATTAGATTTAGGCTAGATCCTAATACTTCTTGAATCTATATAGTCCCAACGATTCTGCTCTGCAAAACTCTCCTGGGTTTGGTGTGGTTCTGTAATAAAAGGACTAGATCAATGTGACCACTGGTCATATAAATTGGTACACGGCATAAAAATGAATATCAGATCTGTCCCTGAGACTGTGACTTTTACGACACATTTGGTTTCATAAAACTTAGTAAAAATCCTGCTTTGAGGGAATTTTGAGACTCTGGCTGCTCATGAATGAAAAAAAAAAAAGAGGACTGTGCTGTTTGCTGATTGATTCCAATTTCCAAATGTTCTGTTTGATGTCACATGCTCTTTAAGATAAGAAATTGGTCCAATGAAAGACAGATGTGAAAAATCCAGCCCATATGATGGATATTAGGAAAACATACTTTTCCATGTGAGTGGTAAAGCCTGCAGCCACAAATACCTCTCCAGTTTGGTAGCCTCAAAAATGTATTCACAAATATTATTCATCTCAGTGGTCTGCAAAGATTTATCAGGGGTTAGAGCTTCCTGAAAACATCTGTGAAACTAGAAGGTTTGTATATGTGTGTATTTGTCACTCGGTAAACAGTTACTTTCTTTTACTATACCCACTGGTCTAAGAGATCTGCAATTATGAGTAAGACAGTCCGGAAGAGACTGAAGTGTTCAAAAATGGATATTATGGGGAAAATATAGCTTTATGTTTACAATAAGTTCTCCAATTTAATTTCATGAAAAGCATCTTTCCAACATGTCAACATGTCTACTTACCACATTTTTGTGGGAGAATCTTTTAGAAAGGAAAATCTGTCTGAATTTGCCCCAAATACTTTTAAAATAGCTGCTCATTCTGGATGAGAGAGGCAGACTATATATCCACTTATAGATGAATACAGTAATACTGAAACTCCAGGGGTGAGATGCATCTGGTATTCATTGATTTTGATGAAGAGCCACTTCTTGGTTTATGGACATTGTTGAATCACTACGTTATATCAGATTTCTTTATGGTCACTAAGGCATTTTTAAAAGATATGGTAGAAGAAATAGGAAAAAAAAGGAAAAGGGAATGCAGGACTGGCAGCTTGTTAGAGATGATAGGTGCACTGGAGTGTGCTAAAGGATATATGCATAAATACGCACCCCAACAAATACCAGCATTTCTTTCCTGCATTCACAGAGCCTGGAGTTCCATTAATGTTACTCAGTTCTTTGGATTGTGAAGGAAACTCAGTAGAAGCTACTGAATGGCAGTGCTGGATTAAATATTTGCTAATGATACTTATTTTCTAACTTTCGATGTTTAGCCGAGTTGGGGGGGTTTATAATGACTGCTACTGAGTGGGTAGCTGTGGAGCAGAGAGAGGCAGTGATTCCTAGGAACTACTAGGTTTTCTCATGTGCTCTTTTAAACACAGATAAGATAGGGACTGCTCCTGTGCTTCAGTTTTGTAGACTAAACTGTCTTTTCTTATTGATTTCCTCACTTTCCTTTTTAGCTTATCCCTTTGATGCTGTCCATCAAACTCACAGATATTAACAATAAAGCCTCATTAATTTTGATATGATAACCATTCTGATAATCCATAATTTAAAAAAAAAATCAGTATTTCTTTAAGGTTGTGCCTTTTTCAACTTTCCTCCCTTGCATGAAAGGATTTTTCTCCAGAAGACTCTACACATGTTTGAAGATCTTTCTTCTTACATTTATGCTAAACTCCAACATGATTTGGTGTGTGTGCAAGAGCTGCAAGATCAGATGTTCAAGTACATAAGGGATTATTGCAGTTAAAGTGGACTTGACCTGTTTTGGGGGGTTTGTTTTGTTTTGTTTTGTTTTAAGTGGTAGGACTTCTATCCTTTTTTTTGTTGGTTTTTTTTTTTTCCTGTTCTTTATATTTGTACGTAGTATACTTAGAAGACAACACTGAAAGGAGTAATTTGGAGTTTGGAGAAACTCCACATTTGTCTTGAACTATTAATTTATCTGAAGAGTTACAAAGCTAAAAAATCTAAGTGAGAAGAACAAAACCCAAAACTACACAAGTAAATGCTGTATGATTTCCCTAGTAGGACTTTGCTTTCAGTTCCTCTGTTTACTGTAGTACAGATGAAAACTCAGAGGATCACAGCCAAAGGTCAACTCTTTCTTGATGCTTCTCTGGAACTGAGCCAAAATATATTGATGGTTATCTCATGTACCAAAAATACAGTGTGAAGATAGAGGGGAATGGAATCAAAATCTTACAACTGGGAAAGGTGGATTTTTATGAAATTTGAATGCTAATGGTAGAAAAGCTGGATCTAGATTCTATCACAGAAATTATAAAATACAAAAGAAAATCAAGAAAAAGTTAAATGCTTTTAGATCCACAACTTGTCAGAAACAAGCCAAAATCTAAGTCCTGGGTTAATATTTGGAAATGTGACAGATTACATTTTAAGATACATCAGCTTTTGATAGAGAAATTCTTTTAAAAATGTGCTTTCTATGATAGAAAATGGCTTATAAAACAATACAGGCATCCCCTGAAATAGAAAGAACAACAGCAACATAAAACACTCATCATGCTTTCAGTGTGAGGTGAGATTTTGCACTCCTAACCTCCCACATTGAATCTGAGTCTTGAATAGTGTTTCTGTTTTCTCTTCAGCTGAGCTAATGACAGATCTGAAGAAGTGTCAACATTGCAACTGAAAAAGCTCAAAGAGGCAGGAATGTCGTTAGCAGGGAAGATGGGAGTCATAGCAAATACTCTTTTCAGGGTTGGTTACTCCTCATTTTCTGCAAGAAAAGCCAAGACACTTGCCTATGGGCAGCAGAGTGCTCCAGATGAGTCCCATGCCCGCTCCAAGCAGCTGCTGAAGTAATGCTGCTCCCCTCTCCCTGGCTCCTCTCTACTGCCGCCAGCTCCAGATCAGGCTGGTGCATTTGCTTTAGTCAGAAGTTGACGTCACTCATGGCCAAGGAATCCAGCCTGATTCTTGATGGATCTGTGTGTCATCGCTGGCAGGGGGAGTTAATCTATGTGACTTCACTTTCCAAAAAAATAACAGTCTGAGCGTGCCACCTATGCTTCCCATGTGCACTGTTTCGAGAGACTGGCATCATTACGTAATTCATCTCTGCTCCCTTGGAGACCTGCCTTAGTCTGGGATGAATCACCCTCTGGAAGCCGGATGGAAGGAAACAGCCTCATGTTGTGCCAGGGGAGGTTTAGATTGACTATTAGGAAAACTTTTTTCACTGAAACAGTTGTCAAGCATTGCACCAGGCTACCCAGGGGATTGGTTGAGTCACCATCCCTGGAGGTATTTAAAAGATGTATAGATGTGGTACTTAAGGACATGGTTTAGTGGTGGACTTGGCAGTATTTGGTTCATAGTTGATGATCTTAAAGGTCTTTTCCAACTGAAATGTTTGATTCTATGATTCTATGACATGCAAATTTTTCTTTAGTGCCTGCAGAGACAGTGATGTTTCCAATCAAGATACAAAGCCTTATCTGGGATGGTGAAAATCAAAAAGAACCAACTTGCTCTTTGTGATAGATGGTGATCTGCAGCAGGTGATCTGCTGCCACCCCGCAGTAATCTGACTGGCATAAATCTGGACTAATGATGGGGGAACATCTCACTCCAAGGGCAATGAAGTGAGTGAGGGAAAGACTGGAAGGTTGTGTACTTCTCCTTTGGTTTTCTTCATATGTTTTATTTCTCTTGACTGTATGCTCCAATGTGTGTTTCTCGCTTTCTATTCAGTGTCAAATATGTTGACAGTTTGGAGGAGTTTGGGCTGGATTTCTCTAAGACCAAGCAGAGCTCAGCCTGAACTCTCGGAATTATTTGAGTCTGGATTTTCCTATATAAGCCCAACCTAGGAAAGACTCACATGGAAAAAAGTTGGTGTCATCTTTGCAGGAAATAAGTGGAAGCAGCATTTCGCTGCCAGAGAGTGAAACATTGCAAAAGGTCTTGCCTGAGAGACACTAAAAAGAATTCACTGAAACGAGTTATATGTTAATTTTGGTGAATGAGCTGGAGTTCTACAAGCTTTTGTATGCTGATGGTATCAGATATGATCTACCCTGAGATTCTTATCATTACAGACAAAATGTGTTCGCCCAAATTTTGGGGGTTTTTTTCTGCCTGGGACATAATTTTCCTCTTAGTTATGGAAGGTAAAATAAATCTGATTAAGAGTTTTGAAAACTCAGCCACACGCACTGAACAGAAAGCAAGTTGCCAAGAGTGTCAAATTTGAGTCAGAATTCGGTACCATAACCGATGTTTGCAAACAAAAATAAGAACCAAAATCGTTTGGTTTTGTCCTTTCAGTACTTTTAATTTTGTTAATTACTAAATATTTTAATTTCACTCCCTTCTTCCTTGATGTTCAAAGTTCAGTTACAAATGAGAAGTCATTTTGAAATCAACATATATTTTTTTTTCCCAAAAAGTATTTCATGAAGTTTATTCCTTTTTATATTCATAAATATGTCTAGTTGATCAGCTGACCTCTTTCAAGAAACAAAAAGTCCTCTGAAATATCCCCAAGGAATACTCACTGACAGGTATTTTTAATGTGAGGAAAAATGTGCTGTTTAAAAAATATTGCAGGCATTTCCTTTCTCTGAGAACCTAACACTTGCTTATGGAAAACAAAGAAGAGAAATTCAAATTCGTCCATGCAGGCACCAGGTATTTGCTATGAAGCATTTGCCAGCTAGGAACAGGTTTGGAAAGGGCATCAGGCTCCAGGAGACTGCATGTAGATTGTAGTAGGTTTTACTCGGATTTTACTCAGGTGTCCAATTGAGGGTATTTATTTTGAAAACACGAGTGACTAAAACACTAGTGGCTGTAGCCAAGAATGAAAGTTATATGAATTCAGAAAGAACAAGCCATCATATTAACCTTTGTGCATCAGAAGAATGTAAAACCTCTTTAGATTGATTCCCCAATTCCACTTCAGGTTTCATCTGTGCTCAACAGTCACATAAGTGAAATAATTGGGAATTTAATGAATTAACCAATCAGAAGTCACTGCTGGTAAAAGGGTCTTTGTGTGATTGTTGTTTGACAATTTGTAAAGACCAGAATCTGTCATTCAAACATGGCAGAAAAAGGTTTTTTGGTGGGTTTTTTGTTCGTTTGCTTTGTTGGTTTGGGTTTATTTAAAATCATCCTGAAGAGAATATTTCAGAATAGTGATTGAAGCCAAACTGTTTTTAGGAGATAACAGCTGGAAGAAAAAGCAGCCCATTGCTATACTGTGAAAGTCATAGCAAGGTGGAAATGTATCATCCATTGTAATAAGAAATACTAGAAAATGTAAAGAGAGATTTTGCTGCTAACTCTGTAGCAAATATAACTGAGTGATATATAAGAAACTCTATCCATGAAAGAAGTGAACTGATTCAATAGATATCTGGTCTAGAAAAATTTGTCATGTCTGCTGTTGTAATTATATGCTAATTATATGATTCCACACCGCTTATAGTCTCAGAAGCATGCTGTTTCTAATTATACATTACTCAGAAAAAAGTCTTACTGGCTTCTGTCTTTCAGTTGTTGTTTTTATCCAGGCATCCTCTTTTCAAGTACAGCTTTACAGCTACCACTGCTTCTGGTATCTGAGAACTACCTGAACTTTGACAGATTCATGCTCACTAGTCCCTGCAAGTTCAGGAGAGGATATAATTATTGCTGCACTTCAGATGGAGAAAATCTTCAAAACAGTGGAAGGGTTTTTTAAAGTGCTTCTAAGAATAAAAGAAGAAAACTACTCTGCCAAGAATACAGTTAGTGGATTAAGTCTGCCTCATCGTTTTGCATAGCAATAAATCTTTTGTTAAGTTTTCGTGTCTTGGAGATCTCTCTCCACGTTAGAAGTCAGTATAGAATGACTTTCCTTTTAAATACAGCCCCCAGACATCCATGTGCAGTTGCCATAACTTGGAAAAAGTCTTCTCCCACCACTTACCTCACCAAAGCAATGTTGTTTCTGATGGCTTGCTTGCAGTCCTTTGTGTTCTCTCTTAATTAATCAAAGAGCGATTATCTTTCCTGCACTTCAGCTTGTCTAAAAGACATTCCAAAAAGCACCCAAATTTTATTTCTCGGAGTAAGTGTTTTGTCTTATTGGGACCATGGGTTCCTCAGAGCCTACCCTCTGTCCTCTGCAGTACATATTAGAAACCGTATTGATTCACCCACAGAACACTGTCTTTCAGCATTCATACTATTTCTATTAAACATAACTCTGTTTTTTTTAACCCCTTCTCCCCATTTCCCTGCACCCTCCAGCTATATCCAGCCTTGCTGAGTCAAAAAAGGAATAAATAGAAAACATCTTAAAAGGAAGGGTATGTGCATATGGAGGAGGATTGATGTCAACTCGTGAACTGAGAAGACCGTGTTATACCAGCTAGGTTTGTCCTGTGGGTCTCTTCCAACCTGGTTATTCTATGATTCTATGTACACCTCAGACGCCTGTGCAGGTGAATCAGTGCCCAAGCACTAAGGACAGACACCCCCCTGTCCTGTCCCTTTGCTGGAAAACCAGTAAGGTGCTTTGCACAAACCACAGTTATCTCCGTATGCAATGCATTGTGGTCAACTCACCTTCACAAGCATCAGTTCTGCAGCCCAGAGGGGATGCTCTTTAACAGAAGCTTTTTCCCTCTTGTGAGACTGCTTCCTAAGACTTGCTTGTGGGGCACAGCAAACCCAAGGGGAATATTGGATGCTGTTGTCAATGGGGTTTCTGTTGTTGTGACCCAGAGCTGGGCAGCTGCTCCCCCCTCACAGCCGCAGCAGCTGTTTGGGCATCGGTGCTGAGCGCAATTGCCCACACACGCTCGTCCTCCTCTGGGTGAGAAAAGGAAGCAATAGGCAACTGCATATATTCTATTGCTTTCCTTATACATTCTGCTGAAAGCTCTTAGAGCCCACAGATCTACCAAACCACGTTGGCATTACCTATACCTGTGGTCAGCACTTGGCTTATGCAAGGAATTGAGCATCTTCATCTTTTCTCTGCACAGAGAAAAAGTTAAAAAAACAGGTGGTGGAGAAAGATGACTTGGGTCCCACCAGGTCTTCTCTCACCCCAGAAGCTAGGAGTTTATTCCAGAGCCTCACGCATTCAATGTAGCGGTCCTTGTTTGACTTGATTGGTTCTTCTCTGCTCTGACACTTTTCAGGGAGAGCTAGAGCTCCTGTGCAAAACCCAGAGGCATGCACAGGTATAACTGAAGTAACCCCTCAAGAGCTGCTGTGTCTGTACCCAATGGGGAGCTCAAGTGCTGCGAAGTGTGTCTCAATGGAGAGTTGTTGACCGACTCCCCAAATCTCTGCTTTAAAATCTTTCCTTACTGCTGCCTTAATCCATGAAGGATTAGAGTTTTCTTCTGTCCCCAAAGTGCTTCTTGTGTGCTCATCACATATTTCCACCAGAGACTGACTAATGCTGATAGGGATCCTGTGGATACCCTGCACAACGCCAGTGAGAAGAGTAAAGGGACTGCAGGCTCGCTGTTCTTCAAGGTGATGCCAAAGCACTGACAGCCACATACCATCCCTCTTCCATCTGCCAGTAGCTTATTTCCCTCATCAAAGGTAGCTTTCCAAGAGCAACTTTATACGTCTAAAACTTGTTTGAGATAAACTGGAGAGAGATCTCTCCCTAGCTCCTAAACTAGTCTGCTCTGTCATGCTAAATCATTGTAAGATAATGAAGAAACCAGCCAGAGATTTTATGGTTTTCAGGTGGGACAGATGTCAAATTTGTGGTAACGAAGAGTGCTGAGTAGATGTGAGGGCACCTGAAATGAGCTACATTTCTCCTGATGTTCATAAAATTGAGCCCCAGCCTTGAATAACAGATCACAGTCAAACTGCAGCTCTGACTCAGTAAGTGATTTAAGAAAGCAGGGAAAGGAAAAAGAAGAAACTGTTCAGTCCATAACAAAGTTTTGGTATTCTTCAGGGCTACTTTTGTGCTGTAGTGGTTTAGAACAAGACAGTAATATCTCTTTGAAATAGATAGAAGTGCTGTGTAGTATCACTCTGACACCACCTCCTATAACAAGTCATTCCTGATTATCAATATGGATGTGATGCTGAAATCTGGTCTGGAACAATTAATTTCCTCTATAATCTTTTCCTCATTCCCAATACCCTTTTCTTATTCCCAAGATGAAAAAATGTCCGAGTACATCCTCACCACTAAGCTTTCTTTGGAAATAAGCCTTAAGCCTCACTTTGGACTGAGAAATCAAGAACTTTGAGGCATCCCTAAAGCCAAGACCAGTTGATATAAAGGCAAGGCCCCAAATGTCTTTTTTTCCAAAAGCATGGTGAATACTGATTGACTATTTTAGCAGTGAGAAGCCCATACAACTCCCCTCTGGGATTACAGAAACCTGAGAAATCTTAGCTGTGATTGACAGTAGCAGATTGATGAGAAACAGGCAGGGTTATTCCTACAGATCAGTTCAGAAAAATATGATAGATTAATGGGCATAATCAAGACTGACATTGAGTAAGAGGCGAGAACGACTAATCAGATGCTAATTTAGCTGATGCTGGCACTACTGAAAGCCTGGGGGCATAGTCCAAGGATAAAAACATAACATCTTATCTAACCAAGGCGTAACTATTTACAACATGTTCTTAAAAAAGGAAAGAAGGAAAAAATATCTATGGCACGTTAAATTATTTTATGCCTCAGAAATGATAAGGAAATAAAGGTGTTTCTGCAACCAGCCTGTATAGGAGAAAAGCTTATCTATGACTCTATGATTCTATGATCTAGAGTTAACCCACTGCAACGTCCACTCTAAGCCTCTAGGATATGGAAAAATCAATTTTAAAAGAAGGTAAAATGGGGATAAAATCAAAATGAGTTTATCTAAGACATTTCAAAACTCAGTTTTGGCATATTTCTTGCTATTTGGAGTTTGCTAGGAAACATGGGACCGCCTTGCTCTTTGGTTCAGTAAGAGTTCAGGCAGTCTGGCAATCCTCCTCTTTTGGCCAAGGCTTCTTTTCTGGCAAGACATCTCCCTATTTCTCAAGACTCTTCTTTTACTCCAGATTCAACAGGATGTAGAACTGAATCTCACAGAACAACTCATGGAAAGGAAAGGCCCTCTCACACAGAACGACGTCACTGGAGGGGTAACTGTAATGTCAGGGAAGTCATCTGAAAGATGAAACCAGGAATAAACTAGGCACTTCAGGTTATATCAGTTTGGTGAAAGGCAGGGCTGCATTTTCTTTCCAGTCCTTTGCAGTACTGCTCATGAGTGTTAACAGGGAAAAACCTCTGTGCAAAATTCGGTAAATTAGAAAACCACCACAGTCCTGGGGGGAATAACAGGAATTGTATTTCCACAGTATGGGCTTTTCCCAGAAAAGACAGGCATGGGTCAGCTTGAAATGCAACATCACACATCTGAAGGGATCTGTCCGGTTCCTTCCAGTCTTTTCCATTTTCATCATTTGTTATCAATTAAAGATGTCTGCCTTTACAAGTTGCAACCACAATTGACCTTTTTCTAAATGATGGCTTTGAACACTGAGGCTGCCTGGATGCAGCAGAGAGAAGCTGCAGGTGAAAGGGGTGGTGGGTGGTTGGTGGGAGAGGTCACCTCCTCCCTGCCTATGGACCAGGGTGAAACCATGTCTCATTTTTCCCCTCCAGTAGTAATTCAAGGTGTAATCCAACACTGTGTTTCATGGAAACGTCTCAGATTCTAAATGCTGATGTACCTTGACAGCCTTCAGCCCATGATGACTTTGACTCATTGTCTTCACTAGCTTTAAGTGACATCATTTGGTGTTCTCCCAAGGGCTGGTAGCTGAGCTAGGTGACATTGGACTGGTTGTTTTTTGACATGACAACTGCTTTGCCCTGGAAGAGCAGCGCATGTGTGCGAACATCTCTCTGGAGCCCTTCTCAAAATGTTTTCGCAGGAGCAGCCATAAACCAGGCTGTGTTGACCTGAAGATGCAATCCAAGTCGTTTGAGTCTAGGCCTTATCTACATCATATTATCAGGACCTAGAGAACGCAGATGTACCCCGGGATGGGAGGGGACTGTGTGCATGAGAGGGAATAGTTCCGTCCCTTCTCTCCTGGCACGGGGAGGGGACTGTGGGCAGAGCTGGGTAATGATTTGTCATCGCAAGGGCTGGGGTGTCTCTCTCTGCAGAGGAAACCTTGGCCGTGATTGACAGCAGGGCTGGTTTTTTGCTGCTTCCCTTGCTGTTGACGAGTAATAATGAAGCTTTGTCAGTCCATCATGGACATGGATATGCCAGATTACGTTGACTCCTTGGACTCCTCTTACACCATGCTGGAATTTGACAACCTTCGAGTTCTTCCAAATAACACCGGTGAGATTTTTGTTCGCTTCCTCTTCAATAGCCTCCGCTACCTTTGTTATGAAGCTGAACACCTAGGCAAGGCAGGTGGGAGGTATGGGGCAAAGGGTGGAAAGGGTAATATTTAAGCAGCTGACCTGTCAACTTCTGTTGCATCTGTTATTATGTTTGGGATGAAATGGGACCCCTTACCTTGCCTGTCCCATTTTGAGTTATTCTTTTCCTCGGTGAGCTGAGCTTCACATCCTGAAGAACCCACAAGGTACTGGAAATGTTGGTGGAGCTCTTGATGGCACACCATACTTCTGTCCCTCTCTGTGAGAAGAGTTATTACTAATATTTCTTCCTTAAAAATACGCTTTTCGTCCCCATTTATGACTTAGGTTCACATTTAATCCCTGGGAAAAAACCTGCTATTTGCATCATTACTCAGACAATACACAATGTGGCCAATTTAATTTGTTCCAACATACTTAAACTAAGAAGCAATATCCAATTTTTTTCCATGTCCTGTATTTTTTATTCTGGCTACTAAGGTGGTCTAAAAGTTTTACAGCACACAAAGAACTTGGCTGCAAGGTGTGACTTTTTATATGCAAAGACTTCTGCTTTGTTCTCAGAAATAAACGTATTGCATGATATATATGTTTTGAGAAGTCAGAAGTACTCCAACTTAAAATTATTTTCTGTGAAAATAACTGTTCACTGCATGAAAGATGAAGGATATTTTAGTCATATAGCATAAACCAATCACATAACTGAATGAGATTCCAATGTTAGGAATATTCTTTGCGGGTTTTGGCGGCATTTCATTTAATTTTTTAGGAAGCTTAGTGAAATTAAGATGGGATTTTTCAGTCTCTCATGTTTGCTCATTAGCTGCCTCACTAAAACAAATCTGAGTTTCAGTAGGTTTATTACCTACAATATAAAATTATTTAGACTTATTACTGTGGGACACGAGGGGATATCAGGAGATAAGTAAAGTTAAAAGGCCTAAAGAAATATGAATTTAAAGTTGACTTTGAGAAAAGCTCTGTTTGCCCCTAAATAAAAGATTTCCAATATATATTTTTATTGCCAGCTCCAAATTGACTAAATCTTATTTCTTATTCTTGCGGAAAGGTTTCCTCCTGCCATTGTACTACAGAAATATTATTTAACACAGATGTTTCTCTTTGTCACTTGCTGCTGAATGACAAGATATTTTTTACATTTCAGAGTTGTACAAATCTGCTCAAAATTCAATATAATTTTGAAGATTAGCTACCAAAACCTCTTTGGGGTTCTCTGTTGTTTCATGTGGTGGAACTGACAGGTTGAGTTTTTTCTGAAGTTTATCTAGATAGGAGTTGTGTTATTTGTTTAGCTGTTAATGAGTAACTTGTTCTCTTAGGAACTAGCTGTTTTGAAATTAGCTTGTTTATCTTGGGTAAGTGTCCTCTTCTACAGTTTGTAAAAATAACTTCAAAAAAGACCTGAAATCTCCATGCATGGAAATACATTGCTAACCAGCAGAGTTCAGTTCCCATAGGTTATTAGAATCAAAAATTAATCCTGTTTTAGGTATTTTTAAAAATATACTGGACTGTTTTAATGTCTATCTTTCCCATTGTGGAAGATTATTCTGTATTATTTCCCCTAGTAAATATAATAGTGCTTTTGCCCTCTATGTAAGCACAAGCAGGAAGGGGTGCAATATTTATCTTAGTGGACTCGGGACTGTTTCTTACATTCTATACAATTTTTAAAGTGCAAGTTGGAATATTTTCAAATATGATCATACTTTATTATGTGTCCTTTTTTGGAATATTATCTCATCAACTTTTGGGGTTGATTAATGATGTGGAGCACTTCTAGTGCTAAACTTTCTGCTCCAGGAAGCTGCAACCATTTTGAGATTTGCAGAGATATATATCTTGGATTTTCCACCTTTAAGTAGCCCATAACTTGCCTCAGATTTTGAGACTAATTCAAGATAAAGAACAGAATCCATTATGGGAGTGGAAAAGGAGTATTAAAAAATGTCTGGTTTAAATAGTAAGAATGGCAAAAGGAAATCAACAGAAACGAGTGCTAATCCTGTCTTTCCTTTATAAAATACGTGTTGTAACTGCAGAAATTTTCCCATTTGGTACAAACTTGTTTCCTTTACCTTGGCTGGCATTACAAGCCATATCCTCACTCGGTTTTTATGTGCTGTTAATACCCATTTCCTCATGCTCTTGTCAGAGTTGTCATTTTGCTTAAAATATGAAGCATTATTGAAATATTGGACTAATCCTTTAGTCGAGTCTCAGCAAACACTTTCTCCCACGGTGGTGCTCATTTTCCCATCTCAACACTCAAACATCGTGCTGATCCCAGGGACTTTTGCACAATGTTGCTGAAATCCTGGTCCCAGCCCCACTGGAAAGTCATTATGAGGTATCCTCAGAGCCTTCTCTTCTCCAGGCTGAACAGCCCCAACTCTCCCAGCCTGTTCTCTGAGGCAAGGTGCTGTAGCCCGCGGATCATCTTTGCAGCCTCCTAAGGACCCGTTCCAACAGTTCCATATCCTTCTTATGTTGAGGATTTTAGAACTGGACATAATACACCAGATGTAACACAATACTCGGGGGAGAGAGGTGTGGGGTTGGGTGGTAAATGTCTGCTAGCATCTCACTCCAGCGTGGTGAAGACAGTTGTGACCCTGATTCAGCTGATGTGAGCCAGTTAGACACTGACCAGATCCATCCTAGCAGCCTTCAAGGCCATCTTAGGGTAGTGCTGAGCTCCAGGTAGTAACCCCTCTGGAGGGGCGCAGAGCGTCAAATGAAGCTCTGAGCAGGTTATTGGCTTGTTTCAGGCAGGGCTGAAGTACATGGGCTGTAGTTTTCAGCTGATTTTGCAGGAAGGCAACTGTACTGGCAGGGATCCTGGCTTTCCACAGCTTTTCCTAGCTGTGATTAGTCCAGGAAAAACCCAGATATTCCCCAAGTACTGGGTAGATTTGAAAGCTGTGTCAAAACAGTTTTCTGATGCATATAAAATCGTTGTGTCTTTGCTCTTCTCTGAGCTAATTCTCATTTGGAACTCATCATTAATTGGAGAAAAGATTTTTTTAATTAAAATTAATCATCACAATTAATGTGCTCGGAGCTTTCCTTTTCTTATTTTTTTAAAAATATCTCTTCATCTCCAACCAAGCTGAAAAGGACACATGGCTACCTAAGAGGGACTGAAGTTTTAGCTACATATCTGTCTAACAGAACCACCCAACTCAGCTGTAGCCCACGGGCTTCTCTGTGTTTTCATAGGTACAAGCGAGGGCAAAATTTGGTTTGTTAACATCTATGGGCTCTCACGTGCTCAGTGCTGATGGTCCTTCCTCCAGTAAAACTTGGTTTAAGGCCAGCTTATTAATTTCTTCCTTATATCAGCAAGCAGCTCCTCACATGTCCTACTCACATAAGAGAAAAAAAAAAAAGTCTTCTCTGCTGAGTAAAAGATTTCCAGCATCAGGGAACATTTTGCCATCTGGACTCATCTGAAGGTTGAAGGGTCCATTGGACACTGTATGACCTTGGCTTGATTCCTCTGAAGTCAGTAGGGAAAGCATGGGTGAAGTAAAGAGATTATTGACCTTCTTGTCTTTATTTTTGTTGTGCAGTTTTTTTAATGGAAACCAGCACACTCCACACATTTGTTTATGGTCATATGTTCTTTCAAAAAAATAGGTGGAGCAACGGATACACAAATGTTTAGCAGTACAGCCACTCTTGAACTAGTATTCTAGTACAGCTCATTCAATACTGAGTTATCAAGCGAAATAAAATCATTGTAAAAAAATTAAAATCAATGTAAATTATCATTAAGTGCTTCTGATGCAGACAATGTTCCCAGAGGACACAAGTTCCACTCACTGACAAATGACAGAGCTGGGAACATCTTATATGGATTCTGGGAACACGCAAATCTCGGTTCCTGTCATTATAACCTAAGGATGATTTTGACGCTGTCATTCTTTCTTGTTGTTGCTTGCATTTTTCTACAATCTACTTATTTATTCATCCATACATTAGAAGGTGAAATTTAGATCAGAAGAGTTTTTTGAGAGTTTAAAAGGAAGTCTGACCTTTGCATTTGTGAAGTCTTAGCTAAAAATATCTTAGTCTTACCCAAAAAACTTCCCACCTTTTAAAAAACTATTTATTGGCTTTTTTTTTTCTTGGCATTTGATTACAATTTTCATTGCCTAGCAAATATTTTCACTATGAATTTTTGATGTGTATTCATATACAAAAATAGCTTTCTCTCTGTCTGAATATACATGTGTTGTGTGTGGATTCCCCAAAGTTATTTTGATGTACTATGCATTAGAAAACTTTCTCTGGGCTGTCTAAATTAGATGCCAATCCCTCCCCTCTGAGTAATTTTTTGCTAAGATTTGTTATTGCTTAATACAACAGCAGCTGAGCTTTTCTCACCATTCTCTGTCTCTTCTGTGAGGCAGGATGTGCCTTGACCCAGAGACTTTGCCAAGGTCACTGTAGAATGAGTTTTGCTCCCCTAGAGTGAAGAAGATATTCCCAGAGGTGTGATAAATTCATAAAACCGTCCTGTAGCGAGTGCCCAGGTCAGGGCAGACTCCACAAACATTTCTCCTTTCAGTGAGATGTAAACACTATCATCTGCTCCTTGTCAAGTGTATCCATTTTTTTCCTCCTTTTTTTTCTTCCCCAAGCTGTGCCTCAAATTAGGAGGATTAAGATTGCAGCATGTCTCGTGGTCAAGGCCAAGGGAGAAATTTAAAGGGGAGTTTTGAGCAATGAATACACACAGGCCAGGCCAGGCAGGGGCAGAGCTATTCCTGCCCCAAATGAGTGGGTGCAAAGAGAGGACATGACACGGGGCATTCACATGACCTAATGTTAGCTCCCTAATTTGGAAGATCAATCTTCTTGCACCCCTCTATTGCTGTCCAGTGGAAAGTAAAGAGCATCTTCAGACGGCAGTTCGGAGCAGGCACTTGACTTAGGAGAAATAAAGTGACCTTTGTGGGACCTACTGTCCCTGTTTTCCAGCTCAAGGAGCTTTCAAGGGCAGCCTTTTATCTCCAGCACCTCTATCATGTATATGAAGCACTCGATCCTTCCTGGACTTGCTATCTCTTCTCTGCTTTCTGTTTATTCAAGTTATTAATGTTTTTTCCATTGTCTTCTCTGGGCACCAGCTTTGAACAAAGTTCTTCAGGTGTCTAACTGAGGAGGTGGCTCTCCACACCTCAAAAGCTTCTCTCTCACATCTAGGTAAGGTTTCTCACACACCTGTCAAGAAAAGTAGCAGTAATTGTTAAATTCTCATGAGCATGTTGGATAATGCAGCTTGAAACTTCCCTGTTCACTGAAGAAAAGCAACTGAGTTATTCTCAGCTGAGGTTAAGAGGAGCATGCCTATCAATCCAGAGGGTTTACTAGCAACACATACTGCCTGTGCACATCAGATGATTCTGGTTTCCATCACGTAGGGGTCTAATGGTCCTTGTTCTCTACCCACAGAGGCCGTCACAGCGGAATCAGCAAACCCCAACCTGCTCGCCAATGGCATCAGCTCCCTCTGTTCCATCTGTGGGGACCGGGCAACGGGCAAACACTATGGGGCATCCAGCTGTGACGGCTGCAAAGGCTTCTTCAGGAGGAGCGTCCGCAAGAACCATGTCTATTCCTGCAGGTATCTGCCCTTTCTGCAATTACTGAGGGGCATGGTTTAGAGATTGGTGGGAACGCTTGGACTCAATAATCCACTGGGTCTCTTCCAACCTGGTGATTCTATGATTCTATGAAATAAATGCAATTTATTGATGCTGTACATAATTTGGAGAAGAGATCTGGTTGTACAGAGGGGCCCACTATCCCAAATGCTGAAATACTGCGTCATGAACGCTAACAGTTTAGTTTCTGGCTGGAAGACGGTAAGCTAAGTCCTGCCTCATCTAGGACCCTGACACCTTTTGTGACACTGAGCAATCCATTTTCACAAGTTTGCTGTTACTGCTTTTCTCATGGTATAAATCAAGGGAAATTATAACCCTAAGGTCTGACTGGGGAGAGTAACATGTAAGTACTGCTTCTGGGTGTGGAGTTACACCATAAACTTATCACAGCCCAGCAAGTGAAAGCCAAGATGGCAAAGAACCAAAGATCCAGAGGTTTCATCTCAAACAATGTTTCCTGATTTTCCAGTAAAAAACAACAGGCATCCAAGAAACTGCCACTTCCAAAGCCTCCACCTCCCCCACAATGTCTCCTTTTTTGTTTTGAAGTCAGTAAACTATGTACACTGGCATAACAGTGATGATTTTACAATCATTCTGAGAACCTAGTGTGGACCAGTGATAATTCATGTCCACTTTGGCACACAGGTATACATTTCAGAGATTTTTTTTACCAAGAGAAGGCTATAAATCATACAGCAGCTATCTTCATGTTTATTTTAGTGCAGGAGGAAAGGGAAAAAATCCTGAATACATTTAAGATCCTAATCTCTAATTAAAACCTGGAAGTTTTCTTTCTGTTCCAGAGCTCTTCCTCCTTTAAGGTTGTTTCAAATTTTTGCAAGGCGAGTCACCCTGTTTGTTCAGACTGTTCCTAGGCTCCTTATCACTCCAGGACACATCATCTGTGAAAGATACTCAGAGTGATGGTGATGTCCACTCACATGCTGCCTATCCCAGGAACCATGGGATCCCTGCAGGAGGAGATGGCAACAGCTACTAATGATTTCTTTGAAATTTCATCTCTCGATCTCCTGGGAGTGGAGTTGTTGCCCCTCTCCAGGAATCCATGAATCTCTGTGCTATTTGGCAGCTCAGAGAAGATCCACAACATTGAAGCCAAGCAAATAGCAAATGTTTGCTTCTCTGCAAATCCTTATTTGGTGAGCTACGCAGTATTTAGCCCAGCTCAGGGCTCTGTTATTTATCGCAGACATTAATTCCTTGGAAAGTCTTTGGACCTTTATACCTTTGGCTTTTAGCAGCCTGGGAAAGTGCCCCAGCTTTTACAACCTAACTATGGTCCCAGAGCAACCCACACCATCTCCTCTCTGAGTAGCAGATTCATCTCCCATCGCTTCACCCACTGTGGCAAAAGCTGTCAAGTCTAAGTGGGCTGCTCCTTGAATAGCACATAGGTTCCTAAATCCCCTGTTGAAATGAACAGGATTTAGAAGGTCAAGTGCCTCAAAACTAAACAAAAAGGCTTGTGGTCCATAGTGTAATTATTCGACACAATACAGGGCAGTGTTAACAGGTGGGATCAAATGAGCTCCAACACCAAACCCCCGATAACTGAAAGTGGGAGGTGGAGTTCCTACACTGCCAGGCACCGGCACAACTTGAGTCACAGTCATGCTTTCACAGCCAAAACCATCAGAGTCCTCGCAGGGTGGGTGGTCTGAAATTGCTGCATTTCCTGATGGCAGGAATGGTGAAGGGAAAGATGAGGACTGAACAAAGCCAACATTGATTCAATCTATTTCTTGCAAACTTTTGTCTCGTCTCTGAGTACAGGCAATGTGTAGCTCAATGAGCAGATTTGGGACTGTGTTTGGGGCGTCTCAGGGTGGGTGGGGTGCATATGCCAGGCTGGTTGCTCCACGTTTTATTTCCGATCTGGTCCTAGGTTCAGCCGACAGTGTGTGATAGACAAAGACAAGAGGAACCAGTGCAGGTACTGCAGGCTGAAGAAGTGTTTCAGAGCTGGCATGAAGAAAGAAGGTAGGTGCAAAGAGACATTTCAAAACTGCCTGCTACTGTTTATAGCCCTACTTCTACTGCAGAGCAGGATGGAGAGCAGTGGCAGCCCTGACCGAGGGAGGTGATGCTCATGCAGTGCAGTGAGAGATTTCTTGCTGTCAAAGCTAAAAGCCCCATTTGCTATCTTATCAAGTCTTACAATAGTATTCATTGTTCTCATTGTGGGTATAATACAACTACAGAGCCACTATTAGCACTAGTACTGAAAGGCCAGTCCAGTGCTGGCCGATGCCTTTTGTAGCACTTCACATTTACTGTATTAAGAGGGAGGTGGAGCCTTGTAAAGCATTTGGGTACCAGTGTCCATCAGGAAGGAAATAGTGTAACAGTGCCTAATTCTAGCAAGGCTTAAAACATTTCTTTTGATCTATGCCTCAATTTCTACACCCACCTTTCCTGGGAAAGCTTGGGACCTATCATAGCATTTCCGATCTCTGCTCATTCAGTGTTTTCATGGTGTGAGATCATAGATGGTGCTATTTTATTTACTTCAAAGTTTCTGGGCAGAGACTGTATGCTGAGTGCTTAAAGAAGAAGAGGCCCAGCCCACAGTAGCTGCTACATCCCCCTGATGTGCAGGTCGTAAGGTGATGTTTTCATACTCTTCAACCTTCATTTAGGCTCTTTTCCAGCCCACCAAGAGCTACAGGCTGTGGGAGCTAGAAAGGAACTTGAGAGTTTCTTTTCATTCCACCCATTATTGAAGGGGTGAAATCATGGTTCCACAGAAACCAAGGGAAAAATTTGTCACATTCTGGTAATTTGTAAAATTTCACTGGTAATGAAAAAATCTTCTCAATCTTCTGACCATATGTTTTTCTGGAGAACAAAGGTGTCTTGTGAGCTTGCATAGGTCATGAATGTAGAAAAAAGCCTGCTGGTTTAATTTAGGAGACACAGATCAAATACAGGAGATGGAAAATAAAAAGTCCCTCATAATAATAAAAGACCAAACCAAAGAATATCTGGTAACTTCTAGATGGGGATGGAGCCAATTGCCAATGTAGCAAGCTCCGCAGTTTGTGAAGGCTGAAATCTGGTTATCAGCTCAATTCTTTGAGCTGAGGCATGATTTTTATTGGGTTTATGGTAAAAGTTATAAAATCTTGGCTCATGTCTTCAGTATTGATTGCAGCCCAATGGAAGATGACTCATTTCAAGTTCCACATAGTCACATTCCTTCAAACTTATTTATGAGTGCACAGTCAGGTTGTGTGCTCACAAACTGCTCATGTGTTTGGTAAAGAAAATTTTTAAAGCACCTTGAGCAAAAGCTTAGCAGAAATTAGCTTAGCTGACCAGAGCTATATCCAAAGCATGTGTGCAGGACTGTGAAAGAAATATTCTTGCACAACTGTGTGCACAAAAAGAACACGGTTATTTACTTTAAGGTGGTTCTAGATTAATATTAAACAGTATTGCAAAGCATAAGGGAAAAAGAGACCATGTCTCGGGATAGAGCCGTGTGAGGATGAAACAAAAGTTTGTGCATAGTTTTTTGGTGTCATGTGCTGACTCACATTGTGAGACTGCAGGCGTCCACACTCAGTGTGTCCCATTGTCCCAGCACTGGCACACAAGAGTTTCACACTCTTTTTCTCTGGCACATCACTTTTCAGTCAGCCGATATAATAGCAATCAGACTTTCCAGGGTGTGGTAATAACATTGTTTATTCACAGATGGGGGAAGAAGCTGGAAACGCTCCTTTGCTCAGCCTGTCTGTGACAATACACCTGGGGTGGGGTTAGCATGGTTGTGCCACTCTTGCACGATCCCCACTGCTGGTGTCCTGACCCACTGCTCAACGTGTGTGTGTGCAATATTGGAAAACTTGCTGTTCCCCAGCAAAGCTAACTGATAAACTGGGATTTTGGATCCAGAGTGATTTTTTTTACAGTCTTCCTGCGTTGTAAGATGTGACGTGATGCATTTGGATCTTTCTTTCTCTCTTTTTTTTCCTCTGTTGGAAACAACTCTATTGCATAGGCGACTGAGAAGTGCTATATTATCCTGGCAGAAGGGAAATTTCTGCCTAATAAAAAGCCTTATCATGCAAATACCTAAGGTAGCTTTAATCTGTCTGTGTCTAGAGGCAGCAGTGCAGGTGCAGGGGTGAGCGTCTCCGCATGGGCTGGTCCTGGCAGTACGGTACAGTTGGGCTATATGTTCGCTATGGGTTTGCAGCAGCTGGGCAGAGATACTTGAGCATCAGTAGGGTCTTCTTTGTACACTCTGAACTTGATACCATTTTCAGAGAGGACCAGGAATGTCCCCCAGTGCCCTGTGCCTCCAGGTTTGTGCATTGAGATGGGATCCAGATTCCATTGGCACCAACAAGAGCAAGGAAAGGCCAAAACGTGAGTCTTGTGGAAAGCCCAGTCTGCAGATTTTCTAGAAATTAGTTAATTCAGAAACACTTCCATCACAATTATATTTTTTTGTATGAATAATTCACTTTGGTAACTACATGTCATTAGTGTTGGGATAAGGGGAGAAGAAAAGGCTTCCTTGAGTGCAACCTCATTCTTGTCTTCTGAAATATTACTGTGGTGAGGATTTAAGATTTTTATAGGAGATTCACTCCTTTATTCTTGTTTTGTTTTTAAGGTGGGACTGTACCACACGGTGGTCTGAGTGCTTGAGGGATTTTCTGGCTGTTCTCTTTGATTTTCTCTCTTTGCACAGGAGAAGATTCGATTTCTATTGTTTTGCACAATGCTGCCAGACAGGTTTTTGATCACTGCAACATCAGTGAATGTACCAGATACTTAAACACCCAAAGAAAACAGCACAACACTATTTTTAGCATCTTACCGAGATCATGTTTAGCCTTGAATAAACTAGCAGGGTGTGATTTATCAAGTGAGCCAGGTCATCTATTCACATGGAGTTGTGCATCTAAAAACTTGGAAGTCTTTCGAAATGCCAGCACTGCACTGTTAGGATTCACTTTGCTGATGAAAATAAGTTAATATTTAACCTCTAATCCCCTTCAAACGTAATTTATGAATGTACATGAACTACTTTAGTTTTACATAGAACTAAAAAGAATTATTGTGTCACTTACGGATACAACACAGAGGAAAGATTTGTGGTTATTTTTTATTTATTTTTGTTAAATTGGGCAGTTTTATAGGACAGTTCTACTAGTGTATCACAGAACATCTACCTTGTTTCATACCTTTTATTTGCACACCTCTTCTGCCAGCTTTTAGAAGTTGCCATTTATTACAAAGGAAGTTAAAGGATCTTCCTAATGTTGTGATAGTCATAAATCAGGCTAGAAGTCCATGAAATGATTAAACTTTCATGTACTATCGGGATTTGTTTGTAAATAAAATACACTACACTTACAAAATCTGAGGTACCTTGAAGAAAAAAAAAAAAGAGTATTTGTGCATGTAAATTAGTCAGGTACCAAAAGGGCTAAATCCATTGGTGGAAACAGAAATATTGTGAGTGCTGGTGAATGGCAGCTCTGTGCTGGGGCACTCACACTTCCCTCCTCTTGGTCTCTCTTTATACCATTTATTAATACATTTCCAGCTCCACTGGTGCTAAATGAGAATGTTCTTAGTGGAATAATATTGGAAATGGTAGCTCCCATGTAGGCAGGGCTTCAACCTCTGCAGTTACCACAGAAAGTTACTGGTTTGCTGTTGTCCCTTTCCAGTCGATGTCTGTCCCCTTATTTACTGGACTCCCTGGTGGTTCCTCATCACAGGCTTTATGCCTACGTGGCAACGCAGCAAGGACAAAATGTTTGGGAAACATGGGTTTGTTGCAATCTCACAAACACACCACTGTTTGCTCAAGAGCAACCATGTGTATTCCGCAGCCTGTTCGGATGCCGACATCCTTGATGCACACATGGCAAAAGGGCCCAGGCTTGCTCTGAGTAACAAAATCCCTCCAAGGGCTTCTCTACGTCAGATGGAGAATATGTTTGCGTTCCCATCTACTTCCCACAGTCAGGACATGCTGTAGCCAGGGACAATTCCCAAAGGGAGATGCAGGCAGTGTCTAGCCCTCTCTCCTCTATCCCTGGGGGAAAGCCCAAGTCAGGACCACTCTGTCCCTGGCCAGCAGCCTCCTGGGGCTCACTCCTGCTGACGTCCCCTTGTGCAGGGCTGTGGTGGCCCCTTCCCAGTGTTTATTGGCTTTGGGAACTGGATTGCTGTGCCCAGGACAAGATTAGAGAAAAAAAAAGAGGGTGAGCAAACCTTTTGCCAAGCATATGTTGGAAATGGTAGTTCCTAGGAGACAGTGGGATCCAGCACTGGGATGTTAGTCTTTCCTGCAAGTTTGCTGAGTTTTACTGACAGCAAAGCCAAGATCATGTCTGAGCCTGAGCACCCTCAGCACCAGCACACCCTTTGAGCACTCCCAGTGCCTCACCATGAATGACCTATCCCTTCCCTTTTACAAGCACAATAAATATAGCAATATAATTACCCCACGGTAATAGATTAATTTTGCGGCAGGTAAAATATTAACTCCCTTTTGTATCTAATTCCACCACATCTTAGGTACTTTCAGCAATAATACTGAAATCACCTTGAGAAAGTCAGTCTGTACCATCCACTTATACTTGAAGATTGAGCTTATCAGACCATGAGAGAAGCACTGAAATATGTGCCATAAAAGGACCTGGGAGAAAAACAGGCTGTGGCTTCTTAAAGGAGTCTGTCATCGAGGACTGGGACCAGGCGCGCTTGTGTTTGTAGGACTTACATAAAAGTGTGACTTGATTGGAAAGGCAGAATTTGTACATTTTCTCTTGAGTGGGCAAAAAGAGACCCATAACCCCCAAAGAGCTACATGGAAGAACATCTGATACGAAAACAGTCATAGAAGGTTGGATGGGGACTTTCAAAGGACAGCAGCGATTATGTGGATTCAGGCAGGTTTGTTTCTACTCAGTGCTGGAAGATGCTACTTGTCTTTCTGGTGTACCAAAAAGAAGACATGAGGGTTTTATCTATTCTGAAGTTCAGTCACAGATTACATCTTTTGGTTTTTCTTAGCCCCTTGCATCCATTCAGGCAAAGCTCTGAGGCACAAAATAGCTTCGGTGGCTGGATCCCAGCAGACCTCCCCCTCAAGCACACCCAGCTCAACAGCAAGCAGGCCCTGACTGACAGCAAGGTTGAGCCTCAAAGCCTGGAAAATAAATACTACGCTTCTGCTGATAATGGGAGATATCGATTTTTGTCACTGTTGCTTGTTTTCCTCCCTTTCACTTTGTTGGCTTCTCATCAGAGGTCAATTAGGAAAACAGAGCAGTGGTTGGACCTGAGCTGAAGACAAAGGAACCCCCCACTTTCTCACCCTGTTTGTGAAACAGTGCCCACATCCCCTCCTTTACATGAATTCAGAGAAACGTGCCCTATGCAGAGTGATGCTTACTCTAAAGCAAGGCCCAGCAGCAAAGCAGTCTCAAAAGAGTAACGGTGAAATGATTTTTGCTGACCCTGCAAAGCATCTTTGCTGGAAAAATCTTCTCCAGTGGCCACTTTTGAGACAAAACTTGTCCAAGGGGTTAAAGCACAAGAATGAGTTGTGCTTTGACAGCTAAGTCTGAGTCATTCTCCATAAATAAAACCAAAAGGAGCCTGGAATTGCTGTATGAAGGAGGAGGGATGTGGTACATCCCCACCACATGCTAAATCTTCCTGTTCTCTCTGCTTTAAGGACCTGACAACTGCCTTTGAAAATAAGATTGGACTAAGTCTAAACTCTGTTTTTTTCTCTGCTTCTGTTGTACTTGATAGATGCAGTGGAGGTGAGTCAGTTCTTGCAGACTGTGTTGCAAAAATAAGCTGCAAAGTGCAATAAATCCTTTATGTTCAACATGTAGGGTTGATGGAACATGGATGGATGCGGCTTGTGCTTCAGGGAAAGGGACTGCTTAGAAGGTGGAATAGACCTAAAAATCAGTAGGGTGGGGTTTTTTTCTAATTCACTGTGGCATGGCCAGACCTTTCTGCTTGCAAAAAGCCAAGGGCTGATCTTCACTCTGCAGTGTCACTATAGCATGTCCCAGGTACATCACTGCTATTAATGGCTCAGCACACACTGAGCTGATCTGCAGCAGCGATTTGCACAGGGTGCCATGAGAGCTGAGTCAAACCCTGGCTTGGTTTGTTCCCTCAGCTGTGTGTCAGCTGGGTTACAGGCTCATGGAAATCAGCGGCGTGATGGGCAAGGCTGAGGGAATGGTTTTAAAAGGGAATCAGAAAGTTAGACTTCCTTTCTTTAGAGCTTCTTTAATGAGGTGACTCTTCCTGCTCTTTTTATAAGTGGGGACATCTCCTGGGGACCACTACTTGCAGTGCCTAGAGGGTAGGAGGCACTTCAAGGCTGCTTTGAGGTAGGATCATAGGATGTTTTTTTCCAGTGCTGCTGTAAGATGAGATGCAACCTCAAGAGCGTCCTGCTGTATGGGGAACTCAGGAGAGGAGTCCTCAGTGCAGATATGACACAAAGAGTATTGGGGGCCAATACTCCAGCAGTGTGGGTGCATTTCCAAGTGCAAAGGGCCAGTATCAGATCCTTAGATTCCCCCTGAGCTGCTTGAAACCCAGTGGGACCAGCTAATATTCCTTGGGGGTTGCACTGACTGCCAAGTGGCCTTATTTCCTTCTGTTGCACCTGTGCTTGGTTTTCTCCCTCTCTGGTGGCCTTCTCCCTTCCCCTGTGGCCTGTTTAATCTTATTCCATCATCCAACAAGAGTGGAAGGTCTAGTGGGCACTAAAGCCACATCCATTCCTTTTAGGAGACCACAACTAACAGCAGCCATTGGTTGTGGGGGAAGTTTCTTGCTGACACAAGCACTGCTCGCTCTCATTTCAGCTGTGCAGAATGAGCGTGACAGGATCAGCGTTCGCAGGAGCAGCTATGAGGACAACGGCTCTCTCTCCATCAACGTGCTCACTCAGGCTGAGGCCATGGCCCAGCAGGTAAGAAATGAGGGGACTGCACTCCAAATGAGTACACGGCTTTCATCTATTCTATATGGGGTTATGAACTCACTAAACCAACCAGGGCTCAATCTTTTTCTGTCCTTGGATGGTTCTTGCACAGAGCCACAGGGAAGGAAATGCATTAGGATATCCAAAAGCAGAAGGGTAACATCCTTGGTGCATTATCAAAACAACACGTTCTGCAAGAAACAGATGCAGCCTTTGGCGTGTGAGATGGAACGCTGAAATTCCAGGGGCGGAGGGATGTTGAAAACCTCAGTTCCGCTCTGCTCCTAAGCAAAATTTTTGCTGCACTGCTAAAAACTCACTGCATGTCATGCAGAAGTTTATCCCTCCTTGCTGCACAATCTGTCCTGCCCAGAACATAATGTTCCCATCATGGTCAGTAATATCTTTTCTTGTGACTTCTTTACCAGGGCAACAATTTTAGGGGAGTAAAATAAAGCTAATAAAATCACTGGGCTTCAACTGATGCTGATTGCTTTCTTATTTCAGGTTGCACAATGAATTTCACCCTGTGCATCCTTTAAATTCTTATGCTAATATCCTTTCTGCACCAAAACATACAGGCTGGATGTTGCATGTTACGTGCAGCAGTGCATCCACTTCCCTTAAAAAATTATCATATTTTAACCCTCTCTCTCCCAATGCAGTCTTTTAGAGATCGAAATGGGTGTTTTGTGTCCCAGAGAGAAACTTGGGAAGAGAAAGACTGAATGAATTTTATGCATTTGGCTGGTTGAAGTGACTGATGAGAAGCTGAGACCCAGTGCTGCTGGCTACTGCTAGAAATGGGAATATTAATCGAGCCAGCCTGGAGAGGGAGGAAGGAGGAGGGAGGGGTGTCTGTTGGGACCGAGCACCACCTCGTGGAGGCTTCTCCCTGGGTACATCACTGATATAATAACTGTACAACTACACCTGCAGACTTCTTCCCAGAGACCTGAGGAGGTTAATGTCTGTGAAGGTTCCACATATTATCAATTACTTATTGCTATCAAGAATGACAAAACACCACAGATCTAGTCCCAATGCAACCAGGTTGTTTCTCCTTCAGTATTCATCGCTGAGTCCGGTGCACAGTGCAGACATCGCTATGAAGAAGGTTGCAACCATCAACGATGTGTGTGAATCCATGAAACAGCAGCTTCTAGTGCTGGTTGAATGGGCAAAATACATCCCGGCGTTTTGTGAACTCCCACTCGATGACCAGGTAAAATGCAAATGCCTCCTCCCTGCCAACGCCCTGTCTCCGACAGGAATTCCCAGATATACCTTTCAACAGGAGAACCTGACATTAACATACAGATGCAGAGCAATAAACTGGCAAGACAGAAAGACGAATAATAATGGACAAGGGATTGATTAAAACTAAGCTGAATAGCCAAAGTCCCTTGAAATATAGTAGAGTTGGTGACTCTGGTCTGCAAAAGGACCCAGTCAAGAAAGACTGGTTCTCTCTTAACACCTGATATTGAATATAGAAGTCATTTATTTCATAAGAACTCAAATTAATCAAGCCTCTCTATGCTTTTTCAGTTGAAAGCAACTTTTAATTTAGTTTGCCATAAATGTAGCGCTTCTGAAAAGTGAAGATGTACTAGTAATTTTCAACTCTTCATAATACTTCAAATGTAGATCTGATATATGTAAGCAAACACGAAATTTGGCTTAATGTAAACAGCAATAGCTCACTGTTCTCTTCTCTGCTTTTCAGATGTGGTAGTATTTCTTTCTTCTGTGCTGTTTCCAGGTTGCCTTGCTCAGAGCCCACGCAGGGGAACACCTGCTCCTTGGGGTAGCCAAGCGGTCCATACCATACACTGATTTTCTGCTATTAGGTAAAGTAGTGAATTTCACTCCTTTTGTAATTGGCACATCCAAGTCATTGCCAAGTGTCCTGCCTGCTTGAAATCCTCTCTGCACTCCTGGGTATGATCGGCACATTTGGCTTGAGATTAAGTGCTTGAGATAGTCTCTGGGGAAGAGAGGAGCAAATTCACTGGGACTTCTACAACTATTCCCTTAATGTTTTGAAATTGTGGATGAAAAAAGCTCCAATACCTAAACAGAATCTCAAACTGCTTTGCCTTGGTTTTTGTAATTGAAATTGCCAGAACACAGGCAATTAGGTATTTGGGTATTGGTGCTTAAAATCTTAGGAGAAAGGTCTATTAAAAATTATAGTGCAAATATTTCTTTTCCATGCACCTATCTGGCAGCAAAATTATAGGTGAAATTATTGTTGGAAAAATGAGAACACTGACCTTGAAAGCCACATGCTAAAGAAAAGAGGGATTGATGCCTTAAAAAAAAGCACACCAAAAATAAAGATGCAACATCACTTGTGACCAGATGCTAGGTATAACAGAGGGTAAACTGGAGGAGAACGTGGAACAGAATTTATGTACAATGTGTGTGAACCAACATGCACAAATAAGATAATTAAAGACCAAAGAATGAGACCTACAGCTTGGTTCTCAAAAATGAACCTGACTATGAAGGTGCACAAAGGAAATCTGCTGCACGTGGGCATTGGGACTGTCTGGCAACATGCCTTGGGGCAACTTTTGTATGAAACCGTGTCCACAGAGCTAGAGCAAAAATCTGAGAGTGAATTTCTCTTGTCTCCCCAGGGAATGACTTCATCATCCCAATGCACTGCCCAGAACTGGAAATTGCTCGTGTGGCCACCAGAATCTTAGATGAGTTGGTGAAGCCCTTGCGGGACATCCAGATTGATGACAATGAGTATGCTTGCCTTAAAGCAATCATCTTCTTTGATCCCGGTAAGCTGCTTTGCTAACTGCCAGGCATGGGGCTTTAAAAGGAGTTGAGTGCCCTTTAATAACAAGGGAAACCCCTTGGTAGCAGGTCTACATTCCACCCTGCCTCTGCTGTAATAAGCAATAATTAGCAGTGCAGCAAAGACATGCTGGAAGTGACCTATTTCTGAACACTTTACTATTTAGCAAGCATTAATTCCACCGAGACCAACGTGCAAGATTCTGCAGACCCTAGAGGAGCTTTGCTGCTTCTGTAGCTCGGCTTCAGGAAAGCCCAACAGTCTGAAATGAAGGAGATGGCTATTAAAGACATACATGCCTACAGTGAATTATGCATAAGCAAAGGCAGTTTTGGGCATCCATCAAAGTTCAGAAAGCAGCATTAAAAACCACAGAGTGCTGGACGGTTCAGAGTACCCAGAAATATCAAGGGTATCTGTAAATGGATCTTTCTGGCAGTCAGTACTGACCAAGGGCAGGGCTGATTTGTACAGGATGGAGAGCAGAGAAACACAAGGAGGCAAACAAAAGCTCGATTTGAATCTTTGTTGTATTGTTATTCCAGAAACACAGAGGTTTGTGTCTCAGCCCAGGTTCTCCCCAAACCCCTGTTTTGCACACCTATAGCACACACACAGCCTCTTCTCGATACAATGCTAGAGTTCCTTTAGTGTGTGTCGCCCTGTAGCTTGGAAAAGAGTAGGGAAAACCATCTCAATTCCAGAACAACACCCTTTTGTCTTTGGCATCTATTAGCATGGAGAAATTAGACTGTCTTCCATTAGTTATTTTTTGCTGTATTTGCTGATTTGAAATTAAGATACAGGAGTTTTATAAACATAATGAACTTTGGCTCGCCAAAGAGTCTGCTGTAAACCTGAGTAAGGGTGGTATTATCAGACTGAGTCTGACAAATTACCTTCTTGGCTGATCAGTATCTCAGTGAAGCTTTAGATCGTTGCGACAATGAGGCACTGTGATTTCATCTAAAATAAAAAAGTGTGAAGCTCTACAGAAGTGGAATTCATGCGTGCTAACAAGTCCATAGAATTACATGCTAACGTGCAACAATTTGTTAATTGCTGTATCTAATCTCTGGGCACGATGATCTCTAAAATGTGGTGCTTGTGGATTCTTTGTAGACAGAGAAGGAAACGATCCAGTAAGCCAGAGATTTCAGTTTTAGACAGCAGGAAAGGCAGGAGTGGAAAGCTGTAAATCCTGGCGCTTCATCCTGCCCAGAGTGCACATTTACTAGCTTACTTGTGATATGTGGAAAACAGATCGACCACAGGTCAAAGACAGGAAATCAAGATAAGAGTGTGACACTGCGGTGGGTGTAATTACAACTTATAGGCATTAAACCTGCATAGATTTACTGGCAGTAGTTGTGACTCAAATTTTTCAGGGGAAAATTCCAGGCCATTTCCTTGGAAGGACAAATATATTTCGACTCCTAAATCCTTCTTCTTCACTAATGGCAGTAGCTAGACATTTCCATCTGAAGCAAGCTCTTATTTTCTCACTGTTTCCTAACAAATTCCCCTCAAATTACTGTTTCCCTATTCCATGTGAAACATGAAATAGCTGCAGTTCAATGCTGATCTGTTAGATAAACTTGGAAACTCTGACAGATAATTGTCAGAGGATCACTGGCATCTTATCCTTTTCCCTCTACAAATCCTGACTAAGGAGCTAACACTTTTTTGGTTAAACAGGCCAGAAATTAACTTTTTTTTCCCTCTCTTCTAGACTGCAAAGGCCTGAGTGAGCCTGGGAAGGTGAAGAACATGCGCTTCCAGGTCCAGGTCAACCTAGAAGACTATATTAACGATCGCCAATATGACTGTCGAGGCCGGTTCAGTGACATCCTCCTTCTGCTGCCCCCACTGCAGAGCATCACTTGGCAGATGATAGAGCAAGTCCAGTTTGTGAGGCTCTTTGGTGTGGCCAGGATCGACAGCTTGCTGCAGGAGATGCTGCTGGGAGGTACGAAGCCTACTGAGAATGGATGGTAAAGTTCTTTCATTTCAAAGCTATTACAGAGTTTTGTTTTGGGGTTTGTGTCCCCTGGAGGTTGTATGGTAGAGAGAGCTTGGTCTTGGGAGGAGGGAAGTGAAAGCTCAGGTTTAATTGCAGCTTGAATTTGGGTCCTTCTCACTCCAATCCAATCCCCAAGCTATTTTTCCCAGCCTGTTTCTGAAAATCTGACCCAAGATCGGTTTTATAGAAATAAGTAAACTCTGTCATGCTTCACATCAATGGGACACTTGACTTTTAAGCAATCTACCGAACTCACACAATTTGCAAGAAGATAACACTTTTTTTTTGTTAGCAACAGGCAAAAGTCATAACTATATGGGAAACCCTGATAAGAGCAGTAAGTGGGGGGCACAAAAAATCAGATGAACATTGCAGTCAGTTATCAGCTGGAACCACAGCCATCCTGGGCAGCTGTCCCTAGACAGTGAGAAGGTAGAGAACAAAGAGGACAGAGTAGAAAGGAAGAAAAGAAGAGCCAGATCATTAACCCCCACCCACAGAGGTCTTCCACATTCTCTTAAAAAAAAAAAGAGTTTAGGCCCAGAGAATCTGGCTCCTCAGTAACTATGCTCAAAATGACATCCTTTCCCACTTCAACTGCAGGGGCTTCTGTTGATCTCCAGTACCAATCAGGACCTCCTAGCCTCAACCTGGAACAGCTGCCAGGACACGTTCTCCCAAGCAACATGAGCTCTGTGATTCACACCGCTCCGAACCGTATGTGTCTGGTTTTACATCATTAGTGTTAGTATAATGAAGTGACTGAATAGAATAAGAAGTTAAGAAGAATACTATTCATGTGTTTAAGCATTGCACTTGAATCAGTCTTCACAATCCCCTTGCTGAACTCTTTACTACGAAGTCTGGAAACACACTTCCAAAAGACAGGCTGAGATTTTTCATGTAATAGTATGATCCAGAAGGATTTGGAGATACTATTTAACATCACAAGGTTAAAAAAAAAAAAAAAAAGAAAAGAAATTGAGATTGGTGACAGTGTGTTTCAATGAACACAGGCAGCTCTGGGAAACACCACAAAGAAGTATACATAGCTATTAGTGGCAAGGGTTTCCCTGTGTTAAGGTTTTGGTTGCTGTCAACCAGAACACAATATGACCTGAATAAAAGACCATTTTCAACCACTCTGGGCACTGCTGCTAGGCAATGGCTGTTTGTTAAGGTATTTATCCACTGTGGTAGCAAATGGACCATGCTATTAAAACAAAAAGAACAGAAGTTGCAATTTAACAGCTGCTGCCATGTAATCACAGTGTCTTGCACACGCTGTCTGCTTCTGCCAGGTATGATCCTATACTTCTTGTAGCCTATTTCGCTATTTCTCTGCCATATAAATGTTGGCATCATCACCTTAGAGCAAGGGAGATTAGAGAGGTGCAGCGGTCTGTAAATGAAGTACAGTGGCCAGCAGGTTGAGGTCTCCTCTGACAAGCAGAGGAAAGTTTAAAAAGCAGCCAGGGAGGCATTTCCCAAATGCAAAATACTGAGAAGAGTTTGTATATGCCTATCTGTCCACCCCGTGCCTCTTCACAAACCAGGAAGGAAGAATATGCCAACACATGCCTGAATTTGGGATGGATCCTCCTGCCCAATCCCTCAAGCTTCTGATACTTGGTTCATAGGATGGTTTACTGGTTTTATTTCAGCACTGCTCTATTGAACGACATCTAGGTCCTTGTTAATTCTGTTTCTTTTCTCTCCTACAGCATCTCCTGAGCCATCCCTTCCATCTCCTTCTACAAGCACAGGCAGTGAAGACTATAAAATAGGCTCTAGTGCAGGACCCAACGTCGTAGCACAGCTCTTGCCTCAGACAGTGATACCCAAGCAGGAGATTTTATAGGGAGAGGTGTGGAGGAGAAGCTGGGAGCAATGTGGAAACCATACTGAAAGTGAAACAGGCCCTTTCTCTTTGCAGAGGAAAAGCACAGCAACTCCCTGGCTGTAGCCGGCTCTGTTGGTCACACTCTCCCATCCATCAATCAAGCAACAGGTACCAGACTGCAGCAGGAGCCTTACCCTGTGTCTTCCCATCACCACCCCCGTCATTCCACATGACTGAGGTTAATGCTCGTTTTAGTGCAACTAAGACTGTAAGCCCTTTGAAGCGGGGCTTCTGATTGCATTTGCTATCACCTAGCTTGGTGTGATCAGGGCCCTTTTAAAGCCTTTGGCTGCTATCTTCATAAAACCAAACGCCTTAGTTCCTGGTAAGGAGTACGATGCGTCTTGAATTATCAGTATGAAAAAGTCTTGATTTTGCTGTAGTTTTATATATCTATGTGATGTCTGCAACCTAAGCTTCAAAGCTCTAAATTAGCAAGAAAGGGAGAGGCAGGATGTGGCACATATTTTAAAAAAATGTTTCTATTTAAAACGTAAGGTACTTCTGCAGTTAATGTAAAATTTAATCAAGTACTAACCATGTTACAAGTATTTAAAAGGATGCCAATATATGACCACAGCCTCAAACTTCCCTGAAGCACAGTTACTGTGGTATGGTTTTTATTTTGCATAAACTGAACCTCATTAAAAAGCAGGTTGTTGGACTCCTACAAAACCTATGCTTCTCTGTGTAAGAGCCCAAATTATTGACTGTCAGACAGGTTTTATGGGGCAGGGGGAACCATACCGAACAGTAGGACATGATGAAGAATTCTAAGTTCTGCCACATGGCACTAATACCTCAACCCAGTTGCATCCTGTTCATGGCAATGAGATGGCAGTGCCCGGCTATGGCTTTTTGAGGCTTATTTCACTAACACTCATGAAGCACTCTGAGATCCTCGAGGGGAGGACACGACTGAAATGCAATCTTATTAACTGAAAGGGAAGTTTGGAAGAACATCTCAACCTTCATCAAAAGGGGAATACTTTGTACTCAGACTGCCTTTCATTCATTGGGGTGATATTTTAAATGAGTTGCCATTCTACAGCACAAAATGGATTTTTAAATCCCCGAAGACTGGGTTGAATTTCACCTAGGATGACAAAGTTTTATTTTTCTACTGTCTATGATGAATTTGATCTGACATAATATGCTGATAACTTTGATTTGCAATAGCAAAACCAGGTTCCACTGTCAGCATTCCTGCTGCGTGACAGATGCAACTTACCTACCATTGCTTCCAGTCCCTCCATCATGAAGATTACATTACTTTTCTAGAAATTAAATGTACATTTATATCCATTAATGGTAAGAAAATAAGTCCATGGGACAAATAAATTCCGTATTCTCATATTTCATAAGGAGAGTTTGCCTTTTTTCTTTAATTCAAAACTGGGTTTTCAAGTTTCTCTGCTGATTTCTCCAATGCAAATACCTTGGGGATTTTAACCTTGGGGATTTATTTTTCATAAAACCCAGCATCACCTGTGGTTGCAAAACCCAGCTTTCACTTGAGACTGATGTAATTAACAATATAAGACATTATCTGATAGAAGAAAATAAAATTGTCCAGGAACAAGGAGATATCAGAGTCGGCCTCCAGTATCCAAGCTACTTTGTTGCATGTTGACTCTTTTCCAGAGGTCTATTTGGGTACAACAAGAGTAATGTGCAGTATGCTACTGCAATACAGTCAGGAAGTATTGCAAAAAAAAGATATTACAATCTCATCAACTGAGAAGCACTAATCCATATTCAACCACAAAGGACAGTGCATAAGTTGAACCGTCACTCTGTTCAGAGAAATAACACTTTAAAATAGACAGAACTATAATGCTGGTGTATTTTAGTGTTATTAACAGATTGAAGAACAATTTTATAGTCCAATTTCTGTATTTAAAAACTTATGCCACTTTCTTTCTTCAATAGTATTGAATACATTCACATATTAACACAGTGCCAATAGAAAGTGAGAAAAATCATAGAAACACAACACTTCTGAACAGAGTAGGCATAAAGCAGTCCATAAATAAATTCTTGCTTGCCACTGCTGTAATCTAAGACTTCGCTAAGGGTTAATGAAAGAACCTGACATTATTACTAGAAATTAAACAAGAAAATAAAAAGGAGATAAATTAGTAGTCTCCATCTGCAGAAACCTCTGTTGCATCTGAAGAGTAAACAAAGTCTTCTCTAAAATATGTGTAAATACAGTACAGCGTAAATGTTGTGGCATACAAGCATAACCAAATCATTAACCTGCTTAAAAATACAAGAAGCAGTGGCCCAAAGTTTATACGATTGCATCTGCAGCTATTTTCTCCATAGAAACAGCAGTGTACAGAAGTGTGATATTATACCCAGGAAATACACTGAAGTATTTTTCAGTATTGTTGCAAATGGGAAATAGTTCTGTTTCCAGTCTCTCCATCCTTTGCTGCTATTTTAAACCTTGTTTCCTCGTCACCCTTCTTGGATTGTTTGGCAACTACCTGAACTGCTGCTTTCCAGGCTGCATAACTGGCTGTCTTTGTATCTGAAGCTACAGAACTAGTGGGAAAAGTCAACACTTGCACAGAAAAACTAGGAAGCCCAAATCTGTATTTTACACAAACGCCTTGAAGGTGCAAAGCCTGAGATACTCTGTTAAGAGTTTTCAAATCAGAAGAAGTCACCGTATGTTTTCATACTTGCCTTAGGCAGTTACACCACAGGATGCAGGAAAGGAAATGCCTAAGAAGAACAGGGCAGTTCGCATAGCTTAAGAAACTTAGTAAGCAGAGTAGCATCTTTAATTTGGAGCAGTATCACCTGTTATTTGATATACATGTACATATAAATTACAAGCCAAAGGATGCATGACCATTACCCAGAAGTTGTTGTAATTTAAATATATGTGAATATGCACATGTATGTGCAAAAAAGCAACATACAGAGCAGAAGTTAATCAACTAAGACTTCGATTCATTACTTTATTATTTTTACATTAAAAAAATTACAACGTAACAAGGGTTTGAAAAGCCAAGTAAACCTGATTTCACACACGCGCACACACACACACTTGCTAAGTCACAGGGTTCATCCGCTTAAAGTGATATGTTCTGATTTTCATCAGGATTTTATTAAACAATATACACATTAAGAGCCTCACGACAAAGCCATACTCATTTTTTTTTCCCAATCTATAAGATGTGCAACTGAATAAGCCAAGATTTTTGTAGAACTTCCAACTTTCCCTTCAGTTACACAAGATGTAGTTTTGTTCATTTGACTGCAACTTGGTTGGCTGCATCCACCTAGAAACTGTCCAGTATTACACATCCTCTCCCCCAGAGTGGACATATTACATAGTATTGCACAATTTTGTTCGCAGGGCCATAGGTAATAGATGGATACTATAGTCATTTCACCCACCCAATGGTATAAAACCTGATAAAGCTAGAATCAAGATGCCACAAACATTTACAAAGAAAAGCAGAAGCAGGTAATTGAAAAAAAAAGTATAGCTTCTGTAATATGTAAACTTTTTGTAATGCAAGATTCTTCAGCACATTGAACTGCTTGAGGTGGGACAGATCATGAGTCCTACTGGCAAAGCAAAAGCAAGAACAGGACAGTTTTAAGGCAAGTCCCAGAACAGGGAGCTATTTACTTTCTAGGCACGATATCATGCTATGCATCAAGGCTCCTGCTTTATCCTTTATATTGTCAGTGATCTATAGAACAGATTAACAATATAAAAAATAGTCTAAATATAGCTTTCGAAGAATCCACTTTTAGCTGAATTTCATCTATAGCAGCTTGTATCTCATTATTTGCAGATTTACAAACTTTTCTTAGCACTGCTGTTGCTTGTCAGGCCCACATAAAGCAGTTCTAGATCTATATTGCTCTCATTTATTGAAAGTAGTTTTGGCTGGAAAATGGCTAAATTCAAAATAATTTGTTCTATTGCAGATCTTTCTACATTTAAGATCTGCTGTACTTGTGAAAAGGCAACATCTCTCTTTCCTCTGATGTCTTTGTTCAGGGGATCTTTAACAGTTTTCCATCTATGAAAAGCCTGTACAATAAAAAAAGGGGCAGAGCAAGACCCTTCGAAAATAACTATTTTCAATCAATTAACTCCAATCTGCAGCACATTCATTCTCACACTGGAGGACAGAGTCACTGGTCCCACTTAGCCCTGCACAGAGGAATGGATTCAATCCTCAAACACCTAAAGTTCCTCTAGAATCAATGCATTAAGAATTGGAGATGCATATCTGAGGGCAGAAATTGGCCCACATCCATTAGTTAAAAGCATTGTTTGCTGAAGACTTAGAACTCACCTAAATGCCATGTGAGATTAACACAGCCAAATACAAGACATGCTTTTGTGAGCCCGGGAAGACATTTGGCAGGGGGGTAACAGTGCCTCCGATGTGTTATGTTGTTGTGTGCACCAGTCTTTTGAATGACTTGCATATGAGGAATGTGTGCCTGAAGTGGGACAAAGAGTACAGTTCTTCTATTAGGACAAGCTGAGATATAAATTAAAATTGAACAAAACGATATTCCCTGAAAACTGGATTTAGAAGGCTAGTTCTCATTTGAGATCAACTTTCACCATACTGCTCTTCCTTATGATCGACAACTGCACCTAAGTATATACTTTTTATAAAAACACACAGGTAATTTCCCAAACATTTATCAAATAAAAAGGGTTTAACAAAAATGGATAATTCATCTCAAAATAAATTACAGTAGCATGACATTTGGCTTCTTCAGTGTGACCACGTGCTTTTCCTTTGTTATCTTGCTGTTAAGATCACTACAGATCCAGTTCGCGTCTCTGAAAGTTAATGAGATGTCTGTGACGATAAACGTATAAAACTCTGCTTGCTACAAGCAAATGTCTCATATCAGTTTCACCTGGTCACAGAATATATGCAAACAGCCTTCTCTGGCCCCAAATAAATATTGTATAGTATTCTTGCAAGTTCCAGCATAAGTAGACTCAAACAGAAAATTCAGGTCCTCCTTTCTTTCCTCTCAGTAGGAGTCGCCTGATTTGAAATCCTGCAAAAGGATTAATCCACAAGAGTGAAGGCTGACCCCCAAAAACAGATTTCATTCCTTCCCACCGTAGTCTCCTCTCCCATGTTGGCTTTTCACTCTTCAGTCTTTCAATCTCCTGTATATAAACAGAAAGGTAGTGATGCGCTGTTAAGCCCAAAATTGAGTAAAGTCTAATAGCAGTTATCAAAACTGATGACTACTTTGCATTCTTTTAATGTACAGCTAGTGAGCTGATGTTACAGCAGAGGATCTGCAGGCAATATTCTAACACTAATTAACGCAGTTAATTGAACCAGACAATAAGGCTTCCAAAAAGATTCATGTACTGCAATTACTGAAGCAAGGCTAACTCGCCCAGATGCATTATTTTAACGATCTTTTTTTTCTTACTTTCCATTAACAACAACTGGCTATTTACCATTTTTCACAGTTACTCTTCAGTACAGAAGTACACTTAAAAAGAATCTCAAGTGAGAAAATTCTAAGCAGCCACAAAATTCAGATTCCTTATGTTCCCAGCCAATTATCTGATACAAAGCATCCTCTCAAGGCTTAACACTACAGACCTAAGGGCAAAGCAGCCAGAGGTTCAAACTATGGCTACAATTAATATAGAGCTTATCAAGTTTATCAAGAAAGTGTGAGGGGTCAGTACAAGATAGCTAGTTTAAGTGTAAACCAGAGAGATGCAGAAATTTCTCATGATGTATCTGGAGTTGGTGATAGTTTAGAAGTGGAAGTCCAAACTTAAGCAAAAAGCTGTGTTATTTTTGATATTGAAAACCTAATTATAAAATTTATGTTGGAAAAGCAAATAATGCAGTAATTTCCATTTGGAAGCAAACCATGAGAAAGTATTTAAATGCTTACAACTGCAGAAAATGATTAGCTACTTCATATTCAGGGTTTTCTCCCAAAACAAAAGCCTAACCTCATCCAAGTAAAACAACATCTCATCACATCTTCCTAGAACAATTGTCACAATATACAAAAGCAGAAGTTCTTACCGTTTCATCATTGCATATTGAGTGGATTTGGGTGCCAAACATGACTGCAGTAAAAGTGAGAAAAAGAAAACCTTCAAGGCACAAGAAGATCATCAGGATCACAGTTACAGGTGGGGAGAAGTCACTGCATTCTGTGAAAATGATATATGTAGTTATAAAAAATATTTTTAAAAACTTTATAAAGCATGTTCATGCTGAGACATCCCCTCTTCAACAAACAGCAATAAAAGCTAAATATCTGACACATGAAATGATATCTCACACTTAAAAACACTTCAAATTTCTAGCACTGCAGAAGTTTTATTTGCTGCCCAAGGAAATGAAAAATTTCAAGGAAGTAACAACTTTGGGCTTCCTATAAAGTATACAGTACCACACAACCGAAATCCTCCCTTGGAATTTCATGGATACATAAATATATGTTTGCACATGAGATGATTTAAGTACTTGGACCCACAGAAGAAAGCAGCTTGAAGTTTCATGCATGACAAACACTGTAAAAGCCATCACCATTATTAGCTCTGACTTGCTAGTTAATCCAGATGCCCACATTCCTGTGTTTGCTTTATTAGTTGTGGGGTTTTTTGGGGTTTTTTTTGTAGTTGTTTGTTTTTTAAATTCACCACACAAAGTAATCAAGTTCTGTCTTACACTTACAGTCACATCTCTGAAGTCTCTGATCAACTGATTAACTCAATTACAGTTAAACAAAGAAGAAATGGGATAATTCACAAGAAAATGTTTCAAGTAAAAAAAAAGGGACTAATATCCCAACCATTTAATGAAATAGTCAGCAAAAATTAGTCACATGGATTCCCCTCTTGCTTCAGGTACCAGAAAAACATACGATCAACCATCTTCAGTCAAAAGCACAAGATGAGCACGAGCTCTGGCACACTGGAACATTAAGAAATGCAAGTCAGAGGACTAAAACAACTGGGACAGTTTAAGAATGCCAAGGTGGCTGAGGATGAGGTATCTGTTTCTGTCATATTACAGCAAAAGTAAATTACTACCATGTGGAAAGGGAGTGAGAAAGTCCCTGACAGCCACAGCTCTTAGAGTGAATGACTAAGGGAAAAATAAAACAAACAAGAAAGGCGGATAAACAGGTATGAAGCATTTTCAGGACCTCACTTCAAAAAGATCAATGCTCTGTAATATTTCATACATTTCATGCTACGACTTTCCCTTAATATCTGCTAGGTTATTACAGTGAAAGTTAAGTATTTGCTTACCAGTCCACTGCCCTCGGACACAGGAAAAAAACTGAAATCCACACAGTATGAGCGCATGAGCTGAAATTAGGGCTATATACATCTGGAAATAAGAGAGAGTGCTTACTTTTGACTGCTGCCAGATAGTAAACCAGACATTCCTTTCAGCTACCCTCTGTCACTGCACAGTCAATATATTTTTTTATTTCAATTTTTAATTCAATACAATGATGTAAAAACAAATTCCAATTAAGCTTGATTCTAAAAATGTGAGCAACAAGATAAGTTTAAGGATTAGCTCCTTAAATCACAGTACCATTTCAATAATTGCTACTATATAAAACATAACAAGATTAGGCTAGTTAAAATAAGAGCACTTAACCAAACAGATTAAAATGACTTTGAGTAGAAATATCTTCCTCCTTGGAGAAGATCTCGCATAAAAGGAAAAGAAAAAAACTCAACACAATACATTTGTGCCCTTAAGCCATTAGTCATCAATAAGCAAAACCAAAATTGCTGCAATCAAGGTAGATTCATACTGAGATCAAGCTGCTGTTGTTTATCACTTACCGTAAACAGAACAAAAAATCTCTGATTTTTCTCCCCTACACAATTATTCACCCAGGGACAGTGGTGATCCATCTTTCGAATACATCGTTTGCAAATACTAGAGGAAAGGGAAAAGACTTCTGTTGAGAAACAATACTTTGTATTCTAATGTAGAAACAAGGGTATCCAGTGGTCATAAGATGATGTGCCAAAATCTTTCCTGACAAACTACAAACAGTGATTTTGTTTGTATTTCTTTAAAGAAACTATTTGCTCACTGACAACTCAGCTTTTGGTTGTTACGAAACCGGCTGTGTAGATGAGATTATCCTCAGATAAGTAAAGCAGTATTAACATGAGAATAATTGTGTATCCAAACATACAATCAAGTAAATACAGTAACTTGGTTTTAGAAATTTGTGGCACTTAATGAGCCAAGTTTCAGTTCTTTTTAGATTGAGTATTAAAATAAAAACCTTGCCTTCTAGACCAACTTTTTTAGATACAGTAATTATTTCAAGTTTATAGACTTTAAAGTTGTAAATTTAGTTTGCAAATCAGGAAATATCTACATCTTCAAGAAAAATTCTCACTCTTGAGATTTCAATGGGCCATACAACTCTAACGTGCAATCAAAATCTCAACTAAAGAACAGCCGACAATGTCACATCTCACTGCCTGAACATAAACCAAAAATACTGAAATTATAAGCCAAGCACATTCTTTGCCTACTTGTTAATGAATACTTAACCACTTCTGTCCTTTGCTAGTTGTGCAACTAATTGTTTAGCTTCTGCTCAATTCTGAGTCAAGGTCATTTTCAGGAAGAAAAGTATTTCACTAAGTCCATTTTAACATCTGCTAGGCTGTACAGAACCAGATGGCTCATATCTCTCATATTCACGTCTGCAGCCCAACATGACCAGTTATACAAGAGAAACACAACAGCTGCAACCTGTGTTAAGTTCTTCTGTAAATCAATAGCTTAAGTAATGCTGGTATTTAGTTTTCCTAGCTTTTTGCTTAACAGAGCCACACACTCAAAATGTCCTAGATTTGCCTACAGGACATCCATAATATTAAGCATTTTCATTTCAGCAGTTACAAACCCAAATTAGACTAAAAAATACAGACACTATTATTCAATTCAATCCCTTGATGCAAATTACTTTTTAAATACTGCCAGTTACACACAAAAATCCCAATATTGTGCTCGAGATACCCCCACACTCAAAACATTGCAGTCATTCTCTAGTGCAGAAGAAACAGCTATCACTCAAGAGAAGGCATTCAGAAGACTATCCAAAAGATTTTCATTTCAGAGCCTGCTGACTTAAGTTCAGTCTCCCATTAATTTCCAGAGCTCTGTGGGAAGGTAGGCTAACTTCAGTACCACAACTATGCAAGCCTCCTAACATAACACAGAATATGTGCTGTTGTTCTAAAAAGAACATTAATGTGAAGTACTGAGTAAAATCATATCCAAACTCAATCAAGCTAAATACTGGAGGATGTGAGGTGGGCAGGACAGATTTTTGCTCATTCAATACTCCTCAAAAGCCCACACAGTGCTCTCCAAGACATCATGTCTGGAACTCTGTCTTCATTTCTAATCCGGCACTACGATTCAACAAATACTTCCAGCCAACAAATTTGCAGCAATGCTGAAAACAGCAGTCCTGCCTTCTTCCTACCCCCATTCTCTCTCTTCCCTTATCCAAGCATAGATATTCATGGAACAAGAGTTCATGGAAGTCACTCTGCTAGCTGCAACCTGAGTCATTACACTGTGCATGAACACTCACGCCTACACAAGAGAAAGGAGCGATATGGTAGTGAGAGCAAAGAGCAGCAGACAGGGGAAAGCCATCTCCAGCTTGGCATTGCTGCTTAATGCACTCAGGCAGCTACAACCACAATTACAGTTTTGAATGCTAAAGATAACATTCAGAAGGAGACAGCTAATGGCTTAGAAGAAATAGGTCTGGATAACATATTCCCAAGAAACATCTCCGTGACTGATTCTAAACAACCACACCTCACTCATAAATGCAGGCACTCAGAATAGGCTAGAAATAATGACAGATGCGGTCCTTCAGTGAAAATGACATAGCTTCACTCAGGGTAAGCCTCTTCCTTATGCTGAAAATGTTAACTGCTTCGTAAAATACCAGTTTAATGTATTTCACGAGGCTGGATACTCAGCTGTAAATAAAGGTTTCCTGCTCTTCTCCCCATCACTAATACATATCATGAAACTACTTTTCTTCCTCAAAAGAACTTCTGCTGCAGTGTTGCACAACAATTTTCATAATTACATCACAAGAGCCTCTTCTGTTAATAATTTACTACTCAAAACATACACTGTGGCTTTCAGCATAACTATTTCCCAACAGGAACCAACTTCAATTTTCAAGTCTCTTCTATCAGCAAATTGCCACTTTGGCTACTTGGGACTAGACCATCCTTTTAATGTCCTTGGAACGTTTCTGTAGGCCAATAAAGTGTTGGCAGTATAATCAAGCAAACCTTTTTTTCTATCCAGTACGCTTCTGCGATGATAAGCCTATGGAAGAGAATCAGATTCTGGTAGCTGGTCTATGCAGCATGTATCAAATGTTACAGAAAAAATACAGAAAAATCCTTTGTTGTACTTCAGAAAAGTTAACAGCAACTACTGTAGATGTGTTGAACGAGTAACAGAAACAAAGACAATTAAATCAGATATCCAACTGCTCAGAAACACATGACAGTGGGATTCCAAAAGGACAGTACATATGCTTTCAGGCTCTGGCTTTCTTTTTCATGTGTTCTGTGAAGCCAGTTATGCACTGTGCAAGCATGAAAATGCATCCTTTGCCCTTATGTGGAATATCTCAGTGTATTTTACCAAGGCATTGAAAAGTAAAAAAACGCACAAGATGTTCAAAACCAGGTTCCCAAACGAGTGGATAGTGAAAACAAACCCTTGGAAACTATCACATATTTCCTTCACCATAGACACTATCCATTCTTGCTCTGCTTTGACAATAAATGCCACTCATCTTCTTGTTATAAACAATGTATTCAAAAGCCCTACTTAGCTCATTTTTATTCTTCTTTCATGAAGAAATAATTTTTGAATCAACACCACCTTTTGAATCACAGGCTAGTGCAGCATCCAAGATAACAGAGTGTCTGCTGAGGATGATAACCCAGGTGTAACCAAGGGACCCCACAGAACACAGCTGCAGCAACTCCAGGCTTCCCAGTACTCCAGCTCATATGTAGAGTTCAACACAAAGTGACTTCATTTAGGGCTAACTCCCAAATCAGTAAACCTCAACAGGACTGAAGACGTGGGAAATATTTCACAAAGACACCTGCAAAGTCTCTGTAGAAGCCAGCCTAAACCCAAGATGAGAAAATTACCAAGATCCAGCCTACACTAAGTGGAGCCTCTTGGGTGTCCCTTGAACACAATGCCAGGACATCTGAAGAGACCGCACAAGTCTATTTTGGATTCCCAGAGGTTAATGGCTTATGTTCTGCCACAACAAAGCAGCCACGCTGCTTCTACCCCCAGGCCCACCACGCAATCGGTACAGCTGTGCTCATGTGACACTCTAGTAGGGCAAATAAAGCCAGCCAGTACCAAACTCATGGTACATGAAGGCAGGCCTTGTATCTGCATCCATGCAAAAGCTAACCTACACCACAGATAAGTACAGAATAATCTTCCGTTAGCTTTACTATTTATACATGCAACTTTTCCCTTCACACTCTAGACATGAAAACCCACTCAGATCTAAGAGAAGAACAAGATTCCATTGCAAAGGCAGAGTATTTAAAATGGCAACAACTTCTCAGCCGTAACTTTCACACAGATAAGTGACATACACTGAGACATTTAATTTAGAAACAAATTTACAGAATCACTTGAGAGACTTGACAAGACTTTACTCTGCCCTTTTGATGGGCACTAGATCAGAGACTAAAATTTAATATGCCACAAAATTCAACACACATCACTTCTCACACCCAGGAGAGCCACCAGAAACATTTACATATTTATGCAAGTCTTAATTATGATGGCATATCGATTTTCAACTCTTACACAATAAACATTACAAATGCATATCCACACTTCCTGAAAATCCAAATGACTGAGAATAGTAATTAATTACTATCTCTTCCAGGTTCAAATTATCATCACTTCTGTCTTTATTAAAATGACTATTTAACCAATTACACTGACAACTTTGGAAAAATAATCTGCCAATTCACATATAACTTCAAATTATGCACTATGAAGACAACACAAATTAAAGTGATAGCTTGAAATTAATCTATATTTTCTTAATTTAAGATTGCAGGAGTCATTTCTTAAATCAGCTTCTATGAGAAAGTTCCTTGAGATTCTTTCCTTGCCCTACATTATCAACAGACAGCACAATAATATGAACGATGCACAGGAAAAATCATTCACAGATCAAGAAGTATTTAAGACACCATGGTATGATTATCTTAAACTTGCAAGTCTCTTGACTTTACATTTTTTTTGGCCATAATATGTTATAATTATAAAATAATTTGCAACACATGATTTTGAAAATTTATTGGATACCAAAAGAGATTTGTGAGAAAAAAAATTAACACAAATATCAGGAATGCTATTCCAAGACTCAATAAGCATAACTGCTTTAAAGAAAACTATGGCATACCTGCAATGGTGTGCACGTTCAGGTTTGATACTACAGCACTTTGGACATTTGTAAATCACTTCTCCTGGTTTCAGTTGCAAATTATCCATGTATTCTTTAGTGGCATTTCCTTTCGGTACAGCCCCCTGGAATAATTTCAATTAAAGGAGAGAAATCTTCTGAAATTTTATGAGAGCATTTAAAACCACATGTCATAGACTTCATACCAGTAAGTTCAGGATTATCAGTGAAGTAAGTTCATTTACTCAAAGCTAGTCCTCCACAAGCCAGAATGATTTCCAAATGAATCAATTATCTCTGCTTGGCCACAAATTCAGTTTCATTTCAGCAAGATTCATCTATGGCCAAATATTAACATAATTCTGATAGAATCTGCTGTCACCAATATATATAAAATGAAGCGGAAGACACATCTTTGCAAGAAGATACAAGTGCTACAGGTACAATATCTGCTGAGAATCAGTTCTGAAAGAGCACTACTAAAAAAGACATGCTGTCTTACAGTACCACGCGTTAATTTTTGTGACATTCAATTTTTAAGACAAGCCAGCCACTAAAGTTATATCAGCAACAACTACTTGAAAGATGTTCTTTCAGCTCTCTGAAACCAAGATTCAGCCACCTGCCCCATGTACACAACTTGTGGGCACCAACAGTTATCCTTTTTTCCTTTATAATTAAGCTTTTAACTCGAATACTGTCAGCTCAAGTCACCAGTGGCTGCTTTATTCTACATCTGCTATATCCTGCTGCCTTCTGCTACTGTGAAAGCTTGCATAGCTACATGGCAAACAGTCAAAGGAACTGATCTGAAAGAAAAATAACCCATCAGGAAAAGAAATTATTTTTTAGTGATTAGTTCTCTGAGCTGTTCACCAAAGCTGCATTAGCAGCTGTTTCAGAACAATTAGGAAGATGATGAACAGACAGGAATAGTAGGCAAGATTGCTTCTCTCAGTAACAGTATTAATATAGAGCCTCACAAGATAGGAATCTAACTTCGGATGAGTAAGAAGAAAATAATGGCAAGTACTACTGTCACCTTGCTTATTTATAGATCTAAAGTCTTATCTGTGACAGGAAACGATTGTGAAATAAACTGGGATGTAATACGAAAGTGCAATGGCCTTTCTGTACCAACTCCTCCAAGACAGTATTTACTTCACATAGGGATGGTCGTCTTCAGGTTCACTTAAATCACCTGCTACATTCTATAATTCTTTCCTATTCAGAAAACGGCCAATGGCAACATCATCACTTTATACAGAAACGTTAAGAAAGCTTGTGAAAGAATTAACAAACCAGCAGGCACTTGAAATTCAATTGCAAAATAACCTTGTACTTAGGCAGAAAGTTTTTGACGCCTATTGCCTACAGTAACAACCTTGTGTTTGTATTGCCTGAAACAGAGCCCAGGTCCAGCCCTAGATGAACACTTGGGTTAAGTGGTGCTTCAGACTTGAACCAGCTGGCCCTTGAAGGGGTATGAAGAGAGAGAGAGTTCCTTCAACACTCATGTTGTATTGCTGAAGTGTTTTTTGCAATATAAATGTTCTCATTTAAGTTAATACTTTTGTGTAGCCATAAGGAATTATCTCAAAGAGAAAGATTTAGCTTGTTCCATGTAAGTTTATGCTTCTAAAACACATCTCTCAAATTCACCTATTCACTAAAGATAAATTCAGGCCATGCTTTTAGCATTTTGCTGATAAAAATATGTTTATTCCAAAAACATCTTTCATGGCGTCAGATTGTCACCAAATCTTTTCAATAGTCTATTTTTACAGTTAGAAAAGCATATTTAGTCCACACATGTTTTAAGGCGGCTTATTCCTTTTTCATTCAACCTCAGTTTCTATTACAGTCTTGTCTTCCATTCTTGGAGTCAGTAGGAGATGAGTGGGGAAAAAAAAAAAGGTAGCGATTCATCATGTTTTATCCATGAAAAGCAACACAGGTCTAGAAAGACACATAGTTTTACCAGTACATATTTTTAAGCAATCACTAAACTATTAACTTTCTTAGCTGTTACAGTTTGTAGAAGTCACAAGATTTCATCACTGGGTGTAGGCTCAAAAGTAAATGAAGGACCTAGTAAACCATTAACTACAACACCCTGCTGCCTTTTGATCACTACAATAACTTTTATATACAATGTTACTGTTTCAAAAATCTAGAGAAAATATATTTTCCCCTTACCCCTCTCTCATCAGATTTCTTCCCTGAAGATTTTACTAGTAGATTTTAGTACAAAATAAATCATTTCATCTCTTGAACTCTTGAAGAGTAAAAGTGCTAAGAAATGAATACTTCTAAGAACTTTCATATCTACACTGTTCCAACTTCAACTTAAATCTCTCCTTCCAAACACCTAAATGCAATAATGTATAAATGGCGTAGTAAAGTAGTTGTTACTTGATATCAATGTGACTGAGCTTTTCCAGAATGTCAACCACTACAAGTTTTGTGCCATAAATGAAAAATATGCTTCAAATAATACAACAGGATGAAGCTACAATTTCATAAGAAGTTTTGAAAATATATTTGAGGGAAAAAAGTATGAAAAACTAGTGCAGAAAAGACTAAAATTTTGTGAGCTTCTTCAGAACCTCAGTTAGTATTTAACTAACAACCTGTTTTTCTCATAAGCCTACCTCTCCCTTTTAAGCTGATTTAATACTGCCTGCTCCTTTAGCAAAACGTTATTTATTGTTTTATTAACAGAACAAGAGGAAAAGTAGAGATATCTCTTCAACCTTGAGGGTTTTGAATCTAACACTACTTTTCCTAGCAGAAGACAGATACCATTTCTCCAAATTTCTCTGTAGATGAGCAGCTACATGAGAGAACAATCCAATGTCAAGGAAAAATTGCATACTTACTGGATCGGTTAGCATAGTTCTCAGATGCGACGACAAAGCTAGTACTGCCAAGCAGTTAAAGAGAACACCGTTGATCACAGAGTACCAAAAGTCTTTGGAAGGCAGCAACATGACAAAAGTCACTACGAAGTCTGCATAGACAACGAGAAGCCATGTCATTATAGCACAGACCATACCACAGCCATCTCGGATGAACCAAACCCTCTCTGCCATGTCGGCCTCTGAGGAAGAGGAATCGTAGCTGTCATTTTCAGCAAGAAGTGGGTGGTGCTCAACATCACGGAATCTGTGCCCTGATGACTGCATGGTTTTCTGGCCTTGCCCTGCAGGAAGCAAAGATGCCATTATTATGCATGAGGAAACTGGAAAGAAAGGTGGCTCTCACTTTTTGTTTCTGTAAGATAACATGTATCCAAGTTCAAAAGAGATTACTGAGATTTTTTTCTGATCAAAACCTGAACAACTGTATGGCTACAAGAACTATTTCTCTACTCAAAAGATACTCATTTACAAAGTTTCATCAACAATTTTGTAAGCCATTTAGTTTCATAATCCCATAACTTGATCTTGCAAGTTCAGTGCTTGACAAAGGGAGTTTAGAATGGTTTTATTTCCATCTTGCTGTGCCCATAAATCACTCTTCCCCTTTTGTTAAAGATGAAACCTCTTTCTTTCATTTCAGACAAAGTCTTCATTAAATTAAGGCTCGCGTTTCTCAGAAAACAGCAAATTACGGCAGATGACTTTTCACACTGCTCCAGCAGCACAGAGAAGAGCAGAAAGAAAAAACAGAATGGAAATAAATCTGGTCTAGTACATTGTTCACAATAACAACAACAACAAAAAAAAGAGCAAGTTAGAAAGCAACTAAATTTGTTGACAAAAGCGCTAGTGTGTTGAAAAAACCCACAAACTTGTTACAATGATATATGGGATAACTTACAAAATTGTCTCAGATCAGACCAAACTTAAGGGAAACAAATGGCAGTAGTTAAATTAGCATGGCAACAGATTACATGAATCAGATTTTCAAAGACAACAATTAATTTCATTTCAAGAGAACTCTTCAAGGGCTTTGTTGCTGTTCCAATGTGGAACAAAACCAAGGCTTAAAACCTTAAAGAGGTTTCAAAAAACCAGAATTATTTTCCAGACATCTGTAACAAAGATACAAAAGGGCAGAACTGAAATGCTATCACCAAACAGGAGACACAATAAATCTTAAACATTAAGCATTAAGGCTAGCCTGCTACCTTAAAGCATACTGTGTTCCAAAAATTGTATTGATCCATGCCATTAAAGCTCATGTCCGAGATAAACTTGAAAGCATTGCATTGACTGATGGCAGTCACACAGAAGTCTCCATTTTCCCCCCTTATCAATGATAGCCCATATATGACTCGTAGGAATTATAGCACTTCAGTTTACATCTTGAGATGTTGCACGTAGGATCACTTTATTAGTCTAAAGTGGTCAAAGTGACCATTACCAGGTAAAGACTCGCACTGAGTTTGCAGATGAAGCTACATGGTTTTAAATCCTTTAAAAAACTCTCAATCCTATCTACCAAGAAACAATTTAGATAAACACATCCTTCAGTCTTAACGCTAGACCTAGGCTGGAATAATTCAAGAGACTAGAAATGAAATCAAATATATGCAGATTGCAGTGTAGAAATCCCAAAGTAAAAGTTAACCTAACTAGCCAAGGTACTCAAAGGGGACAGTTGAATGTGGGTTACGTTCTCTGGTTGGTACACAGAACAAAAACCAAAATACAGCTCTGGGGCCCAGATCTATTTGCTAACAATGTCATGCATGAAGGTAGTCACACACAAGAAAAATACCGCAGAAAAGAATAAACACTACCTCTCTTAAGAGCAATTCAAACTTAACCTGGCTAAGTAAAGGCTACTTGAAATTATTCTAATAGTTCTAGTGGTGTCAAGTTTAATGGAGACCACATAGTTACTAGCTGGAACACAAAGATAAATGGGCAAACCAGCTATTATTTCACCAAAAACGGGCACATAAAACTTTTCAGAAATGTTCTTGTCTGTTTTTCTTTCTCAAAAAAGGGCCCACAAAATGCTGTGTGCAACAAACATTCAATTAAGCCTTGAAGTATATGACACACACAAAAGGCCTAACAAATGTTCTAAAGAGCCAAAATTCTAACAAAAAGCTAAGTGGCAGCACTGCAGAAATAGCGTAATACAATGTAGTCACATCTTAGTATTTTGTAAAAATATTTTTCACTAGCAAATTCTTTTTTTTGTTAAATCAAATTTAGGACAAATTCAACCAAATTTGCAATGACAAAATTAGTAACTTTTCCTTTTTTTTTGTTATTTTCCTTTTTGCCTATTGTATCTTTTTGTTTAGAAAAGTCAACACGTAAGTAATTCAAAACATTTTCTGTTTAGAAACCCCACTCCTTCAAGACCTCCTGCTGCATGGATGTTTTTAAGTATTTGAGGAGAATCAATAAATGAAAAGCAACCTCTCAATTCTGAAACCTATAGAACACAAATTTAGAATTCCTTCCAGCTAAGGTGCAACACCTCAGAAGAAGCAATCGAGGTAACTTTTCAGCTGCTCAAATCAACAAGTTACATTATATTGGAACAGACAGCAAGACTCTGACAAAAAAGTATATTACTATTTGGTATTTCACAATAAACGTGAATTTTACATCAATTCTGCAAGCAACTCTCTTGGCATACAAATTAAATGGCATAAATAAATAAAATGACCGTGTTAATTTTTTTGACTGTATTAAAAGACAACTAAGACTCCACATACCTCACAAATGTTTTGTATGTTATTCTGACATCGTGTCCTTCCTTTGGGCTATTCTAAGCTATTCACACAGTCATATCTGATGTAATCTGAAAAGAAATCATCAACAAACTGATTAGTAAAAGCACTCTTGCTTCACTGCATTAATACACAGAGATGGCAGTGCTTTGAAGCACACTGCATGTACTTACAGCAAACAAGCCTCTGATCAAGAAGAAAAAAACTTTCAGATTAAACTATCAAAGAACAAACAAAAAATCTCTAAACAGTGTTTCAAGTCACATTGTATGCATCCTGTTGATTGTTTTTTAAGATGAGTTGGATATTCAAATTCTAGCATTACAAACTAATGTATCCAGAGACTTACTACTTCTTCCTGTTTGCCACTCCTGTACAACTGTGAGAGGGTATGCATAAAATAATAATCTTACTTGATTGCCTTCAGAGCTTACAGCAAGGTTTTTGGTAGCAAATTATTAATAACAAGCATGAATGCCAACCACTATTGTTATACTTGTAAGACAGAAAAAAAAAATTGTTTAACTCTGATTATTAGACAAAGTTATGGTCAATCTAAAATAAAGAAGCTACTCATTCCAGAATCTGTATATACAAGAAAATGGCCCACAACAATGCCAAAGGGAATATGCATTTAGAATTACACCATACAGGGAAATAATTACCATATGACTTAATCTACAAACCAGTTTAAGGACCAAAATGCTAGCATAAGCCACTCTAACCATGTTTAATTTTGCAATACAGATGTTCCACAATCTTGAATCACATTTCTTCCTTTTCACAGGGATGTAATACTCAAATACAACACAGACTGCAAAGGAAGAGAGTATTAGTAGATTTCCTTATTCTTAGTGAAAGAAGAAGAGGAGGAACTTACTTTACTTAGAAAACCAGCCCGAAAATGTTAGTAATTAACTTTTGGAAATCACCGCATGGCATTTGGAGCAGGACTGCAACACAAAACCTTGAGTTAGACTCTGGGGAAGAGAACAGAAGAGGCATGGGCCCGAGTTTCTGACTGGAAAAGTCAGTGACCACATGCATCCTGCACAGCAAGAGCTGCTGCACTGTTTTCTGCCAAATTAAGTTGGTGATCTGTTCTGTGCAACAACATTGACTGCCATTGCCATCCTCTCACCCAGTTCTACTGCTGCAAACTGTAACAACTGCCTGGCAATTAAAGCCCCAATGTGTGATCAAGAAAGATTTTCTTGCTTTATTTTATATAGTACAGAATAAATGCCAAGCTTGGAGTAAGAATTTTAAATCTGTGTCTGATTAAAGTTGGCTAAAAAAGTACCTATGCCTATTTCTTTAGTCGTTTTATTTTCCCGTAACATGGAAGCTTCACTCTTATTTGGAAGGTTAACTTAAATTAATGTATATTGAGAGTAATATAAGGATTCTCACATTTAACAGCTACAGAAAAGACTAAGACACTTGCTTGTAAAGGAAAGGTTCTGAAACTACCTTGTTAGGAAAAAATATTCCAAATACAACATTGTTGATGGACTTCTTCCTACACATTTTCAAATTGTCTCAATTCAAGGGCAATTATACCAATGCAGACATCCCCTGAAAATATGAAGCCTCTTGCCTTATTTAAACAAACTCATGTATTTTATTGCAAGCCTAAAAGGTAATACAAATGATGTATATATAGCTGCATGAAGGTACTGATTGCTTTCTGGTTCACTTTATAAATAAGCTTTTATACTTTTATTAAACAAGTTTTCACAATATTGTGAAATCCACAATCATTAAGTTGTCATTGACAAGAAGAAGACAGGTTGAGTGTATCACATTAATTTGCAATATCAGCCACCATTCCCTGAGGTGAAGGTGACAAGCAATAGAAGATGACATGCCAACCCTCTGCAGGCAAAACATTACAGTCAGAGTAATCATTTGACACCATTAAGAGAATTTATTGACAAGACCGGGATGTGATTTGTTCAGTCAATTCACTAATCCTAAATGCAATTCTGTGCAAAATTTCAGTGTTTACCATGGCCTCAGCAGTTACTGGTTTATGTGGAAGTGCCACCAAAGGTCAGTTTTTGCAAGAATAATAGGATTGGTCATTCCCATGTGATTTCCCCTCAGCCCTTCCATCTCCCCTGCTCCTTTACATCACTCTCCTCTCCAGCTGCCTATCCCATTATCCCCACCATGGTCCACTTCAAGGGGCAGAGGATCAGTGTTTGAAAAGCACTTAGACTTTATTAAGAGCTCAGCATCCCCACCAAGATGCTCACAGCTTTCCTCCGAACTATTAATTTACCTGCTTCAATGCCTGTCCTAACCAAATTAACATTGATTCTTTGTTGTATACTTAAAATACAAATCTTGAGGACAAAGCATTACACTTCAACCTCTAATATGTCAAGCAACAGTTTTTAATCTGATCTTTTAAAAATTGTTATCTAGCATTGGAAGATAACACTAAATTACTCAATTTCACACAAAACAGTCTGTTTGCACAGCTGATTATATTGAACCTAACAATGCAGTTCCACTTTTAGGTGTTATCTGAAAGTCTCAGGCTGAGAATGCCTCATCTGAGCTGCACCTCGTCGTTAATGAAACATAAGCACAAAATGCTGATATATTACTGGGATAAAAATCTTCTGAAAAAGTTACATTACAAACTCACAGTCACTGGAAATATGGCCTTGTAAAATGACCGTACCTTAGACGTTTTCAGTTTTCCACTGGGTCTAAAGAAGGTCACTGCAGCAACAAAACTCCTTTCTCTAAGTTTACTGAAAGAAAGCTACCAAGGGCATTGGGAAGACAAATGATACGACTATTGTATCATAAGGATCCCGCATGATAATTAAATTTTAAAAAGGGCACTTCAAGGTTAAGCACAATCCTTTTCCCTGCTGTATTTTGAATAATAAAGAGAAAATATTGTTGTAGGGGAAAAAACCCACCCACTAATTCGTCTTTCTTCTTTTTAACAGATATACAAGTATATATAAATATATACAGGCTAAAAATTCATTAGCTGTCAAGCGTAAATCTTTTTTGATCACTTTTCCTTTGAAGATATACAACAGACAATAGCTAAAATTCCTCATATTTCTGTAACAACCAATACAGACCATGCCTTTATTTCAATATTTCTGATAGCATACTGATAAATCAATAGTTGTAGGGACACTAACAGATATTGTACACCATAATAATAATAACCCCGCAGCGCTTACATACAACAGATTTAAATCCTACCTAGAAAGCATATCACAGAACTGCAATCTCATTAAAACATTACAGTGTAATCATTGATTAAATAACTGCCAATTTTTAAGTAAATCAAATTGGCACACCTACAATTCCATGGATAATCTGGACCATTCATCGCTGACAGATGAATATTCATCACATAATATCTAGACACAACCACGCCTTATTTATGTGAATAACCTACTTTTTATTACATATACATGCAATCCAAACTGCAAAGCCATTGAATGAGTAAACTGTGGCTTGTTTCAAATTCTTCTCAGTGACTGGTCTACCAAACAACCTCACAGAAAACAAATAAAACTACTCCAATAACTACATCAATCAGTAACAGCAATGAAAACTCCGCAGCTCAGCCCAGCAACACCTGAACTCTGTATAAGCAGCCCTCTGCTAGGGCTCCAAGGGTAACCTTTGTCAGCAACCATAATACGTAAAATGGTTAGAGTAACACGTATTCAGAAGAAGGAGTCCATCAACTACAATCCCAATTTAGCCATGACAGACTCCACTTTTGCTATCTGCAATTACTAAGAAATATGCCAGATTTCAAGAATCTGGGACACATGTAACACAGCAAGCACAACTCTGGAAAGAAACCACTGATGACAACTCATGATACAACTCTAAAGTGTTATCATCAACTTATCCTCAAATCTATCCCATACCCTCAGTAGAACAGATCATCATCTTTCTAAATCCTTGTTGCTTTTGCTCAAACTTAATATATTTTTTATCACGTTTATCTCATTCATTTGCTACTTATACCTTACAGCCCTCCTTTGTACTAACCCATATCTGCTCTACTGCAGGCATGCAGTCACACTTAATAGTGGAAACACGTAACAAACACGATGCTGTCTATATGCTAACACTTGGCAACAAATTTGAGAGACAATCTTAAGTATATATTTAACACAGTCAAGTTTCAAGCTACTGTAATGATTCTCCTTACAACAATCTATTATACAGCAAGTGCCAAGCAGTAGGTAAACACTGGAATTGTTTCTTCTCAGCTTTGAAAAGGGAATATTCTGCTTCTAAATCTCAGAAAAAGGGCATAGAGAGGTATTTCGGCAGAAGAATGGATGTCTTATTGGAAAGGTGGTCATTTAAATACTTATGTCTTCATGCCTGTAGCATCTTTATAAATATCCTCAAAAGCAATGAGAATTCAGGGTAAAAAAACTTAAGCAACATGAAAGAAAAAACACTATGCATGTCTTCAGAATACATTTTTATATAACATGTTAAGGAGCTTTGCTATCAGTGATAAGCCAATAGAACTGTAATACCAATCCAATTTTCCGTAAGCATGAAAATAACTTCAAGATTTTCAGCAAGGTATCTTTTCAATAACAGATTTTCTCCCCACAGATGTGGAAGTCAAAGAAAATATATTTCACAAGACTTTGGTGCGCAGCAAAGACGCACACTATCCAATAGACAAATTGTTCATTGAGCTACAACAGCAAGGACGGAACACTCCCAGCCTGAAGAACCACCTTTACTTGAGAGAAGGACACAAACATAATGTACAGCTGGATTTTGTATCTTACCTCTTTTGGAACAGGGCCGCAAATTCAAATTCAGATTAGACTCCAGAAAGCTAGATACTTAAACCTCTATCAGTGTTATTATGTGGAAACTGAAAGCTTTACTGCTTTGACAACTGGATGAATGACGTTCTACTTTAGAGATTAATTTTTAATCCTAATTTTTGCATTCATCAATATATGCTCTATCTCCTCACACTCAATTGAGGACAGCTTAGGTATCACATCTACTGACTGTACTGTGACACCTGGCTGGCAGGCACATTTTTCTGTCAGTTGTTATATCCATATCCATATCTGATTCTTCCTTTCAGGTTCCAAAAAGTAAATGTCACATATCAAAGCTGAACTATGTTCACTAGTGGTTTTCAATGGCAATTAGAGGAGTGTTAAAACCTTTGTTTCAGTGGTTCCTTGCATCAGACATATATAAAGCCTCATGTTTCATCTATACTCACCTTCAGCCTGTCAATTACTGCATAATTCTATCGATCTGCTCTTCTTAAACGTTCTACATCTTCATAAAAGCCATAAAAACAAAATCAGATATGAGACAAAATAAACTACCAAGAAAGTCCTAGAGAGATTAAAAGTGTTATCAATATTTTTTAGTCACAAAGAGCTTTCACAGGTTAACTCTAATCTAAACCAACAAAAATTTTACATCCATTTCATCTACTAATGAATTAGTACAGGTCTAACTCATCTCTAAATTTTCAAAGACAGAGGGCATCTACTTTGAAAAATTTTAATGCCTCTCAATGTGAACAGTCACAACGACTCCAGCCTAATTATGTCTTCAGCAAAGTGAACATCACTGTCATTCAGCATCCCGATACAACTGTCTCCGTAGCACGGATCCCATTCGCGTGGTGCTGTGCGAAACAGCCCTCTCACTTTCCAGGCTGTGAACTATTTGCATTCCCACTTCCCGTTCCCTCCTGCAAACGAGGACAGCTACCACCACCTCGATCCGCAAACCTCCCCAGAGCAAGCTCGAGGAAGTTACTGAGTGCCAGACGGCTCCTGCTCGGCCCCCGTTCCGCCTCGCACGGCGGCAGCTCGGACCCCGCAACACGGCCGCGCGGGGGCTCCGGGCTCGCCTCCACGGCTGCGGGAAAACGGGCTTTATCCACTTATTCTTCGACAGCCCGAAAAGAGGCAGGACACAGCCGAGACCATGGAATCACAGGGCCGGAGCCAGACGGGGCACTCGGTCAGCCCATGAGGGAGCCGCCGGCGCGGTGGGAAGGAAACGAAGGACAGAGAGGCGGCGGCAACCGGCTCCTTGAGGGGAAGGCGCCGCGGATTTACCTCAGCAGCAGCAGCGGCGGCGGCGGTCCCGCTGCCCTCAGCGCTGCGGCTGGGCTGGGCTGGGCCGTGCCGGCGGCGCGGTGGGGCGAGCCGGGGCCGAGCCCCCGCCGCTGGACCCCCGGCGCCGCCGCGCCCGCACCCGCCGCTCCGCCGAGCCGACGCTTCCGGAAGCGGGCGGGGCAGCGCCGCGGGAGGCGGAAGCCGCGCGCCGCGCACTGCGCATGCGCCTCGCGAGACTGGTGGGGGGGCCCCCTTTGCGTCGCGCAGGCGCACACGCTCGGCTGGGCCGCGGCTAACAGCGCATGCGCATCGCGAGAGGGGTTCCTGATTCGGAGGGGGCGTGGCCAATCGCGCATGGGCACCGCCAGGGGGCGGCCGCTCCGCTGGGCGCTGCGGAGGGGGAATCGTGGAATCGTTTGGGTTCGAAGCGATCTTAAAGCCTATCCAGTTCCACCCCCTGCCATGGGCAGGGACACCTCCCAGGGGATCACGCTGCTCCGAGCCCCATCCAACCCGGCCTTGAACACCTTCAGGGATGGGGCAGCCACAGCTTCCCTGGGCAACCTGCGCCAGGGCCTCACCAGCCTCATGGTGAAGAAATTCCTCCTTATGTCTAGTTAAAATTTGCTCCTCTTCAGTTTATACCCATTGCCCCCAGTCCTGTCACCACAAGCCTTTATGAACAGTCCCTCCTCAGCTTTCTTGTAGCCTCTTCAGGCACTGGAAGGTCTCTGTAGTCTCCTCAGAGTCTTCTTCCCCAAGTCTCTCAGCCTGTCCTCGTACAGAAGGTGCTCCGGCCCCCTGATCATCCCTGCAGCCTTCTCTGGACCCGTTCCAACAGCTCCATATCCTTATATTGAGGATCCCAGAACTGGACATGATATTCCAGATGAGGTCTCACAAGAGGGGAATAGAGGGGCATTTTCCTTTGCCACGCAGCTGGATTTAAAAGAGGCAGCACTGTATAGGATGTTAAATATGCAATGATAAGTTTGTTGGTCAATAGTGCAGAAGCTTAAGAGCAAGTCAGCAAACCCATGCTAACCAGAGATTTTTTAAATTCAGCTTGCTTTGTTCTCTGTAGCACCACACATCAGTCGTAGGTTTCTCATTTCCTCATGAACTTCAAACCAAACCAGATAGATACGTTCCTCTCCACATTTTTGCTAAGCATGTGGAGCAGAACTTAGACTTGTTTTAATATGCACAGTGCTGGTTTTGCCATGCTAAAAACATTACCAGACATGTCAGGACTTTGGCTCTTCTGTGAGTCTTGCTGTTTTGGAACCCATTTTCACAGCAAACAATATTGTCAAGATAAACTGTTCGTCAGCGATAACTTCGAGTCCTCAAACAAATTACCTAAGAAATGTTGAAACATCATGCTGCACAAAACAAATTGTTTCCATGCTTCCTATCCTCACAGGAAGGAACAGAGCCTATCTCTGTTACAGATTCCATAGAGACAACCACAATAGCTTCACTGATGCCTTTTCTAGACTATGAGTTTTTGAATACTTCACATATCAGAGGTACATATGAAATATCCACACCACATTCATCCTGCCCTCAGAAATGCAAATGCTGCAGTTCAAATGATTTGTATAAGGACTCCAACAATTTGGGAAAGGGCAGTAAAGCTTCTCATGGATTGCATTAGGAAAAAGAGGAAGAGTTTACAAGAATATCTCACCTGCCACAGGATCTTGCATCTCAAACAGACTAGAGCTGCTGAGGGTTTAATTACACACGCATTTGTAAAGTCCCAAAGGTTTGTCATTTGTGTGGATTTTTCCCCGTTGAATATTGCTTTGTGTCAATACCATGTTTAAATTTTAACAAAAAATAAAAGCTGTATTTCATAACCCATCCTCTTTGTACAGAGCCCTATCTGCTGTGCTGTGCAGGTGCAGGTGCCACATCTCCTATTTTTAGACAGTTTTCAGTCCCTCCACGACACAATCTGAAGTAAGGAAATAACCTTATTATCTCGCTGGCTTTGCCTACTGTGTGTGGTTAACTTTAAGATGTGTCCCCTGAATATTAACTGAAGCAATGGCAATTTACAGAAATAAATTCCTGAACCTCATTGTCTCCATTCTAGTGCCTTCTGTGTTTCAGTTCCTTTCTACTTCTGATGTGCTGTGGTCTATGGATGGCAATAAAGCAATATAAAACAGTTGTGCCCAGACTCACAAAAGTGGAACTGTGTAAAAATAAGGAAGCTTTTCAAGAAGAAGGGAAAAGGAACATCTAAGACACTAAAGGCTTTTGAACTATAGATAGAAACATGACTAGAGGTAGAGTAAGTGTACATTTGTATCCTAAAAGACTGGATAAAGGATGAAAAGAAGCAGTTGCAGTCAAGAAAAGAAAAGAAAATAGGAAGAATCATAAGCACTGATTTGTTAAACACAAACCACAGCAGAGGTGGTTTTATAACCAAACTGAGGGACAACTGAGACAAGGCATAAAAATGTAAGCTAAATGCTTTTTCAAGTAAGAGGAAGCCCATGGAGAAGCCCATAGACCTAACAGAGGCAGAACACTAAGAAACCAAAGGGAAGCACAGGTCCCGAGAGCCTCATCTTTCTCCAAAGGGAGGTTGTTACCTCAACCATTTCTGAGAGATTGGGTTTAATTCAGTGGCAAAACATGAAGAAATGCTTGCTAATTGCAAAAGGGAAAAAAAGATACACTGCGCAGCCACCCAAAAGCCATCAACTTCTAGAAACGGTGCCTACAGAAGATGCTCAAGGGATGCTCGCTGCAATTTTTCTTTCAGTGCCTCGGGTGAAATGGGTCGCTAAGCCTTTTCCCTGCCTGCTGGCTGGAGCGGGCAGCAAGAACTGGCAAAGGACCCGCTTTCGCTTGAGACCCCAATATACCGGGGTCAGAAATCTAAACCGGGAACCGTGATAAGAGATGGGAACAGCCACGACCTTCAGCCTCGGGGCAGCGCCTCGTACCCCGCGGTATGAGACCCCAAACCCCACCTCTCCTGCACCACTTATCCAGGAGGATCTCCTAGAAACTTGGCCGTGCCCCTGCGGGGAAATTCCTCTTGGAGCGCTTCCACGCAGCCGGGCGGAACGCGCGTCGGGATCGTGTTTCTCGGGGAAGAAAAAAAAATTCAAAAAAAAAAAAAAAAAACAACCCAACAATGAAAGGAGTAAATGCAACTTCCCGGAGTGACCTCAGCTCGAGCACCGGGACGAGCCCCTCGCGGACCTGCGCGGCGCGGCCCCGGACAGCGCTCAGCGGCCGCGGGGCGGGGTTTGGCGGCGGCCGCAGCCTGCGCGCATCGCCCCGCGCAGCGCAGCGCCCCGCTCCGCCAGCGCGCAACTCGCCGCGCCCCCCCTCTGCTAGCGTGCAACTCTCTGCGCCTCTTCCCCCCCCCCCCCCCTCGCGATGCCGGCGCTGCTGGCGCTGGTGTTGGCGGCGCTGCGGGCGCTGCGCGGGGCGCTGCGCGGGGCGCGGCGGGCGGCGGGCGGCTGGGTCCCGCTGAAGCGCTGGCTCCTGGGCTGCCTCCTGCTCTGCCACGGCGCCTGGCGGCAGCGAGCGGCCGGCGCGGGTCCCGCGGAGCCACGGCGGCCGCGCCCGCTCCGCCCCGACCCCCACGTGAGTGACACCCCCGGTGCCGGGACCCCGTGCCCCAGGACCCTCTTCCGTGGTACCCCCATCTCCCTTCAGACCTGGCTAGCCCTGTTCTGCTGGGACCCATCCCCATCATTTCCATCATCCTCCATCATCCCCATCATCCTCATCACCCCCATCATCCCCACCATCTCCACCTTCTCCACCATCTCCATCATCTCTATCCCCATCGTCCCCATCCCCAGCATCTCCATCTGCAGCATCCTCATCCTCAGCGTCCCCATCTCCCAATCCCCGGAACACCCATCTCCTGATACCCACGTTTCCCCACAACACCCCTTCCCCTTGGACCCATACCCCCATGGACCCACACCGCTTGCATCTGCAGCGCTCACATCTCTCAGGGACCTGCATCCCTCCCTGCAACCCAGCACCTTGCATCCCCTGGGACCTACCTCCCTCAGGAACCCCCATCTCTTGCATCCTGATGCTTGGCACTCCCACTGTTTGACCCATAAAGTCTCAGGACATGGATCCCTTTTCCTTCTTTCAATATATCACGGAGAAGGCAAGGTAGAGGGGTTGTCACCTTGACTGTCCCTTGCAGGGAAAGGATTGCTTTAAATCAGACCAGCTGGTGTCAGTGGGGAAGATATGCACAGTGGGATACAGAAACTTTTTGTTTCAGCACACACAGTGCACTGAATCTAGTTTTCCGGGTGTGTTTATCTACCTAATAAATAATAAACTTTCTGCCTTCACCCTGTACCTTGCCTGTTCTATGTGCTATCCTGCTGAATTTCTCACTGTGCCCAACTGGGAGATTTGGATGGGCTTTGCTGTTGAAAGCAGGAAGGCAGAAAGGCTGATGAGACAGGGCTTCCCTTGGTTTTCCTTGCTTCATCAAGATTCAGCTTGCAGATGCCAGCTGAGATTTTGGATCCTAAGTAACTTATGTGAAAAATAAACCTCTTGCTGACGTTTCCTGGAGCCTTCGGGGAATCCTCAAGACACATTATTTAACAAAAGCATGGAGACTTCTGCTTAGCTTTTTACAAAATAAGTTGATTTCTCCAGCTTTTCCTTTCTACTAATTAAACAGCTGCTTGGAGCATTTTGAAGTCTTTTGCCAATCTCGATCAAATTTGATAGGGTAGGAATGACATTGTCTTCCGAATCAAACTTACATCCAAAGTGGTTTGAGATTTAGCCAAAGCACGTACGATTTCCTCCCTGCTCCTCCACTCAACAGCACTGGAGCAATGCTTACAAAAGAGGTCTAAAGGCGAATCTGGAAAATATTTCCAGAAATGATGTCTCTGAATTTCTGTACTGGCATCCAGTAGGCTCACTGTGTGTAAATCTATGCTGCCCTCAAAATACAATTTGAAACTAGATGGGGAGACAGGATGTTTTTGGCTCGGTTTCATCTCCACAGACACTTTTTGAGGGCACATTTCATAAGGATTTTTGTCAAGGGAAGTTGTTAATGCAAAATAACAATCTTAATTCAAGATAATATTAACCTTGTCCTTAGCTACGATGCAATAATTATGTTCCCTCTCTAAAAATGCTTCTCATCAGCTCTCTTTCTGCTTTCTGTGTATGCCACAATTAGAGAATGTTCGAACGAGAAAGGAGAAGTGCTTTTGTGTCAATGAATAATGTGATTATTGTGTGCTGTGCTGACTAAATGTTCTCTGAGTGCATGGACTGTCCTGTCTTACGAGACTTCACTGCGGTGCCTGTTATTAAGTGGAAAAAGTGAAAGTAGAACTGGATTCCTGGGAAGAAAGTCTTGGAAAACAGAACAATTACTTACCTTCTCCCAATCCCTTCCAGCCTCCAGCTGGAGCTGATGTCCATTTCCTTTTTCCTAGGCGCTTGATTCAGTTTACTTCACCGGCTTTGCAGAGATCAACAAGACCTTTGTGATTGCTCGTCTTGCCAAACGGCCAAATGGGACCTGTGAGATGTGGCTTTTCCTGAGGGTGGATGGAATAGGAGAGTTTGAAGTAAGTGGTGTATGTGCATTTGAGTGAGGCTTAACTCCTATCTTGAAATTTTTCATAGGGCAGCTGATGAGTTTTGGGAGCTTGCATGCACTATAAAAGCATATAATTTTAGAGGCTCATCAAGTTCACTCAAAGCCTTGTACCAGTTTGGCTGTAAACTTGACAGAGTCACCAGTGTAAGGAGCTGAGCTTTTGCTGTGACCTACTTTCACACAAATAATTAAGTTGTATTATCTGAAATAATAATGTATTACCTTTTAATGTGTTAGATGCAAGTTTACCTCTCTAATAATCTGATTATCAGAAGCAGGTAGAGCTGAAAAGCCAGTTCAACCAAATATTTCTGCAAAGAACCATCACAGCAAGAATTCACCCATTTCGCATCCCCACAACTGAATTAAGCAAACGTTTTCCTTAAATGTCTTTTTAGCACCCACAACATCCAAACATGATGGTGAGTGATGAATCTGAAGAGATTTGGAGTGGAGGAGGGCTCACTATTGAATACATAGAGTCCCAAGCACACTGGAAAATAAACTTTGATGGATTACTCAGGTATTGCAGCACTCTGTAATTTCATTTATCTACGCTTAAACCCAAGACTTTTGGAACGCCATCTGGAAATGTATTTAACTGACTTGAACCCAAAGCTATTTGGTAACAATAGCATGCATTGATTTTTATGGAAAGAAATTGTTGCTAGTAATATCTGTGTCTGGTATATGGTTGTAATAAAGTGTTACTATTCTACCTTAACACACAACAGCATCATTCATCTGCAGTGTCTCTTATTGCATCCACTTCGATCATATAAGCAGCATTTTGCTTTTTATTTAGGACTGACACAAAATAGTAGTATTTTGCCTTACAGAAAAGGACCCTACCGACAGCAGTGGAGTGAAGAGGAAGGTGAACTTGTACCAGTTAAATTCTCTTTACAGTAAGAGCATTTCACTTTTGCTTTGAAGTGTATAGCGAGTCCATGGTTAGCTATTTGGTTACCGTTTTCAAAGGGTTATTTGCACGAAGTAACACATGAAGCCCTTGCCTCTGCTTTCTCTTTCTGTTTCTGGACTCTGTCTGATAAAAAAAAATTGCTGTCAAAGTAACACAGCATTTCTGGAGCAATGCTGCATTTGTACCTATGAATAGACTACATGAGAAAGCACCACGCCTTAGCTTGCAGCTGTGCCCTGCCCACTTCCCTTCCTAGATAATCTGTTTACCCTTGCAGGCCATCGTTGCTCTTCTCAGTTTCCTTTTGTGTGCTTCATTGAGAAGTAGTAGAACATTTAAAATTACAAAAATCGGAAATTTCCAATAATGATAAAACACAAAGATTGCCATTGTCAGAGCAGCAAGTGCAGAACTTGGCCTAATATGACCTGAAAACTAATCATGTTTTTTATTTTTTCCCTTCTTTTCTTAGTTGGGAGAACTTCACAGAAGTCTTTAACTTCAGCGTGGACAGCCACCCCGGCACATTCGCACGTGCTTTTGCCCAGGAGCCATGGACTATCGAGTTCTTCCAAAGGATCAAACAGTGAGAGACGAGATTGATTTCTTCTAGGGTTAATAGTAATTTTTTTTACAAATCTCCTCAGAGTTTATCATGGTGTTATACATGATTTTAGAAGCTGGGTTTAATTTGAAGTAAACTAATAAAGAATTGGCTCCTGTCAGGTATCTCTTGGTTTCATTACATCACCAGACCAGGCAATACCTAAGAAGGATCTTGCACACAGATGAGGTCTTCCTGATGTATGGATGGAGGGATCTGCTTACAGTTTTGGTCTGTAAAACATTAAGCATTAGGAATATCTCTTATTCTGTCTTTCTTCTTTGCTAACAACCTGATTTAGGCTGCTTCTGAGATCAACAATGCAGGTATATCAAAGAATCAAATATAATCCTGAGAAAGGAGGGCTAAAGTTAGTCACTTGGTTAATACACAAGCTTCTAGAAACTGAAAATATGGGAAGAAAATATGTGTCAAATGTGTCTTGTCTTAGCTACAAGTGGGAAATACGTATATCAATAGTGTGTTGTCTTTGGTGACACCTCCTGAATTCTAAGCAGCAACTGTTTGGTAGTACAGCATTTTTTCAAACAAAGGGCATTTTTATAGTCTGTCAGGGTGGGAATCGGTGGCTGTTTTAGTGGTTGCTAACGTGTAAAATCTGGCATGACCCAGATACTCTGAAATCTCTCCTTCATTTTGGAATCTATGTCTATGAGGTTGGCATTGATGCCACCTTGATTTTGCGTTGTTGATTTTGCCTGTCAATTCACTCTTTTCTTCCTCTCAGACAAAGGGAACAACACTTCCGACATGAGCAGTGGGGCCAGTGTGTTGGAGAAATTGAAATAAAAAACCATGAGAAAACTGAACTTTCCCTCAAAGGTGTTCGGAGCCACTCTTATGGTAATAGCACCAGAAACAATTCAGTCACTTGGCTGTCTTCATTGTAGCTGGTACTGGCAGGACAATGGGACTTTAAAAATAACCAATTTCATGACTGGGCATGAAGTTAAGACATTTTGGAGGAAATACCATTACTGTTTTGGGGACACAAATGCGCTTATCATGATAATTACTGGATATTTCTGGATATTAATTACTGGATATTTCTTTATCCAAAGTTAGTGTCAAATCAGGTACTATTACCTCACATTTTCTAGAAATGGTGACCTTTAGATTGGGTGATTTTATTCTTTTTTGCAGGTATCCGGAACTGGTCTGAGATTTACCGTTATGTCATGATTTTGGCACACTTCGAGGTAGGTATTAAAGTGGCAATGTGCTACTTAAGCATGAACTTTGAGTTGTTTCTGAACTTGTTAGTCATATTTAAGTATGAAATAAGGCACTGGGAGCATCCTCGGTGTGCAATCAAAAGCGCTAACTGCTGTCATCATTAGCACATTAGTACTGGGAGCAGCTCTCAAAAGCAGAGCCATGTGTGTGAAAGCAGATTTTACTACACTGATTGAACCAAAAGTTGCTTTGGTAACTTGAAACTGTTTGGGCTTTTTTTCAGAAGAAGAATTAGGCAATTTTAAAGGCCAGATTCTCAGCTGCTGCAAGTACCTCCATGGAGTTGATGCAGTGCTGATTCACTCTAGCTGAGAGCCTGAGGTGTTTGAAGGCATCTTAAACCTTCATGACAGCAGTCAGCAAATATTTCTGCCTGTGCTGAGCCCTAGTACTCTGCTTGTGTCACAGCTGTGGCTGCTGAGAGCACACAGCCTGGGGAAATGGCTGAATGCTGCTGTTACAAGCTGGCATGCAACCTGAACAGATTATCCTGAAAAGGCATTTCCTTTGCCAACACAGACATGAAGAAATCTAAACTTTGTATAATAGGCAGCATTACAGGACTTAAGACTGAATCCAGAATAAAAGGGGATTTTTTTATAGGTATCTGCTGGCAAGCACAGGAACACACCTTGGAAAAACCCATACATGTACAGATACAGAAACTGCTGTGATTTAACTTATATCTGTGTTCCTTTTCATAAGACCGTGCTTTTGCACGTGAGTATAGTCAGGTAGGGACCTCTCCCTTTTCTTCCTAGTTATTTAGGACTCAAAATAACCATGGCTCTTCCTCTCCTAATTAAAATTCACCGGAGTGTTTGTTAAGAAAGCATTAAAGTTTGACTGAAGTTTGGAATTCTCAGAATCTGATTGTCTGTACATATATACCATCAGAGGATGGAAGATAAATTAATAAAGACATGAGATTCTAGTTCCTTCTTATTTAACATTTTTCCTGTATGCTGCTTTCAGGCATAGAATAATAAAGGTTAGAAGAGATGTCTGGTCAAAGCAGAACCCACTTCAATAGGTTTCCCTCTCATTTGCAGTCAGATTTTTGTTGAAGATGTATCGAGAAGATGTAAGATTATAAAGTCATAGCACAATGCATAGCTGGAGTTATATCCAGTGGGGTTTTTTGTCAAGTCAGCATATGATCCACAGAAATGAGTCTACACAAATTAAACTGTTTTTTCTTTATTGCTGTCTTACAGGATGGAATTGCGGTACATTTAACAGTTATTAATATGCCAGCTACCACAACTAAGTAAGTAACGAAGCAAGTTTACACTGCTAAAAACGTACGTTTTAAAGGTGGTAGAAGTTGCTATGCAGAACACCCATACGCACATTCTTGCTTTGAACTCGTATGGCCCAATTCCCATCCACACCCTGTTCCTCTCCATTCCTTCCACCCAATTTTCCATTTGTAGTTAATCACAAGGACAGCTTTTGCCTTCAATTACTTCTCTCCCATTCAATTACTGTTTGGCTGATGCAGCTGCCCATCTTGCTGTCTAGATGATTTAGAGGTACAAATAGAGCACTTCCAGCTATTTAAGAAGGTGTGTCTGTCTGCAGTGGGGCATTACACAAGCCCTGACTGGCACTTTCTGCATCCAGAAGCTTCAAGACCAGCATTCATGGCCCTGTGACCTAGTGAAACTGAATGATTCACTTGTCCCACCTGCCCACCACAATCCATCCAGCAAGCCTTGTCTTTCCTGCTAGCATGGCTTTTGCCATTCAACATGTGCAATATCTCACAATATACACTTCTACTTTATTCCTGTGTTTACTAGGGATGGAGGCCGCGTTCAGCACTGAGCTCCCGTAGAAGGCCAGCGTGCTGGTGCATTTGAGCTTTAGTTGAACTCTAATTCTGCTCCATTTCTTCTTCTCTTCAGCCTCACTGTAGGTTATGTCTTTTTCCCCGATGGGAAGAAGGCTGGCATTGAATGGTCCAACGCCTCGCTGGCTGAGATGGCTGATGATGGTGTTATCAAGGATGAATACGGAGTCAGTTTTACTGCTGGTGAGCTAAATGTAGCCCACCTGTATCTGCTTTCAGCTTTTTGGCACATGGTTAATTGGGTGGAGGAAAGACAACTCGGTTAAATTTCATGTGATCTTTGGAGCAAGTTTGAGAGCTGAATCCATCATCTTGCAGCCTGGGAAATTTATTTCTGTGCTTAGGTTAAACCATATTTGTGGGTTGTCATTGGTGGAATGGTGTGTGTCCCCACTGCAGGATCAGGGCCACAGGCAGCTGTATCAGAGGGAGAGTTACAGTTTCTATTTGTGGTGGCTGTTGCTTGTGCTAATCCAGATAAATGATGTGATTTTCGCTTTTGGGGTGTCAAAGTCTATGTTACGAGGTGGATTCAACTGCTCTGGAAATATGACTTGATCAAAGATTTTACTTAATTTACAAAACAGACAGGAAAACTATTGCTCTTTAGAAAAGAATAAGAAGAAACCATATGAAAAAATAATATGTCTTGGGAATTTTTGAGATAAAATATTGTTGAAGTTTAGAGACATCCTACCCTTTTTACTCTTATCAAAGGTGGCAAGTACTTTGATGTTTCTGCCCTGCTGGATAAGCAGGCCTGCCCTGTGGTGTACAATGGCCTGACTGGAAGTGGCGTTTTCCATGAGTGCGTTGCGGATTTCCAGCTAAACGGGTTAACACAAGGCTGGGGCTTGGTTGAATTTTATTACAGGTAAATTAGTTATAGAAATAAAGAGGTAAAGTATTCCCATTCCCCTATATTGACCTGTATGGCTACAGCTCCATAGATATTTGAAGCATAAATGCACAGATTTTTTTACTTAATAAAAAGTTCATTTAATGCTTAATGCATTTGTTAAATTGACAAACATGATATATGTTATTGGAAAAAGAATGATTGTATGAACACTTCATACATGAAGACAAAGCATGGGACTTGTTAAATTGTTTGTGATATAGGTTTATATAGGGGTTTTTAATAGCTATCCATATAGTTTTATGAGTTGGTGGATGATCCATTTTAGAGACTGTTCTATTTAGACAATCTCTCAGATTATAAAGATAACGAGTCCTGTATCCCAAACAGCAGGCAACTGCTGACAGAGTGAGATTTCCTCGCTCAAGTATTTGTCAGACTAGAGGATGGAAAAGATAAATGATCAGAAAATCAATACAGGAATGCCTCTTCTAGTGTAAAGGATTATATCAGCAAAATGTGTTCTTCTCAGTGAATTGCTTTTTCTCCTGTCACATGATTATCAGTCTTTTCCTGGTTCCTTTTCCCTATTGAGTCTTTTCTGTCATTAAAAAAAAAGGCAAGTTTGATTGTTTACATATAGTCTACTTTTTAAAAGAAACACTGATTCTTGTCTGTCAGAGGAAATGCCATAGATGACTTCCAGAAGATAGAGAGTCCAGCTTCTTCTGGAAACCAGACACATTTAAAGCACATAAAATAGGCCACTAAGCCCCAAAGTGCCTGCTGGTTGAACTTGAAAACCTTGGCCTGTAGCTGCTGCCAGGTACCTGTTCCACTCCCTTCAGTGGCTGTGAAAACTGGCACCCAGCACAGAAAGGTCCTGCTAAATCCCAAACAAGGCACCTTCTGCAAATCCAGACAGTCCTGGACATCTCTAGATTCGCCCTAGGAAGGCTTAATTGGGCACTGCTGACAAAATTCATATCTTGTATCTACTTCCAAATCAAAACTGTGTTAGAAATTAAAGGGTCTGACTCTTCCCTCTCACCGCAGAACAGCAAATCAACATCACTGCTCTTTTTTCAGGGATGAAGCAGCCCAGGTGGTCCCAAATCTGCATCTTAGTTCCAAAGCCGAAGGACCTAACTTTTCCTCTTGAAGCTCTGTGACCGGTGTCTCTCCCTTGTGAGCATCTGCAAGCTTGTCCCAGCGGCATCAGCAAACAGCAGCTTTCAAAAAAAAAATGTTATTCCCTGCAAAATGCAGAGTTTTAAGCATATAACTCGTTGTCACAGGATGCTGTGGAGGTTGAGGGTGTAAAAACATTTGGAGAGAAATGAGATAGATACGTCTTTAATTGTGCAGCTCTCGGTGGTTACTAACCATGATATTCTGGAGACAATTTGAAGAAACCTCTGAACAGCTGATTGCAGGAGGAGTGCACTAGGTGGGATCGCTTTCTGCATTGTGTTCCTGTGAGTCTTGCATAAATTTAAAGATGTTCATATTAAACATGTGGCTTGTTTTGCTATGATCTCAAGATCCTTTCTTTTCTGTGGAGTTTTTGTCATCTCTCTCTTTGCTTTTTTTTTTCTTGAAGACTAAAACATTTAGAAAAAGGAACATAGGAGCCCATAATGAGCAAGGTCTTTGGAGACATGCACTTCTGTTGGAGAACGTAGATCGTGTGAAAGATTGTTAATTATTACTCTAGAGTAATTTAGTTAGCATAGTACAATAGTTCAAGAAATTGCTTAAAAAAAATCTCCCTGTCAGGGCCAAAAATTAAAAATACATCCATCGAAGAAGTTGTTTGTCTGGCTGTTTCTGATTTGCAGAAACTAGGCAACAACTAAAGAGGCTGTGGGGCAAATGGCAGGTATCTCCCCTGAATGGCAGCCTGAAGGTCCCATTCCTGCATTAGAGGAGGCAGAGGAGGATGATATAAGCTTCACCTCTCTCTTTTTGTCCTCTTTACTTATTTCTTTTGGTATCAGTGGATGGAGAATTAGAGCACTCTGGAGTTCAATTTGGGAGTTAAGTTTGGAAAAGTTCAAGCAGCGTACAGAAAATGATTAATAAAGTTTGGAGCTGGCAGGTTTATTTGCCAGGTGATGAACTACTGGGACGATATTTCAGCTTGAAGGACTGAAAAATTGACTGTTGGAAGTTTTCTCTCTGGATTTCAAATTAGTTTATAGTAAGCTTGTGTCCAGGACACATGGAATAACTTATTTAATTTAAAATAAATCTACCAAGCCCCACGCTTTGACCATATGAAGTGGTCCTTCTCTTGCGGCTCCTTTCTCTGTGGAAAAATCCATCTTGGGAAATGCTTCTGCAGCCCAAAAGCATTAATTTTGAGCAAAAAAGCAGTAAATGGAGGTAAGACCTGGCCTGAAGTGAAATGTAGCATATGATCTGCTCTCGTCCTGCATGAAAGGAGGCAGCTGGAGCCTTGTTGGGGCGAGCTGCTTTGCAGCATCTGCATTTTTCACGTCTGGGAGGAACTGAACACCTGTAATTCCTCCTGCTGTCAATGGGCCAGTGCCTGACACGGCAAAATACTTCAACAAAATATTTGCACGTCCCACTGGAGCTCACATGCATGCTGAATTTCAAGATTCAGGCACTTGTAAAGAGGTCATTTAAAGGCTGTCAGCCCCAAACTAAGCATTTCCCATCAATCTGGCCTTAATGCTGAAGTCTGCAGTGGTAAATATTTTACTAGGCTTATTTATTCTCCTTCCTTTTTGCAGTCTTTCATGTATTCATTGTATAGATATATAGGCTATTTTCAGTAACATTGTGCTTCACTAGCAGAAAGAAAGAAAGAGAGAGATAGAGAGGGAGGAAGAGAGGAAGAAAGAAAGGAAAGAATGGAAGGAAGGAAGAAAGGAAGAAAGGAAGAAAGGAAGAAGGGAAGAAAAAGAAATCTGTTTGGATTTATGTCCTAGCTTTACAGTTGGTGAAACAAAGTGTAGCCCAGGGAGTACTGTAATTTTGCAAAAAATGTGTTATATGGGTGAATTATCATTGCAAAGCAACCAATTATTTCAAAAGTAGACTTTTCCCTCCATAGGAACAATCTCAGCATCCAAATGACTAAAAGACATTCCAGACTAAATGACTGATAACCACCCACTCCCTTTTCCCATTTACTGGAACCCTGACTGCTTCTCGCTCCCTCTTGTTTACCATAAAAAGCCACATCAGTCTTTCTCCATCCAAAACTGCTCTTCCCTAAACTGCAGCTTTATATTGTTGCTGCTCTCCTAACATTCATAGACCTCAGGTGTCTGAAGTAGGGCCTCCAACAGGATCGGGGGGCTTTTTGGGTCCTCCCCTCCCATTTTGAGGTATTTGCCTTTCCTGGTTGACACTGTAATTAGTTACAAAATTGATTTTTGCTTTTATTCACCACAAGAAAAAACCTTACTAAAAACACAGTGCAAGTGAAGTTCATTTTAATCTGGCCATAAAATTTTACGAGGGATGTAAATCAAAGGGAGGAGTGGCAGCTAATGCTCTGGAACCCTGTTCAAGCTTTCTCAATAGAGTTAAATCCCTCCAGGAGCAATTAGCCTAACAAGCTCTTTGGTCCACTTATAAATAATGTCACTGACAGAGACGTCTGGAGGTGTCTGCTCTGTGCACAAGAGACTTTCCAAATATGCTGAATGGTGAATGACTTTTTTATCTTAATCCACAGCAGGCGGGTGGAGATGCAGATCTGACACGTCCCAGCAGCTTTACTCACATATTTATCATGTTTTCCAGAAAAGACATAGAAGGGAGAGTAGGAGTGCTATGCTCTTCTGAAGTGTCCTCCTGCATTGCTTGGTAGGGGTGTGTGGGACAGCATGTCTTAAGTGCTGACCTCAAATGCTTTGGTCAAATTAACTTAGAAATGGCTCTGTGCATAATAAACCTGGGACTGGCTCATGGCTGGAGTCCTTGTCACAGCCCCTGAGAACTGTGAGACTGATAAGGGACTATATGTTTGCTATAGGGGACAGGAATCTGATTTGCAGAAGCAGGTCCATCAGATGACAAGGAGACAATGATGATTTTTAACTCTGTCACACCTTTCTTCTGGAAATTGCAATTTTTCCTTCTGCAAAATGACCCAAATTTTGCATGTGATACATTTTTATTAATTGTTAAACCTTTCTTTAGGATGAAACACTGAAAATTCCTCTGTTTATTGCTTTTGTTCTCAATCTTAAATGTCCTTCAAGTAAGAGCTGGATTCTATGTTGATAAGGAATTAAAAAAAATAATTACAAGCCCTCAGCGCTTAAGAACACTTAATAGCATTTTGCAGAGATGAGGAGCAACAAAAGCTCTGAGGCCACGAAATGTACTGTGCTGGTGTTTGTCTTTACTAAAGCACCCAGAGCCCAATGTTTCCTTTCCCAGTCTTGTTTCTCCTGTTATTCTAAGATGTGTAGGCTTCTACCACATGTTTATAAGCTGATAAAACCATAATGCCAGGAATGTTTTCCTTCCTCTATTAGATTAACAAAATAAGTGACTATTCTGATACAGCCCTGGTTAACATACTGTCCACACAAAAATAGTAGTTGTTAAGTGTCATAACTCACAGAGAGATGAGAAAATAAGAGTCGCTGGATATAAATGCAGATGTAAGTTGTACCTGTGTGAATCTCTGCTGATGAAAAATGTTCTGCTCTCCCAACAGTGCTCTACTCGTGGTTATCACATCACTGCTTTGCTGGGCTGGCAACCCTCAGCTATGACAGGAGGTGTGACATTATGTTTAGTCCAAAGATCTAAGAATAAGTCCCATTAAACATGACTGCGTTCTTCTGCAGCCACTGTGGAGCAATTCGTAACTGTACATGTCAGGCAGCTTTCTGATGACGTGGAGTTTGACTCCCATTAAGACAGAACAGCCACACAGAATGCTTTTCATAATGAAGAAGGAGTATTTTAAATTATCTGCAATGAGCTTTTCCCAAAGCCATAAATATGCTTCTCTTGATCTGCAGTGCACTTAGGACAGCCTTGTGCCATGTGAGGCTTTCAGAACAAGCACTGTCGTACAGACGTTCTGGGGATGGGGAAGAGCCTTGAGCCATCAGAGCCCATTACATGAAACTCCCCAACTACATAAAGCATTTCATCAAGGGAGATCAAAGTGCCTTTCATGGGAAGAGCTGTAGTCTGTCTTTTACCCATGGGAAAACTCTGGGGGAAAATATTGTCCGGCCAATTCTATAGCAGCATTCTTCAAATGTTAACCCAAGAGTTTACTTTATGTTTGTTGCATCTTCCCACACACCCTTGCAGCCTTTTCTGAGCTCTGCCTCGACTACAGCAGCCTTTACATGGAGCAGGCAAGATGAAGAAAGGGGGAAAGTACACAAAAAACCAAAAGACTGTCAGACCCATGAACTAAACAAGGTAGCTCCCATTGTAAATCGTGATATGTGTTGCATCACATTAATGTTGTGGAATTATCCCCAGTAAAACAGCTAAAACTGTGACTGCCAAGAATGATAAGATGTTTTTTCAGGACCTGTATTGCGTGTTATCAGTTGGAAATTGTAACTTTGGGCTGTGAAGAGCCCAGTGGCTGTGAAGAATCATCGGTTTTAATATACGTTTTGAATATACCATTATGAGAGTACCAAGGATTTTCTTTCAAATCACTGTTAGTCTTTGGGTTTCATAGTGATGGCTGGATCAACTCAAGTAGTACAGTTAGCATTACCTGAATATTTAGTGGGGCACCTTGTTCTTGGATAATTTGTTATTCTGAAAATCATGGAAAAGCACCAAAATGTGTGATGATTAGCTCCGTTATTCCTCACCTTACTGAACTGTGGAGGATATGTTCCATAAACACTATTTCCATGTATTTACATTTTCTCGGGGAGAAAAGGACATAGTGGAGAAGCGTGCTAAAGAAACCCAGCTCGACGTGCAAACAAACAGGAATGGATTGACTCTCATAAGAAAATTTAGGATACGCGTTGACACTTACAATATCCAAAACATGGTAGTTTCCCATGGATGAGCCAGTCTTGATATAATCAGAATACTTAGTTTTTCTGCTGTGGGAATTGATTAAGGATTTGGTTTCAACTCTAGGATCCTGATTTTGGCCAACACTAAGTCCTTCAAAAGCTCAAGTAACATTTGGAAAGTAGTGGAGCACAGAGAAGATCTGCTGATATATGAGGCTCTTCTGTAACTGGTATAAGCTGGATGATGAAGACCCATTTCTAAGCATCTCTTTCTCTCTCAGGCTTTCTCAGCTTCATTGATGAGTTGTGGTTCTGCATTCTCTTTTACAGGGCCTTGACTGACTGTCTCAAGGCAAAGATCAAAACATTACATGGAGATTCTTTTCTACATTTATTTTATTTAAATCCTTCCTCACTCACACCAGACATTCGATTTAAACGCCATTTGGTAGCATTATTTAGCAATATTTCATAGAAGATTATATAGTTTATGGCACTTTATTAGTTCGCTGACTGAGGAACAAGGATCTGGGGCAATTTTGTGCAAGTGCAGGGACGAACATGCCAGGAACAGGAAAACACCCAGGAGTGTCCATTGCCTTCCACATTAGGTGGAGCTTTGTTGACACTGTATGGTGACTCCTGGTGGAAAGTTCCTCTGCATCTACCAGTGTTGGAGTCCCAGAGGAAAGCACCACCCTGGCAGCCTCTGCTCACTCCACACTGCTGCTTTCTCCTTTCATGAGGTGGGGATGGTTTTGCTGTCTCTCCTCATTCAGTCTGGCGGGACTTGTACTTCCAATTTGTCTTCTTGAACGACTCCAGAGGGCGTTTCTGGGAGGACCTTGTCTTTTGAATTTGTTTCCCCTGTCTGATTCACAGAGCCTGAGGTTGTTTGATCTCCCAGGGCTGGCGCTTCCAGCAGCTCCCTGGGGCTCCATGAAAGGGGAGTAAGGAAGAAGAGTTCACATATGCTACACAGAAATCTCCATATTTTAAAGGGTATCCTGTATCCTCACTGGAACATTTTTAATGGTCCACAAATCAGAAAAAAAAAAAAAAAAGTTGAAAACCACAGTTAAGGCATTCATTGTTCAAAGCCCAGTTCTTCCGGGGGCCGCTGGCTTCGTGAAGGCTCCACGGGGCTGTGATCTGAGGAAGTCTGAGCTGAGATTCAACTCGGAGACCCCACTCGCCTGGACCTGGGTGGGCGTGAGGACCTGGGTGAGTGTACGGTCTCAGGCACACAGTGTTTATCTTTCAGGGAAATGCTTCCTTTTTTGGTAAAGGAAGCAAGAGAAAAGATTTCCAAGTAAGAATACACAAAGGTATTAGCTATGGAGATTTATGCCCTGCTTATGACAGCCAACAGAGATTTGGGAAAATGTATGTTGGAAGAGGTAAAAGCTTATTTTATTCCTCTTTAAAACTCCAAGACCAGTATTCTGCTCTCTTCACGACATCTTCTGATTAGGTTTAAAAGTTACCAAGGCTGCCCAAGCCAAAAATGTTTGCTTGGATTTTCAGAAGTACTTGGTAAAATGAGCGCTAATTCAGCACTGCAGCTTCTATCTTCTCTTCATGGTCTCTATTTGTACTCTCTGCAAATCCCAGTTACTGTGACTAATACAGAACAATGAAGAGCTCCAAAATAAAGTCTGCTGTCTTTCAGTGAGCTGTTTCATATGTGTCTTCTCCTTTAGTCTTTGGTCACAGGGTGGTGAGAGGAATCGCCAGGTGCTGAGGATGCTGCAGCTTTTCAGCAAGGAGATATATTTTGTGGGAAAGATATATATAGACTGGGTTTAATCTTACCTGTACTCAGAAGAGCAGTTACTGCAACTGAAGAAATAATATTGGTTAGGAAGTAAATGATCACAGAATCACAGAATGACCAGGTTGGAAGAGACCCACTGGATCGTCGAGTCCAACCATTCCCACCATTCCCTAAATCATACTCCTAAGCACCTCATCTACCCTAACCTTAAACACCTCCAGGGACGGTGACTCAACCACCTCCCTGGGCAGACTGTTCCAATGCCTAACCACCCTCTCTGTGAAGAATTTCTTCCTAATCTCAAGCCTAAATCTTCCCTCGCGGAGCTTGAGGCCATTCCCTCTCGTCCTGTCCCCTGTCACTTGGGAGAAGAGCCCAGCTCCCTCCTCTCCACAACCTCCCTTCAGGTAGTTGTAGAGAGTATAAGGTCTCCCCTCAGCCTCCTCTTCTCCAGGCTAAACACCAGTTTGTTCTGCCAAGTGTTCTTGGAATGGGATTTACATATAAAAATGTTTGTGCTGTAAACATTTGGTATTTCTTCAGCTTTCTGTTCAGCCAATGACTAAAGCAGTAATAGTTGGTTATTATTTAGCCAAAATGTAATTTCATTTGATTTCTGAATAAAAATGTACTTTCTATAACTGCTTTGCAGGAAGGGCACAAATATTCGCAAGGAGTTCAAAATCTATGTTAGTGTTTGAATAATAAAGTTGCACGAGCTTTTAAAGATGTTGACAACCCAGAAAGGTCAACAGCTTATGGGGAATTCCCATTATTTCAGCAGAGAAATTGCTGAAACTAATTATTTGCTCATCTTTTGCAAAGATCTTCCATCATATGAGAGTTCTCCAGATAAAACTATTAAAAAAGGACTTGACACTTTTCTAATACTCCCCCCAGCTTGCAGTGCCAGCTGGGCCACCTTCAACCAACCAGTTTGTCACTAGGTAAGTTGTTTTCACAAGGAAGAACACCTTTCCCCCTGCTTATCTACAGGATAAGCAAGCAATACTTGCTCTTTTCCTTGGAAGGTCTCATAAGCCACAGGTTAGTGTGTATTTTCCTGCCCAGGAAGAGCATCGATGGAACCCCTTGTTGCCACAAATTGCTTCTTTCTCCCCTCTGGACACATTTACCACCCCTCCTGTTCCCCCATTCACTCTCACCCTCCTTCCCCTGGTAGAGGAGGCTCATGTGGGCATCCCCATGAATTGGTTAGGACATATGAGCATCCAAAGCCCTCTGGAAAGATCCAGGGGCAGCAGGCAGAGATCCTACAACGTGGTGAACCTGCTGCACCCTGATGGAAGTCTCAGCCCACAACATGCTGACCATGATGAGTTCAGCAGCACATCTGGCTGAATTGGTGGTTAATCAAATACAAGTCCATGTTAATTGGGATCTCTAATGCCTTTTGTCCATCTCCCTCCAAAGGTGCATGAGTGAACAGGACGAAATCCATCTCAAGCATCTGTCTCATTTCAAAGCTGGAGAAGAGGAATAGATGGAAAATACCCTGTGATTATATAGGGCTCTAGAGACCTCTCGTGGACAAATACATTTGTTTCCTTCGTGTCACATGCTTGCATTAGAGATCAGTTGCATTTACCTCCCAAGCCTTAACATAGTGTGGTATTATTAGCGATCCGTGGTGATGCAAAGGCTGATTCCAATCCTATCTTGATGATCAAACAAACAACTAATTGAATATTTTTATACCTACTCTCTCGCTTTGCCTTGTGCTGCAATTTGTTTTTATGTTAGGATCCTTGTATTCTGAAGTAGCATATGAGAGTGATTATCGTTCAGATTCACATAGCTGCCTTATTGCTCTTTACCAATTCATTTTTCTTGATATTTTAACTTATAGATACTACAGGAGTAAGAATTAAAACAGCAACACTAAATTTTATTGCTAGGTATTTATTGTTGACCATAAACTATTTAGAATGTAGTATCTTTTTCATCCTAAAAACCTATCAAGTTTTGTCAATTTTGTTGGCTCTTCTCCTCCTCCCTCAATTTTTTACAGAGAATTTTTTCCTCTGTCACAAAGCAGAAAATTTCCATCAACCAGAGAGAAATATGAGGGTTACTGAATATTTCCTGGGCTGGCAGGAGGTGTTCAATGGTTGAAAACCACCACTTTTAAACAAAAAATTAATCAGTGTTTGAATTTTTATTTACTGATGTAAAGAACTCATTTTTTTTCCCCTGAGAAATGTGTGAACTAGGTTGTATCCAGGCCCCAGGAAATGCTTTCCATGAGATGAGTGTTATACCAAAACCCTCATGTCTGTACACATTTACCAATGCAGGGATAAATTGCTTTTCTCCAGAGATTATTTGATTTTTTCCAGAATCTATCTCGTTTTCCAGTTCCATCCTTCCTCACTTATCTGAATTATTGGTGACCCCGATACTTTCACTGAACACAAAGAATAAGGAGAAATATCTGTTTTCTTCACTGCCCTGGCTTTGCATGAAAGCACTGTAAAATTAAAGGCAGACAAAAAGTTTTATATAAAGGAGATATAATTAAAGAGTGTACTCAGTTCTCAGTGCTTATCTCCATCCTCTGCGGGCAGCCCGCTGTGTGGAAGTCAAAGGCAAGGTAATTTTTCTTTTTAATATTGCAATAACTCTAAGCTATTTTAAGAGCAAATCTACACACAACTCAGGACACAAAGTTACATTTCAAAAATAAATTAGAAACTTGGCAGAAAGCACCAAATTTCACAGGAAAACTTTCAGTGTACCGGAGAGCTGAAAACCAAATTATAGGATATATTTCAGCGGAATACGCTTTGATTTTTACTGGTGAAAAAACACAGATCAGATGTTTTCTTTTTAATACTTTCTGTCATTTTTCTCTAGGGCAAAGGACCCAGCAATACTTTTTGTTGTTCTTTGTGACTTTGCTTCTAGGTGCAAAGTGCTAATGAGAGAAGAACAGGATAAAGTTAATGAGGTTCAGAGCTAGCTCTCTGTTTCCCAGACCTGCTAGAAATGCTTTATATGCTGTGCTCTAAACAGATTTGTATTTTTAAATGTATTTTTGAGGAAATTTCTCTTTTCACTGGGTTGCTCTACTTAGCTCCTACACCTGTGTAATTTTAGCTTCCTTTTTGAAATTGTCATTGACGCTGTGCTGACTGTAAACCAGCAAATGCTAGGGACAAAATTTTAAGATATCAGGGAAAGATTGCAGCAAGGTGGAAGAGGATTCATTTTATTTGTTTGTTTGGGGTTTTTTGGGGTTTTTTTGGTGGGGTGGTGGTTGCTTGTTTGTTTGTTTCCTCACTTTTACTGCAATCCTGAATATTAGCTCTATCCAAGTCAAACATCATTCTGGAATCCGAAATTCTTGCCTCATTTTGCTGTCGGTCTTTGCCTAAAGTTTTCCCATTTCAGTTTGACAAACCATCAAGAGTCTGGATATTGTTTTTCATGGTACATCTTATCAGCCAATTAGTGTTTTAATTTAAATGTACAAGTGCCTATCTCTCCATTCACAGTTATTCTGCCTGATATAAAACAATTGTTTGGTTATAGAATTCATGAATCAATGTTATCAAAACCCATGAAGTATCTTATTTGCTTTGTGATATGAACGTTTAGCATATTTTTAAATTCTATTTTCTTGGTCTTTACTTTTATGTGCCATGAAAACCAGAGTGATCTCAGCAGGCTATTTTCCTGTTGTTAAGCCCTGAACCCTAATCTGAAGGAAACAAACCCAGCTCCTCTTATTTTCAAACAGATAAGATTTGCGAGGTTATTAATCACAGGTTCAAATGGCTACACTGGGAATTGAAAATGATATACAGTTTTATATAAAACTTGTCAACATTTATTACAGAGACTGACCATCCGTCCAGTGGGAGCCTTAGAAAGTCATTATGTGTCTGGTGTACGATAAAGAGCGATTTAACTGCATAAACAGCCATGACATCATGCTGAACTTATATGTTCTTTCATCTGCCCCTAAATGATGCAGTTTCTTCTTGGCTATTGCCATGAGCTTTGATTTCAGATAGGGGAGTTCTATCTCCTCCCATGTAGCATGCAGTCTATTTATCCTTTTTATTAAAAAAAAATATAAAGAAAATTGCTGTTGTTGGTTTTATTTTCCTCAAAGATCTGAGTAAGCTTTCTGGCTGGATTTAGAAGATTAGCTCCTGGGCAGGTGTGAATCAGCATTATGCCACAGAAACTGGCTCCTGTCAGAGAAGGGTTTAGCTTGTGGTGTTTAATCTTGGTGAATATGTATGCTGGAAAACATGAAATTATGTCCTCCTTTATGTAAACAGATCCTGCACTGAACACATTCAAAGAAGACAATTTTCATGTTGTTTTATTACCTTTCTGACTGTTGCTCCTCAGGCATTAAACCTGTTTCATGGGTGACTGATAAGTTAGGGCTACTCAAGCCACTGACTAGTGACGCCGATAACTTAGAAAGGGGATTAATTTCTTTCTGTTGAAGCTGCCATAAGCACCACCAGTACCCAACAGCCTTTAGGTGGAAAGGCTTTCAGCACGTGGTGTAACATCACTGTTACTGTGACAAAGTAGTTTAAAGCCCTCATAAATATTCCATCAAAATCTTCCTGTGAGCATTTGGTGCAGAAATATGCTGCCAATATTGCTTGAAAAGGATGATATTGTGGTGGGTAGGGGTTCCTCGTGTGGACTCATGGTGCAATCACAACCACCGTGGGACACCCTGGAGGTTCTATCCCATTTACTGCCAAGGACATGCTGGAGTAACTGGTGATAAGATCACAGCATGCAATAAACCTCCTGAGTCCGTTCCAAGGGATAAAAGATAGGAAGCAAAGTGTTTTAAGTTTAGCCAGATTGCTGTCCTAGACCGGGGAGAAAAAAAAAGAAAAAGCAATGAAATTGGTATTTGGAAAAGTGGTCTCTGAACTTTGCAAAATTGTGTTTGGCATTGAGAAATTTGAGTTCTATGAGAGGTAATAAACATAGATTTTTTTTACAGCTAGTGGTGCTGCAGCCTTGAACTGGCACCCCTGGGGCTGCGAGTGCCGAAGGGCAAATATGTGTCAGAAATGGCATGGAGAAACCAAGCCAAGAGTTTTGCAGAATAACAAAGATTTCTCCTGTTCCTTTCTGCGATTCCTTAGTCCAGAAGGACAATGTACAGGAAGGCTGCATGTTGAGACTGCACTGAGAATTAATGGATTTTCCCTCATGCATACAAAGATTGTTGTTAGAGCAAAGAGGAAGAGCAGCGTGTCTTAAAACAAAGATGTTAGGGTGGGTTTTTTGTACAGATTCACAAAAGAAAAATAATAACAGTTCTTTTTTTTTTTTTAAATCCCCTATTTAAAAAAAAGAACTTCCTCTGACCACTGGCTATTCTTCCCTCATTCCTATCCTTATTAAACACCATTTAAATTGCTGTTTGGAGCTTCTGTACTCCATTCTCATCCCTGATAGTGTTTGTGTCACTTCTAAGTAGAAACTACATAAGAAATCATCCATGATCATGCTTCAGAGTAAAGGATAGTCTCCAATTTCCTTTTTTTTTCTGGAGAAAACAAGGAGAGGAAAGAAGATCTTTCTGGAACTGGGATTTCCATGGGGCATTTCCCTGTCTTCCAAGAGATGGGTGCTCAAGTCCTCGGAGATCACAATGACACAAGTTGTCCTTAGGATGTGACCATGGTTTAGTTAGCTCTAACCCTCTCAGTTTTGAACTAGTCACTAGCTAAACCACAAAATATATTTCTCACATCTCAGAGTTTTACAGCCTGTCCTGAGCTTTACTTTGCTGTAGCCAAGTATGGCTGAATTCCAGGTGTAAAATACTACTGTGAAACACACACAGCAGAGTAGTTCTTCCCTGCAGTGTGAGTATTCAGTGTAAATAATCCTCCCTGCAGCCATCAACAAGTTGTTCCTGTTGCCACTATTATTGAAAAATTATACTTGCTCTTGTTTGGAAGAAGACATTTTCATGAGCAGGCTGCTTGTGAAGTGCCTAGTGGCCACAAGTAGCTGAAATGGCTGTATCTGAGGATAATATTTCTTGGGAATAGGAGTGATTTGCATGAGTAATGCATCTACAAATGGGTTTTATCAAAATCCACACACTGTGTTTAAAGGGAAAAGAAAGTATGTAGGGGGAAGATTTTTTTTTGAGTCTTTCTCTGTTAGTGTTTTACTCTTACTATAGGTATTTTTCCTTGAAGTGTGCATATAATTTTGAATTTCAGGATTTCTTTCATATAAAATACAACTTGATTATTAGCAAAAGCTGATGCTATAAAATGCTTTTTGGTAGAAAAAGGTTTACTGTTTATGCAATCCTAAATTCTTCCTTTTAAAATGAAATTTATGGCCTCCTGAAATGGCTTGCACAGACCTCCCAGGCTTTGATTTCTTGCAGAGTTTTTGAAATGCATATTAACCCTGAGACTGGTAACAGACTGAAATAATTACGCTCAATGGTAGGTGTTAATGCCTTTGACATTGCCTGCCAGTTGTCTTCATGCTTGTGAGAAATTTATGTACCAACTGCCCAGCATTTTACTGCCAAACTGTATTCTTCCCTTTCCTCTTAGGGATTACTCTTGATGCCATGAATCTACTTGTTCATTTATCACAGCAATTCTTCAAGTCAGATTTATTTCAAATTAAAAAAACAAGGTGAGGGCTTCAAATTGCTCAATTTGTAGTGAGGTCTTGGAGAAGGTTTATGTACCGTGCCAGGTGCCCTGCACAGGGTTGGCATCACCTTATGCATTCACTGTGCATTGATTGCAGAACAGAGGAAAATCTGGGGAAGACAGTGAGAATGTGCTGCAACTACAGCCAGTGTGCTGAAAAGCATCCTCCAGATCTGCTGACACGTGGATTTGGGAGTCTGCCTGACAACAGCAGCTTGGTAAACCTCCACCTCTCAGTCTTTGTCTTGGCTACAGAAGTTGGTGTGGTTGGTTTTTCAATCCCCTGGGTTAAGCATTAGCAATCCCACTGCAAATCCATGACTGAGATGAGAAAATCTAGTGTTTCTGTGCAATAAATTCAGCGATGGTGGCACTCGGTCCATCTCCCAGATAGAGCTCACAGTCAGCACACCTGGAGCCTCACCTCAACTCGCTTGGTTTTATGAAATCCATTTCTTCTCTCCTCAAACCCTACATCATCCTCCTCCATTTTAAGCTTTACATCTTAATAATGCATGTGTTATAAAAGTATTTAAGTATGATAGTGCAGGAGTACGTTTAACTTGTACACATTGGGTGATTTAATTCTTTTCTTGGTGATGTTGCAGTGGCTTTGCTTTCAAAAGCAAATATGCAGTAATTTCCACTTTGATCATCTAAGCAGGAGCAGGGAAGTGATGTGTTCATCTCCAAAAAATTGCTTTGAAGACAGCGCGGTTCATGCAGGTAACCGCTGTTCAACATAGACAAATCTCACTTGGAGAAGTCAGAGCTTGATGAGGTTTTGGATTGCATCCTGATTCCAGAAGAGCTGAAGCAGCAGCTTTTCAGTCCATGAAAACCAGCATTAAGGTGTGGCAGCAGCTGCCATCCCATGTGCCAGAGTTAGAGTGCGGCGTGAGGCGCCGATATCTCTGCAGGAAACAGTGATTTGTGCTGGGCAGATTGGATCTGGGCTTTATTTTTCCAGGTGGTTGTGGAAGAGGATAGTTTTGTATGTTTTGTGGTGATTAATGCAGCAATTTTCCTATCAGGTTCTGACACGTTAAACTGTTGTTGGTCATACAGAGGAGACTATGAGAAGATTTGAGCACCTAAGCAATTATAATTATCTGCAGCCAACACACTGGTCTGTCAATACCGATGCTCAAAGTTGAAAGTGTTGAGTGAGAACTGAGTGACAAGTAGCAAAAAAAAAAAGAAGCATGGAGAAGGTGGAGCAACTTCTCCACACTTTCTACACCAAAGCAGCATCTGCAGCCCTGGCGTGTTTGAGGCCGTGCTCACCAGGAGCCTCAGAATGGCTGTGGGAGGTTGCAGAGCTGGAAAATAAATACAGCAAGACAGAGTATTTTCACCTTCCACAAGTGTTTCACCAACTGCATTGTGCCTTGGTGACATCTTGGTTTGACCACTAGCTTAAAGAAACCTGATGCTTTGTGAACCCCTCAAATGGCATATTCTGCTTTCCAGGGAATCACTGTTTCTGCTTTCTCTTTTTCTACTGTACAGGGTTTTTTCTAATCGCCCCAGAATGTAATTATTTCAGTGTCTACTGTTCATATAGCATAGGTAACTGAAACAATTTTTTATAGGCTGTTTCCAGAACTTTAGGCTAATTTTGAAGTAAAAAAAAAAATAAAATTGATAAGTGGTATTTCATAGATCCTGCTTTCAAATTCATCAGAAGTGAGGAAGGGAAAGATTGGTGGAAAGCCATTTTCCTCTTGGCCTAGGGAACTTTAAAGAGTTTTGCTTAAACAGTAGAGTACTTTAATAATGTTTTCAGTTACACTCCATCAAATAGTGTGGCTAAATGGGGAAATGGCCAGACCTTTGAACTATTTTTGTGGCTCTTCATCACTCACTTCTGCTCAGAATTCTCTCAAAACAATGACCCCAAATAGAAAGACAGGAGACGTATTTAATACATGAACACAGTTTCCTGCCAGACCTCAGTTGATCTCAAAGAAACTGTAAATGATCCTACATCTTGACAGAACCATGGGTTGCATTGCAGTAATTTTATTTTCATTAATAGCTGGGTGTAAACCCTGAGGAGGTCCTTTGGCTTAGACCTCTGCAGAGGATGCAATACAGATGAAACCTCCCTATGGGTTGAAAGAGATCCTGTGAACCAAAAGCTATGGTTTTACATTTAAAAAAATAGAATCATGCTTAGATTCATTTATCTCTCACTGCAGTGAAAGTGCCACAGGGATTTGGTTCCTTTGAAGTCTGAGTTGAGGAACAGGGAGGTTGATATCACTGGGAAGGCATTGCTCCAAAGAGCAGTCTCTCCCGGGATAGGAACAAAATAGCAATCGGGAAACTGGTAAGAAGCAGCTCCTTTTAGACATGGGGTTCACAAAGTGGTCATGCAGATCTGAAAAGTCTCCGGACCTCCCCTTTTACTGTACAGGAAGCTCCTGTAGAAAACCCAGCATCTCAGTGTCCACCTTCCACTTCTCTGCCAACTTAGCATCAAACTACCTGGACTTGTGGACAAAGGACAATGAAAATATTACAGAATTAGTGAGCCTTTAGCCAAGTTCACAATCCTCACTCTGAGACTGGGAGGTGTGAGGCTCAGTTAGAGCACATGGTCTGTCAGGAATCACTGCTCATGCATTAAATGTCTCCTGTCTTTCTATTTGGGGTCATTGCTATGAGAGAATTCTGGCACACTGATGCCAGACTGGGCACAGCCCTGGCTCTGACTGGGCGTTTTGGGTCTAGTTGTTGGCCGAAGGTGGGAGAATGTGTCTCTGTGTTTAATACGAGATAATCAGCTCTTGTGGGATGTGGGCTAGCAGGGCCGAGCTGGGAGCAGCAGTCGGCACTGCTCTAGCATTTTTCCTCTTGCAGATTAAAAGCCCTTTCTATAACCTCAGCAGCACCCGCTGCCAAAATCATTGTTTTACAGAGTGCTGTAGATGCTGCCCATTAAACAGTAATTAGTCTGTGTTGGATGCATAGCTTGCTCTCTCTCCCAGATGACTAGTTATTAAGATATTTATGGTTAATATGAATTTCCCCTGCCATAAATCACCGGCCTTTATACCTGCAGGGAAGTCACAGCAATCAGCGACCTTGTTCAGTCAACCCAGCCATTGAGTGCTGTCTTGTAAAATAAAGACTGTAACAACTTATCGTCATCATAAAAACAACAGGAGAGGGAAAAATCCCAGTGCTGGTATCTGATAACGTGCTGTAATCAAGTGCTCGCATATCCTTTTTGAGGAGGCTGGTAAATGGAAAGTTACCCAGATTCATTTGTCACTCAGGGACTTCTGGCACAAGGAGCCAAAACCTGTTGCAATTAGAAGGGTGGGAGGATGAAGGAGCAGTAATGTGGACAGCTTGTGGGAGGACTGCATGGCAGCAGGCAGCGTGCACCTCACCCAACATGAAAAGAGGGAGGAAAAGTCAGATTTAAGGAAATCTACTGGGAACAGGGACACGACCCTCCAGGACTGCTAAAGTTACACCCAAACCAACCTTGTCCTGAAGTGTGACCAAGTGTTCTTTGCAGTGTACATGCTTTGAAGACCTGAGTTAAATATATATCTAAACCAAACCCTCCCCAGTAGTATTAGGTGTGCATGTGGCACATTGTTTTTCTTTCATGATTGGCACTTGGGTATAGAGGGGTTATGAGAAATGTGAAAGTATGAAACATATTTCTACCTTTAGAGTTGATGTCATTTTTACCCCATGACTTTGTTGTTGTCAGAAACTGAAGTTCATATCCTAAGCCACATCCTAATGTGCATTCCTATCTGGGAAACATGTACTCTGTGAAGTAACTTTCTCTAAAGTGCCTTAACTGACAGAGGAGAGCGGGAGATGACACATCCCGCTTTGCAGGTGTGCAGCTCTCACACAGATTTTCTTCCCCACGTTAGAGACACCGGCAGCTCTGCTCACATTACTACTGCAAGCCACATCTCCTCGCCTCTGGTCCTTCCTTTCAGGTGTTTCCTTTTGTCTTAAATAACATGTCAAGGGATTTCATGTGCCCCTCACGCAACAACATTCCTTTTGAGCGTTGCTGAAGACAACTAACTGTCAATCCATTCCCCATTACTTTTTGCTCCATCTTCCTGCATTTTACAGGGAAAAATCCAGATCACTATCTTTGCCTGATTACTTGATGATCTGAGTTGACACCAGAAGGTTTAATCCTTTGCAACAGCTCTACTAGCACTAGTATGTTTTCTTCCAGTACCAGTTTACAGCTGCCTTAGTACCATCTGAGCAATATGCCCCAGTTAGAGAGTTAGTACAATGATGAAGGTCTAGAAAATACAACTTTCAAGGTCTCAAACTAAGTACACAGGAGTTGTTTCAACCACCTAGAGAGAGTATTAAAATGCAAGTCAGTAGATGGCACTATTTTATACTTTATGAGGACACAGTACAGGCTGTGAGGTATCTGTAAAGCTCAGGAGATGTTGTAAACACAGGTTTCCTCTTTCTCACTTGATGCAAAAATTGTCCACCAAGGTGCGTGCAAAAGAGGTGAGGGGCTTGCTCCACATGAGCTCTACTGTTCCCTTTGCTTGCGCTGAGCCTTTTTTCCAAGGTTAAGTTTTAAGGACAATCTCTGTCATTTATAGTTCTTAGGATGATAAGTTCCCATCGTCATATGAAGGCAGAGATGCATTTGGGTACTCATTAAACACCTCTACCTAAATCTGCTCAGAAAATACTCAGATCACTGCAGACCACTGTGGATGGTCTCATTGGCTAAAATTGGGTTAAAAGGGGTGATGTTTTTATCCCTTTGAGGACTACAGTTTCTTATAGAGTGGCTTAAAATAGCTTTTTTTCAGCTGGGTTGGATTTAAAGGTTTGCTATTGCAAAATGGCTGTAGGTGTTTTATACCTTATAAATTACACCATAATTAATACTGTGTTGAAATCTCACCTGGGCAAACTGGAGGAGGGAGGAAATGTGAAAACTGCAGCAAAATATGACTTTTCTGGTATCCATTGTAGAGCAGAGATAATAATAGTCTGCCTGTCTGTCTGTCCATCCCCAGCCTAATTGTTTTACCTGCTGCCATAATGCTGCAATAACCCTGGCAAAGTCCCCTGGGTGACTCCATTTGGAGGCTGGGGTGCAGGAGCAGAGTTTGGCTGCTGTCTGTCTGTCCACGGGATCTGCTGCCACCATGGTGGTGCTGGACACAGCCTAATGATGCCACAGGTGTCCCACTGAAGCCACCCAAGAATCAGACTCTGCTGTTCTTTGCTATTTCTTTGGAGTCAGCCAGGGTTTAATCTGGAGGTTTTAAAGGTAAGAGAGTTCAAAGATCAAAAATGCTCATCAGAGTTAACATATATTTTGCCTTTAAGTTAAAGAAAAAAAAAGAATCTGTCCTTCACTGCTAAATCCCTTATATTAGGAATTCCTTGACAGTGACATTTTTATTCTCTTTAATTGATTTTTTTTTTCCTTTCCCCAGAGCCTCCCTTGTTTTGATTCTTGCAATTTATTGTTTTTCTTTTTTTTTTTTTTGGCATCTCGGGATACTGTTGCCATTCCACTAGTGTGCTGCTCCCTCCATTTCTCCATATGTTGTCCTTTTTGCTGTACTGAAAACAAATAAAAGACATGCCTGAAGAGCAGCAGAACCTCCTGTCCTTCGCTGATGCTTGTCAGTAGAAAGGCTAAACTGTGTCCATTTACACCCAAGTCATTTCCCTCTCTTTACCCTCCCGCCTGGTCCCTTTCCGTTGCTGATGCAATGCTAGATTTGTAACAAATCCTGACTACTATACTGTTTTTATCTTGAGGAACATCTAAATCACTTAGAAGTCTGTTGGCTGAACTCAATAAATAAATAGCAGAAAGCTCACTAGTAGCAGTGAGTTATGGCTTCTCTGTCATTGCTATGTAGGGTTGTATACAGCAGCTGCACTAACAGCAACCCCCCTATTAGCATATGTTTCTTTTAATCCAGTTCAGAAGAATTAAAGCAGTGTTCCCCGCACTGGGGAGCATAGTGTTTTATAAACTATCCAGATTAAGGGCTGCCCAGGCGATGTTTTGCTGCCGGTAAATAGTTGCAAGGGTTTGTCCACAGTCCCTTCTTGCTGCGTGCAGAGGAGACGCTCGCACCTAATAACATGTGCAGCCCCACTTTGATTTGATGGAGAAAATCGCCTATTATCATGAAAATCTCCAAGGAGTTGGCAAAGCCTAAACCAAATCGAACATTAAAGCCTCTCCTGCCAAGGAAATAAGCCCAGCTTTATGGAATAAGAAAGTAAAGTCATGCTGGTGCTCTGAATTTCTTTCCATGTCTCTGTACATATGTGTAAGCCATATAGATGGAACCATCAGTACAGATGTCATTAAGTCTGTAAGGTAAAGTGAGCACGACATATTCACGTTATGCTAGTACATCCAATTAGATTCTATAAAAATAGATACCATCTCTATCCTGGCACATCCACCACAGACATTAACTATATTATACCTTCACAAGTTATTAATTCAGTACATGCCTATTTATGACAGTTATCTACTGCTGTGTATGTTTGTATTATATATTGCATCAAAAGTACACGAGTCACCCGTGGTTTAAGGAAACAAACCCCTCTCATAGAATCATAGAAACATAGAATCATAGAATCACAGAATCATAGAATCACCATTATTCATTTGTTTTCTCTATACTAGTTACCAAAAAAAAAAAGAGATTTTAGTTATCTACAATTTTGATATGCTTTGTGTGCCACTGAACAGTAACGGCTTGGGTTTTTTTAAAAATATTTTGAACTTCTGACATGCAAAAAGCATACTAAAATAAAATATTCTGGGTTTTTTACATCCAGGACAGCAGCATGATTTGGTCCTCTTCTCAGGTTTTGATAAAGTTTACAGTTTTAGATTCATTTACAGGGTTTTTTTTTTGGTACAGCTTCATAAAAGTATTTACAATATTTCATTATATTTTAAACCAAGAGCACTGAGAAAAAAAATGCCTTAAATAAAAATGTCCATAGTTTTCCTGATCTCCTGTCACTGTCTGAAAACCTTATCGGAGTTCCTCATTACTTTAATGGTATGGGATTAAGGGGAATGAAGAAACATTTAGGGTTCTGCAAATTGCTTTGATTTCATTGTATAATGTAACAGCACTTCTCTTTGATTTACTACTCAGTTGTTTGAAATAGCCTATGGTATTTATCAGTCTTGGAGGAAACTCTGTTTCCTTGAACAATTAACTATTCAGACTAAAGTTGCATAAGTCTTTTCTTTTACTTTTTTTTTTTCTGGAGCATTCATGGATAAGCAATAATGAACCCGCCACAGGATCCTACCTTGATATTTAGTCAAGTAGAGATGAGTACTTTTATTGTAAATTTTCTTGCAAACATCTTGATTATCTAGACATTGATCCCTTGTTTAAAGGCTAAAATAAAGGTCACAGTTCATTATTAAATTGAGTTTACTTCTATATATTCTGTAATTTTAACTTGCTCATTTTGATTCTTGTTTGTCATTTGGTTTTCGGTTCAGATCTGTTTTCCTTGTTGCCCACAAAGACTTCTCAGTTTCCTCAAAGGGGGGTGTTTCTCAAGTGAAAAAAAATATTTTGAAATAAAACACTCACATTAAAACAGAACGATAACATTTCTGACTATTACAATGCTCATAAAATAAAATAAAAATATCCAAAGAACTCAAAAATCGCTCATGTATAAAAACACCCAAAATTCTAAAAATGTTGCGATTTTCATGGCAATTAATCCTGATCTTTCAGTTTTTCCTATTTATTTGCTACTGAATAAAGCGTTCTTCCTCCATAGAATTCACCAGCTCGTGCAGGAAGATACCTAGCCCTGAGTTGACTATGATGCTATCAAACCCAAAAGTGGTGGCTCCCTGGCTTGTCTTTCTGTGAGCTCAACCCTGGGCACGTGGTTTCAGAGCTGCTCCTGCACTCTCTTCAAAGCAATTTCTTCCACTTGGAATTCAGGCTTTTCTGTGGTTTGAACTGATACTGTTGCATGACCTGCTTATTAGAGATGCTGAAGCCACTCTAAGTTCATGGACAGTTCAGTGCATGTGGCGACATGCAGGGCTTCAAACAAATTGCTGGCATTGTGTCTAAAATGCTTCAGAGTTCCCCAGTGCAGTAAACTCCTTTAAGCAATTTAATATTTGAGGATTAAAATAATGTATCTGTGGTTTTGTTTTCGCTAGAATGAGATGAACGTGTAGATGGATGAGTTCTTTAATTCCCTTTGATGAATTTTTCCCGTGGTAGGCACTAGCCAGGTAAAAGTCACTGTCAGTTTGGAAAGTCCTTATGTAAGCACAGACTCACTTGAGGTTCAGCTCGTTACAGCAGGATGATGAGGAACTGGCCATGACATAACTGTCATTGCAGAAAATGAATGCTGAAGGGATATCCCCACTTTTAAAAAGTTGATCAACACAACAGCTGTGGAGCTGGAGATGACTGAGTAGAGTAGGTGGGGAAAGAACACCAAGACATCCAGGAATGCCTGTGAAGCCTCGAAAGTAGTGAATATTGATAAGGAATCAAGAAATTTGGTATGGAGGAAAGGGTGCTGGACACGACTTGCTTCCTAGACCATTTTCTTCAGGCATGAGCTCACGTTGTAATTCTTCCACTTCCAAATTGCATGGGGAAGACACGCATCATGTAGTTGTGCTTTTAGTCCTGTAAACTACCGGGCAGATATACACTGTGAAACAACTTGAAATGCCAGTGTGATTCAAACACAGCTGATTATACTGATTTGATAGTTTGTCATTTGGCAAAGATGCCATACTTGGCAAAGAAACAGCACCCAAAGCTTTTGAAGCAGCTGTGTACAAAAGGCGTCGTAGGCACCTCATAGGAGGCTTTTTCCTTGAAAAAAAAAAAGGAATATAGAACATAATCTTATACCCAGCAAGATCACTGTCAAAAGCATATAAACAATGTGGGAGCTTACAGTGTACACCTAGTCTAGCTTTGTAAGACTTGGAAAAGTTTATCTCCACGTCTGTTGTTTGAACGTACCTTCACTGAATTCACTGAGCTTGGGTTAGTGTCTATTAGTTCCTAGATGCTTGCTTTATAAATCTTCAATGGCTTCTTTTTAATATCTTTGAACTTGTAAGCAGAGAAGTAGTGCAGGAGCTACAATTTATCAAGTGTTATAGCATACCAGCAGTAAAATCCTGTTGGGACATAGCAATATACTTAAGAACCTAAGGAATCACAGGACGATTTTGCAGTGTAATCAGTGCTAGCAACCCTGCTCTCACAACATTTTTGGGGGCTGGAGGGGCAGGAGGAGGGAGAGATTTCAAGCTAATTCTTTCCATCTGGGCTTCATTTACAGATTATGTGGGAAAAGGCAAGATTAATACATTGGAAGAACGTGCATGCATTAATTTGCCATCTGCGGATGTAAACAGGAAGCCCAACACATTGTGCCTTAACGCATGCTTATTGGTTTCGTGAGGAAAGACGAGTTGATGCCATGAGTCTAATGCTGAAAATGTTTTAGTAAATTCTAATAAGATATTGCAAAAAAGTCAAAGTTTTTCCAAAAAGGGGAAAATAACATTGTCCTTGGATACAAGAGCAGCGAGGAATCCTAATGTCCCTGCAGAGGCTGCTCCGTGTCACAGCATAGCTCCATTAAGACCTGTGGTGGAGAAGATGGGGGCCAGAACTGGATACTCTGTAAGCAGCACCTCAGTCCAGGAGGAGAATCATGGGTGTCAATTTCTGAAAGTGATTGTTAATCAAATACGCAGCAGCATGTCAAAAAAATTATTTAACAATAAAACCTCTAAGCCTCAAGGATGCTGAACTATTCCTTCCTCATCTCTTTAAATACAACATGATTTTGTGCCCCTTTATTTTCTTTTGAGTTCTGTCTGCAGAAAAGCAAACCCAGTTAAAGCAAGATGCCACTATACCTGCGATGCCCTGACAGATCCAGTGCCTGTCTGTACCCCATCTTGATGAAAGCTAATGCTGGTGGCAAGTCAGTGGATGCTGAGGGCTCCTAGAACTGCCTGGGGTCATAATGGGCTAAGCAAGTGTTAATTAATCCTCTACTCCTTTAGAGGAATGTTTTGCAAGACTCATTTTACATGCTTTAAATCAAAGCACAGAGAGTTTCTTTTGTATGCTTTGATAAATGTTTTCTTCTTATTTATATTACTGTGGTGTTCAGAGGCCTTAGAAGAGATTGGGGTCCTGTTGCAATAGGTGCTTTTAAAAACTCTCTGAAGAGCTGACAATTTAAACAGCTAAGGCAGAAATCAGAGAGATGGAAATACAAGGAAGTGATTTGCAAAAATTTGAGGAGGCTGAGAGCACCTCTCCTTCCCCATTGCTTTAGTCACCAGTGGTCCAGCTAAAGACAAGATCCAGCTGCCACAGGTGTAGCTTTGGCCAGAATCATTCCTCTGTCTTAGAAGCTGATTTTGATAATGCCTTGAGGTCCCCTTTGGAGAAAACAAGTTCTTGCAGTGTTGCTCAGTGTGAGTTGAAATTCGGAGGCTGCAGAGACTCAACATATTGGCACATTGCAGAAGGAGAAATTATTTACAGCAAACTGGGAGCCACCCTGCTCATTGTATTCCTCTGAATATCTCATTTCACAAAATTATGATACTTTTCAGCCATTCTATTGATTTTATAACCTTAGGAGAACTAGTTAATATTTTGTAAATGTGATCTGATCAGTCTTTCAACCAATAGACGGTCACTAAGCTTGTTCTTGCCCAAAGGTGACTGCTTGTCCCTTGTCTGTATTTGCTCTCCCTCACATAAGTGAGCAAATCAAGTCACTCAGCCCTCACTGGGGACTTGGTCTTCATAAAAGAGCACAGGGTCATTTATAATAACTAGCAGGGACTGATCCACGTGCAATATTTGAAATCTGGCCATCTGGCTATGCTGCTTTTTAAATGATGTATTTTTTTCCTTTCCCCTCAATGTTGTCCATTAGCCTGACCAGCATGGACAAGACAAATAGCACCACACACCAATGAGCCTCTGTCAGGGGACAGAAGCAGCAGCAAAGGCTGCAAATACCTTCTCAGAAGTCACTGTTGACCTTACTACTAAAACAGACGTTTCTGATTCAAGAGGTGACTCCCCCTGTTCATTTCCAATTCCTGTATTTGTCTGGTTATTTTTCTTTATCTCCCCTCCTTTTTCTGTTAACTTCTTCCACCAGCAGAGACCATCATTCACTGGGTCACCCCAAGCCATCCTCAGAGCGTTGGCAACACTTCACTTATTAGTCAGCCAACTCATGGGATCCTGGCAACCTTTTTCCCTCTATAAGGATAGGGTCCAAGATGCTCTTTGATGTTGTCAAACCATGACTTCCACTGGTCTCCCCGCTGATTTCTTTGCTCTTTCTCCCTGGGAGTAGAAAGCCACGGGGAAGCATTTAGTGTTGTATCAGGCACAACGCCAATATGGTTTCAGTCTTTGTTACTGTGTGGAGCAGACAGTCTGTCCAGTCCTGGATCTATACGAGGGACGCTTTCATCTTATAAGAATGCTGTGCGTTTCTGTTGTTCAGGTAGTTTCACATATAGAGCCCATCCAGGCAACCTCTGGAGTAGTCAACCTTCTTGAAGACCGAAGGAATAATAAAAATCTAAGTCAAACACAGAAATCAACATTTGTCCAGAATTTATTTTTTATGGATTGAGAAACATAGAGGGCAAGGTGAAATATGCATTTCTGATGGGATTTTGATTTATTTCTATCCCATTTTCCTCCTAAGGCTTGAAATACAAAGACAAAAAGGAGTCATTCACCATATCTGAAGCAACATGGGTGACATGCTGGCCCCATGGCAAAACTCCCATTGACTACAGTGGGGCCAGCATTTCACCCCATGATTTCTCATCTTGCTTTATTTTATTGACCTTTCTCTTGAATACTAGCGAAATGCAAATATTTTTTTCCAGCACAAGTCTTTGTACTCTATGAACTCTGCTGGATCCGAAGGACTTCATATGTATATAAGAAAAACAGTTACAAATGAAAGAGAGAGCAGTTAACTGTACAAATAACGAGCTCCACAATCTACAAAAAATTGCCATATTCAAAAAGAGATAGAAGTTTAAATGGTCAGAATAAATAAAACAGGCTTAAGGCTAACTTTTGCACCACAAAGAGCATTCCTAAGCATTCATGGTACAGATCACACGTCTCTGGAATGCAGATTGCCTCTGGGACCACCTCAGCATGGCTCTGTGGTGGCCATGAAATCAAAGACACTTTAATATCATTTTAACATTGTGCTGATGTACAAAGCCTAAGGAATCCAACTGTTCTGGTGTGACAAGGTGGGGAACGCTCCCGTTCTTTTGGCATTATTCTGGCTAAATGTTCACAGTGGAAAAAATCAATGTTTCTTTCTTTGTGGGTTCAGTTTCAACATGGAATGAATAAAAATAGCTGATTTCAGAGACAAAGAATTGCCCTCTTTGCTTTCTCCCAAAGCTTTGTCTCATTCTTAAAATACTTTTGGAAAATCCCCTCTGTTTTATGATTGTGAATCCAGGTAGGCTCACAACTAATGACGTTATTTTTCACAATAATCTCACTTTCCACAGTACTTATCCCTTGCCTACCAAATCTGGAGTTCCATCTCTCAGCAAGCAACATTCATAGTGTTAAAGAGCTGTGATGGACCAGAGTTTCAGACACCCTGTTTGGAAGAGACCCACCAACAGCACCTCAAGCAATTTTGGAAGAGACCCTCCAACAGCTCCTCAAGCAATTGCAGATGGCTTGTGTGGTTTATATAGTCCTTAAAACAGTAAAAGGATGTGACCTTCACTAAAATGACAGTGATTTTACTACAATAAGCAGAGGCAAAAGAAGTCACATGAGTGACAGACCAAGTACAAGTAGGGAAGATAACAGAACTCTTGACCTCCAAAGTGGATATAGAATTATACTCAGCAACTTGATATGACACAGAAATCAGAAATTATACCACTCAATCATCTGGAAAGCTTGATATTGCTACTGGTTCCCCAGTGCAGAAAGAGAGCAGAAAGCCACTTACATTTCAGCCTTCATCTTCAGCTGTGGCCTCATTGCTTTTCAGCATCCTTAAATCTATGGGCAACCTCAGTTTTGCAGGATGTAAAATCCAAGGACCATCTGGAGTGGTGCTGCTGTGAGGGCTTTTCTTTACAACCAAATAAACATGAGGCTAAGTTTTAAGTGCTTTGGGCTTACATTTTCTCCCCTTTCATTTATTTTTGTTTCAGAATATGATTTTTTTATTAAAAAAAAAACCAACAAAAAACAAAACAAAGAAATTTCTATCATCCCTTGGGCCATGTTCTGATGCCTTACGGACCACCAGTGGTTTGCAGACCACAGGGTGAGTAATGATGCATGAAAGCACATTGCGTGAAAGTCCTCCACTCCGGCTCCTTTTGCCAAAGTAATTCTGTTCACCCTACTGTGTTCACCCATGCTTAGTCAGACCCAATTTCAAGTGATTTGAGTTATGAAGCTTCCATCACATCTTTGGGGAAAAATTATTTCACTATCTACCAGGTCTCTCAGGCCAGAATGTGGATTCATGAAGCCTGCAGTGTGTATTTAGTAGAAGAGCACTTTGAAACTAATAAGGTTGAGGAATGTGGCCAAAATTCTGTTCTCAGCCTCACTGGTGTGATGCTTGTTACGGTGCAGAGAAACTGGATGAATGACAAGAGGTGGAGGGTGAGGAGGTTCTACAGGGGCTGGTGCATCACTGTATTTTGTGACCTTTGCAAAATTCTTTGACTTTATTCACCTTAACTAGGAAATTCAATAAACCATCAAGCCCTTGCCTAAAAGCCAGCTTCTGCACTTAAATCAGTGTTATCACTTACATAAATAGCAAACAAACCATATAGTTTGGGTTCCCTTTCCTGACTGGAAGGAGTGTGAAGATTGATCACTCACATAAAGCAAATTTTATACCAGTTTTGCTTTATAACAAATGCTGTCTTGCACTTGTGAACATGGGTTAACAATATTGTTCTTTCTGAAAATATTAACGCTCACTGAAATGTTTCAGACAAACATCCTATGAAGACTTAGCGGCCTCAGCTTGTTTGAGTTGGAATCAGACTTGATTTCTAATTAGCCAATCTTCAGCGGTCTGTCAGAAAATGCAATAAGCTGCCAATTTTCACACCTTACCCTCAAAAAAGATCCCAATAAAAGTCTTAAGAAAAATGTCCTATCACTTCTCCTGCTAGGAAATTCCCTATACGTTTGAAGTTCTTCTTCACCATTCACTCACACACTTATGTGCATTCATACATGCATATATATGGATGTGCCTCAACACTCATACATGACCACCATCCAAATCTTAGTGTATAAATAGACTCAGAGACTCCAAGGTAAGAACACTTTCTTAATTTTGTACAGTTTTCCACAGAAAAGGAAAGTTCCATGTATTTTAAAAAACCTCAGTGGTTTAAAATAACCAATGTTAACCAGCATTTTAGCTGTTTAAATCAAAACACATGCAATAATGTTTTTATAACAAAAATCTACAAGGAAATTAAAAAAATAGAGAGTGGATAGAACATGCTGAAATATAAGCTATCAAACAGCTGTTCAGGTCAAGCATAGAAGTGGTATAAGTATCATAGCTCAATGGAGCTGAATCTGCACCCATCATCATTTTAAAGGTCTTTAAAAAAAAATCCATTTCAAGCCCCAAATGTATCCATAGCATTTTTCTTTCAAATTTCATTCATTATTGATAATTTTCCATGGTCCCCAAATCTCAGATGCGACCGTCTTCCAGGAGGACACCAAATCATAATCACTTCAAGAGAGAAAATAAGAAAAACTCAATAATTTTCATTCAATCTTTTCCCTGGATTTTGTCAAAATTTCTCTTTGGCAGACATCTCATAATTAGTTTTCTTCATGTCTGAATTATGATTTTTCTTCATGCTTTTATTTTACAAATGTTTAACAGTCTTCACTTCCACATCTTCCTTAGAGATATAGCTGAGAGTTTGGCTCCATCATAAACGTACATATGCTTGACTCAGATATGGTTTGGAGGCAGTCATTGAAGGGCCTGAGTACATCAGGTACCAATGTGCCTAAGAAGCAGCAATTTGTTCTCTGTCCACAGATAAGTTATCTCTGTTACCCAAAGGACGATGGACACAGCTTAGTTCCCCTGTGATCTCTGGCCCTTATTCCTTGAACGCATTGTTTGGAGTGGTAACATCACAGGGAGTAAAAACCTGAAAGCCTATTAAAAAAAACTCAAAGCAAATGTTACTGTCAAGTGGCTAATTTTCGTGGATGCTATTTTTCTACCTTCCCCCCCTTTTTAATGGAAAATATTAGAAATGGAGATGAAACAACAAAATATGTCCTCTTAATGGTGTTGGCAGACCCAGAGATGCCTCCACCTAGATTTTCACTTGTGCTTCACATTTTTGAGTATGGTTCTGTCTTCTTTTCTCTTTTTAATAGTGTTCATATGCGAGGGAAAATATTGTCCACAGTCAGCCAGAATGGTTGTACAGCTTCAAGCCCATGTCCTTTGCCTATGAACCATTTTGTAGGGACTTTTGACACTTAATCAGAGCATTTGGTACAAGAAAGGGCAGTGGGTTTTAGTTCTGAAGACCTTTTTCAGCTGTTATGGAGTCCCTAACTCAGGCAAATTCCAACCGATTTCAAGAGAAATGTCTGGCAATTAAAGTTTAGGTGAGAACTCCCAGATTTGGCCAATACTAATAAAATTAGAGAAATGTGACTTGCTTCCTCAGCTAATAGTTTCCTTAAAGGCACTACCACATGCCACCACATTTCTCTAATTTCTTTTGGCAGCCCAAACTCATCTCCCCTTCTTGCAGTGCCTGCTCCCATAGATGTCAATGGCAGTCATGCCTCCTAGGGATTATTTGCATTCCTTTAAGCAAGCACTCAGCCCATAAATTATGACAAGAAAGGTTCTTCTTTGAGCCTTCATTTTTAAATTCCTTTTTAGGAAGGTTTTCACTCATATCACGATCCATTAACTAAGCCATATGTAGGATCCTCCATCCAGAACGATTCTACTCCCCAAAACACGACTACTAAGGAGAAATGAATATTTGGATCTGTTCTTGTTTTCCTTTCTAGTTGCTTATTTAACACCGGAAAGATCATTGAAGATGTTATCTCAGAGAGAGTTCACTGGGGCATTTTTCTGTGAAGCTGTTACTGCAAGCACAGTCTGCTGCTCTTACTTCAGCTAATAAAAGTGCACTAAACAGGCAAAACTGATCAAATGTGCATTGACCGTAATTTCATACGAGCTTTTTCTGTAAAGTAAATATTGTATTTCTTACACCTTTTGTTCATTTTTAAATAGTTCTGCTTTGTGTTCCCTACTCTCCTACTACTCTTTAAAAGCTAGAGAGGTTTAATTTGAAAAAGGACTATCTGGGTGTCAGTCCCAATCTTTCACAACAGCTAGCACCTATGTAATAGAGTATAACCCAGAAAAGTCCATATGTTCATTGTGAAAATGCACCTAAGTACCCCACAACAAGCATAAAGTTCGTGCCAGGAGAAAAGCAAATTATTTATACATTCATAGAAATGTCAAGATGGGACTAAACCATGATTTTCAGTCCAGGCTCCTAGAAAAAAAAATGGTCTTTCTGCCTCTTTAATCTTCCTGGAGACTCCTGCTTTTTTGAGGAGGAAATATATTTCCAGCTGCAGATCTGGGTATTTGTAGTCATCCAAATCTGCTGGGGTTGCCAGGAATTTGTAGGCACTTTTGGTGCCTCACAGAGCTCTGTCACAGCCTGATGCAGCTGTTCTGATGCTTCAGCAAGGTATCAATCCACACAGTAAAGAAACATGGGGTTATTCCTGTAAATACCAAATAAATAATGTATAACAAGCATTGTGCAGGCTTTAAGAAAGGCCTCAACATCACCTTTTGGCCAGAGGAAGTCTAACTGTGCTCTTTTGTTTGCACACCAGCATTTTTTATCAGTCTGAGGCTGAATTTCACAGTCTGTTGGTAATTTTGTATGTATTGTTACCACTCAATGATCATATTCTTTCTGCTGACCCCGCTTGAACTTGCTTCCCTCCAGGCAATGGCAAGTCCAGGAGGCAAGGGCTGGGTTTACTGCAACAAGCCCTTAATGGGACTACACCTTTGGACCACCCAGGAACAGCAGTGAGTTGTATCTGGTGCACACCTGCGCTCCTTGACCTGTGTTGGCTTCCCCTTCATTTTTGGTCTCATTCAGACCCACTGTCCCTTGAATGCTTGAGCTCTCACATGCCTCAGAGACCTCATTTCTTTCTCCCTCTTTTCTCTCCTTACAACATCAATTGCACTGGTGGCGCTGACTTTATTTGATTTAACTGAGAGCAACTCAGTGCAGGTGGTGTGAATGCAGCAGGCTTTGCTGGAAGCCATGGGAAGTCTCATGCCAATTTGCATCCTCTAAAAGCCTGGCCCAGGATGTTTTCTATTTTAATTTTTATGTCTGCACCTAGCATTCCAGTTGGATGTATTTTAAAGTAAACAGAGTTGATAAACAGAAACTTGTGCATTTCCCAGCAATCCCAGAGTATTTCTATTGCTCCCTTCTTGCCTCCCCCTTCCTAGTCTTTTACTGCTTACACAGATACAACAATTAAATATTCAGCTGGCATGCCAGTTTCCTCTTGCTCAGTTGTTTTATCCTGAAATCTGGTTTTTGAATGGACTTCTAAAAGAAGTAGTTCCAGAGTGGAGAATTTAGGTTCTTGGGTGGAAAACTCCTTTTCACCCCAAATTATTCATCAATCATCAGCAATCAAGTAAGTTTTGCTCTGACCTTGCACTTTGCCAGAGCCAAAATACAGAGGCTTAATGAGAAGGATGAGAGCAGTAATACCCAGCCAGCCAGCAGCTGGCAAATAGTCCCATGATCGCTTCTGAATCTGAATGGTGGAAACAAGGGAGCATGCTCATGTTCCATAGGAAGGTGAAGGAGCGTGGAGGTGGGGACAGGGCTGTCTTCCCCATCAGCTGTCATGATGCTCACCTTCCCTGGTTTCCTGCATCACCAGCTACACACTGCGTGTTTAGGCCCTTTTCCAGTTCTGAATTCAAGAGAATTTGCCTTAGTTTGAAGCACCAGCCTTTGATTATAGTAATGAAGGTCTTTATTTAAGATGGTAATTAATTAAAATTAGTAATCAAAAGATTTTTTACTTAATGGACCCTTAAGTGTTCGAAAAGCATTTTTTTTAAATCTCTATCCCACCCTTTTCCCATTTTGTGAAACTGCTTTCTGTCCATCCTTCTCATTAAAGACCTCAGAGCTAAATGCTGGGGCTGTGACTTGGGAAGCATGTGGATTTTACAGCCCATGCAGATCGAAAGACGAGGCATTCATCTGCACAGACCATTCTTGTTTGTTTATTGTCCCAGCCATGGGACTTCTTGGCTCAGCAGCCATCTGAGCACAGGTTCCAGACTCTTGGCTTTTCAGGCTCTCACTGTGTGTCCCAGCTGCATTAAGAGCCTGGCAGGTCTAATTCTTCTCCGACGGCCACCTTCCTTCACTCAAAACAAGCCTGGGGAGCATCAGGCCTTGGTTTATTTCCAAACTCTATTAACTGAAATTGTAGGACTTCGTTCTAACACACAAGGAGCCCAGCTCTGCAAGCTCTACACAGCTGCTCTGACTATTTCAAAAGCACAGCACATGCCAGCCTTACATCTCTATGTGGGAAATAAGGGACTGTTCCTAGCTCAGAAGGACTAAGAAAAAAATTTTAAAACTGTATTTTTTTAAAAGAAGGTCTTATTCAGAGCATGTTTCCTGGCCATGAAGGAATTATTCCTACAGAAAAATTCTGTTAGTGTCCAAACAGAGCTGTGGAAAGGGTGGGGTGAGAAATAAGCTTGAATCAAAGGCCTGCTGAATAAAGGGAGACTTTTTCACACACTGACATCTGCTGCCCAGAGTCCATCCGTCCCTGCCCATTGCCAGGGAGAGCGCTTGGTGACAGGAGCATCTGGGGGAGGGACAAGAACCAATTGCCTAAAATGACCCTTTTGATGCAACGTGTCACAGCTGAACTGTGAGGCATCCCACAGCCAGCAGACAAACTCCAGAGGCTCCTGAGCCACTTTGCCCACTTCCCCAAAGCTTGTTGTAGCTCTGGTTTGGGTTTTTTTCAGATACACGGGAAAAACAAAAGAAGGAACACAGGCTTTGCACTGTATCTTCTATAAAGCAAAGGACTTATTCTGAGTGCATTATCCAACCGAGGTCCTCACTCCTTCAAGGAGTCTTTGTCTTTGCTGATGAAAGCGAGCTTCTATGTCACCTCTGCATTTTCATCTTCTGAGCAGTGAACACATCTCTTTTCTGCTTATCTTATTCACCTCTGAGTTTGCTGTCTCCACATTTCCAGCTTGTCTATGGAGTGATCAGAGGGCTCAAGTTATCAACCCATATGTTTAATGTTGTTTGAGATCTCCTCAGGGTTGTCTCTGGCCCCAGTAGTCACTCCGATAGGATATGGGTCTCCCACAGGTCCTGCATGAGATCTGGCACCCTCTTGAAAGGGCCTCACATACTTCAGGATGTCTCAAGCCTATATATTCAAGACCCCAAAGCCTGAGGCTGGATCAAGGTCTATCCTTCATTGCCTTACTTGGTTGTAACTGCTCAGTATCCATGACCCCTTGCAAGCCTTGCTTCTGCTGTATGACTTCGAAATGCTGGAGGGTCCTGTCATGAGGAATAATTCAGTCAACGAAAAGAGGGTGAAAGGTAGGCACAGCCTTATCCCACCGCTGCTGAATGTAGGTGAGCTGCCTCCAACAGCCCTTGCCCCCATAGATCCAGATCCCACAAATGACTGGGGAAGCTAGAGAGCAGAGGGGAGCAAATACACAGAAAGTCATTTGTTTGAAAACTGGGACACACATTGACTGAAAATATTTTGCAGCTTTCACTCAGCCCTAATAGGAACTCACACGTTCCTTGAAATGGGCTATTCATTATACAGCAGCTGGTAAAATAGAAGGGATTTTTCCCCCAGCCCTTAAACATACGATTTTTAGCTCCAACAAGGACTTTACAAAATTCACGTGGAGAAATTTCACCAAGGGCAGCGCATACCGCTGTTGGCCACGCACGGGGCTGGGGCACTTGCTTGAGGCTCGGCAAGCCTGGTGCAAACCCGCGTTCATGGGCCCCTTGTGCCTGGGAAGCCATGCCAAAGTCATGACTTTTTATTAGCACTAACTTTCCATTTAGTCGGGAGGGACCTTTCCATTTGCTTCCCCGGCAGTATAGCACTGGCTCCACCTCAACATTTACACCTTATAAAGTGTTGTCATGACCCGACTAGAGCAGTTTATACAAGGCCCTTCAAGATCCCCAGTAATGAAGAGTAAATAACCGAGGAAAGCTTTCTCTCACTTTGCAGCTTTCTTTCAGTCTCAAAAGAAATAAAACAACTTACTTAACAGCATTCTTTAATCTTTTGCACTAGTGGCCTCCTTTATAGGGTGTTATACAGAGCCAGTGTAAATCCAACCTCTGTAATGGGGTCAGTGTTTCTCAACAGGTGTTGGGTGGATACAGTGTAAGATCTATTTTTTCAATAAATGTCAAGCCAGAAAGCTTGCTGTTCATACACAGGCAACGTTAACATGTGGTTCTCTCACGTGCTCGTCCTTCCCTCCCCAGTACCCCTTTCCCAATCTTGTTTTTTTCCAATAGCCCACCAAGGTCTCCAGTTTAACAAAGGAAAGCAGTGAACACCCATTGTCCAGTCCTGGGAGCAAGAGCACAAGAGCTGTTCAGCTGCTGTGCTTTAGGCATGACAGACCCCCAAAAAATTTTAAAAATCCTTCATTTTCTGGCAAAAAAAGCCCTTCCTCTTTTTCTTTTTCCAGTGAGGGTCTGCAAAACACAGAGATGGTGCAGAGGATGGTACAGCAGAGGAAGTCATCCAAAAGATTTGCATGTTGTGGCTCTGGAGCGAGTCCAGAGAAGAGCAACAAAGCTGGTGAAGGGGCTGGAGAACAAATCTTATGAGGAGGGGCTGAGAGAGCTGGGGTTGTTCAGCCTGGAGAAGAGGAGGCTGAGGAGAGACCTCATTGCTCTCTATAACTACCTGAAGGGAGGTTGTGGAGAGGAGGGAGCTGGCCTCTTCTCCCAAGTGACAGGGGACAGGACGAGAGAGAATGGCCTCAAGCTCCGCCAGGGGAGATTTAGGCTTGAGGTTAGAAAAAAGTTCTTCACGGAGAGGGTGGTTAGGCATTGGAACAGTCTGCCCAGGGAGGTGGTTGAGTCACCGTCCCTGGAGGTGTTTAAGGTTAGGGTAGATGAGGTACTTAGGGGCATGATTTAGGGATTGGTGGGAATGGTTGGACTCGACGATCCAGTGGGTCTCTTCCGTGGGAATGGTTGGACTCGACGATCCAGTGGGTCTCTTCCAGCCTGGTTATTCTATGATTCTGTGTGATTCTGTGATTATTTGGGAGCAGCTCCAGGCCTGATTCTAAAGCTCTTAATTATGCTTTTACTAAGGCAAAAGGCTCTCCAGAGCCAGCAGAACAGTCACCTGAATAAGGATGACATTAGTGAGCCCATGGCCCAAGTTTTATCCTGAACGGGGTTTGTTGATCAACAGGTTTATTTCAGCAAAGGCACGATTTTGCATCTGCTGTGCAACTGTATCACAGGAGCATTAGGAAACATGATAATTAGCTGCACAATTAGCTTCCACATAAGCAAGTTATCTAAATATGCATATGCTCATGCATATGACCATTTCTTTAAATGGATCTTCTTAAATATTTGCATTTTAATATAAATGGAAATTTTTTCCTGTGCATTCATTGGATCAAGATAATTTTCCTCAGCTGGAAAATGCCAGCTAATTAGTAATCGCACAGCCCCCTCGGGGCTGCTGCTTCTCCCTGGTGCCAAATTCTGCTGGATTCCCCATTCCCCAAATGGTCTTCCTATGTGAAGGATAGATGCAGAGCATGGAACTTCTTGTGCAGTATGTACTTGTGGCTACAGTAGACTAAGCTGCTTGATTGTCCAAATACCATACGGGAAATTAATGCAAAATATTTCTGTGAGTATTTATTTCAATTCAGGGAGTGAGGAGCGGGGAGACAATCACACATCCAATCATTTGGGTTTATTCAGCTAAGTATTTACTCATGTACTTAACTTTAAGCATGTTCTTAAGCCAGTCTCCTGTTCATCAACACATTCCAGCATCTAACTAAATCCTTGAGCAACTGACTTTATTAAGGACTATAAGAATTGAAGAATACTGGGGAAACATTTGAGGAAAACAAATTGCAAGGTATTATAGAAACCAGACCTTAAATTTGCAGGTTCAAATGTCATTGCTATACTCTTTCAGTGAAAAGTACTATGTGGTCTGTCAAAACTGAGCAACAGAGTTCTGATTCCAACATTTCTGAACAAACTTAAAGTCTGATGATTCTTACCAGACAAAACAGGAGAACAAATAGATTCAAAGACATTGAAAACTTCTCACAGATAGTCAATAAGTCAGTACAAAAACACATTTCAAGAATTATTATATATTTGTTGTTAATTTTTATCTGGTGGTTGGTATAAAATTACCAGTGGTATTTAGCAAATAAAAAAATCTTTGTTTGTATCAGTTGTGATTATAATGGTGTTTTGTGGCAACCAATCTAGTTTTGTCTGGCTGGATGTTAGGCAGTTAAAAAGGAAGGGGTTTCTTTCTGCTCTGTTTTTATTTGGTAAACCAGAAACCAACTTGCTCATTATACATTCTGAAAGCAGTTTTAATAATCTAAGTAAAGTGCTGCAAATGTTTGTATATTTGGGGAGGAAGAATGAAACTGGTTCTTTTGGTTCTTTATATGATCATGTGGGCTGGCTGAAAATTACATTTCCTTTTTTTAATTTATTTTTTTTCTTTTCTAATCCAGTTTGTATAGTCAAACTACCACGTGAGTTGGTAAGTACCATTGGTTTTGCATTGATGTTGCAGTGGGTTTGGACCACGTCACTAGTGTTTAGTTGACAGAGTTGCAATGGAGTATAATGTACTGCAGGAATCAATATACTTTCTAACCAGTCTGGGAAAAACAAAACCTACATTGATAGAAGTATTTTTAAAACATGAACGCTAAAAAAATTGTTCTGTGCTTTAAAGGACTCATGGCCCCAGTGAAAAAAAGGCATTTCCTCCTCAAACAACATTCTAGTTCTGTCTTGAATTTGATTCTTCTTGAATACTCACTTCTGATTTACAAAGAACAACAAGACATCAATGTTCTCCGTGACACCAACTTTAACTCTTTTTCAAAGCCAGCTTAAGGATCACTTTTAAAAAAAGATGAGACTTCACAATCATAACAAATTCCACCACAGATTAATGTTTAGAACAAACCAATTGGGATTGAAAGAGAAGTATGACAGTAACATGACTGTGTCAGTTGGACAATGAGAAATTCATCCCAGAAGAACTACTACTGGAAGTAAAATTAGAGAAGGAATAACTTAAGTAACAGCTGGAGGGTCAAGAACCTAAACTCAAGAATGTACAGGTGGCATAAAAATCAGGAATGGCCTCCATCTAATCACTTTCATAGCTGTACAGTGATGAAAAGGATTTCTACTGGAGATATAGTAACTGATATTAGAAGTCATATGATGATGGGGCTATCTATCTAGTGTGCTACTGAGAATATTTTTTTTCTGATAAAATTATGTTTGCTTTAAGAATCTAGTCTTGTTCTGAATACTTCAGAGTTTTTAGAGGCATGAGAAAGTACAAATTCGTCTGAAGATGTCACAGGATGCAGTTAGTTCTAGCTTTAAATTAAACCTGAATCATTTGTGGTAGTAGAAGTAGTAATCTTCATCATCATCTGTTGGTAGCAGACAGTTACTAGTTGGGGAAAAATGGTTAAAAACAAGGACAGGAGCCAAATGTTCCTTTCCCTCCTTTGTCCTTCCAGTTCTCAGCAGCTTAGGAACGAAGTAAACCAGATATCACATCCAGACTCCCATGTTTGGTAGCGACCAGTGAACTTATCCACCATTAATTTGTCTAATCCCTTCCTGAGTGCATTCTTTTGGCCCCCATGACATTCTGTGGCAGAGATGCTGAATAAATATAATTTCTGGATATTTGTTCAGGTTTTGCAAGCATGAAATAAACAGTAATGTAAGATTAAGTCATGATTGTGCAACTTCTGCTCTCATGTATCTCAATGGCTGTTTCAGCTGTTAGGTTTCACTTGTAGCTTGATGTTTCTGTAGGACAGCAACTGCCTGCTCCTCTAAGTTTTCCTCAGCACTATGTGAGTTAGCATCACTGGGAAAGAAAAATGGACCCTGTTTTAGTACCAAATTTGGACTAGGACGCATTAGCACGTTATCATCCCAAGAATATGTCAGTAAAAAAAAAAAAAAAAAAGTTTGTTTTCCCAAGAATTCCTCAGGCATTTACACACTCCTGCCACAAAAGCAAAATTGTGCAAAAATTGAAGAATTACTAAGAAAGCCCATGTCTTTCAGTTTCATTTGAAATATTTCAGAAATATTGCAAGATTATAATTAAAAATTAAGGCAAACAAAGCAGACACCTTTTGAAAAAATTCACTGAATTTAAACCTGTAACTTTTGGTTAAGTATTGGTTAGGAAGAATGTTTTCAGGCAGCCCAAGTGATGAGTAACTTTCATTTCTTTACTTCCTTGCAGGGATCAAATCCTTGGACAATATCATAGACGTTTCTTTCAAGTGAGGAAGTTATTCCTGCTTTCAGGCAGCGGGACAGCCTTTCCTTCAAGTGCAATACCACCTCTGAAGTCAATAATTACACAGCTTGGTCTTATTAAGTTGGTGTGAATGAGAGATTCAGAGAGTAATTATATTTATTCTCTAAACATAAGGATTGAAGTTACAGTGGATGTAAACATCCATATTATGAAGGATCTTCCGAGGTTCAGTACTGGTATTCTTAGAATTTGTTAGTGAGCTCCTGAGTGAGAGAAAGCTCTATTTTATTCATTTTGTGAAACACCCTAGTTCAGTTCCTTGTACCTTGGTCCATTGTTTAAGGTATTCCATGTTGTCTGACACTATCTGATCACAGTGTCAAGCTCAGAATAGTGCCGTATCTTCTAATTCTCAGAAAATCATTCACATGTTAGAGTTTGAATAACAATCTGAAATTCTATTGGAAAATATAATAATCCAAGGAATTGTTTCAACATGTGAGACCATGACTGCCAGATACAGATGGGAGGTCAATCACCACTGGTTATGGCAAGACCTGGTTACCCTGAGATGTGAATACCAGTAGGTACCTTCACTAGAACCACAAAAGTAAATACATTTTAAGCCTTTTTTTTTGGTCACTTAGAGACAATCTTCTGTGTGAGGAGACTGAGAATCAGAATAGAACTTTAGCCACTGCAAGCTGACCCCAAGAAGGAGAGGGAATAACAATCCCAAAGTTTGCAGCTATTAGGTCTGTGTGCCTGCTTGCTTGCTTGGTTTTATTTGAAAGAGTGATCTCTGATTAGTAAAAGATCTGATTAGAGCAATCAGCTCCAGCTAAGCTTTTGCAAACTTTTACTTGCAGAATATTTGAAAATCTTGTACACCAGAGGTTGAAAACTGATGTGGGATTCACATTGCAAATTAGAGAGGAAAAACTTGAAGGGTCCAGACTGAACTGGCTCACTTTGCAGGGTCTGTCAGGGATCAGAATGGAAAAAGATGAATCTGCGAAAGAAGCTGCATTTGAAAGGTCAGCAAGCATAGGGGTAAAGTGAGACTTGCCAAAAAGTCAAGCTGAGTTAGACCTTGCGAAGGATATTAAAATAAACAACAGAAGTTCTTTAACCAGAAGAATAAAAAAGAGAACCGGAAAAGAAGACATGGGTTTGCTATGCAGTACGGATGGTATCGAGATGAAAAAAACCTGAGTATAATTCCTAAAATCAAATGAATGCGTTGCATGTGTTTTCAGTAAGAAGGAGTGTATAGGATATAGGGTAAAGGCTGGATGGCTCATGAGTGGCTGGGAATTGAAGTTACCACATCTGAGGTAGGAAGAAAACTCGGAGGACTCAACGTGCTGAAATCAGTGTACAGAGGGAAATAGTAATCCAGAACACTGGAAAAACTGGCACAACCCTTTAGCCAGGATAGAAATAAATGTATCATACTGGGGTGACCTGAGCAACTACAAATGCCTACAGCTGTCCTCAGCAATCTAAAAAGCTTTAAGGAAGAAAGGACAGAACTAAGGTGATTATAGACGTCAAGGAAAAGAAACAAAGTGTGATGTGAGTTTACCTGAGGTAACTATAATGCAAAATCTTTCCCTGATCTTTTTGCATTCTCTAAGTAGAGCTACGAAGGCATATAGTGCTTCAGAGGAAGTCCTTGGTTAAGGCAAAGAAGATGGGAGCTTGCACCAAATTGCAGCCTGGTAAGAAACCTGCTAAATGGGAGCTGATCATGTTGTTCTGGAATGGCTGAATGGTGGGAGGTTACAGGCAATTCCTACAGATTCATCTTCAAACCAATTCTATGTGGCGTTCTTAAAAACCATAGTATCAAAGTTCAGACAAGATTAGACAAAGAAGCAAAATAAAGCCTGGAGGTCTGATAGTTGCAGAAGAGCCTCAGCATAGCACCTGGAAGGAACTGAGGACCCTGGAGTTTGAAACAGTATAAAACATATTAGATTTAAAACCTGCAAAATATGAAGTTGAGGGAATGAGTGTGAGACCTTTGGCAAGTTAGTATTTATTCTGCTCTATTCTGTTCTATTCTATCCTATTTTTATTGGTAGGAAAAGACAAAACTAACATACGTACTCATTCTCAATAAGACTGCCAGCTGCTAGTGTGACTTGCTTTTGAAAGTGGCAGGTGAAGCATAAGTAAATACTGTGAGAAGAGCAAAAAAGGAACGTGATGGTGAAAGACGCTGATCCTCACCTGGAATACCACATGCCTTCAGTTACTCAGCTGAACCTGAATGGATGCAGTGGGAAGGTATGTGAGATATTTGGTGGAACAGGGACCTTGCTCTTGTTAGTTTAGCAAAGCAGAGAGGAAGCAGGGACACAACTCTCCCCCTGAGACTGCATCCAGGAAAACATGCTGGTGAGGAGAGAAAACCCTCTGGATATTGGCATACACAGCACATTCTGACAAGAAAGGCATTTATGGGTTTAGAGGGAAAATAAATTATCAAAAAATGTCTAGTTTGCTGAACATGGTGGTCTCTTAAGACCAAGCCATTTCCATTGGCAGCAAGAGTCTCTGGAACAAACTTCCTGCAGAAGTAGCAAAGTAAGGAGCAAAGTAATTAAAAAGAGGAAACAGACCCCAGAAGATCTTTATGGTTCCTTGTTTCTGGACTAGTAATTTGAGGTTTTGTCCAGAGCTTATTAAATTGTGCAGAATTCTCCATTAAGTCCAGCATTAATACCTATCCATATAACAGCCACTGGGGACCAGGAGGTACTGAATATAGATATTAAATAATCTAGTGCTCAATTACACTGGGATTTCATTCCACTTGAAGATTATGAAGTTTTCTCCTTCCCTCCCAACCCTACTTTTCAAACAGACACTTCTAAGAAAGAATTAGACTGAGCCATAAGATAATTTTCACAGTTTCTAGGCCAGTTGGCATAAGTCACTGCCAACAAGCTTCCGACCAAATGAAGCATGTATTTAACAGATAATCCTTATGAAACACAGTGATAGTTACAGTCTTACAGAGCCACATAATTTTAGCCTCTAATAAATGCAAAAAGGAAACCTTTATCCTGTTTAAACTGAGTCACTATCAACTGCTTATTTTTAACGTGTTTCCCTCTGTTTATTTCCCTCCATAATGTCATCACTGACATTCAAAAAGAGTTTGTAAAGCATTGACATGTGGAACAACAGAGAAAATTGGTTTTTAAACACAGGAAAAAGTCTCTTTCCATTCATATGAAATATTTTCAAATTAAATAAAAGGATTTATTCTTACCAAGTTTGCTTTTGGGTTTTCACAATATACATTTTATGAGGAGCCCCTTTCAATGTTTTAAAACTCATCCCCTGAATCCTTTTTGATCGAGACAAAATCTTTCAAAATCAGTTGAACTATGACCAAGCTTGCAGGAACACAGGTTTAATGGATCTTTCTTTGCAAACTCTGTGCAAGTCAGGATACAGGATAGTCAATTCCTGACTTGAAACAGCACTGAAATATTGTCCCAACATATACAGACTAAAATACTCGGATATAATGAATTGCAACCCCATATTAAATCTTTATAGTTTCCCAAGCTCCAGATATGCTGACCCAATCACATGTCCAATAAATAAAACCCAAAAAACCCAATAAGGATTTCTCAAGAGAAAACATCTAAGGGCTATTTTAACTCAGTAGGCAGGGCGTAAGGTGCCTCTTCATGATTAAAAGCTGTAATTCATTCTCTCAGGCTGGAGTCTGACTGATACAATACACCAGATTCCATCCAGGGCCTAAATTCACAAAATGTAATACTAAGAGGAACTATTAGATCAGCTAGCAAATGACCCAGACACTTTGCATTTCACCCTGTTACTCCAATACTGAGCACTAAAGCGAGTGCTTAGTCTTACCTTTCCTCAAGGTATCCCATCTCTGATATAAGACCACTGACCTTGTTAGTTCAGGAGACAAAATTGCACTTGGGACTTGAAGCTCTTGTGCTAATAGCTTCTGTTTTATGGGATGACAGCCATAAGCAAGAAAAACTCACCATCAGCTCTGAGGTGACTTATGGGAGATGGCAATGGATCGTCTGCACAAGTGCATGAATGCCAGTCCATCATAGAATCATCAGGTTGGAAAAGACCCATCAGATCATTGAGTCCAACCAATGGTCAATGTTGCTGTAAAGACCTAAAGGTCGATCCATAGCTACGGGACCCCAGGAGTGTCCTGTTGTTTATCTCTGCATGGGAAGAAAACAGGCTAAATGCAGTGCATGAAAACGAGATCTCCACACAAGAGGATGAAGGCTGCTTGTTCTATGACCATGATTTGGGGAACATGCCTTGCGTTCTGCAAGGGCAGAGGCGTCATTAACCCTCCCTTTTTAAAAGATCTGTAATTAAGAGTATCGCTCAACTTGCTGTTTTAAAACAGTGTGTTCTCATGAGAGCTCCACAGGTTGTTTGAAATCTGGGCCTCTTCCCAGTATTTTTCAGCCAGTTTCCTGAGCTTGCTGACAGAGCTGTCTGGACAGCCACTGGCTCGCATTCCTCGCAGTCTCTGCTCCAAGCCAGCTTCTTTGGGCCCAATTTCAACAAATACAGACGGACCACCACAATCCAGAGCTCAACATGGGACTGGCACCACATGCCTTCAAGATATTAAACATAAATCAGCTGTGGCGAGTAAAGACAGATGTGGGCGTTAAGAGAACTGCCAGCTCTATATGCTAAATATGGAGTTTTGTATAGGGAATGCCAAAGATCGCAGGTCTTTCTTTAATGCAAATTCAGCTAAAGGAGCAAGAACAGAAGCCAATTAAGTGGCTTTCAATAGAAAGCAGGCCCTTTCTATTGATTTTGCAGCTGGGAGGCCTAGGTTCAAGTCAAGAGAGGGGACAATAATGCAATGTCGAGTTGCTTTGCTTGAGACCCAGGAGGAAGAAGTCAGTTCTGCGTTACCATAGTTCACACTGGAAAAGCATCACTGGAGGATCGCAGGACCCTGGTAGCCCTCAGAAGGTTTCTGTGCCTTTGTGCTCTGACTTGGGAGAGCAGTTACTCCTATGAGTCCTCAGAGGAGGCACAAAAGTAAAACTGTTTCCAGAAAATTGCCTGAAAGGACTTGATTTTTTCAAGTATCATATCAGACTAACAGGCAGGTGGAACACAGCATCGACTCAATCATTTCTGGACGTTTCATGGGATTTTTAAGTGGCACAGGGAGAAGCCACAAGGTATCACTCTTTGGGCAGCTGAGGCTTTTGGGCACATGCTGTTGACTATCTCTCCCCATCAAAAATCCTGCAAATATAGCCTCGTGGTTTATGTCAACCTGGTATTCCTGACAAACCATTGATTTAATTTCTAAATCACAGATGAATTTGTGATCTTATTTTCAGGTTTGTCTTGCTCAATCTGTATACCTGCAACCACCAAGAGCTCAGGCTGGGCTCCGTCAAACAGCTAGTGTGTCCCCAAAAAACTGAAGCAAAAATGACATAATAAATTGTGCCTTTATATAGCACAGAGCCAATATATAATTTCCATGCTTCTTAATTATTAGTTCATTTATTGACAGTGAAAACAATACTAAAATATATTATACGTGAACACGCTGAGGATCTCACTTTTAAGTATTTGTGCATGTGAATAACTTCTCATATACCTCAGGCCCACTGATGCTGACAGCTTTCTGGCATTAGAGAAACCTAAACCAAAGCTTATGGGTACGTATCAGTAGGACTCAGTCTGAGATTCTGCCAGTGTTGATAAGGCTATGAAATGCATTTTGGTTCTAAGATACTCCAGCTGTGCTGGCTGGTCTCTATTTGATATCTCACCTGCCAGCTCCATCCTGTTTTAAAAAAAGTTAGATGGCAAAGGAAGATTAGAAACTACTTTCATTTCCAGAGCCGTAGCTAAATCACAGCAACATTATGCTTAGATGGAAAACAAAGCACTAAGTGTTTTATTCAGGAATCAGGACATTCCACCAGATTTTGTCTGGGAAGTTTACATTGATTACAGACCAGAAATATCTTGTTAAAACTCCTGAACCTAAAAGGGATAGAGTAGCCAACAGCTGGCAGATAACAGAGGTGGATTCTTGAGCTAGCATCTTATTACCATTATATCAGGTGACTCAGAAACACAGAAATGCTGACACGCTTTGCTGAGTGCCATTGCAGGCTGACAGTGTACTGCATTCAGATCTTGCTTTCTGGATTCCTTCTTGTAGGAAAGTATTATTACTGCAAAAGAACTCATAGCAAGGTGGAAGTTGATAGAGTTTTAAAAGATTTCTACCTGCATTTGTAGGGTGCAGAGCAGTATTGCCTTGTGGCAAACACTTCTGGTGTCTGGTGTCATGTTTATTGAAAAAGTATCACTTCCAGTGTCAGCTCAAATCTTCATCAACGTAAAAGTTGGCATCAGTACCAGTTCCTGCCAGAGGTGGAAAGCTGAGACCTAAAGGAGTCAACAGGGGGCAGAATATAGATCCACCTTTTAATATGATGACCAAGTCAGGGGAAGACAATCCTGTCCTTTGTGCTTCTGAAACCTTGCTTACCCCTGTGGATGCCTCGGCTGAAAGCAAATATGCCCCCTTCAGGCTCACTGTTACTGAGCATCAAAACTCATCTGTTACAGAAATTTCAAGCTTTCCATCACGTTTCTACATTTCGGCATAGAACTCATTCAGAAAGGAGAACTCACATGAAATGTATTTTTCTCCATAGATCAACAATACATTCTTTAGGTGTGAAGATGTTCTCTTATTTTCTACCAATTCCTCACCTCTTTTCTCTCTCCTCCAGAATAATTTCTCTGAAACATTCAATATGAAGAACAGGAGGTATTCTGCAGAGTATTAAAAAGGAGGTGCATTTGGAACCCCCTGTCTATAATTATTCAAACACTTGCATGGTTCTGCAGTTTATATCTGTGACTCTCCCCTCAGCAAAAATAAGGTTTCTTGAATTCTCAGCAAGTGAGTAAAAAAAACATCAAAGGCTTTGACTTTAGTATCTCTTAGCAAAATATTTTTTTCTCTTCAGAGAAGACAGCAACAAAGATATCTGTCCTCAGGAAAGTAAACTTTGTATATGGGATACACTGTGGTGTCTGGGAGGGTGTTGCTATAGATCAGAGTGTTGCTGAACTGGCAAGCAGAATAAATGCCACAACCATAATGCATGCCAATATTTTCCTTTTTTATATCAAGCTTATTTTAGATATACAAGTTTAGAGGGGTTTTATGATGTAGAATTCAGACAGTAGACAAAACTTCTTTTCCACTTTCACTGCAAGCTTCATACATGCCTGCTTAATGGAAGCCAAATTTTGTAGACAATGATTGAACAGTAAGAGCACAGGACATAGCTAGGGCTCATTACAGAAGGTGAGCTTATCAGCAGTATTTCTGAAGAAGTACATTTTTTCACTATTTTATTTGCTGAGTGGAATTGCTCTGCATTGTTAGAGACTTAGAAAGAGAAAGTCAAACGTCTCTTTAACTGGAAAAAAGGAAGGTGTGGAAGCAGTAGCTCCTTCCTTCCTTTTCACATAAGGAGAGCGGTAACTTGAAGTTACCCCTGCTGCAGCCCTGGGCTTGTACCTCTTTGTAGCCAGACGCTCACCAGCAGAAACACCACCTCATCTCCGTCCCCTGAGCACAATTATCCTACTTTAACTTCTAGCATGTTCCCTGAACCAAAATTTCCCTCCAACAGCATATGTGAGACACAAGGAATAAGATAAGAATTGTAATAGATCTGTCTAATTTCTTTCCTTCCAGTGAAGATAAAGAGATACAGCTGAATTCTTTTCCCACTCCCTTAGCAGCAAAATGAAAATCTTGAAAACAATCCCTTTCGAAGAGGTTATTGGTTGTTAGAGTATTGCTGCAACATGGTTGAAGCTGGAAAGACAGTCAAACTATCTCCATAGAATTAAATTCATAAAAATAAAGTGTCTTAAGTTTGTTTTCCTCACTAGAACCATAGAAATAAAGCTACTTCCTTGCAGACAGAAACCAGAAGTTATTTCCTTTGTCAGAAAGAAAGAAAAGGACAATGTCTGTTACCTGCTTCCTGAGAGCTAGTTGTCAGCTAATCCTGGAGAAAGTACCTGGAACTAATCTAAGGGCAACCTCAGACAAAAACCCTTCAGCATTAGCCAAGGTAACTCCGCACCAGCACAACTTCACCACAGCTCTTTTGGAACAAGAATGAAAAGAGAAACTTGAGGAAGTTAAGGTCTTTGACATGGTTGGGAGGGACCTGTGGAGATGCTCCAGTCCACCTCGCCTGCTAAAGCAGGTTCACTTTGAAGAGTTTGCACAGGAATGTATCCAGGCAGGTTTTCAGCATCTCCAGAGAAGGAGATTCTACAGCCTCCCTGGGCTTTTTGTCATATTCAGGTAGAATTTCCCGTGTTCCTGTTTGTTCTTGTTGCCTCTTTTCTTGTCACTGGGCACCATTGAGAAGAGTTTGGCTCTTCCATAAATTAAAGGCTCTGGCCAGACCTCTCATTAAAAATATAGGCCCTGTGCTGGAGAATTATTTGATTATTACTGGTTTGCCATGGTAGAAAAAATAAAAAAAAAGTGGGGAAGAAAGGAAAGGTGAACCTACAAAGTCATGATAATTAATTAAATAAGGATTCCTGAGGAGTATATCCACTGCCTCACCACTCTGGTGTTTGGAGCAACCTTTGAGGAGTGTTAGAACTGGGGAGGCATTATCAATAGATTTTGCTAAATCAGTAACTTTTCCTTGCTGGATTTCTTCTCACAGCAGACAAATTTGAAACCTTATAGTAAATTTTAAAGTAAATTTAATGGTAAATTTTAAAGAATCAAGTGAAAGATATTGAAGGAGTTTGACCATATGATGCATCTTAGAAGATAAATAAGCCTCCCATATAACTTTTCCAATATTTTGGGAAAACCTTTTGTACAACAGAACTACCTACAGTCTTGGAGATAGCAAACAGTGCCTTTCTCTGTCAGTAAAAGCTGAACTGTGTCTCATCTTGCTCTTTTATAATGCAGTTCTGGTTTTGAATATGTTTACTTCTCTATGTTGCTGAGTTCATATCTCTTAGCAGAAAAATTATGGGAAAGAGGTGAAGAATACTGTCCCCTTCTCAAATTTTGGGTTTCTTTCACTCCTTTGTACCATTACAACACCAATGGATATTCTGAGCAACTTCATTATTGCAGATCAAGTCATAAGGCATTTTGGATTAAAAAGGCTAAGGAGTGATTTATATTAGCACCATTTAGAAGCATTAGGGCATGCCAAGAGATTACGATATGCCAAAAAGTTACAAACACTCAGTACAAAAACAAAATCTGTGGTGATGTTGCCGAAAGCCAGGTTAGATATAGAAACCAGGTTTGCTAGGAAAAGCATTCAACCAGAAAAATTAGTGCAATTTTTTGACTGGTCCATGTAGAGGCATAAGTGCCAAGAGGAAAATTATTATGCAGATCAAAATAGAGGCCATTTTTTGGAAGTTAATAAGATTTTATAGATAGAAACTGCCATCAAGGATTTAACCGTTTTATCCAACATTGAGCCAGTCTGACTGAATTACTAGCAAATGCTAAAGAAAACTTTAGCAAACCTCATGGATAATTTGTAAGGTCTGAATCTTGGATCAGTATTAGATCCCAGCCACTTTGTTATCACCAGTTCTGGAGGCCAAATATGTATTTTTTTCTTTCAGTTGTAGTCATAGCAAACTAATTATCTCTTTTAATCCTGTAAAAATCAACAATATAAAAATGGCTTTTCCTTTACCAGCGTTCAATGGTACCTCAGCCTGTAAATCAAAGTCCCTTGAGCTCTTGTTTTTACCCTTTCCAGATTTCCCCCTATTGCATTTATAAAGGACACTTTTCCTGAATGAGATTCCTTGATTTCTGAAGTTTAAGTTTCCCTCTCCAGTGTTTTCAGCTGCTGCTGATTTTACTAGTGGGTATAATGGATGCTAAATTTACCATGAGCACGATATTTCCAGTTTGAGCTGCCTTTGATTAACTGGCACTCCAGTAATTCAAAATGCTCATGGCTGTTGCACCTAGTAGAACTTTGGCAGCTTGTCTCAGCTGCCCATTTTTCTTGGGAGCATTCATGGGGAAAGGAATTTTATGTTCACTAAAGCCCCTGATGGTGAAAAATAAAACACTGTGCAACACAACCCCCCCCCGAGAGGTCAAGAGGGCAGTGAAAAAAGTCCTGACACAATTGTCCTTCGGAAAGATCTCAGTATGAGTTGTAAATAAGCGCTCTGTTTCTCTGCATCTCTGAACCTCACGATTCAGACTGCTCGGAAATTGGGTAAGTGGTTTTTTGGGTTTTTTTTTTTTTTCTTACCCAAACTTGAGTAACCACTTTTAAATGTATGGTTGGAAAATCTGGCTTGCGCAGCAGACCTCACAGTCATTCTCCCAGTGAAATTTAATCCTCTTGGTTTATTTCATTTTACCTAAGACACCACTGAAGGAAAAATGGGTTTGGAGTAGATAAATCTCTTTCCATCCATGTCTATGTTTTTTTAACTGAAAATCTTGGGGGGAAGGGAGGTATTTTCTTTTTTTCCCCCCCTCCTTCAGCTGTAATTCAGATAGCCTGTTTTCTACTCTATTTTACACTGAATGCAAGGCAACGGGCCCTTGCACGGCACTGGCCACTGGACATGCGATTTCCTACAGCCATGACTGGATGTCTTTGCTCACTGAATTTGATAAGTGATCCAGACAGACAGGAATGATTTACTACAAGTCTGCGTTTGCCCTTGTGCTAGGATTACAGTCTGGGAGGTTTTTCAACAACCATTCTCAGCCCCCATTTTTAATCAGTCTTTCACCCGGATAGGCCAAGAAAAAGTTGTAAAGTCAGAAGAAACGCTGGCATCTGTTCTGTGACTCAGAACAGAGCAGAGGTTGTCTCCCTTCCATTTTCTGCAGACTCCAGTTTTTTTTTTTTTTTTGTTGACCACACACAAATGGTTCTAATCAGCTTCCAAAAGGCTCTTGTTGGCATTTTAAAATGTTTGCTCTTTGCATTCTTCTTTACATCTCCTTTTCTTTCACAGCTGAAAGCAAAGAGGATGTTGAAAAAATGGACAATTTTGTTCTTTTTCTCTTTTTGCTGAGCGATTTTGGTTTTCCATTAGCTGAACACTTCTATTGAAGAGTGTTGTGCAATGAAAGTGTAACGGATATGGAAACCTCTTTATTATGTTTGGAATGTCAGTTTGGACATTTGTTTTAGTTGGACCATGCGAAACATGGTCATGGCAAGAACAAGCCAGCAGTTTGCTTCTTTAATGACCCTTCCTCCACTAATGGGGCTCAGGCTGTCAAGAAGTGATGCATGTACCTCTAACGCAGGTGAATTCAGGTGCTTGTCCATCCAGGGCCAGCTAGGAGCTGACAATGCCCATGTCAATCAGCTACCCAAGAAGCATGATGGGCAATGCCTCTTTGAATGGAGCATCCTTCAATCATACCACCAAAGGAAGTAGTTAAAGGCCTTTTTCACCTCTGATGGCACTGAGCTATTGAAGACAGTGAGAAAAGCTGAAAGGTCCTCAGAAAAACGAAAGATGGTTGTTGGCATAAGAGCTGTTGTGACTTCCCTTAACGTTGCTGAGAAATAGAAAGCAAGAAAAAGAAGAGGATATAATGCCCAGCAAGTGAACACGTATGTCTCTTCCAAAAGATTTTCTTCTCTGCTATAATATTGACAGTGAAATATATTCTTTTATATAAACAAAAATAACCCCCAAAAAATGAGCATTTGGCATAGGCCAGTAAAATCACACATTCTGAACTGGGCCAGGCCAAGATGGAAAAATACTCAGTCTGTTTTTCCTGAAATCTGCCATATTTCTCCACTTTTCTTTTTTTTTTCCCCCGGCAGGAATGTATATGCAAGATGCTTGGATAGTGCAGGTACCTTTCAGTTGCTCACAACTGCAACCCCATCAAGTGAAACCACAGCATCCCTCAATAGACTGATTTCTATGAATAGTTCTTGTTTTGGCTTGAGGAACATCAGATATTAAGTGACAGTCACCTCCAGAGAAAGAATTCTCCTGTAATTCTTCTCCCCTGTAAGACCAGATAGGCTAAGGATATATTGTGTAGAATACCTTAAAAAGAAAAAGCTGGAGAGAAGCCAACAGTAGTCCTGGTTTTGGCAATCCCCTTCCGTCTCCGTTTCCCAGTGCTATCTTTTATCCTTTATCTACTGAGCTGCAAACGCTTCAGGAAATATCTGTGTGAGGTGACCAGTGTCCTGGTGCCCTGATATCATCTGGAAAGATGGATGTGTTAATGCAATTCACAAGAAAACACTGAATTCTTGAAGAAATTATCTTTTTAAAACAATTAAAAGATGAGTTATTTCATGATAATACTATCCAAAAAACCAAAAGGCCAGGACAAGGAGAAGGAGACATTTATTCTTGCCCCCTGGGGAGGTGGCATTTTGAAAGAGAGAATAAAATGAGCTATATATCATACTTGTGTGTATTACGTATGCACCAGCAGATAAACATTTCACTTCTTAGGGTCATCCAAAATGCATATTATTAACTAACACTTTCATGACTGGGAAAATAATCTGTAACATGTGATTTTATTGGCAAATACTCCAAAAAATCTTATTGATCCAACACTCAATAGGGTTAATTAGCAACCAGTGCAAACTGTTCAAAAGAAAGTAGTTACCAAAATTATTCTCATAATGTAAAGAACATTTGCTCTTCCCCCTTCCTGTGAGTTGGTTTACTCTGTATGAGTCATCATTTTTTCCTCAGGGCACAGAGGAACATTTGTGAAGGTAACCACATCAACCAGCTGGAAGATGTCCTCTATTAATCAGCTTTAGCAAACCTGTCCTTCAGATTTTTCCCCTTTGCACAGTTTTTTCCATTTTAGATGGGACTTGGGATGAATCAAAGCTTAGTTGATGGGATCGTGGTGAAGCAGACTCATATCCAGCCACCACCTGGACCCACACCCATCCCTAGAAGGGAGCAAGCATCTCTATCCCAGTCGTATTTCTCCTCCTTTAGACACCCACATGATTTTAGATTGAGTGGACTCAAGTCTGTGAGGCAATGGACAGGTAACAAATGCAAATAGTTACATGTCTGGAATGATATAAAATTACCATTTTCTCTGATCAGATGAGGTAAGGTGTCTGAAACAATTGGTGTACACAGAATAGTGGAAAACTGAAGCTTTACCCTAAAAGGTTGTTAATATCTACATTCTGTTTGCAACCTCTATCAATTTCTTTCACATTTTCCTTTCTCTCTTCCTCGATGCCAGCTATTCAGCTACAGCAACATAGGTAGCATGACAATGGAATGCTCTATTTTCATTATTTGACCTAATTTTGCTTTACTATTTTTAACTACTGTAAATGCTACTGCCATAGGGAATAGGTAGAATTATTTTGCCATTTTAGGAGACTGGAAAGAAATTGAATGGACTTTTGCATATAGTGGGATGTTATCCTTGCCAACACTTAAATGAAATAAGTTTGTCAATGTCATTATAGAACTATAACAATATATTTACGTAATAGTGGCAGAGTGGTTTACGTCCCTGCAGTAGCCTGACATTAATCTGTACAGTAGGTAATATCATCTCCATTTCACAGACTAGGAAAATAAGGAGAAGAGTAAATCTCTGGAGTGATAGAAGACATTAGTGCTAGGAGGACACAGAGAGTAGTCTCTCCTAGACTAAAACACAAGCCTCATGTTCTATTGCTTTACAGAATTTTTAAGGTAAAATACTCTCTTGGCTTTTCTCTTTTTGTCTTGACAGATATATCTTCTTGCTTCAGGATCTTCACAGGGATGGCACTGACCATGTATGCTGAGTCCTCTACCTCTGCAAAAATGGGCAATTGATAATCCAGCTGTGTTTAATGCATTTATCCTCACATGTCAATATGAAGAGAAACCTAGAATGAGACCCTATATAGTTTACAAAAGCTAACAGTCTATAGGGAATTCTCAGCTACAGCCAAACACCTTTTTGTCTCTTTTCCCCTACCACTCCAGTGATTACAAGAGTGTTTGTGACAAAGCAGAGATCTTTATTAAATATTCAAGAACCTTTACTAAGTTCCTTTCACAGTCAGTGCCCAAATTCATCCAGCACTACAGAAAGCAAGATCCTGATGAGACTCCTGAAAAGTCCTCCTTTACTCCACCCAAATTCACATCCCATCTTCAGAGCCCCCCTCTTCATTCCCCAAAGACAGCTCCCTTTCACCAACAGCCTCTCTGCATTAACCCTGCGGTCTCATGTACTCTGGGTAAATGCTCTAATGAGCTTTTCCACAGCCAAATTGCATCTTCTCCTTCTTTCCTAGACATCAGCCAGCAGGAGAATGTGCAGAGACCTGAATGCCAGCGGTCTTCTCGGTCACTCCTGGTGGAAGGGCACTGGTAGGAATTTCTTGAAGCTTCCCTCATGGGTGAAACAACCTCCTCGGATCTATAATGATTTGTCATTTCCTCATTCCTGGAGGCCCGCTCTTCTTCAGCATCCATGTGAGAGGCCATTTCTATTAATAGCCCTCAGGCCTTGCGTTTCCTGCATCTAACGTGCTAATGAAAACTCCTTCCTGGTACTCCTCTAGGGGAAAGGCAGTTTCCTCTGTCTCCCCATCCCCATCTGTACATCTGATCATCTAACCTTCTGGACAGTTCTATCCTATGGCAGATTTACATGAAACATCTGCACGTCTTGTTGCGGTAGGTATTTTACAGGGAAAACTACAGGCTGTCTCAGGACAATAAGTGCTTCTCCCTGCCCAGATGACTTTTCCCATTCTCTGAAAGGGAAATAGCAATCAGACCTTTTGCCCTGGTTGACTTATCATACTGCTGCTTTTGCCTGAGTCAGGCTTCCTCTAAGGTCTGTTAAGTGAAATCCTGCATCCTCCATAATTATATCTCCATCCTGGTGCTGAGGGCTGCTTTGGGAGCTCAAATAATGTGAGCTGTGGATTTGAGTCTCTGCAAATGTTGATATGGAAATCACTTGGTAAGGCTATGTCTGAGATATGTCCTACGTACGTACACCTCTTCAATGAGCAACAGAGCAGTTTTCCATGGCAGCTTTTTCCCTATTCCTTTGTCATAGGCATTTTCTTGATAGAGCAGACAAGTACAGATCAACACTCTTCTCCATGCATTGTACACCAAAGCTACAAACAGATTGGTGCCAGAAGAGCAGGCTGCAGAATTCTTTTAGAAGTTGTGTTCCTAAGAGTACATGCCACATTGAGGAGCGGCTGAGAGCTGAGGATATTTAGCCTGGAGAAGAGGAGGCTGAGGGGAGACCTCATTCCTCTCTATAACTACCTGAAAGGAGGTTGTAGAGAGGAAGGTGCTGGCCTCTTCTCCCAAGTGACAAGGGACAGGACGAGAGGGAATGGCCACAAGCTCCGCCAAGGGAGATTTAGGCTGGACATTAGAAAAAAATTTTTCACAGAAAGGGTCATTGGGCACTGGAACAGCTGCCCAGGGAGGTGGTTGATTCACCTTCCCTGGAGGTGTTTAAGGCACGGGTAGACGAGGTGTTAAGGGGCATGGTTTAGTGTTTGGACTCGATGATCTGATGGGTCTCTTCCAACCTGGTTATTCTATGATTCTATGATTGTGAATCAAGGGCTGTGCCATGAACTCTTCTCAGGTTTAATGTTAATGTTCAGAATGCAAACGAGCTTTCATTTTCTCTTGGCTCCAAAAGAGGTTGTTAAAACTGTCTCAGGCAATGCAGGAGTTAATCTTCCCCCCTCCACTCTGCCCTCCTGCCCTCTCCCCAGCCTCTCTGTGCTATCAGACTTCCTGGAGTGATTGTCATCTCTCTGTGAACCCTGAGGTGGGAATTGCACAACTGGGGCAAATCCTCATCCCGTCTCAGCCCCGTGATGCTGAACCATCGCATCCGTGTTCTCGGCAAGTGAAGGGCTTCCTGGGACCAAGCTGCTTGCTGAGCCAGGCTAGCAACTGCGCCAAGGGAGATGCCATCAAATCCTTGGGAAGTGACAATTTGCAAGTAATTTGGGGGTTTTACTCATTTAGAAACCAGAGGGGAAAGGATAGGATGTATCTTGGGAGTCTGATGAAGTCCTGGCACTTTTGAGGTAAATGCACTAACAATTTCGGGGGGAATACATTTCCTACTTTTTGCTAAGTTTGTACTTTCTGCAGTGAATGTGATACCTAAAATACCAGCAACATTTGGTTTCCGTTCCCCCGAAAGAGACATTTGTCTCCAGACTAATAAATCTGAATCTGAATGTGCAGCCTGGTGAAAAACTGGTGCCAACGTGACCTGTTTATGTCTCTTGTGTCTCAGTTTTCCTGTTCAAGGAAAAAAAAATTACTGTTATAAGGTTTTGAAAAGTTTAAAAATGACGGGCTTTGTATCAGTTTAGGGTTCCAAATCAATACATCCTCTGAAACAGATAAAAAGACACATGCAAGGAATTATTTCTTGTATAAATTAAAGTATTTTTATAAAGGATCTGTCACCAAGATGATTTGGATGGTTTCACCTCCGCAAAGTGTTGGCTGTTAAACATTTTCTTGTGAAAAGAAATACCTCGACAGCAGCTAGTTAAATATTGTGATTTCATATGGCGCCGTTATTTACAATGTGGCATTATCTTTAACAGCATCTATTTATAATGATCTCTAAGAGATAATAAACAGTGCTATCCTATTAACAGGGACCTCAGGGTTCAGCCAAAAGCAAGAGGAGCCTGCCAAAAGAGCTAGGTGGCCTTTTTGCAGCACAGACCAGTGCAGCTGATGGTATTTTTTTATGTCCCTATATTGTTATGTTCCTATTCAAATAAATATATATTAAAGGTGTGAAAAGAAGTTTATTGATGTGTGTGCAACTCCATTACTATTTGGGGTACTCCAGAAGGGGAATGGAGCCACTAACCCTTTTTCACCAGGCTGCTCCAGGAAAGTAAACCAGTAAGCAAACCTAGATATTTCATGGAAAAAAAAATATATTATTATTTCTCCGAGAAATCTCTCTTCCCTGTAGCCACCCAACAAGGAAGAAGCATAGACCTTTACCTTCCCCATCCAGAGGCTGGGAGATTCGGAAACTGAAGAGACCAAGGGTGGTGTCTGTGACAGATGGAGGCACGGGTTGGAAACCTGTCTGCAAAGGACAGAAATCCCTGTGTTAAACCAAGGGGAGGGTTCCCCAGGTTGCCTGCACAAACAAGTCGCTTTTCATGCAAACTCCTGGCTGGGAAGCTCAGTGCCCCTCATCAGGGAGAGGCCTTTCCTGTTCCAGTGCCCAATGGATGGTGGATCCTACCAGCAAGCTTTCCACTCTTTTCATCACATTATTTATTACTTTGATCCATTCGTGGTGGAAGAGATGTTTTTACCCAACATCTTCCAATTTCAAAGCCAAAAAACTGCTGTAAGTTCCTCCTGTCACTACTGGGCTTTGTGTGTGTCATAGGTTTGACATCATGAACCACGGCTAAATGTGGCTATAAACAACAATTTTGGGAATGTTATTGCATAGGTGGCTGTGTTTTAGTTACAGCCCTACTTCAGCCATGGACAAGCACCTGGGATCTGCTGCATTTCAGAGTCAACAAGCGCAAACCTTCAGGAAACCTCCCTACAATCACACAACACCTTTCATACAGCACCATCCTTAATCCCAAGGTCATCTGGGAAGCAGGAAACAAGTGTCCCATTGAAAGGCAGGTCCGCTTTAATGGCGAGAAAATTTCAGCCTAAATTTACAGGCAGATAGTTCATCCTGAAGCAGGTCTGACAGCAATAAGGATAGTCACGGGACAATGCAGCCTAAGGAGGATATTGCAGACATAGGACACAGGAAGGGTTTTGTTCTGTGTTTCTTCTCAGAGATATTATCTGCACTGTAAAATAAATGAGAGCTTGGGGAAATATGCAAAGAGCTCCTGTATGGTCTCCCAGAACTGCCTGCTGGGCTTACAGCGCTGTGTTTCTGTCCTGACCAGCAAGTCCCATTGCTCTGCTGGATCTCCACCACCATGCAACAGCCCTCCAAGGGGAGATGATGAGCTTCAAATCTCTGCTTCACAGGAAAGTCCTAGCCTGCAAAACTCTCTGCATAAACAGCCTAGGAGTCCTCAAAAGGGGATGTATACTAGAGTATATGATGCTCAAGAATGACAGAAACCTGCCTACTGAGAAGCTGCCGAAGGATACGGTGTTTCTGCGAGTGATCCCTAATGAAAACTGAATTTCTGAATGCATTCATTTCCTAATAATACCCAGTCCTTTTCTCAAGAGGATGTGTATGAATATTAATATATTATATATTAAACTCATTTTCCAAACTCCTCTTTAAGATGAGTTCAATCCTCTCCAGTTATATAGTGGAAATGCATGAGAGAAATTAAAAACCTCACTTCTCAGTTGCGAAAGCAAGCCAGGAATGGTGGCCAGCTCAAGCACATCATCTCAGAGGTAGCTGTATGAGTGTGCTGAAATGTGTTCCACATCCAGGGGGTTCAAAATGTGCCTTGGGAACCCGTGAAGCACAAGATGTTAAGACAAGGACATTTTAAGATGAACTTGAGGACGATTTACAACCCTGGAGATTTCTGTAAGCCTTTCCATAGGTTTCCCTGCAGTTCACATAACAATGGAGTCCTAATTCATTGCCCAGCACTAAAAGCTTGGACTTCCCTCAAAGAAAATGGAGGAGAGAAAAAAAGATATCAAAGAGATCAAAACTGTGTTTGCATTAACATCAGAAATTAGATGGCAGTAAGATACTCTGAAGAAAAAGGGCTTCAATCTTTTCCTCTTATTGCTGTCCAACCTGTAAAAATTAATGTGTCAACATCTCCAAGAAAATATTCTCTCAAAGACCTTCCTACTCCCCCTCTAACTGGAGGCTCCTGCTCATCATAAAAATGTTTTCTCTGTTATTTCACATGACAGATTTGCAGCAAAAGCAATTACATTAGTAATATGTTAATTGGTTTGCTGTGTAGAATTACCTATTTTTATTCGGTGCCTAAAAATACCTAAATTCCCCCTACATATTGTCTGTCTTCTGCCACACGCAGCACTGAGATCCTTCTGTTACGTGTCTTGAAATATTAATTTTTTTTGGGGTGGAAGGGAAGTTTATAAAGTGGTTGAAAGAATACTTTTCATCTCCTTGCCAATGGTGTATATTTATTTATTTTATTTTTTTAAATGAGACTTGACTCTGTCAACTGCTGAGGAAAACTTATTAGCAGGGTGGTATATGGTGTCTTTTTACTTCGCAGATGGGTTCTCCCTAGTTCAAAAGAAAACGAGGTCTTAAGTAGCCCGTTCTTAAAAAAAAATAATAAAGCTTGACTTCAGAACAATGGTATGTGCCCTTAGGGCCACTTTCCAGATCACGAGGGGGTTAGGGAGAGGCAAAAGATATGCCCTGAAATGCACGGGTGAGCTCCTATCCACAGCCCTTCCTCGGCAAGCAGCGCCAGGCAGGTTTGGCAAAACACTGAAGATTTGCCTAAAAAAACAGCAGTCAGTGGTATTTGGCCATTGTTCCTGTGGGGAATAAATCCTTACAGGTTGGAATTAGCTGTATTCTGACCTAGCATAAATACCCTACACCTATATTCCCTGGCGTTGCACACTTCAGCGTCCTGGGGCTTGACACACAAATTACCAGATTACTGGTGAATTTACTTAGCAGATTGCTATGGGTCAACATTTTATTCCTAGACAAAATGCAGACCAAAGTCCCTCAGTTTCAATCCAGTAGCCTCTGCTAGGGCTGAAACATCTGCACACTTACTGGAAAGATGTCAAACTGCACTTAGAACACAGGGATACGCTTTGCTGTTCTTCACAGGTTACGGGTGTTGGCAGTAAGTCAGGAATTCAACATTTCTGCTATAGCATACTAACACTGTCTATTAATGATGTACTTATAAATAATGAATCAAGGGTAAGATTATTTGTCTGTATGAAATAGCTATTTTAATACAAGGCAAATACGTTTTACAAAGACCAGAAGCTTGCTTATAACCCCAGTTTATAACTAGCTATAAAAACTTGTATTGATGTGTTTAACTGATGTTTCACACATTCTAATCATGTTCGCAAATTTCTTATAAAAATCTCTTAAATATTTATTTGCCATTTATAGGTCACTTACAAAGGGAATCGGTACTATAAAATATGACTCCTGCATCCAGATTTCAGATACTTGCATAATTTAATTATTTGCTCTCCGTGCTCATTTCTAATGAACTGACAGAATCCTTTTTTTTTCTTTATTTACTTTTTCTTTTTTTTTTTTTTTTCTCTTAAAGACAGTCTCCAATGCAAGAGGATTAGTGCAACATTTAAGGTCTTGGCTACCTGTGCTTTTAGGCCAATATCTTTGGTAACTGATATGCAAATTTTAACTAATAATGCCATAAAAGCAGGCCTTAATGTGATGTGATCAGTTTAGAGGGGGAAATTAATAACATTAATTGCCCCTAATTAGCACCAGTTCAAGCTCCAGGTCACATCACACCACTGAAGCATCTCCACCTTCTCTTCTCAACCTCTGCCGACCCAGTGCTGCACTTGCAAGCTCGAGTCTCTGCTGTTTCACATATACCTTACACCAGACCAGCTTTCTCCTCTCCAGCTGCATGGATGAACTGCAAAGACATAACTGCCTATATGGAATGCTTATTCCATTTCAACTGCACTGGTGTTTTTGCAGCCAGACTTTTCCATCTGGCCGCTTGTGCTTTGAATACCGCCGGTAGGATGCTTCCATCTGGCTCACACCACAATTTCCACCTTCATATAGCATTAGAAGATTTTTACCATCCAGCTTCAGAGAAGTCTGTTACAATAGACTCCCCAGGGGCTGCCCTTTTGCTTCTCTTCCCTCTCCCTGACTGATAAGTTGGACCTTTCAAAGAGCATCCCCTGGTACATTCCTCCAGTGCTGGAAGGAGATGGTATGATGGATCCCACTGTACCTGGAAGGTTGAATCTGCCTCTTGCACAGTTGTATAAAAGTACCTGTTCAGTATTTTTCCCTACATTTCTGCATGCAAATATAAGGATATTAAATACCTTAATGCCTAGAAAATCCCCTCACCATTGAAAAGGGATCAAAAATCAGCAAAAGAATAAAAAAAAAATTCAGAAACAGGGCAAGGAAAAGGAAGATGAGTGTGGCTGCTAAGTCTAAGAATGCAAATCAGACAGAAAGTTCCTTTCCAGACCTGGAAACAGGACAGAGAAGAGGAATTTCCACTAAATATATCTCTCCTTTGCAAAGCTCCTAACATCTTCAGTGGCTTTCTCAAACTGTTCCATTTCTGAAGAAGTCTGAAAAATGACAGAGACACAAACAAGCAATTAATAGTGATTTTCTTGCACTATTTATCTCCTGTGAGTAACACTACAAATACTCCTGCTCCCATCCCATAGTATTGCAGGGAATTTAATCTGTCTCTCTCTAAGCAGAGACATTCCAAATCTCGATTCTTGAAGAAAATTTGATAACCTCAGGGTGCTTGGTGGACTCCTCTGTCTCCAATGATTCCAGAGATGTGGGAGAGGAGAAATAATGATTTTCAGGAAAATAGAAATTTAAAATAAAATCTCACATTCTGATAAGAGCATAAATAATTTTTTTTTCCCATAATGTGGATCACAAATCTGTCTGTAGAGGCATGGGTTGCATTGCAGTGAGTGAGAATGGATAATCAGGTATTTGGAAGAACACAGCAGCACTCGGGTGTGGGTTTGGCACACTGTCAGGATGAGGATGGAAATGTATGTTAAGGCAGTGAAACCAGGGGTTATAAGGAGATGTGAAAAGCACAGAACTCTCCCGCAGCACAGCAAACCAACATGTGTCCTCGGCATACACAGCAGGACATTTCTAAGGAGGTCTTTAAAGGTTGTTGCAGATCTCTTTAAACTACTTTTCATTTAACCCTGCCAAGAAAGCCAACATCCCCAATAACCTCTGATATAATATGGCCCTTATTGAAGTTAGTGGTAATTTTTTTGTCGTTCACAGAGGAGTTCATGACTCCATAAGTACACAAGACTCCGAATTTCAGAAACAGTGATTTCAATAAAAACGTCTAAAATATATTTTCTAGGCTTGTCAAGGCTACAATTTTGTTGTTTTCGAGGCTGTATGTGGTTAGGAAATCTAAAAAAAATTACCCAGGACCAAGTATGACCTCTTGTAAGTCTCTAGTGGGCACAGGGTAGGGTGCAAACACCACATGTGAAAGAAGTGTATGTATTTTACTGTCTATAGATTATTCTTAAACTCCTGCAAATTATCAGTACTATGAAAAGCTCTTTGTGAGCTAGAAAGTCCTAGTGAGAAGTATATTCTTCCTCAATTATGTAGCCTAGAACTAATAATAACAATAACAATAAAAATAAACCTAAAAATGAAAATGGCTGCTAAGTTCTGTAATCAATTCTTCCCTCATTGTAAATCTTGTGTGGTCTCATTTCTGTTCAGTGTAGAAACAGGAAATGTTGTTTTCAAAGGAATCGTTACAAGGGACCCCTTTGTTATTTGTCCGCATAACACTTTGCACAATGAGGACTTAATTCTGGGTTAAGTAGGTGCTACTGTAACACAGTAACTAATTACACCATGTGTGGAAACATTATTATTGATGAGCACAATGATAGTAAAAATAACATTATTTGTAGGGATTATAAAGTAGAAGAGCTTCACCTTGGAAGGGGTTTCTCAGGTAACCAAGCCATTGTGGCTTCTGAGCAGTTACAGGCACCAAAAGAGAAACATAAATGTCCAGTGACATATCAGGAACCCAGTGGCTGCCATATGTACTCTTCTTCTGGTTTTACTTAAAGGTTTTGCATTGGTCACATCATATTCCGGAGAAGAAAAAATCTGCAGTGGCTGCTTGTCCTGATGTCTACAATATTTTTGTTGGAAGGACAAGTTTGGATGGAAAGTGTCTGATCCAGATAGGATGGAAGAATTCAGAAACTGAGCTTGCATTTCTAATTCTCTTTTAAACTTGGGAAAGGGGTGTTCAGGGCTTCCCCCAGTGGAACTCTAAATATTTGAATCTCTTTCCCTAATAAACTGCTTTCCTAATAAACTGCTACCATATGTAAATGCTAACTGTTCACTGACTCCCAATACCCACCCGGAGCTGCTCACTGGAGTACTGCTACCCTTGTACATGACACATACTCACATTCCTATAAAAAGTAGCAGACTGTGTCCCTTTAATATATTACACCATAAATTTTACAGACTTTACCCTAGTGACTTTTTAAATCTTGCTTCAACTATGCAACATCATCTTGCAATAGGAAACATCCTTCAAATGTTTAGGTTAGAGGAACAGAATTTAATCCACTCAAGTTATTTTAAAGTGTAATAAATAAATAATATGTACCCTCTCTACAGGATGAAATATGACACACACAAAAGGGAGACAAGCAGCTTTGATAGCTGATAATAAGGGTCAGTATTTCATTTTCATTTATTCAGCATCTGTTTTTTGTCCTAAATATCTAGTATCTATGACACTGACAAATTAACTTTAAAACGTGAAGTACTGGAGAAGTGGCTTTGCCTTGAAATCTTCTAGTCTGAGAATTAAGAAGAAACAAGAATCAAGTTATTTCAATACCACTGCAAGACCCCCCACTGCGAATGGGTCTTTCAGTCAATTTCAGTGCCTTGAACCTGAAGATGAGGAGAAATAGAAAATTTCAAAGCCAAATGAAAACTTTCGCCATCTTCTTCTGTGGTCTTCTTTGTGCCCTTCTATTAGCCCCATAGTAGGTGACTATGGACCAAAAATTGAACAGCTATTTCTGCCAATATGGTGATAAGCTTTGGGTCTGTGGATGTGCCCATTCTGCTTTGTGTGACTGCTACCACAAGTGTTTATAGCGATACCCATGGTTCTAGAAAGCCTTGGTCTCTACCACGGATAAACAGGCATTTGTGCTGACACCAGGGGCAGATGGGAAATTAATCAACATATGGAAACCTATGGAAACCGAGGCATAGCACTGAAAGGAATGAGCATCACAATAAAATAGATTGACTGATCCAAAGTAGTGTTGACACCAGGGTTCGTAAATAGTATAGTTCAAATTCAAACCAAAGAAAAGCAGGATGTGCACCCATTAAGACCAAGTCTGAATTTGGGCATGATTCTTGAGCTCTTGAGCTCTTCAACCATCCACGAGTGCGTGTCACTATTTTTGTGACTTTCAACATTGAACTCAGTTCTGCTTTCCATTTTGCTGTGGTTTCATGGGCAAGTTTTCTGGGCATGTGTCCCGAGACAAAGAGATACTAATTGCTACTGCGGATTGGAGGGAGGGAGGAAGGAAAAACTGGTTGTTAAATACCACTGCTCACATAAACACACGTGTGTGAACACCTCCTCTCTACCCTCGCAGCGAGCATGGCACCACCACAGGTCTCCATGGTTTTTCCGCCTTTTTTCATAGAATTGGACATTATCAGCAATATTCTTATTTAAATGGTGCAATTGACAATGGCTTTGCCTGTAATCTAATAAATACGGTAAAGCAATTTTCTTTTTTCCAAGAAGAAAAGACGGGTGAAAATTTTACTTTATGAAGATGCAACACCCATGTTAAGGTTGCTTACAGTGGTTTGCATAATAAAATCTAAGAACCACAAACAAATCAAACAAAACCCTTGAAAAGACAAGGAAACGGTAGCAGAGAAATTGCTATTAGCAAAGAATTGAGAAGGATGTGGGGGAATAACAGCAAAGTAATTCCATAGCATAAAATGGGATACATGTGACGTGAGTGCAGCCTGACCCTGCCTTGCCTGCTTCCAGCAACGACACTGATGGACTATCAAAAAATGTCTCTGAAGCCCATGAGAAGTGACCCTCAGAGCCTCTACAGATGACAAAGTACTACATGGCCGTGCTCGTACATGAAATTCTTGAGCAGCGATTAGCTTCAACACAGCTATAAAACATTTCTCTCTTTTGAAAAGCACATAGGCTTTCAGCAACACCCCCGGTGTTGGCCTAGGATCTTCTTACTTTCCTTCAGCAAAATAGAGGAGCCTCACCTGGGGCTCTAAATCTGGCCTTCGACATAGCAGGGTTAATCCTGATTTGGGAGGATTCATTTATTTTATGCACCTTTGATTGCCTTGAGAGTGAGCTCAGAACTCCCTTTGACTTCTGCTCTGTGCTTTTGAGTGTCCTTTCTGTATGCTGTACACAGTAGTTGAACACGGTCCGTAGACCTCTCTAGTTGTTATTTTTCATCAGGAAGATGGCTTTTAGCTGCAGGGGTAATCCTCACTCCATGCTGGGCAAATGTTGGGTGGAAAAATATTTCACAATAGGAAATAAGTTGGAATAAGTCAGAAAAGAGGAAGTCAACCAATCCACTGTGCTGTTTGGTCTTGGTGTAATATTTCAAAGTTCCCTGTTTTGAAATTATTAGACCACCAAAAAAGTGAAAGGCTGCCAAAAATTACTGTAAAAGGTAATAATTGTTAATAACTTGGCATCTGCTTGCTCATTTGAGCTGCATGGTTTTGGCATTCATTAAAGACAACATTGTAAGCAAATAAGAGAGCAACTGCCCGGCACATAAAATTTTTAACCACATCATAACTAAATATTAAATGTGAGTTTTTAATTTAATTTATAGTTTTAAAAAGGATCATTGCAGTAACTTGAAAAAAGAGGAGAAAAAGAAGAGTCAACCCAATAAACAATCAGTGATAATAAGATTTTAACAAAATAATAGCAGTGTCCTTGACCTTGAAATGATACTTTTTCTGAATTAGCACAGGAATTTAATTAAAGCTTAAAAAAAAGCTTTCATTTTAGATTCAAGTTACCAAATATTTAGAGATCCAGTGCCCAGGCAAGCCAATGGAAACATTCCTGTTCATTTCAGTGAGCTCTGGATCAAGCCCCACATGGCTTTGGGTATCTCATTTCACAGGATGGACCCAAGGTCACTGCAGGAGAAAATGTTCTCCCTTAGCCCAATGTTATCTGAGGTCGTACATCCCAGGGACCATGAAAGCAATTGCATAGCACGTACAAGCCAGGGAGTGGTAAAAGCTAAGACATCTTCATTAATCTTGCTTTGCCATTACTCTGCAGCAGTTTCAGGTGATTATGTCAGGCTCTGAGGCCTCTTTTTCTGGCCTTTCCAACAGCTCAGGCCACTTTGACCTTCTAACAAAGTACCCAGCCGATGCTAGAGACGCAACATGTTCCCGTCTCTTTCCAACAGAGTTGTACGACGTACAGTTCTAGCATATTAGAGACTCATCCAAAGGTCACTGAAGCCAGGGGACACCTTTTCTATTGACTTCAGTGGCTTTGGACCAGGTTCTTAGTCATCATTAACAAGTCACCATTTAGCAGAAGTGATGTCAAAGGCCTCCAGCTATTTCCTGCTCCCAGTAGAGTGTCAATGGTGACAGCTGAGGTGTCATCCAGTGGTTGCATTTGGTGTTTCTGATCTTTAAATGAGCTTCTCCGTCCCAGTCCAGCGTACGCAGGACTCTGCACTTCACGACTCTGTGCAGGAGAGAGGGGAGCATGCTGCAAGAAGTGTATCTTTCCCTACTTGTCCCATTCATATAATGATCCCAAGCGAGGATAATTTTTATGGGAATAATAATAATAATAATAATAATAATAATAATAATAATAATAATAATAATAATAATAATAATAATAATAATAAAGACCGCTGGTGAAATTCCTGCCTACTTTCTCCAGTCGGGTTCACAATGAAGCAAATGGCAATTTTGCTTGAGTAAGGACAAAATAAGGACAAACTGGGAAAGATGCCCTCAGTCCCAGCACACAGTCAACAGTGTCATCTTTCAAAAGAAGTTTCTGCATGCTCAAAAGGATCAATGTCTTCTTATTTTGGTTCAACGGAGGCCTGGTTTATTACACAGCTTTTGTTTTTATTAGTGAAATACACTAAACTGTTTTCTCAAGACTTGCCAAACAGCTTAAAATGTAATACCATTAAATTTGAGGTCCTACTGGGAAAAGTAATGCAAACTTAATTAAAGTTAACCAGAGGTTTCTCTTTCTGCAGGCCTATGTTTTGCTGTGTTGGAGTTAGCTCATAAAGCACTTGCTTACTCAGAGAAGCAGCAGGGCTCAGGCTGGAAAGGGTGATGCAATTTGCTGAGGGCAGCCAGGGTGGGAGATGGCAAGAGGAGAAAGAAGGAACAAGCAACAGAAATAGCTGGGGAAGAAAAGATAACTGCTGTTTTCTTCCTCCGGTGTAAAACATCGGGGGTTTTCATATTAAGCTTCATGTCAACCCCACAACTTTCACAGGGATGGGATCTGGAAGACAATGTGATATCTCCAAAGTGAGTGATAGCTCACACTCTAGAAAACGGCTACAAGGGCCAAATGTTGTTTTTTCCAATGCAATCTTTGCAATATTAATCTTAGTAATATTTCTTTAGTGGCTTCTTACTGTTTCTACATTTTTACCCCCAAGATATGCATCTCAGCTCCTTGGGGAGCCTCCTCCACACCCAGCGCTTACCTCTCTCTGCTGGCAGGAGCCTCTCAGGCAGCTGGCAGAGGTACAAGGGTTCAAGAGGAAGGATGAGTTTTGTCTACAAAAGCTATAACACTGAACCCTCAATAAGTGATCACGGTATTTGGAGGTGATGCACTGATTTCATCTCTTTGTTTCAAGTGAGAAATTAAACTCACATTCTGGCTCCTTACAAAGCATTAAACGTGCCCCGGTGTTTTAGGGTAAGGCTGCGAGCGTAGCCCCTGATGTTTGGCCTGGTGCCAACATGGCAGAATTTGATATTTTGTCCATCAAATATTTGTCTGTTGTTTTGTGCTGGATGTTTGTCCTAAGACCTACTCAGAAGCTGATGTGCTCCACCCCAGAGCTAAAACATTTCAGTGTGGGATGTAAAAAAAAAAAACCAACAAAAAACCAGATTAAATTCCACTAGAGAAGAACTCTGATCTGTAAGCAGACAGATTACAGAAACAGCCCCCCCTGGGGTGCCATCTTTTTCCTCTCAGTATGTGTTGGTCCAAAGAAAGTATAAATTTGGCAGCAGCACTGAGCCGTGCAATGGTAATAAGAGGGCAACCCAAGTGACTGGTCAAGAAGTCCAGGATGCCATTAGCCACCATTGCTAGGACAGGCTAGAAAGTAGTGGTAGGAGACTCCGGGAAGACACAGATTGTTTTCTTATGACTTGCTCAGAGATTTTGCCCCATCCTTATTCTCCATCTATTGTCAGTCTGCTAAGATAAGTTCACTTCTGCTTCAAGCATTGTAATGTACTTTCTGCAGTCTGAATAAGTTTATTACATCTAGTGTTACTAGCAGCATTGGAATTAAAAAGTGAAAAATTCCCATAATAAGTACATTTTTAAAAGAGAACTTGTTCATATGCTTGCTTTTCATCACCTGGCTAAAGGATGAGTTTCCAAGCCATATATCCTGCAAGGCAACAGGTGGTGACAAGTAAATACATGGAAAGTTTCACCTAGGAGTTATTGAATTAGCATTCTGCTTCTCAGTGCAGAAAATATAAAGCTTCCTTGTGATCTATTTGTCCAGTTAAAACTCCATGAATATTGACTAATATGTTCAAACTGTTTTTCCAACTTACTAAGAGTAATTAATTATTTAAGTTTATCAAGGATTATGCACAAAACAATCAAACAGAAATGGAGGTGACATTCAGCAATGGAACCATTAATTATGCATTTTATAACATCTTTTAATTGCTATAGAAGATTTTTTTTATTTTTATCCATTTATAACAGATATGTATAATAGCTCCAACCAGCAATTTCCAAGCCATGACCGCTTCCCAGCTAAAATCTGGAGATCTAAAAATATGCACAGTATCTTGCATTTATCTGGAATTCTGTATTGCAGAAGAAGAGCTCCACTATGCTGAGACTGATTTTTTTTTTTTTATTGATAGAATGGAAGGCAACATGTGGTCTTGGACAAGCCATTTACTCTATTCCTTCTCTCACAACTTGTAAATTAACTCTGCTCTGTTCCCTGAAGTTGAGGAAACAGGTAGGTTTCAGATCTGCTTGTGAAGTACCTGGATGCTATTGAAATGAGGATGTAAATAAGAGTGAAATATTTACTCTATGTAGGCAGAAAACATTCTGGGACTAATTTCTTGTGGAGGAGAGAAGTAATTCGCAGGAGCTCTTTTTTTTTCCTTGCTGCCACCTCATGGAAACCTGGGGCATCAGCAGTGATAACTTGTTTTCATTCTCCACCCCTCCCAGCACTTAGACTTGAGCTCTGCAGAGAGGACTCCATGGTACCCGTGTGTTGATAAAAGGGACAAGAATAGCATTTCAGTCCCCGGAGAATTAATCTATTTTCTAAAAACTGCACTAGTCGTGAAGTTATCACTTTTCCCTTTTATCTGGCATCCAGTGCCAGACACGACCACGACTGAAACCCCACATGTCCCTGTCTGCAGGAGAACTTCCTGACCAGAAACAAGCAGTGGGACATCTCTTTCTTTCCACTACCCCTGGAGAACAAAAACTTTTTGGGAGCAAACTACGCCTACATGGAAAGTTCCCATTTCCTCCTCAAAACAACAAAAACAAAAAAATCCAAAAAAATAAGGCTCTTGTCTCCTCTGTTCCATGGCTGGGGCAGGTTCCCACTTGTGCTATACCGTGGCCCTCACCTTGGCCAGCTGCCCAAAACTCCCGTCTGTTTTCCAGACAGGAAATATGAATCAAAATAACATGACATAAAAACAGTAATTAGCTTTTTTGTGTGAGGCTGCTAAGGCCTTAATGAGGAACAGGCTTGTAATAAAACTCTTGGCTACTCTCTCCAAAACTTACTCTCTTTCTTGCTCTCCTTTTCAGTTCATCATTTATTTTCTTGTAGGGAGAAGTGAGGAGAGAAATAGACACTATCTGTAAATTGATCCTCCTCACCCTTGCTTAATTATCAGGGAATCTGTAAATGTTTTGACAGCTTTTTCCATTTGTTTCAGGCTTTTTCTCTCCCACCCACAATGCTCATCTTTCCCCATGATCCTTTGCTGCCCCTCATGGCATCTTAAGAGCTCTGGCTTGAGCAGTAGCTGCGCTTTCCACAAAAGTGTCTGATCCTGGGGGTCACCTGGGGCTACCACACTCATCTGAGGATATTTTCTGGGTAGTTGCTCCACCAAGCAACTCAGGGCAGCTGCGGTATCTCCAAGCATCCTTTTGTATTTAAACACCATGCCAGCACCAAAGGATCACCTCGTCTAGCGCCCTTTGCACAGAAAACTGTGATCTCAATAGGCAAATATTGAGTCCAGCTCCTTGTGTGCATGAATGAGTTTAATTTCTGTAAAAAGAGGTTTCTAGTAGCGGTAATAAAATCTTGTCTCAAACCTGGCATCGTGTAGAATCAGATTAACGCATGAAACGAGACCTGCCTCTGAAGCAATGCTGCTGAGAGTGCTTGCTGTGAGCGCTTGAAGGTATGCGGAGGTTTGCAAACTCCTAGACTTTTTTTCAGCCATGCAGGAGTTTGCTTTTAAAAACAGCTGTGTCTCCTTCCCAGACAGATGTATCTGGTGTCGAGTGATATAACATTATAACTCTGTAGGAGCTAAGGACTACAAAATACCCTACTGATCTTGCTCCAGAGTATAAACCCTACTTTGATATAATTTCCCCTGATACAACTATAATAATATCTCTTTGTATAGACCCTGGTAAGTTTTCTGTACACATCTCTGTTTCCACTCTCCCCAGTTTTAATGAGCTGCAATTTAGAGGTGAATTTGCTTTATGGACAAAGCTGCAGAGCTCTGATACAAGCCCATTGCAGAGTTTCTAGCAATGAACAGCAAAATGTTTCTAAGATCAGTCATCATCCATGGGCATATGCCCTGTTGCTAACAGATCTAATGGGCTTCATCCCACAGGAGGAAAGGGAGAAGTTGTGTTCCTTGTTCCAGAGGCTGTGCTCCCGTTTCCCATTTCTTTATGAGAAATGTGCTGGCTCATAGCATGAGAAAAGACAGCAGGGACTGCAAGTTACATTTGAGGGATGTTTGAGGAGAGTATCCCCAGATTATCTGCTTCTGTGGAACAAACCATGGACCCTCTGGAAAGCTCCCTTCCACGGTGGGACTAATCTCATGCCTGTGCTGTGTAAAGTGATGCTTACTAATTAATTAACTATCTGTTAGAGTACTTTGGCTCCTGATGGGTAGTTTTCATTTCTTTGTGTTCTACCTCCCAGCTGGCAAAGCCCGGCAGTGTTGCTGGAGTAGGAGAAAATATGTTCTGAGAGATCTCAAAATGTACTGTAATTTTGAACTCCAAGTGTTGCTGTGCATGATAACATCAGATTAGAACTAGCAGGAAAAAAACTTTCCCTGGCAATTTTTCAATGGAAAATGCCATCCAGCTGAAATCAAGACTTCCGATCAGAATGTGTTGTTGTCAATGAAGTTCTGTTTCTGTTTTTTAAGAAGAATTGTTTTGACTAGGTTGAAGTATTATGTTTGGACCCTGTTGGAGCAAAATTACTTGATTTTTTTGTACTAAATGTCTTTTCATAACAGAAGTGATTTAATTTTGCACTGAATAATATATGTTAGAAAGGAAGGTATTTTGTTCTGATTTAGCTTTCTCAGAGTTGGCTATTGTAATTCATCCCAAATAATTCTTTCTAATAGGGTTGAAGAGAAAATGAGGTTTTCAAATGTTTTTTTCTGATTTGGCACTAAACCAGATTTTGAAATGTCAGAATGTCAAGTGGACTTCCAGTGAAGTTCAACCCATTCCTTGGTATAAAGCAAGAAGAAAACCCAAATAAAACAATCAAATTGATGTAGACATTTATTACTTGTGAGAGTTGTAAAAGCATCACATGGCTTTCTCATAAAAAGTCATAAACCCTATTTACAGTCCCTGCATTATTATTCTAGTAACTAAAACCAGTGACTATGAAGTGCATGAGTGTTCAGCTAACTTTCTAGCAACTAGTTTGGATATGTAGAAAATACTCACTGTTTTCAGAGCAGGAGGGGTGTATTTTATGTGTATTTATTCATTGTGTTTATCTCTTACACTTGTAGCTTGACCCCTACCCAAGAGGTCAAAGCTATAACTATTTATAACTCCTTATAACAAAGGCAGAAATTAAACCAGTTAAGATCACTCATGCTTTTCTGAAAACTAGTGGTGTTTAGGTTACATTTCAGCATTCAATAGGCTTAAAAGCTTTAGTATAAAAGGATTAACCCAGTATACAATGGAGCATCCCACTCCTACAGGCTCAAGCAGTGTGCGATTACAGGTGAAATTTGTTTGAAATGATCTAAAGCCCAAAAAGCACTTGGAAAAAAAAATTCTAGAATGCTTTGGATGAAAACCATGCTTTTCTTATTCAGAAATCTATATAAAAAAAAAGATATATTCAGAAAGATTCATTTATTGTTCCATGTTCTCAGCTCAGTGAAATGAATGAAAAAAGGTCATCTCGAGAGACAGAATTTGGTTGTCCCGTTAACCAGCAGTGTTGCTATTGCAAACACATTGTATTAGGGTGTTGTCATCTCTGGAAGAAAGCAGTGAAGCTTTTAGACCAAAGCCAAAGCTTCCCTCAGACTTTCTAATACGAAGAGCTTTTACATTGCCTGTAAAAATGATGCCCCCCTCTTTCACTAGGGAAAGTTCAAAGCAGCTACAAGGCAGAATCAGCTGGAGACGTTTGCAGAGTTTTGTTTTATTAGAGGACTAAGGGAAGTCCTCCTCTTCGCGTTGGCCTTGAACCTGCAAAGCTTGGACTTATGGAACATGAATCTCTTGACTATAACATAGCTGCTAATGTTTTCTTATTTTTATTTTCTCTCATTTATCCTTTACAGAGCAAAGAAGTCCATCTTAGAGGGTGAGTGAGCTTTGCTGTTCATCAGTTACAGCTCGCTGTCTAAGACTCTCTCCCTCATGGGTTTCCCACTGGTGCTACTGCACTGGCATCAACATTGCCAGACCCAGCTATAGCAGATTTTTATAACTTTGCCATTGCTATTTTCAACCTTGTTGCTTCTATACAGGGTTGATACATAAGCTCAGCCCTAAAAATACTTGAATTGAGCCAGTTTTTCCCTAGAGATCTGGGAATTTATGTCTGTGGGCTGAGTTCCACCAGATACCAATTTCCAGAGTCTGAAATTCAGCTCAGACCAGTATTTCAAAAGAAGGAAAACCTGGAGTACAGCCTTGAGCAGTTTATAGATCCATCGCCATCTCCCATGGATGTAGTACCGCTACCCCACGCCAGCTCACCTCACCTCAGAGTACCCCCAAAAATAGCCTATGAAGAGCTGATAAAATTGTTTTGTTGGCTGTTAGGAAGGGTTAAAGCATGTGAGCCATGCAAAGGAAACACTTATGGTTAAAAATTTTGGTTGAACCCATAGCGGAGGAGAGGAGATGCCCCATGGGCTGCAAATGGCATCTATTGCTTTCCTATCCAGTTGGAGAAATCCAAAGACAACTGTGCCACCTCCTCCCATACTCTCACACCCACCCACAGCATTCCCTGACTCATGTACACACTCAAAAGACACATCATATTATCCTTTATGATTCAATTATTCTGCGGTAGAGCTTGGACGTATGCAATATGTTGAAAGCCTTTGGGAGACTATCAAAATTTAATAGGGAAAGTGTGGCATTTTTTAATTTTTACTTCCAATCCTTGCTGTCAAATGATTTGTTTGCTGTTTTTATAAACACAGTACAGTACCACTAGGGAGGTATGGGGACGAGAATAAATTGAGCTGACTAATCCAGTTGCAAACGATAAGGACAGATTAACCCCTCAAGTACTACTCATTGGAATTTCCAAATGTTCAAAAATAATAAGTAGGCTTGACTGGCATCCTACAGTGGAAAACTGCCTTTCCCTGGGCAACAGGGCATGGTGAGGCAAGACCAAACAGTGGATGCATTGTTTGGTATCTCAGATACTCTAGTTGCTGTTTGTGGTTAACAGTACACACAGATAATATTTTGTAAGCAATTATTCTGCAGCCTTGGCTCTGATCTCACTCTGTGTTTTTCAGAAATAACATTGGACTTGAAGATGTTTCCTTCTTGTGCCCTTTCTGCCAATGACACTTCCTTTCCTCCATACCCTTGACCTCCTCTTTGGTTTGTTTCTCTTGGAATTGCTCACCCAGCTTCTTCAGACTCTTCTGGTTCTCCCAGGATTTTTAAGATCAGCTATTTAAAATCCTTTATAACTATATTTGCTAAGGCCTTGGAGCTTGTGTCTTTCTCCATATGCTTCCTACCTAAAAGTCCTGCCCAGTCACAAAATCTCCTCTTGTTCTGTACAAATGTTCCAATTTGCTCTTGTCTTTCTTTTCCTTTCTCTCATTTAGCAGTTGCTGATCAAGCCCAACTTATTCTTTTCAAACCAGCACTTCTGAGGTCTTGGTCATCTGCCATCCAATAAAACTCACCTCTTTCCCTTCCCTTCAGGGTCCCATTTCTACTCTGTCTTTGCAATCCCTCTGTCAGCACCTGCACCCTTACAGTTGTCTTTTAAGCAGCTCTCTGATTTCATACTTTTTGCTCCACCTACTTAGACTGTCTGCACTAAACACCTGGCAGGGGCAATGTGCAAGCCAGAGCCTTATTTCACACTATGATATTCGGAAGTCTGCCTCACTGCCTTATGGCTTTTTCCTTTGAAATGCAAAGACACGAGTCCACTTTTCCTTTCCCATGTTGAATTCTCTTTTATGCTTTGGACAAGTGATATTCCTTTACCAAACACTCAGCGCTTCCTCCTTCTTGCTCTTATTCCATTCAACTCGCAAGGAATTTGATGCACACTTCCTACTGGAGATCCAAAAGCTACACAACATTAATGTAGCGTTGGACTTATCATAGACTGGCAGTAGTGAAATGCCTCTTAGTATTCAGCAGATTTAACTGGCTGCTTTAGCACCACCTGTTCTCCAACCCGCTCCACTTATATACCACAATTTATTTTTGTACTAATGGCAAAGTGCTCTGAAAAATAAATGGTGGGCTGTTCTTCTCCAGTTGTTTGCTTGAAAAGATAGCCTTGGAAGAGTACCCTGAGTGGGTCCTTACCTATGAATCACTGTCTGCAAAGAGTCTGCAGCTCCAGCTGCAAACTCCAGTGTGTAAAGAAGAGGTATTCTTCCATGTGTGCGTTTGTATAGGCAGAGAAACGTTGACATTTGTATCTGCCTTTGATTCAAGAAAAGGGGAAAAAGAAACAATATCACTTTACACAGACAGGAGACAGTTCCAAACCATGTTACGTTTTATACAATAATGGTTTTGAAAGATGACTCATTCAAGCTTGTCAAATTAGCCATTACATTTGCATAGCTCTTATGGGAACTGTTTAAACTTGCACAGAAAATTAAAAAACAACACACATCCACTAAAAGCAATTTAAAATAAGATCGCTGTTTGCCTTTCTAACTTAGCACTTAAGATTGCCTTTGTTTCCCATCAGAAAGGCAAAGGGACAAGTACCTAACATAAATAAAACAAGTCTCTCAAACTTCTTTGGAGAACACTGAGGATTTGAAAACTTTTGGCAAACTTAATTTTCTGCCGTGTGTGTGTAATTAAATAGCAACTTTCTTATAGAGAATGGGGAGAGGTTTCTTCAGGGCATAAGCATGCTGACCACTTGATCACTCAAACAATTGTACAATATTCTTTATATATTCAAGCCATAGCATTGGGTCTTGGTGCTCTGACTCCAGGCTCTGCAATCAATCTTTAAACAATCATCCCCAGTGGACCTCAGCTTTCTGCCAAGGCTGAAGTTGAAAGGTTTGGGGCTTTTTAAAGCCAGATGTCTCTAATCCTTAATTTCTTTTAACATTTTCACTCAAGTGTCTTTGGAATGGTGAGAAAAATTTTCCTAACGAGGATGACAAACTGACAAGAACTGGGCCACATGAAAGGCGGACGCAGAAGGGTTTTGCATGTGGATCAAGATCAGTCAGTTCTTTGTGCAAATGCCTGAGTTACTGCCTCAGAAGCACCCTTTTTAAAGTAATTCTTCCTTCCATTGTGGTGCAAGAGAACCTCAGCAGCTCACTATGAGTAATGTACATGCATTGAATTTCCTGGGATGAGGTGGGGTTGGATCCATCTCTCTCAGCCTCCAGTGCAAAGACTCAAAATGACTTTGCTGGAAATTGGCTCAAACGGAGAGTGTAATGCTTAGCATAGAGGCCCTGCCTCATGTTATCTGCATGTCTTCTCGTGCAAAGCTTAGCTATGAAGTCAGTGTTTGAAACCTGTTTTAATTATCTTCATTTCCACTCTCAGAGAAAAAAGTCTTGATACAAGCAGCGGGCAGAAGAAACAGATTCTTTTCATCATGTCTTGGCATCTGTCTCTTTTTCTCTCATACTCCCAATCTCAATACTTGTAATCATTTTTTTCCTCTTATTTTTTTAATTTCAACCATGACTTGAAAAGACCAAAGCCTGGCACTGCTACTTAGGAAAAAAAAGCCTCTTCCAGCAGGGTATGCTGCAGCATGCAAATGGGAAGGAACAGTGGGTGACTAAAGCTTTTTGCAACAGCAGCACTAAGGCTTGGTGATTGCATTACACACAACTTTTTGCCTGATGATACCAGAGCTGGATTCTTTCTCCCTCACTCTTGCTTGGTGATACTGCCATCCAAGACAAAACCACAGAAGGAGAACTTGCAGAGCGAGGCAGCAGCTGGAGGCTGCCAGAATGTTAAATTGTGTAACTTTCTAATTTAATGAAAATCTTAGTCCTTCTGAGACTTTTTATAGTCTGTATCCATATATATATTTATATATATAATACGTCACTCATTTTTACATCTTTTCAGTGTGGCTGCTTTGCGTAACCTGACATAGAACAAAGTTTGACTGGTTTTTCATGAGAAAAATGAACTTTAGAAGGGAGAACTCTATTCTATTAGAGCAGTGGAGAGAGGTGATCAAGTAGTCCAGTGGCTGAAGAAGACCTGAGCTGGCCCAGAGGGCTTATTCAGCTAGGGCAGTGATCAACACACAGCACAGCTCTATCTACCAAGGATTTCTTGTGTCACTACCACTTAAAAAAAAATTTATGGAGGAGCTCTAACAAGTTTAGTTCTTGCTGTCTGAGATCTCACTGACCCTTACAGCATCCCTTGCCTTTCTGCCAAGGTTTGCTATCCAAGTAGCAAGTACAGAAGGCATATCAGCCTTAAATGCAGCTGATCCAAGGGCAAAGCTTCTGGGTTAGTTCTAGGTGCAAAGTGGAGGTGATTAATACTCCTTCAGCTGTATCAATTAGGGTCAAGTGTGAGCTATTATGCAGCCGCAGGGCTAGGGAATGAATCTCAACTGCCTTCCTGTCATTCTCTGACTTCAGTGCTAGTGTTTAAAAGCTGTCTGGCTCCTCGGTGTATTTCCAGGTCTCTTGTCAGCTTCAGGTTTCCCTCTGACACCCTCTGGTTTTGCCCTAGCACAGGAGTGGTTTTCATCAGCCTCAGCTGCTGCCCCAGCAAAAGTGGGGAGCAATGCAGACGAGTCGAAGAACAATGGCAGTATGTTGGGAAGATGCTGCTGCTGCTGCCTGGTCATTTACTTACTTAAGTGTCTTCCCCTTTACATTTACATATAATATTTAATTTACATCTCTGACTCTACCACAGATCTTAAGTTTAGAGACAGAGCTTTAATGAAGTTGCTGTTCTAGAAAAAATATATGAGCATTTGCTAAAGAAATAGCTAAACTCCTTTGAGAGGAGGAAGATTTCTCAGCAAGAGGAAGAGTCATTTTTGTAATTTGCTGTAAAATTGAGGAAAACACAATGGATCTCAGTGCCATATGGCTCTACGGCAAAGGCAGAGCTTTACACTCACCTTGCCATGTTGCAGGTCCATTTTGCAGAGATGGGTGCTTTACACTGATTTGTGATGCTGCACTGCGTCTGCAGCAGTCTTAGGTTTGCTCCACTAAATATTCCTTTTGCCAACCAGAACAGCCATCAGTTTAATTCACGCTATTTAGACCTTGAACAATTTTTCTCAGCTATTGTTATATACAAGGTGTAAACATTTCTCTTGCGAAGCACAAACTCCCTTTACCCTTCTGCTTACACGTGCTCTTGAGGAGCTCATATGAGAACTTTTAATCAGCACCATATTTTGAGGACAGTATCTTTTCTTTTCTAAACAAAAGCAGTGTCTGGTCCATGCTCACGTTTTTATTTTCATGTTGCCATTGACACACAGAATCCTGACAAGTCAAGTTGTATTAGTTTCTTTGATTGACACTAAAAGGAAATTTACAGCTTGCATTTAATTTCCAGTCTGCTGTTCTGAATTTCAGCCCCTTCATGGAAGAGACACAGCCAGAAGAATTTGGCAGGCTGTGTTTTCTTCATGAAGACAGGGTTGCTTGACTTATCTGATACTTATTCTTCTGTTTGTTCTTACTTTTCCCAAAAAAGCTGGGATTACAGATAACCTAGGCTGAGGAAATGGAGTAGAAAAAAAAAAAAAAAGGCTTCTTTTTCAGGAGAAGAGGGCTTTTCTGTATTTCAGAGAAAACAGACATTGCAGCAGATGTGGGTTTCCTCAGACCCTAGAGATTGTGGTGACCTTTGAGATAGATTGTGGGCCACCAGAAGCTAAATGTGCTTACTTTGGTTAGCTTGACATAAGTTATGACTTTGGAATGCTGAGGTCCACGTTCCTGATATATTTAGGTATAACGAAGGGTTACAACATAAAATTAGATAGACAGATTGCTATCTGGCAAAAGGAAGGCTGAGAAATAACGCATGCCACAATGTAATGGAGTTACAGTCAAAACCTGGTGGCTCATTTGCCCACAACTACAAAATCTGCAATTTTTAAAGCTCTTTTTCTCAAAACCCTTCCTCACTTCCAAGCAGAGCTATGCTGATTAGAAATAGCAAAATCCAAATCACCCATTGAGCCAAGCAGGGACACAGTGCTGAACCTGCTCTTCTGTCACCCTGTCGTGGTTAACCTCCAGGTGTTTCCACTTGTCATGACTGAATCCATCTCATCATATTAAGATGAACTAAAAAGGAAGAAAAATCCTCCCTAATCACCCAGTACACTAGAATATAAGCCACGACTCATGTTCCAGCCAGGTGCCCTAATGTTTAGACTTTAAATAAACCACCTACATCATTTTTCTTTAATGTTTTAGGGCTTTAATGTATACAAGTTCATTCTGAATCTACTACTGGACCGACTATCCTATGCATTTGGACTATAACTAGTGTCCTTCATAAACTGTCCAAGGTCAGCTACCATGGTCCTATGCTGCATGAACAACCAAATCTAAACTGTAAGAGTTGTTCCATTTTACAACCATTGGAATCAGAGATAAATCTCGGTCTGAATCCGAGGCTGATTCTGATTTAAAAAATCGGTTTCACAATCACGCTCAACATCTGCTCGGGCTGATCTCTAGTAGGAATACATTATTTTCCTTGCATTTGGGAAGATACTAAAGTTTTCCTGAGCAGTTGTGGCTGCACTACCTTTCCAAGGAGAATCAGTTCTGACTTCACATCTTGGAAATTAATGTTCTTCCACACATTCCTAATCTGAAGTGTGTACATGTGTGATTTAGTGCTTCATGTCAGCAAATCAGACTGTTGCTCTTGTGTTTTCAGTATCCCAAGATATTCTAGAAGCCTCAGAAATCACCAAAGATACCATTGTGTAGTGTAGTGTGAGAATCTGGTTTAAAAAATTATTCTTTACCTTCTCATTTTGTAATTCAGCTGTATTTCTTATTGTACCACCTCTAAAATCTTCAAATGTCTGCAAAAATCCCCAAGAACAAAGCACAGAGCAGTGTTACAGCTGGGAATCTTCTCCCTCCTTTGTCAGAAGTTTTCATACAGAAGCGAGTAAGGAAAATATCACGTGTAACATACAGAAGCACCATTCTTGAGCAATTCATTTTTCATCAGGAAGAAGAGGAAAAAAAGTCATCCAGACTGAGTTCACCTTTCTTTCTGTGGTGCACAGATGGATCTTTGAATGTGGCAAATCATGCTTACAAAGCTCAGTTCCAGAGTTGCCAGAACAAAACTAGATTTTGGCTTCTGGGTAGGAGGATGACAGGATGGGAGGACAGAATCTCTTGTTGCCAGCAGAGCTGTGTGACTTTGTTTGCACTGGCACGCTGCCCTTTTATTTATATGAACTTGCAGCCATTTTTCACTGTACGAGGCCATCCCCTAGAGAGTCTATTTCAGAAGTAAATCTGTCTAAACTTTGATGAAAACTGTCATGTCCTAATTCACCTTGGGTGTATGGGCCATATGAAAAATGCAACCATTCACAAAATGGCGAGAAGAAATCCATCCACCAATAACAAAGCAATTTGTTTTTTTATACTTCACATCTCTCCAGGTTGCCATCTACACAAGCCAGGCAGCAGTAAAGCCATTTGCCAGCAAACAAGACTGGGGACACATAATCAACCATTTCTATAGCCATTTGGGCTCCCAGTTTGGCTGGAAAATAAGTTTTCAACAGTTTAATTAAGCAGAGCTACAGCACAGCAGCCATAAAGAAGTGCTTGCTGCTGTGGCCATCTGCTGCTGAAGGCCACTGGACAATAGCTGTTTTAAAGAAAATGTTTAGCGTCTTATTGGTAATACCTCTAATCAACGCCAAGCCAACAGGGAGATCATATGTTGGTTGCTGGGTGGCCTTAATGATTTTACCAGAGTAGCAATTCCAAAAATATACGTGTCAGGTGGTCCAGCTAATTCTGTAGCTAGAGTTGTCAATCAATATAGTAAGTAACCAGGCAATTATTATTAATAGAACAGAAGCATTAAAGCTACTAAAACTGCTTCGGCATGAATGCCAGTGTGGTGCCCTTGTTTAAAGCCACATGAGAAGCTCAATATTTGTGCCATTTCTAACATTACCTCCTCTTGGACAGAAAGTTAAGGAGACAAAATGTGCTATGGGTTCATAGAATATTACCTGGAGTCCCTTCCCCACAATATATTATCACCCCTGTCACTACTGGGTTGATATTCTGATGCAGAGATGCTTTTTCTACAGCTTCCTGAACCTTTGGAGCCTTATAGAAAACTTTGTGGTTCACAGAATTTAAGGACAGAATGGACCATGAAGATCAATCTTGTTAACCACGGTTGCAAGAAGTCCCCATGGGGACCCGGGCACAAAGGGCGACCATGACTTCTAGGAAAGCATCTAATCCTGTTTCTAAATGGCTCTCCCAGGCCTGCTTTCTCCTCCTTTTTTGGTCTTCTAGCATTCATAAATTTAACTAGGAAGCCTATTTGTCAAAGACGCTTGCATGACTCTCACAAATACAGTAACTAAGAAAAGAGCAAGGACACCATGAAATATCAAATGGGTTATCACCATTACTTGCACACCTGCTGAACCAAGGCTGCTTGGGCTGAGAAGAGGTACAAAACCACTGGCATGTAAATTTGGTTCCACTTTCTGCAAAGACTTCCCAAGCCAACACATGAGAGAGACCTGAAATGTGAATCACGAAATACACTCTATTTTCACTATTATTAGTCAAGGTACCCCACTGTCATGATTTACAGGGTGATAAAGTGCTGCAACACACCATAAACACAAATATGGGGTCAAAAACTATCCAGTACATGTATTAACAGAGCATAGTGGGCTTTCTGTCATTGCAGAGAGGTTTCTGAGTTGGAATAGCCTTTCCAAACAGCTGCTTCTACCTTCCTGTCCTCATATTTCAAAGTTACTGCTCTCTGTCACATACTTTTATAGGTCCAAACAATGGCCCAGAGGAATGTGTACCCCCTGGACAAGGTAGCTGGCCCACCACTGGGTCACCAGAGGAGCAGTGCAATCATTGTTGAAGCTGCATAGAACCCTGCAGGCTTGCTCTGACCTTGGAGCATGCAGTTACATTAGCAGATATCAGGGCTTAAGCACAAATTCAGAAAGTACTGTTTTGTTCACACCTTGTGCTATTCGTTGCCACGGGATATCAGAGAGTAGACATGGCTTGAGAAAGAGTTTAGAGAAATCCCCACATGACATATCCATCAGTGACCATGAATAGCAATGACACGCACGCAGCCTTCAGATGAGGAAAACCTTGCACTGGTACTAGCTATAAACAGAGAGAATATTCAAGACATCACTCTTAGTTTTCCTTTTTTTGTGTGGTATTTCCATTAAATCCTTTTACTGGTCATATTACAAGAAAATAACATGATATAGCGTGGCCTTTCGTACATCTTTGAACATGATCAAATGATTTGAACCTTAAATTTGTTATCATGGCTAGTGGGAAGAAGGTTTGGGGCTAGAGGCACTGGGGAATGTCTTCTATGGCAATGTATGTGCAGAGTATCTCTTACTGAATACCTGGGCACAGCCACATCTTGGCCACCTCAAGCAGCACTCCAAACGACTTTGTACACTCTTCACTTCCAAGAAAACGTTATTCCTTCACCTGGAGGGAGTTGAAAATGTTTTGCCCTCTCCTATCGTGCAAGTAATACAGAAATACCTTCAGTGCCGTGAGCACTCGTTAATTTTAGAACAAATGAAAGTGGAAAGGGATATTGCACTGGGCCCCAAGTAACTCCTGGAAGCAAGAAGCACTATTAATGCTTGCAGCTGTGCTGTGCATCAAGTGTGCTGTGTATCTCCTGCTCACACAGCATCTTCACCTCCACTTTTGTTTTCATTCACAAGGTCAGATCAGTACTTCAGTTTTCCTTGTATTTCCTGATATTTTGGCATTGTAAAAGCCATGGGGACATTAAAAATACTGACCTAATGTTTAAGGAGGCAGCTGGCTGGCTTAAGGGGATATATGTGCATGCATGTGTATGTGTATATATACATATTTTTATTGAAGGTATATAATTCTGTTTCTAATAGGCAAGTTACTTAAGGCACTTGGGCATACACAGAGACAATACTTTCATTTTTCTTCTGAGGTACATTTTGCTATCATTTATGTAACCTTTCTTTTCAGTTTGTTAATCAATTATACTTTGGGCTTCATCAGAGGGGTCTAGAGTATAACAGCAGCCGTTATTGTTACAAGGCAAAGAACAAATTGATTGATGGTGGGTAATCAAAGTAATATAGAGACTTGGCATAGGTAATATTTACTTTACATCTGTCACTTAAGATATTTTACTGCCAATCAGTGCCTTCAGAAGGCTGGCTGGAACAATAGAGGTCTTTCTACTTAATTCCTCCTATTGACTAGGGCTTACACTGACAAAGTTCACTTGCTATGTAATCCTCAAGGCATGCACTCACTTCTGCAGCCAAGTTTTCAGATATATATCCCTCTGTGTCAATGAATTGGAAAAAAGCAGTTCTTTGGAGCCAAAGCATTGAAGGTGGTCCCTGAAACACAGCCCATGACAGCGTACAATTGGCGTTGTCTGCTTTGGAGGTGTCAAAGTGATAGGAGGGCTTACAGGAACCCTCCCTGCAGCTGCTAGAGATGTGAGAGACCTTTGATGGTTCACTGGTGACCACTGTTTGCAGGTCAAGTCTGGCCAGGAAGATCCTGTGCAATAATAAATGCGAGAGGCATTGGTGGGAAACAGGAGGAGGGATTAATTTTTCTCCATTTCTCCCCTTTTTTTTTTTTTTCCTTCCCCCTCCTTTTTTGTTGGTCTTGCTCGCTGCAGGGACTGGTATTTACAAGATGACTCAGAAAAGCCACAGGCTAGGACTGGTGTGGGGAAGCAAGAAAACTATGAGAAAAAAAGCCTTGTGCGCTTTCTCCAGTATTTGGTCCCCTGTCCCTGTTCATGTGCAATGTTGCTGTTTGATGCCCAAGGCCAGGACCAGAGGGGTGCCAGGCAGCAGTGTCGTCTCAGGCATCATCAGGGTGGTGGGGACAGGGGATATGAAGCTCTTCCTGGTTAAGGTGAGGAGTGTGGTGAGAAGGGGAAAGGATGAAAACATCTCTTTCAGCTGGAAGTCATTAGCACCTACATGTATTCAGCTTTCAGGCACACGCTTCCCTGACCTGGAAAATGAGGACACCTGACTTAGTGAATGTTTTGGGAGGTCAGGGCTGCAAGGCAAGACTTATTCATGTTTATAGGGCTGCTCGGTGTCTCATCAAAGTCCACAGGAATTCAATGGAAAGGCTCTTCTAAACCAAAGTTTTAGAGACATTAACTTGAAAAACACCTATGGATAAATGAATTTAAGTTATTATCTAATATATCAGAAAAAAAATCACTTTTTCTGTATTTACGAACACAGCCACCTTCTATGCCACTTTAAAAAACATCGTTTTTTTCTGGTTTTGTTCACAGCCCCACAGCACACATCCGCAGGGATTTAGTGGACATTTTGCCTGTAGCTTGTAGTTTCTCAGGGCCCTGGTCATTTCATTCCTGCAACAATTCAGCTTCTGGGTTAAGTATCAGATAAGAGCCATTTGGCCACAAGCTTTGCAGCTCCTTCTCTTGCACAGCAAGATCAGATTTCTTCCTTCCTTAAAATATGCTGCTATAGCTCACTTCTGCTGAGGACTTAGCAGCCAGATTGCAATACCTTTATTAGTAAATAAATTAATAATTTAATTAGTAAACTAAATCAAGGAATAAGCAGAATTTTCATAAATTAAACACCTGGGAGCCAGCCCTGCTATTCTAGAGGTTTCTCTTACTGACAGTTTTCTTTTTCACAAATTGATATTGCAATATTTTTTTCTGCGTGAACCATCTTGACACACAACAAATATCCTGAAGAGAGCTGAATGCAAAGCACCAGTGGGGTTTCCTGGGTTTCAAGACCCTATGCTACAAAGAGATTTTCTCCTTTTTTATTTCTTAAAGGGTGGTGGGGAAGAAGAAAAAAAAAAGAAAATCCTGGATCTCTGCCAAAACAACTAGCTAATTTTCAAGACATGTCTGTCAGTAAGCTCGCTCTGGAATTTCCTCTGCATGTACTGGAGGGTTCAATTTTTCCATAAAACCCAGTATTATGTAAGGAACACTGACAAATGTTTCCAGTTGGACCCCGAGATTGCAAATGCATTTGTGGAGGACTAACAAGAGGGAACAACCCAGGTTCCCAAAACTCTGAAGCCTCCCTGGAATCAGAGCAAACGTGCAGCTCTTCTTTGTGAATCAAAATGAAGTAGAATTAAGGCCCTAAGATTTAACCAGTCCTCTTTAGGTTATCGGAGAGATAAACAGGGCTCAGGTGGGTTTAAGTGTTGTGACTGTGTAAATAAGAACTCAATGATAAAACACTTGTCACAGCACTCAGCTCTTGCAACTCTTGCCCAGCACCTGGAGCCGAGGAGCATGTTTGCAAAATGAACGTGATTGTTCTGAAATGTCCCTGGATATTGCATATCTGTGTACAGCAGGGATTTCGGTGTCAGCACATTTTTCAGCTTTCACTGAGGGCTTGGAATGGCAGAGGGTGTTTCAAGGTCAGGGCTGGGAGACATTGGCAGAGCTCTGCGTGGGAAAGCTTGACATTGCGATACGTCTGGCTGTAACCATTGCAGTCAGACTGACCTCCCCAGGAACCAAATTCATCTTGTAATTAAACAGGGGAAAGTAAAAGTAAACTGCCATCTAAGTTCGTAGCTAAGAAAAAATCCAACATGTAATCGTATATTTGTATATATAGACACACATGCCATCTCTTCCATAAAAAACCACACATATGAGTATCAATATGGTTTGAAAAAACGGAAGCCATACATTTAGATTAGAAAAAGTAAGGTACCTGTCCCTGATTTTTGCTCCTTTTCTTGAGCAACTGTAGTGTTAGCTGAAAGGCTTAAAAGACCTGAGTTGAAGAAGATTTTGGAAATACTTAGTAAGACATGGGGGCCACACAACTGAGGCTGGAGCAGCCCAGCACGCTGCCATCAGCTAACTAAGCAGTGGGCTGCAGTGCTGCAAACTAAGCAGAAAAGGAAATAAAAATGTGCTTGGAAAAGTGCAGGGCAGCTCAAGAAGCTGCTTCAGGCTCCTGTCACTACCCCACAGCCTGCTTCTTGCACTGTCTCCAGGCAGCACTCCGCTGGTTAAAAAAGAAATGTGAACAAAATACCACCACAAAATGGATTTTCATCGTCCCTAGGTTTCAGTCCCTAAACACAGGCTCTTGTGTCTCACAGGCAATGCTGTGAGTCAAGACGCCCTGCAGTTCCCTCTACTCAGAGCATCAGACTTAGAGCTGGTGTGTAATTCATCCCAAGAAAGGCAATCTCACGTAAAAATGATCAATTCCCTCCATTTCCCTGGGCTAAACACATTCCTTGGGCCCAGCACTAGGGATATTGCTCATGCAAGCTCAGTCTGAGCTCTGGCTGCCACAAACCCTACTGATTCTAGAGACTTCAAACCACCGTTGAAGGGTTTGCTGTCACCTTGTCTGCCTGATACCATCACCTGCAGAGATCATAGAATTACCAGATTGGAAGAGACCCACCAGATCATCAAGTACAACCAGATGCTACATAAGCTGGCAGCTGCTAGGGCTGCCAGGCTCACCCAAACCATGAAAAATGTATTTTAATCTACAGATCCATCTGAGGTCCTGCAATACTCTCCAATATTTCTAGCGTCAGTCCAGAATGAGCAACACAGAAAGCAAATCATGTAGATATGGAGCTATTTTGCTGTGCTGGAGACCTTTCCATGGCACAGGGCAGACTGGGTCTCCATCACTTATTTTCAGAGTTCAAGGGAAAGAAAGGGTGAAGCAAACCTCATTGCTGATAGGTAAAAGGTAAAAGTTCACAAGTCCATGAACACACACGCCGAAAACTTCGTGAACTTAGAGGGATCTGGTTTCAGATCGCAGTGCTGGAATGCAGCCCTGGCTGCCAGGGCTTAGAGCAGAAGGGATGAGGGGGTGACAGACCAAGGGTTTCAGACAAGTGCATTGCATCCACAGGAGATGGAGTTAAAAAAGGAGAAAAGGAGGTGTGCTGGAAAGGGGCAATGCAATTCTGGTAGATTTCCCCAGAGGAGAGGAAGGGGAACACAGGGAAACATTGCAGGCTGTGTTTGCCTCAGCTCACGCTCAAGTTGTGGTAGTTTTATTGATCCCACAGGGAGCAGGCTCCAGCCTTTCCTGTCTGAATCTACCTGGAAGTCCTGCCCGAATACCTGGTCCTTGTATGTTGCTTAATCAGCTGATTCTAGTTAAAAATTCAATAACCATTTCTTCCTTCTGAATAAATAATTGTAATTCATACGGTCATAAATGATTTTTTTTTTTTTTACCCTAAGAAAGCTCTCCTTGATATTCAGCCACTGGTTGTCAAACAGTCTTATTTCCTTTCCTATTAATAAGTACTGTCTCTTTCTTTTTAACCAGACTTTTTGGAGCATTACATCACCATGCACAAAGTATGTCAAGGCTGGATGGAGATAACTCACATCCTGTCAGGTCTGACATAAGAGAGCGGGCTACCTTCCAGCAGTGTAAAATATGAAAGGGAAAGTAAAATGGCTCTATTCTAGTGTAAATGAGGGCTAGTAAATTCCGGACATATGGATTTGGGAGGTAATTGAGGAAGAAGGTTACGTGTTTAACTTGTGCTCACTTTCTGCTCCTTTTCACCTCTACTGATTATGCCTTAAAAGCTTCGTGTCATGACTGTTTGCCTTCTGAATATCTACAACGAGTTACAACAGGCATTATAACTCATAGCTCATGGAATATATTTGGATACTGTTTTGCCACTTCATTGTGAAATGGGAAGACAAGGTAAAACTGAACTAAAAGTGCTCAGAGACGAGCTGGTACTCAGAAATGACAAAATTAAAATGTTCAGTCAGAAGAAATATTCAGGATTTCCTCAAAGCTCTGGAGCCATTGTGGCTCCTTAAGTCATGCAGAACCACGTTTTGTCACCCTCACCATTTGGCAGGTTTTTAGTTTTCAGTTTGAGCCTTCCTTATTGTGATGCATTCCTATTTCTTCTTGTCCCATTAGCCCAAGGATATAGAGAAGATACCGCTCCATTCTCTCTCCAGCAATTTTTAGGTACTCAGACTTAAACCACTGCTAGTATGAAAAATAGCCTGATTATAGTCCCATTTTAATTAATGGGCACATACTACTGATTTAATTAGAGTCAGGAAATTTGCTCTTACTCCACAGATACCAGAAACTGTAATTCCAGAGTCTGTTGCCCATGTTTCTCTCTTGGGGCTCTGCTCTACTCCGCAGCTAAATTAAGGAAGAACCTAAAAAAATCCCAGTTTATAAAAGTGACTATAACTTTGTATAAGGACACTTTGAAATACAAACTTTGATTATTTGAAATAAAACTCTTTTCTGAAGATATATCATGGTTATTTAATGAGTGAGATTTCCATTCTGATCTTCCCTGAGATCCCTATATTGATGTAAAATCAGTGAACACTTAAATATTTGAACAAATTTACTCTGGATTTACTGTAAATAAGGGAGAAACAGTATTGCACATAATCTCAACTTTAACTGGCAACTGAAAACAAATTTAGTAAGTACTGTAGTACCCCACTTTCAGCCCTGAATTACTACAATGTAATGTAGTAATTACAATGAGGGTGTCTGAAACAGGAGCAACTTTATAATGAAAAATCTTGCAAGTTATTTCTATTTCATCTTTGTACTATAAACTCTCTGGAGTCCTTCACATCCATTTGCTTTCTGATTTTTAACAAAACCATCATAAACCTACAGCAAATTTAGCCCAAGGAATTCCAATAAAGACTTTGGAAAAAAAAACCTCCAACATGCAATATCTGAAATGACAAGTATGCTATTACAATCAAATGCAGGATGAATAATGCTTATTTGGGGTTAGGGAAAAATGGGTTTTAAATCATAACAGCTGATTTTTTTAAAAAAAATAGGGGTTCTTTACCTGTCTGAATCAAATTATGTTGTTTGAATCTGAAATGTTAAGGACAAGGAAAAAGTTAATGCAACTGAGAATGGTTATCCCCCTATTTTAACACAAAACCAGTTAAACAAAAAGGCATGTATGTAAGAGTGAAAGCAAGACTCAGTCATTATTGCTTGTGGAGAAATGTGCAGAATTAAGTAAAGGCAATGGAAACTGGTTTTGCATGTGCAGCACATAAGAGTTTTTCATTGTGAAACTTTTCAATACCTCATTTCAGGAACTTTATTGCTCCTCCAATTTCATTTTCTGTGTAATTTGCCAAAATTACAAGTTCCTCCCCTGCCCAAGATGTTTTTTCTTTGAAACTGTAAATGCCTAATTTCAAACTCCAGCTTCATAATGCACCTTCAAAATAAATTGAACCCATACTTCCACAACTAAGGATTTTTGTTAAAAATGAAGGTTTCTTGCAGAAGTGTGTGTGTTTGTACTTCTACCAAAAAACAAGTAAGCTCCGCATGCGATAATTTTGCAGTTTACCACCACAGGATTGCTTTTTGCTATATATTAATATGCTTATTAAATAACCTTTTCTATTATGATTAAGCTTTCCTACCTGGAAATATCAATCTCCCTTATTCTGTCTATTCAGTGATGCTCAGGTATGATACATCATAAACTATTCCTAGAAATGCTATTTGCAGAAAGTGCTGCCTTCATCACTAAAGAAAATGTACCGGAAATATTAACGAGTAGGGAAAAATCTTTCCAAGAAATATCCATGTTTAGGGGTGTAGGATGCAAGATAGTTATCTCCTTGCACTGAAAATACTTCTTTCGAAATGTGCTGTAAGAAGTGGGTATCAGTCTCATGTTCCAAACAGGCTTTTGGGGGAGCCACGAGGCAATATGTCATTTGTGACCACGATTAAAGTTGCTGATGCTCTTAGCATCGTTAATACTGTGCCAATTAAATACAAGAGATCTCTTTTTCTCCCAGAGAGGAAAGAGAAAACAAGGATGGTCTTCATCAGGTAAAAATGCAGTCCTTGCTGGTGCTCACTGCTCGGGGATGTGATCAGGTCTGTTTTCATTTTTTAGGTTGAATCACTGACCTCTGGATGCACACACGGTGGTCTGCCGCCCAGCGTGGTGCTTGGAGACCTTCTCCTGACACTTTCTTCCTTATTTCAGCACCTCTCATATGGGTCTCAGTGGATGCGATATGGCAGGAAGCAGGGCCTGGGAGTTCGTGGAAGGATATTCCCCACGCGCCCAGATGCTTCTTCCAATTAAATGATCTGCAGCCTCTAAATACTGGTGAATTTACATTCCATTAAATTACACCGGGGTTGGATAATATAAAATATAGAAGTGTGAAGTGTAAATCTGTAATAGCAAAAATGCCAAAAGGAAGACTCCAGAGTACCTTCTTTAGAAACTATTAATTAAGTCAGGACCTCTATGCCTTAAAAACTGTGCCACTGTTATTAGCAGATCTACCAGTATCACCTTATTAAAAAATAAGATGATCCCAATGGGCATCAGGATGCACTGCATCAAGTGGAAGCCCATTGTAATCATAAGACATAGCGAAAAGAAAAATTTAATTTTCTTTCACAAGAGATCGGCATAAGATCATTACCCTGAGGGATGGATTTATTTGGTTATAGACGTTTGTAAAAAAAATTAGAATTAGCAATAAACGCACTTATTTATACCTTTCTTCCTTCCTCCAAGTAACTGTAAAAGGTTCAAACCTGTATTTTACACCTTCAGAAATCAATCTGCAACAGGTTCATAGATCGGTCTGCAAGAGTTGAGGTGATTTTTTGAACTTTGAACAAGTTACAAATACTTCCTAGAACAGCATATGCAATAAATATCTCAGCAGAAGCAATTTCTTTGACTTCTTTCCCTGGATAAAATCCAAGGATGAAAGCAGGGCCAGAGCCACTACATGATGAAGAGGAATTTAAAAAGTCAGCTTTGAGAACTTCAACAGAAAGCTCATTTCAGGCTTCGTGTGAGTTTTTGATGAACATTTGTGGCATCTTGAACTATTTTACTCATCCCTACTAAATACAGGTTGCATCTGTTAAGTCAGTCAGCAAGGAGCCGTCGCAAATGTGAAAACCAGAAAAGCCTCCACCAAAGGTTCAAAACCATTCCTCCTTATGTATCATTTTAGGTGAAATTGAAAGCTTGTTTTCCTTCTGTCTGGAAATATACCCTACAAGATCTTCTAAATGCTCAGTCCTTAGCACTTTGAGTCTCCATTTGATTGGAAATTTGTCTTGAAACTCAGTGGGGTGGGCTGGGAGGCACTCACCAGCGAGCTTGTCTCCCGTAACAGATAGCCCTTTACAGGCCATGGATTTATACCCTATATTTATGAATGATGAAAGCAAAAATAATGATGAAGGAGGAATGACTTATTTTCCTTGATGTACTCTGTCATCCAGAGCTGTTAGAGCTCTAAGCATTCAGATTTGTTTAAGCCTGCAAAGTGAGTGATGTGCCCTTTTCTCCAAGGTAAAGAGATATTTGTAGTGGCATGAAGTGAGCTGGGAACATTTCTTGTAAGATCGCCCAAAGGAAATAGCACCGTGCACAACTGACTTTTTTGTATAGAAGACTATATTAAAAGAAAAAAAGAAAAAAAAATAGAACACACATAGTCTAAAACTGTATTTATAAGAAAGGGTAAAAAAAAAAGACAACATATTTCAACCCTTGTTGAAATGCCTGTAAAGTTTCCCTGTGACACTAAATGATCTAAGTCATGTCTCCAAAGAGTAGCTCATCATTTCTCAGACAACAGCAGGAATTTGTGGCTGACCTCCTGAGGGAAATGGTCAACTTTCTCCATCTTTTCTCCCTATGCCAATGTTTGGCTTTAATTTATGTTGGTCAGTTGAAAATGGAAAGTTCAGTACCAAAGCTGAACTGGGGGAAAAATACAGCATGAGAAAGGATTTGTTTTGTGGGATATGTTTTCAAAAACACATTGCTTTTACACAGACTGTTTCCGTATTCCTTCCAGCCTGTTTATCGCACCAGCATCGCACAGTCATGAGTGCACTACCCAGATGGAGAAATGAAAGGCTTCAGTAATTGAGGTCAGTTGTCATTACTGCTAACTGTTTGCAAAGGGTTTTTTACAAGCTGTCAGGCCACCTCCATCTGGTAAGAAGCTCCACATCTTTTCTAACAACTGCAATGTGTTTTCTTTCAAAATATCATAGAGGAAACATATTGCATTGAGAAAGATATAAGCAATTTTCAGTGAGAGCCGTGTGTCTTGATTCTATGATGCTCATGGGTGTCTCAGCAGTAACTCGCTGGGTAACACATGCTGGGTAACACCTCAGAAATGAAGGCAAAGAAAATACAGTGCAAAAAGATGAGAACACCCAAAAATGACATGGTAGAAATTAATACTCCAGGTTATGAGAAGCAATTGAGGAAAGGCTGCTTCTTCAGTTTGTTGACCCTACTATGGTGGGATGTGTGGGGTGTGACCCTAGTTACACACCTCCTGCCTGCACTAAAGGAAGATCCGAGGGACAGCAAGGACCAGCTAAAGATGTATGTCCATGAGGTCTCCAGAAAAACAGAGTATTTTCTGCTCCGGGAAGAGACATCTGCTTGCCACCTACAAGCAAGCTTTCTCCTGTGACTTTTCTAAAAGTTCCCCCCAAAAATATCCATAAAGGTCTCCAAAAAGCAGCCAGCAGTTGATCAAGTAAGCAATCTGAAGTGCAAAATTAATTGTCAAGACCAACAGTTAAAGATTTTGTGTCACTGGAAGGAATATTACAGTGACAATATTTGCCAGACAGCAAGAGGAACAAATTTTGTTGAAGACAGTTTTGGAGAAAGATTTAAGGGTTCTGCTCTGGCACAATTCAGGACAAGGCTCCATCTTATGCATATTCATTACTTTTGCAATTCCTTTTCTATTTGTTTTACTGGTAGGGAGCCTTAATCAACAACCCATATGATGTTTTATCACATCCAGGAGATTTTTTTGGCAAAACACAGGAACAAACAACCTACAAACTGGGAACACATCAAATGCACTCGATTCACTTCCAGAGCAAGGAATATATAGGCATGGCACATGTAGATGCAATTTAAACTCAGTTTAAAATAATACCTAACCCAAAATAATTCCTTGAATGATGTTATTTTATCAAATTAAGAGAGACTGAATTACGTGAGAAGCTTAATTTCAGCAGATTGAACCCTTTCTCACCTTCAGATCCTAATGAATAATCACAAATTGTGTAAACATGAATAGCAAAGAGGTTGGGTTCTCTGTTTGCCTTCTGCTAGTTTGTTTTTGCCTCTTCTTCTGAAACCCAGACAGATTATGCTGTCTCACATCGTTCCAAACCCAGGACATTGGGAAGAGGTTACTTAATAGCTCAGATCCTACCAGCAGCTCTTGATGGTGCGGAACACAAGCTCAGTTCCTGGGCTACCACCCAAGATGGAAGGCCAGTGACAAGTGGGGTTCCCCAGGGCTCAGTCCTGGGTCCAGTCCTGTTCAATGTCTTTATCAACGACCTGGATGAAGGCATCGAGTCCTCCCTTAGCAAGTTTGCAGATGGCACCAAGCTGGGTGGAAGTGTGGATCTGCTGGAGGGTCGGGAGGCTGCAAAGGGACCTGAACAGGCTGGACTGCTGGGCTGAGACCAACGGCATGAGGTTTAACAAGGCCAAATGCCGGGTCCTGCACTCGGGGCACAACAACCCTAAGCAGAGGTACAGACTAGGAGAAACCTGGCTGGAAAGCTGCCAGGAGGAGAAGGACCTGGGGGTGTTGGTTGACAGCGACTGAACATGAGCCAGCAGTGGCCCAGGTGGCCAAGAAGGCCAATGGCATGTACTCAGCACTGTACTCAGCACTGGTGAGACCGCACCTCGAGTACTGTGTTCAGGTCTGGGCCCCTCACCACAAGAGGGATGTTGTGTCTCTGGAGCGAGTCCAGAGAAGAGCAACGAAGCTGGTGAAGGGGCTGGAGAAAAAATCTTATGAGGAGCGGCTGAGAGAGCTGGGGGTGTTTAGCCTGGAGAAGAGGAGGCTGAGGGGAGACCTTATTACTCTCTACAACTACCTGAAGGGAGGTTGTGGAGAGGAGGGTGCTGGCCTCTTCTCCCAAGTGACGGGGACAGGACAAGAGGGAATGGCCTCAAGCTCCGCCAGGGGAGATTTAGGCTTGAGATTAGGAAAAAATTCTTCACGGAGAGGGTGGTTAGGCATTGGAACAGTCTGCCCAGGGAGGTGGTTGAGTCACCTTCCCTGGAGGTGTTTAAGGTTAGGGTGGATGAGGTACTTAGGAGCGTGATTTAGGGACTGGTGGGAATGGTTGGACTCGACGATCCAGTGGGTCTCTTCCAACCTGGTTATTCTGTGATTCTGTGATACATGACAACCCACTGGACTTTCTCACTAATTTGAGAATACCTGACTCTTTCTGCAATGCACCTAGAGGTGAGGCTCAACTGCTGGAGGGTCAACCCAGTTAAGGGTAAATCAGAGATGTTCTAATGATCTCAGAGCACTGGCCAATTACGTAGCCTCACACTCAATCATCATGCCAGTCCAAAAATGATGGTCTCCATCAGAAATAAGGGTTTCAGTTCTTCTCTGTATAATCATCCATCCTCACAAGCACCCAATATGTTAAAGTCATACACATTTAACCTCTCAGGTTTGCTTAATACAACAGGCTTTTCCTAGGAAACATTCTTCAGCCAATGAGAAGAAGATGATGTTCACGTTTCTCAGTAAGACCAACAAGAGGACAATCTTCCACATCCTGCACTGCCTTCTACATCTCTCTCAAACTCCAGACCTCAGTTGAAGCAGTGTGGACTCTTGCAGTCCTGAAAACCCTTGGTCTTTGTTAGTGATGGAAGGCAACTTTCAGATTTTTGAGGCCAGATCTTTTCCTCTGGAATAATTTGTTATATACACAGACTGCTGAGAACACTAAACATTTTCCTGGCCATAGGTATGCCAAGAGTGGGCAGAGGCTACTCATGTAGCACAGGGCATCTGTGCATTGTCTTTAGCAGCCCTTGCAGTAGCAAATTGGGGTCTGTATATGAAATATAGTATTTTCACACATCTAGTGAATGCCACAATAAAAAAAGGAACTGGTGCAGTTTACGACTGGGCCTCATGCTGAGTCCAATTAAACCTACTGTTTCCAATCAGGTTTAATGTGAGGATAAAGTGAATGCTCCCTGAGATTTGGAGGAGGATAATTTGTCAGTAATAATAAGTGTAGACAAACAGGATGTTCCACAGTGCAGGGGCCTGATTAAAACCAAATGTGTTTCCAGGGATCATCTCAAAACTCCGGGCAGCCAACACAGTCAGTGTTGCTTGCAACTTGCAGCATTTCTCTTGTAAAGGTTTGCAGTCTTTGCAATTCTTCGTAAATCCCATGGAAAAAAATAGGACTCAGGCCATTGGGTCACTCAAGAGCCATCTCTGTGTGTTGTGGTTGTGGTTTGGGTGGTTTTTTTTTTCAGAGCATGTTTCAGCTTTACAACCTGTCAATGCAAGGACATCCTAACAGGAAAGGGAAAAAGTCTTGGATTTTCAGCCTGGCCCTATCCTACTTCCTGACGAGAGCCTGTCTAGCTGGACTTAACATTGGCAAAAATACATTTCCTGATCAAAATGTGGTTTCCTGCAGAAGGTGAATTCTTTCTTTATGAACTTTACCAGAGAAACAAAATTGGCAGTCATTGTACCATGGTCCAAAAGTCACTTCAGCTTTGGGGGAGCTTACTGAAAAGAAACAAGGAAGGTTTCAAACAATTTCAGGCATCAGGTTTTAAATTAGACTCGAGATCATTCTAATAGTCTCTTTCCTTAGGGAATGGAGAGGGTGAATTTCCTAAGAAGGAGTTTCTCGCTTCCCAGCCAAGTGGGAGACTCAGTAACTCAATGCTTGTTAGTTAAGTTATAGTCCCTGAGAAATCAGTGGTTACCTGTTGCTGGAGAACTGCTTTTGTTCATTAGAGACAAACCAGCCTGAGGTCAATGTGCAGAGCAGTTAACATACTAGCAAACCACTAATTAACCTAACACAGAAGCAGAAGCTCGTTTCCAAAATGTGTCTCTAATTCACCATCGCTCAGTGTTTACAACAGCACAATGGAGTGTGTGTAAAGTGGGAGCTGTGGCAAAGACTCGCTGTGGGAGGGGAGACGTCCCATTGGGTCACCATTTCTGCTAGACTGCAGAAGTCTGGGTTAGAGATGGGGATGTCGTGCAAATGCAAAACTGGATGTTACGTCCTGCTAACATTTGGCCTATTGCCCAAGAGTGCAATTGCCTCCAAACGTGCCAGCCTGTGGGTCAGGTTCTGCTGCCTAGGGAGGCGGTGGAGACACCATGCCTGGAGGTGTTCAAAAAATGTGTAGACATGGCATTTTGGGCCATAGCTTAGTAGGCATGGTGATATCCGGCTGGCAGTTGGATTTGATGATCTTAGAGGTCTCTACAAACCTTAATGATTCGATGATTCTAGGCTGCTGTGCTAGCACCTGAGCAAAGCATCCAGGAGATCAATGCAGATCCCTGGCTTAGTTCAGTTTCAAATTGGGTAGAAAACGCCCTCCTTCCTTTCAGCCTGAAAAAAATGCAGGTGAATTCATAGAAATCTTTCCTAGAACACACTTCTTAGTCTTCATCTGCATAGAGCTTGTTTTAAGAGGATTGGGGGGGAAAAAATCAAATTTTAGGAGGTAGACATTTTGGGGTACCTGGAGATTTACATTTTTCCAGCATATCAAGATATATTTTCAAAAAGAAGACTACAAAGGGAGACAAAAAGATAGCACCAATAAAAAAAAGAAAATGCATCCTGGGTGTGATTATTTCTCTTGAGGGGAAAAAAGTGGTCCAGGAATAGAAATGCCAGTCTGACATAGGCACCCATGCCTCTCCTTTTCTTGATGAGTAGTGACAAATGCAAAGACATGTTTTCAGATGGCAGTAACTTCTCTGAAAACCACATGATCTATCTTAGCCAAGCTGCCCCAGACAAATAAATGGTTTGATTTAATTTAGAGCCACATCTTGTTCCCAGGGAAGGGTAATTGGATCCATGGCAAAGAGCTGGGAAAGAGGCCTGAGATGAAACAAAAGAGGCAGCTCTGCTGCCTGAGATACTTGCTTTCTCCAGTGGAAATTTCTTAAGGAACAAAATCCCTTCTCCACACAGCAGGGCAACTTCACTGACCTAATTTCCTGCCACTGTTCCTTCTCCTCTGATAATAGAAGTTTGTTAGTTTTCTCCTCCTACAATTAAATAAACAAAGCATAAAATTAATAATGCAAAAAGCCTGCAGAGGGTGAGGTGCTTTGGACTAGAGACCTTCGCAAACACGAAGTGATGTTGTAATATGATTGCTTCTGCCACTACTGTCCTGCAAAATCCAAGCTTAGTTCTGAGAGCATCCCTCAAGTTACAGCTGCCAGGCAGCACTGGGGAGCTGGGAAAGGGGGGTGAGCTGCCCCTGCCTTGTCTCCTTCATTCCCTAGTTCAGCAGGTCAAAGAGATGTTGAGGAGAGTTGGATTATCAGCTCTTGGCCATCATTGTGCACGGTCTGACCCATGCTGGCCCTTGGTGGGACACCTCAAGCATAGTTGCAACAAAAGTGAAATTTGGTGCCTTGTGTAGGCTTTTGGGTGGGATTAAGGCCATGTACTTGCAGCAGGTACTGGGAGTTGTGGTGTGGAGCAGGTGGCTCCACAGGAGGTACCATGGACAGAGTATCGCTGGTCACGCGTGCTTTCTCGCACACACGTGGTGTCTTGTTTGCTGAGCACAAATGTGACACTGAGAGGAAAAGAAAAAGGGAAAATACAAAATCTGAAGAAAAATCCCAGCCCATCGCATGGGCATGAGCTGATATTGGTGCTTGTAAATTCCTGGGAAAATCATATCAGCGTCTGAATGTTGTTTGAATCTTCTTGTTGTTCTTGGATCTTCGTCAAACTGGTGTCCTTCTGACCTGGAGAAACCCAACAGTGACATTTTCCTGAGCTGTCAGCACTTTGGGCTGGTTGTGGAGTTGAGCTACCTGGATATACCCAAAGGATTAGGAGTTTACAGCTTTTGTCTGGTTAGGGATCAGTGGAGCAGGGATAATAATGGTGGATTCTTTTAAATCTATATATAAAGTTATCACTCTTTTCTCCTCTCCTTCTCCCCACTGTACATTATTAAGTGCTCAGCTCTGGACTGTTCTCCCCTACATTTGCCATATATGTAGTTTGCAATTTTTAAAGGAAAGTAAAATCCAGGGTAATTTTGGATAAAAAAAGGTGTTTGAAATTTTAACACATGATATAAACATTTCCCTTGGTGCTGGATTTGCTTTTTATAATAAAGTGCTGTCACTATCATTGTTTTAAATCTGGGCAGAATTTTCATAACTTCATATGCTTTTTTTTGTTAACTATGATCAACTTAAAAGTCAGTGTGGTCACGATAGAGGGCAAATTGGAAGTGTTTTTTCATCTTTTTTTCATTCATTGTTTAAATTTCATGCCCCTGAATAATGGAACTGGTTCCATTCACAAGACTATTTTACTGTTATATATTCCCCCACAAAACGAGTGCTCAGCCTGGGAATTATTTTAGGAAGATTAGTTTTAATAAGATCCATACAGTTATAAAATATAATCAAAATATATTAACTCTTCTTTAGTCTTTTGCTTTAGGCTGAAATTCTCTCTGCCCTTTCATGCCTGGAAAAAAGAAAAAGATGTTCAGCTTTCTTCCCACGAGGGAAAAAGGTGTTTGCCTCAGAGGGCTTCTTTCTTCCAATGTGTTCTTTAGATACCTTTTAAAAATGTCAGGCTAAAGCTGATTCAGTGGGTAAGATATTGAAACAAAGAGGATATCCCTCCAGCACAGCAGAGAAGATGTTGCAGAACATTTCAGGAGTAGGCTCAGTGAAGATGGAAGTTTCATATAAAACTTTTCTCCCGGTTTTTTTTTTTTTTTTTCAAAAGAAAATGCACACAGAGTCCACTAGAGGGTACAGCTCAGAGATGTGCAGCCCAGAGCAGCAGCTGTGCCCTGTCTGATGCGCTACGCTTGGCAGGTGGAGCAGACCCTCTTCTGCTCCTGGTTGGATGCTGCTTGAAGCCCATCTCCAGATCAGAAATCACCTGCTGCTGAAGGAAAGGAAGAGACCAGTTGGGAAATCCTAATCGAAACCAGACAACTATAAAGGGATCAATTGTTCTTTGATTCATAGTGATTAGATAACCCTGGAAGAAAGGTGCTTACAGGATCCATAACGTCCGCTCACTCTGGCTGTGCCCATATCTTCTCTGGGCTTGTTTCTTTGGCTGGTTAGAAAGATCTCTAGTCCTTTAAAACTTCAGTTATGAAGAGCTAGCTTTGTTTTAGTTTTGAGCATTTTTCTTACAAACTAGGAGGAAAGAAAGAAAAACAAAAAAAAAAAGCATAAAATCATCTGGAGCCTTTGAAATCACTGCTGGCTTGTGTTGCACTCAACAAGTCAGCAATTATAGCCTGAAATATTGAGCGGCAGGAAAATTGATGTCTCACCTCAGCACATTTTTTTTTTCCTGAAAGCACAGAAAACTATGAAATAGACCTTTCTTGTGTCTGGCTGAGGGCTAATGCAATCTGATGTGATTACAAGGCAGGGGGTACTCAGGGTCATTGTGGATCCTAAATGAGTGAGGCACTAAAGTACTTATTGGCCCTTTCATTTAGTTTTGGCACCTTTGCCAAGACCAAATGTAGGAGAGGACTAGAAGGGGGTAGCTTTTATGGGATCGCAGAAGGGAGCTGTCAGAGGCCCTCAGGAATAACAAGAAAAATCTATTGCAGTTCAATCTTAGTGGTCAATCATCCAGTTTATTGCAATGAGAGTGCTAGGTAAACATGGTGAGAGAGCAGATGGGACCCCATGGAAGGTGCAACAAAATGCACATCAACAACGTGTAAATGTAGGCCCGGGGGGACCAGAGCCACATGGCTGTGTCCACCTCCCTTGGGCATCTAGTTTCTCAGCTCTCAGAGGACACTTTTGAAGGTTTAGACTAAAAAAACTTCTCTTGCACAGGACTCGATGACCTCAAAGCTCACTGCCAAAAGTGATAGGAGGATGCCCTGCCATTCTGCCTTAGGTGGCTTTGCTGATGAAACTAATGAGATTCCCATACCCAAACGACCATTGCTGAAACAAGGCAGATTGCAAACATGGGACAGTAAGTGCCCAAAACAAACTGTAATTGAATACTGTTATTTTATCAAGAGAATTCATCTCTTGTCACTTAACTCAGTGGCACAATTTCTCCCTCCTTTCTGGGGCTCTGGCTTTTTGATTCATCTTGGGGACAGGAAGATAGTTAGATGACACCCACAGCCTTGTGCTCAAAGCTGACAGATGCTGACAAAACCTTCTTTCTTGTAATCTGGCTCCATTATACTGGGATTAAGTCAAAGCGTGTGAGATTTCTACTCATGTAACCCCTGAACTTTATGTGTGCCATATCACAGAAAGTTATGACTTGGCTTCCACATGAATAATTCAATCTGCTGCTCTTATGCATTCTGCTGCCAGCAAAATTGTCATATTTTAGGATCTTACAGACAGATCAAACAGGGTATCCTTCTAAAAATGTACACTTGCAACTGAGAGAAAGGGTTCAGATTGCAGCTGTCCCCTATTTGAAAATGCTGCTTGGAAGACTGATTATTTTACTCCCTTCTGTACCAAAGCATACCAATGTTCCCATTTTTCTATAGCCCCCCCCCACCTTCTGAATGCCAGGCCCCAGATGGGGCTGGGACATTTGCTTATGTTAAAAAAGAAGAACACTGTTCAGAAAGTATTGATAGTAAGTGATTATTTACCAGTCTCCTCAGTCTTTTCTTTGAAAGTGGTGTTAAAATTTCCATCATCTTCAGTAAGAACCAGTCAGAGACTTCTAGCTGCAAGTCAATGTGTCTTTGGTGTAAACACACCAGCCTGGGATGCAAACAACTGGTGCTTTAATCCTGCACCGTATCTCTGAAACTGCATCTTGAATGAAACTTTTTATTTCCTAGTACCTCAGTTTCCTCATCTATAAAAATGAAAGCAAATGGTACTAATCTTTGTGTTAAACATTGAAATGTACAGGAATTACAAAAGAATTAGGAAAAATAACAAAATAGCTTTCTAGTTACCTTGTAGACTATTTTCTGCTGCTGCTGTTGCATTATTAAAAGCCTAGTCTCTGGTACCCTGCAGTCCGTGCTGCATGAGAGCATCTTTAAGCAGATAAACCTCTGCAAGGAAGAAAAACTGAGGATACAGGATCAGGACCTAAATCTTGTTAATTCTACTTAATCCATGCAGCTTGCACCATGGCACTTTCTGAATCAACCTAATCAACATCATCAATCAGATGAGTGGTGTACACCAGTGCCAGTTCAGAGACATTTCTCCCTAGCTGCGTCCTTGCTATGCCCATCTCCAGGGCCTAATCCGGGTGATAATCAGAATCAAGGGGACACTTGCTGCTGGCTTTTCTTTTAGCTCATTTGGAACACATGAACCTGATCCTGCATGCTGCAGGCTCAGCGACAGCTGGAAGGATTGGGTCCTATTTTCCATTTTTTTTCCTTTCCTGGAATATATATAAAGCTCGCTTTCATCAACAGCCTCTGTATATGGTCAAATAATGAACTTTATGAAGAGGGAATCGCTGAAAAAACACAGTGTATTAAGAGTCCTTCACCCGGCTCGGATTATCTTTTATTTGCTTTGTGGGCAAACAGCAAGCTTTTAAAGATTTTAATCCATAGCATTACAACCCACCAAACAAAAACAACAAATGGGTTTCTCCTGGCAAGTCAAGTCAGACTGTATCAAATCCTCCCATCCGAAAGGGACTAGATAAATATTTTCCTATAGGAATGTGTGTCTTCCCCAGCCTCTCTGGATGCTAAAGAGGCAAGTGTGGGTTTAATAGCTCTAGAGATAAGCGCTTATCTAAACGATGCAACACTTAGCTTTGCAGTTCGCACACTTATTTCCCAGTTGCTAATGGCTCCTGGGTTTATGGCTCTTGTGCCTCAATTACTGTGCGGAGAGTCGCGGTTACCCGCGGGAGGGAGCGCGCAGAGCGAGGGCGCAGACGTGTCCCAGAGAACCCCCGAAAGGGACTTTTTTGATGCAAACGAGGGTTTTAGGGGAGTTCTGAGAGGGGAAAAGAGGTTTTTCTTTCTCTCACCAGACGCCGCTTTAAGCGAGCAACGTGCGCACCGGGCGTTAAAAACGCTCTGCAAGGGGAAAGCGGCTGCAGCCGAGTTTCAGCTGCGTTTAAAAGAGCTGGGAAGTTTGTGTAGCTTTCCCGGATCAAAGCGGTCACAAAGGTGATTTTTAAATGATTGCTTTCTTATTATTAATTATTAATTTCACGTATACGGGTGAATAATTCTTTTCACGGAAAAGAAGAGCATCGGGAAAACATCTGGATCTCCTTGATGCTGCCGGAGGAGGGATGGATGCTGCCTGCGCAAGGGTGGGAATTGGAGCCTGGACCCCCACTCAGGTGATGTTTATGGCACACAGAAGTCCCCATATCCCTCCATACAATGGCCACACTGTAAACACGTCCTTTCCCATCATGTAAGACGTTAAGATCGTTAGTTTTGGCTAGGAATAAAATATATTACATGCAAAGCGCTCTGCTAGAGGGCAGAAAATGCACACTGCTGCTGTAATGTTTCTCATTATATTTCCCCTTTGTTCATAAAAATGACTGAGTTATTGCATAATGCAGGAATCAGGGAAGAAGGAAAATATATCATAAAGATGGAAACGAAGACAGCTTGTCAGTTATAAATGTAAAGGAATGCTCGATTTCTTTTTTTTTAAAGCAATTTCACTCTAATATTAATTGTCAACGTTGAAAAAAAATATTATTCTGACAAATAGTTTGTCTCCCCACATTTAATTCAACTTCAAAAAATCTCCAGAAACTTGTCACAGGGCTTGGTTTTTTGGTTAGGTTTTGGGTTTTCTTTTTGTTGGTTTTCTCTTTTTTTGGTGTTGTTTAGGTCTGTCCCCCACCTCCTTTCTTGATTCTTGAATTTTCCCTCGAATTTTGTGTACGTGCGTTTTATTAGGTTAATAAACCTTGGTTTTCAAGGTTTTGGACGCCTCGGGGGTACAATGAGCTCGGATGTCAAATGCATCAAATAGCTAATGAAGGGATTTCAAAGGTCTCTAAAGTGTCCATAGCAACAATTTGTAGCTTCTCATAAAGGTAAAACGCATTCTGGCTACAGCATGTTTTGTCTGAGGATTTTCCGGGTAGTCCAGCTTCGATCTGCTGTTTTTCCCCGGTTTCATACCGGTTTTCAATGTCCCAGTCTCCCTGTCATAGGGCTTGTGGTCAAATCAAGTCAAACCATCTTCCTCAAGCGAGCTCATACCAGTGTCACTTGGAAAGGGCAAAAGGGGGGGGGGGGGTAACCCCGAAAGTATCGTGCATTACAGGGATTTACCGAAGGGGATCGAGAAGGTAAAACGATAGGGAGGAAAATCTTTACCCAAGGAAACATTTCACTAAGTGAATGTCTTTTTTTTTTTTTTTTTGAGGTTATGGAGGGGATGTGAGAGAACAGAACTGCTTTTTTTACACTTTCTTTTCTTTTCTTTTCTTTTCTTTTCTTTTCTTTTCTTTTCTTTTCTTTTCTTTTCTTTTCTTTTCTTTTC